>LR738710.1:183691392-183852799 GCA_902687465.1 Secale cereale | reverse complement strand
AATTGCCCTTGGCTACGAGTCCGACATCGCCACCTTAAATTCATCCGAAAGATCTACTTCATCCTCCCACTGCAACTTCTCCTCTCCGCCGTTGTCGTGGCCGTCAATGCTCAGCTCAACACCCATTTCAGATCGTGGTGCACGAGATCCACATTGAAGAAGACGCCATTAACCAACTCACCTTTTGCTCTTTCTTGACTGCCTCTAATTCTGCCATTATGCTGCTGCAGTTTTGCTCGCCCCCCATCACATCCATAATGATCTTGCCTTCACCCATTGAGGTTGAATGCGTCGATATTTTAGCCCTTTTACGTGACGACAACCCGATGAGTGTCCTCGTCGTCAAGTGTGATCTCGTGAAGGAGCTGTGAGTATTGAAATGTCGAGAATGTCACACCATAGGGAAATGTCGAGAATGTCATACCGTAGCGAAATGTCGAGAATGCCGTACCTGCGACTCCGGCGGCATGTTGCGCGCCTCCGCGACGGCAGCGACAACGGCGAGGAGGAGGAGGAGGAGGGTCGTTTTCTTTGCCATCTGAGGAGGAGGAAGACGCTTGGGACGCTCTGCTTCGCCAAAACTTCGTGGGTGAATGGCGAAAGAGAGGCGATCCCTGAGGTTTTGCAGTGGAGGCAATTTCTTCATTTGGCCACCCAGTGGAGGAGGTTGTTGATTCTAGCACTATGAGCCCATATATGGTGTAGATACAACCAAGAACCAAGGGATATTTCCTGTATTAAGTTTCACTAGATGAAGCGGTGTGGTACGCCACCCGACTACAAGCGAGCAATTTCATGGCTAGCGTATTTGTTTCTTCCTTCCACATTTTACTGGAGTGGGTGTCAAATCTAGAGTTCGATGGCATGTCACTGCCTAGGTTAGATTCTTTGTCAATAGCTTTGCCTTTGATAAGCCACTTGGAAGGTTTGAAAAGCTGCATATAAGCAATGGAGGCACGTCGAGCTCAGGTGAAAAGATAGTCCGTCATATATTCCTTTGGTGGCTACCTTCAAGTTGGAATATATACAGAGAACTGGTACAGGAGAGAATGTGAACATTTGGAATGACCCGTGGATCCCAACTAGCCGAGACAGGAAAGTGATATCACTGAGAGGCCACTCTTTCCTATCCACTGTTCAAGAGCTCATCGACCCAAACACCGGGTCATGGGATGAAGACTTGCTTCAGTCGATCATGAAACCGTTGGATATTAACATGATCATGCAAATCCCCTTAAACTAAAATTCCTTTGATGACTTTATAACGTGGCATCCGATCGCAAAGGCAATTATTCTGTTCGTCCAACATACGATATTCAGGGGATTCGAACTTTTGGGGCTCATGCAACTGCACTAGCGCAACCAAGCAAATTGAACACACCAACAATGTGGAGTATTCTGTGGAAGCTTTGTATTCCACGTAAATTCCATTTTTTTGCTTGAGAGCGCTGCACGGGATTTTACCGCTAAAGACCATCCTTACCAACAAACATGAGGTACAAATGGAGCATGCACAATCTGTCATCATGGAGTGGAGGATATAAAGCATTTGCTAATTGAATTTATTCACGCAAGGGAACTCTAGAGCCGATTAGTCCTCTTGGAAGCAATTGATGACGCCCTGGTATTGGATCATTCGGGTTCTGTCATCTTGGAACACTTACTCCGTGGCAGACCTAGCTCGGTTCCTCTAAAGCCTAATTTAGATGTCAAGCAAGTCATAGCAGTGGGAAGCTGGTATCTATGGCGGATCCATCGACAATTCACTCACGATGGATCGCCTCTTCCTACTTCTAAATGGCCGATGTCAGTATTGGCAATTGCAAACAACTTCCATCATGCTAATGAGAAGAAGACGAATAATACTAAAGAAAAATGGAGGATGCGAGACCCCAGGTTTGTCAAGCTAAATTTTGATGACGCTTTTTATGTTAATGAAGGCGTGGGTGCTACGACTACTGTGATTAGGGATGAGACGGGTTCATTCCTAGAGGCGCAATGCAAATTTATACCCTATGCAGCTAATGTGGTTACCACTGAGGCCCTTGTGATGAGAGATGGGTTGGCTTTTGCAAATTCACTTGGCTTCCCTCCGATTCAAGCGGACTCCTCGACGGTGATAGAGTCATGTGTTGGCCAAACGAGATGGTGGGATGAAGCAGCATCAATTTTTGCCGAGAGTGTGGATTTTTCTTTGTTGACCGGGAAGGTCAAGTTTCAGCATTGTTCATGTTCTTGTAACCAACCATCTCATGTGCTAGCTAGTTACAGTGATTGCAATAAGATTTCTCTTAGTTGGACGGATGAGCCTCCAGGTTGTCTGATTCGTCTCCAACGTATCTATAATTTTTTATTGTTCCATGCTATTATATTATCTATCTTGGATGTTTTATATGCATTTATATGCTATTTTATATCATTTTTGGGACTAACCTATTAACCCACATTGCAGTGCCAATTTCTGTTTTTTCTTCTTGTTTTTAAGTTTCGCAGAAAAGGAATACCAAATGGAGTCCAAACGGAACGAAAATTTACGGTGATTTTTTATGGACCAAAAGAAGCTCATGGAGCGCCGAAGGTGGACCAGAAGAGCCACGAGGCCACCACAAGGGTGGGGGCGCCCCCTAGGACGCGCCCCTACCTTGTGGCCGCCTCATGGGTCCCCCTGACTTGCCCCCGACGCAAAAAAATCTTACAAATACTAGAAACTCCAAAAACAAACCTAGATAAGGAGTTCCGCTGCCGTAAGCCTATGTAGCCACGAAAAACCAATCGGGAGCCCGTTCCGGCACCCTCCCGGAGGGGGAAACCATCACCGGTGGCCATCTTCATCATCCCGGCGCTCTCCATGATGAGGAGGGAGTAGTTCACCCTCGGGGCTTAGGGTATGTACCATTAGCTATGTGTTTGACCTCTCTCTCTCTCTATCTCTCTCTCTCTCTCTCTCGTGTTCTTGATTTGGCACGATCTTGATGTACCGCGAGCTTTGCTATTATAGTTGGATCTTATGATGTTTCTCCCACTCTACCTTCTTGTAATGTATTGATTTTTCCCTTTGAAGTTATCTTATCGGATTGGGTCTTTAAGGATTTGAGAACACTTGATGTATGTCTTGCATGTGCTTATCTATGGTGACAATGGGATATTCACGTGATCTACTTGATGTATGTTTTGGTGATCAACTTGCGGGTTCAGTGACCTTGTGCACTTATGCATAGGGTTGGCACACGTTTTCGTCTTGACTCTCAAGTAGAAACTTTGGGCACTCTTTGAAGTTCTTCGTGTTGGTAGGAATAGATGAATCTGAGATTGTATGATGCACATTGTATAATCAAACCTGTGGATACTTGTGGTAACATTGGAGTATCTAGGTGACATTAGGGTTTGGTTGATTTGTGTCTTAAGGTGTTATTTTAGTATGAACTCTAAGGCTGTTTGTGACACTTATAGGAATAGCCCAATAGATCAATAAGAAATAATAACTTTGAGGTGGTTTCGTACCCTACAATAATATCTTCGTTTGTTCTCCGCTATTAGTGACTTTGGAGTGACTCTTTGTTGCATGTTGAGAGATATGGTCCAATTATGTTATCGTTGTTGAGAGAACTTGAACTAGTGAAAGTATGAACTATAGGCCTTGTTTCTAAGCATTGAAATACCATTTGTTCTCACTTCTATCATTAGTTACCTTGTTGTTTTTATATTTTCAGATTACAAAAACCTATATCTACCATTCATATTACACTTGTATCACCATCTCTTCGCCGAACTAGTGCACATATACAATTTACCATTGTATTGGGTGTGTTTGGGACACAAGAGACTCTTTGTTATTTGTGTTTGAGAGAACCATCTTCATCCTACACCTCCCACGGATTGATAAACCTTAGGTCATCCACTTGAGGGAAAATTGCGACTGTCCTACAAAACTCTGCGCTTGAAGGCCCAACACGAGTCTACAAGAAGGTTGTGTAGTATACATCAAGCTCTTTTCTGGCGCCGTTGTCGGGGAGGTGAGTGCTTGAAGGTATATCTTTAGATCTTGCAATCGAATCTTTTAGTTTCTTGATTTATCACTAGTTTAGTGACTTCAGTCTATAAAAGGAAATTACAAAAAAAATGGAATTGAGGTTACCTCATATGCTTCATCTTTTTTGTGTCTTTCGTGAAAATGATGGAAAGGAAAATTGTGCTCAATTTTTAGATGAAGAAATCAATAAAATGTTTGGCACTAAATATTTGAATAATGAGCATGATTTCAATGTTGTTAGTATGAATTCTTTGAATATCCATAGTACTAATGATGATAGAACTAGTCATGATGAAAATGTTTCTTATAAGGATGTCAATTTTTGTGGAGTGCATAGAGTTTGCAAATACATACCAAAAAGGAAAGATAGATTTTGCAAGAGGCATAAGTATTTAGAGACTAAATGGTTGCAAGAGAGGCTAGATGTTTGTGTTGAAACATTAACTTTTTCTCACCATCCTCGTGAACTTTGCAATGAACATGGTCATTTAAATATCCAATGCAAATTGTTTCATGATCAGATCGTGTCCAAAATTTGTGATGACTTGATTTCCCTTGCGCACCATAAGGAACTTAGTTTGCTTGTGGGATATGAAGAAATCAAACGTATAACTAAGGATATTCCGGCATATACGTTGAGAGATTTCTTGATTTTGATCTGGAGGAGATTTATATGTATTGTGTGGTAAATTGCATCGAGAATCCTTATGTTGCCAATTACTTAAATACAAGAAAACAAATAGAAGATGAAGAGAATACTAATGAAGGGGAAGAGGTTTCCCAATATCTTCCTACTTTTTCTTATGATGAATCGGGTAACAAGGAGGAGCTTTTTATTCAATCAATCTCATCAATAAGGAGCTCCAAAAAGGTGATTAAACCCCCACATGATGTGAAGAAGAAAAAGAAAAGACAGAGAAGCAAAGGTAAAAAGGTATCACTCCCAAATGATGTTGCTCCTATTACTGTTACGCCTATTACTCACTGTGATGATTATGATTGGGAAAGTAATGATACTTTTTATAATCTTGAAAATCTTTTTGGCACCAACTTAGAAAGTTTTGATGATAATAATTGCTATACTATTGGTGCTATTAATATTATTAATGATGAGAGTGATTATGCTTGTGATATGCAAGGCTACAAGCTTGGGGATGATATGTTTAATGAAGATGATATTTTTAGTCCCCCAAGTTTTGATGTGCAAATTTATTATGATGATAGCACGCCTCCTATTTATGATGATTTTAATATTTATGAAAGTGGATTTGGAGAGGTCATGACTTTATTTAGCAATGATTCCACTATTTTGGAAGAGGTTTTAATTGACTATGATGAGAACGAAGTTGCTACGTATGATGATTATTGTGATGATACTTATGTTATAATAAGTAGTGATAATTATTCTCATTATTTTGAATATCCTTTTACTGAACATTACTCTTTTAATGTGGAAACAATTTATAGTATTCAAGTTTCATATGATGACCCCACTACTATTCACGAGAATAAATTTGTTATGTTGGGAGTAGTAAAATTTCTATGCTTGTGGATCATGAAAAGAATGCCATATGTGATAGCTATATTGTTGAATTCATTCATGATGCCCCTGAAAATTATTATGAGAGAGGAACATATGCTTCTACCTATTGCAATAATATCAAGTTTCCTCTCTATGTGTTGAAAGTTTTGGAGTATGGCTTGTTTTGCCTTCCTATGCTAATTGATTCTTGTTCACATAATTTTTTTGCTCACGAAATACCTATGCATAGGAAGTGGGTTAGACTTAAATGTGCTTGTCATGCGATTCATGATGCTCTTTTTGCGTTTCAATTCTTTACTTCTATGTGAGCATCATTGGAATCATCATGCCTAGCTAAAAAGGCGTTAAAGAAAAGCGCTTGTTGGGACACAACCCAATACTTTTACCCACTGTTTTTGTGTGTTCACATGATTAAGCTACTGTAGTAATCATGTTTTATAGCTTTTGTTTGTATAAAGTGCCAAGTTAAGCCTTTGGGATAGTGTGGTTAATAGTTGACTTGATCTGTGCAAAAACAAAAAGTTTTGCGCCAGTGAAGAAAATTCTATAAATCACTTGAACGTGATAATTAGCTGAAATGTTTACACATGATGGATATACCAATTGCCTGCGTTGTCCTAAATTTTCAGAATTTTGAGAGTTCCGGAAGTATGAGGGTTGTCCAGATTACTACAGATTGTTCTGTTTATAACAGATTCTGTTTTTCATGTGTTGTTTGCTTATTTTGATGAATCCATAAGTAGTATCGGAGGGTATGAACCATCGAGAAGTTGGAATATAGTAAATATAACACCAATATGAATTTATAATGAGTTCACAACAGTACCTAAGTGGTGATTTGCTTTCTTATACTAACGGAGCTCATAAGATTTTCTGTTGAGTTTTGTGTTGTGAAGTTTTCAAGTTTTGGGTAAGGATTTGATGGACTATGGAATGAGGAGTGGCAAGAGCCTAAGATTGGGGATGCCCACGTCACCTGTCAGGCCCAAGATGCGATTCTATCCCGATCACGTGACACTTATGTGATTGGGGCACAACCGCATTTCGGGCGCTTAGCAAGATGGATATCATTACATCGTACCATTACATACATACATGGGGATACAACAATACATACAAGCAACGTGAATACAACCACATCAATACAAGGCATTCGACTACGGATGCAAACATGAAAAGCACAACAACATCCATCTGCTATCCCAGGCTGCCGACCCGGAACCTAACCCAATACTTACGAAGGAGAAGAAGAAGGAACTCCAACACAAAAGACATCGCTCTCTTGTCACGTCATCGGAAACCTGCACCTGCAACTGTTGTTGTAGAATCTGTGAGCCACGAGGACTCAGCAATCCCATAACCATGGGTATCAAGATTCGCAAATCTTAAATGTGTAGGAAGAGGTAAAGTGGTGCGGTTGCAGCAGCGGCTAAGCAATATATCTGGTGGCTAACGTACGAGTACAAGAATAAGATGAGCGTCTACGCAAGTGGTCGCAATCTAGTAGTGATCGCTAAAGATCCTGAACTACCTACGAGTCAAACATAACCCCACCATGTTCTCTTCTCAAAGTGAAAGGAGACAGTCATGGTTACTCACACAGTTGTGTGTTTTACTTCGGATCCTCTGTTAAGTTTTCTACAACCGGACATTAACAAATTCCAATCTGCCACATAACCGCGGGCACGGCTTTCGAAAGATCATAACCCTGCAGGGGTGTCCCAACTTAGCCCATCACAAGCTCTCACGATCAGCAGAAGTAATAATAATATTACCCCTTATCTTAGGGAAGGCCCGATCAGACTCGGAATTCCCGGTGCACAAGACATTTTGATGATGGTAAAACAAGTCCAGCAAGACCTCCCGGCGTGCCGACACCCTGATAGTAGCCGCGCGTATCTCGTCTCAGGCCACAACCGGATAGGTGAGCCTACGAGAGCCAGATACCTCAAGTTTCCCCGTGGCGGCCCCGCAGTCTCCTCGTTTGGGACCAACACCATCAGCACTGGCCCCCTTGCTATGTAGAAGAATCCTCAGGTAGCGCTAACTCCCTATGTAATTAATTAATGAATTAAGTTTTTATTATGAGCAAATTAAAACCAATGTTGGGCCTTGATGGAGGAGTTTTATTCAAAGACGAACTGTCAAGGGGTCCCCATATACCCAACCGTGTTAGGAACGCAAAATCAAGGAACATAACGCCGGTTTATCGGCTCCTAAGGTGGCATGAGTGGAACAAAACACCAAGCAAAAGGCTAAGCCTTCCACCCATTGCCAAGTATATAGGTGTGTTAATATATATAAGATATATTGTGATATTCCAACAATAAGATCCGTCATGGATCAATCTTCATCTTCACCTGCAACTAACAACGCTATAAGAGGGGCCGAGCAAGCGGGTAACATAGCTAAACAACAGTTTTGCTAGGAAGGTGTCAAAGGTTAGAGGTTTCATGGAAACACGGAGAGGCTTTCAAAAAAAAGGTAGCGCGACACATAACGATAGCATCGAGACAGCTAGCATGACAATGATAGTAAAGGTATCCAAGGTGATGGTCATCTTGCCTGAGATCCCGCAAGGAAGAAGAACGGTCCATGAAGAATACGAAGAAGAAGCCTTGAAGACGAACCACGCGTAGTCAAACGAATCCTCACGATCGCAACGGAAAAGAACTATCGAGAAGAAGCACACAACAAAGTAAACACCCAACGCAAGAACATGACAGGATGCTCAACCAAGTATGATGCAAGACAAGTCTATATGATGCATTACATGGCAAGTGATGAAGCACACAAGAACAACACAAACCAACAAGTTTAAATGAGGCCGGAATCAACATATAACATTTCCGGTAAGTCCTCATATGCACATTTTGAATTTGGTCCAGATCTGAACAAACCTTAAGTTAAAGTTGTTTAACAACAAGTTAACATGCACCATGATGATCTACTCGAAATTCTAGTCAAGTTTCATATAAAGTTTGTTTAATTCGGAGCTACGGACTAGAAGATATGAGCAAAACAAGACAAACATGGCAACGGTGCAAGATGCACCCAAACATCAAGCAAACACACTCCAAACATGTAACCAACATGATATTATAATTCTACATGCAAAATCACACAAGTTTCATATAAGACACGCTCAAAACAGAGCAACGGTTCAACACATACACATGAAACAAGATATAACAACAAGCTGTCCAAACGCAGCAACATAGCAACTTTGGAGCAAGGTATATATATGCTACAGCACTCAAACATGATAACAAGAGGCATGGATGTGAAATAGACATGATACTTAACAAGTATGAACTTAGAACACACCCAGAAACTTGCTGGAACACAATTAACCAAGCATGGCAAGTTGCTATAAATTTATCCAGACTTAGTCAAAATCTGGGAAGGCAAAAACATCATCACGATGCTGCCTTCGGAGGCACAAAACAACAAGCATACTCTACTAAGTATATAAAGATCATGGACATGTAATAGACATGGCATACATCAAACAACTCCATTGGAACAACTCCATAGGAGGCATGGATCAATAACAACAAGCTTCACCGAATTGATCATGCTGATAACATCCTGACAGGTAAATTTATAGCAACTTGAGAGCAAGAAATAAATGAGCTACAACAGGCCATATGTGCAAGTAAGGGCATTAATGTATAGAGCATAACATGGAAAACAAGACATGATCATTTGACATACTAAAACATGCATGGATTTGACTAGGGTATCAAGCAAACATAGCATCAGGTTTAACAGATTCCAGACTTAGCAGTTTCTTCACTAAGTATAAAACAACAACATTGGCATGGCATGTTTACAAGATTGTTTAAGTTACCTCAAGGCATATCATGGAAAGTGGATTGCACCACAACAAAGACCATCTTATTGTGCTTCTAAAACATATTGACATGCGGCATTAAGACAAACACACCAATAGCAATGAGCAAGTCAAATCAGCATCTCATAACAAGTTTCAGCACTTAACAGCCACATGCACTTTTGCAACAGAGATAAACATGGCAATATGGACTCAAACAAGCATGCTACAACAACCATCATGTAGAGCACTTCACAATGAACATTTTGACATATCATATGCTCCATTTGGACCAACATGCACAAAGTTATCATCACCACAAGCATGCAACAAATTTACAGATATCATCAGTTTTAAACATATAGCACTCTTGCAACGATGATTAGGTCATCAAGATGATTTCAAACAAGCATGCCACAATGAAACAAAATGAAGAGCATATCACCACGAACATTTTGACATATTATTCACTCAATTTGGACAAACACACAAAAAGTTACAGTCATGCAAACATGCATATATTTTTACAAAAGGGCCAGGGACTTGGTAGAAATCGACCTCGGGAGGAAGTGGACATGTCCGGGTCAGATGGGACATGTCCGTCGGTGGCTGGACGCGGGTCCACCGGTCAGTGACACAGGGAGGAGGAGGAGGCGGACATGTCTGTGCCCGGACGTACATGTCCGTCGGCGGTGGCGGCCTACGGGCCCACGCATCAGCCGCACCGGGGAGGTCAAGGCGGGAACGGGCCGTTCCGGCGGCGGATCGAGCCGGGGAGGGGCACCAGCGGCCAGATCCCGGCGGCGGGGTGAGCAGGGGGGCGCGGAGGTCGGGGCCCCCAGCTCCTGGCGGCGGGCGGCTAGGAGGTGGCCGAGGCGAGGCGGGCCGGCGGGATCTCGCGGCGGCGGTAGGATCTCGGCGGCAGGGAAGACGAGCTCCGTGTGGGGATCCGCACGGTGACGAGTTGTCGAAGGCGAGGCGGTGGCGCCCGACGCAAAGACGGGGTCAGGCGACCCTGTGGCGGCAGCGGAGGGCGACGAGGCGGCGGCATGCTTGCTGGAGGCGGCGGGGACGAAGGGAGCTACGGGAGGCGGGGCGTTCGGCCCGCTCGGGCGCCCGGGGCGGGCCTGGCCCGGGCCTGGCGGGCCGGCGACGGGGCAGGAGCGAGTGGGGGCGCGGGGGCGACGCGGCTTTGCCAAGTGGCACCGCGGGATTGGAGGAGGGAGGCGCCTGGGTGGCGGCTGGCGACTCAGGTGGCGCCAAGTGGCGGCGGTGCGGTGGCTGCCAGCTGGCCGGTGACAAGTGGCGGCCAGGGAGCGGGCCGGCGCGGAAAACAAGGCAGGGCGGCTGGAGGTAGGGGATAGGGTTACGGGGCTTAAAATGGCAAGGGGGCTGCTTAAATAAGCAGGGGGCCTAGGATTAGGGTTTGGGGTTGTTTTGAGGTCGTTTCGGAGCCATCGGATCATGATCCAACAGCACCGGAGCAGAGGGGGTCTAGGAAGGCCTAGGTGGACTGTGTAAAGAGGAGGTGGGTTGCGAGGAGAGAAGAGAAAAGAGGCCCGCGGGGTTTTCGGAGACCGAAAACGTCCGACGAATTAACCGGCGACTAGTGCCGCTATATTTAACGGTCGGGCTATCAAACGAGCTCCGAATGCGACGAAACTTGACAGGCGGTCTGTCTACACTATAATAAGGCCACATGCCAAATTTCAACCCATTCCGAGAAAATTTTCCGGCCACTCATAAAATAAATAACCAGAGGTGCCGCGGGCGCGTGCAAGTGTGTCTGGGCTCAGAACGGACAACGGAGAGGACGGGCGGACTCGGACGGATGCAAGTTTTGAAAACATGATGATGCAACACACATGATGACAAGGCAAAGATGCAGCACACAAGCAGATGACATGGCAACGACAACGAATAACTGACTGACACCTCGCGCATCGGTCTCGGCGTGTCACAACACTCCCCTACTAACAAGAGATCTCGTCCCGAGATCTTAGGAACGAGACGGAAGAGAAAAAAAGGGAGAACAAAGTTCTTCAAGCACAAAAGAGTGAAACCAAAGAACCTTGAGAGGTTGAACAATTTGAAAGAAAGGATACAACGGAGATGAACAAAGTTGCAAAGATTTCATTAGACAAGAGGAACAAGGGATACGACGAGAACCAAAAGGTTGAAAGGCACGAAACAAGAGCTGAAGGAACAAGAATGAATTCGAAACCACTCCGGTTAATAAGAGAAAGAAATGAATTCAGGCAATTCTCCGGTTGAGCATTACAGGAATAGGACATGAACTTGAGAATAAGAAGCGAAACATGACGAAAAGAACAATACATGCCTCCGGAAGAATGGAAAGATAGCAATTAAAAGAACGGAGAAGAAGATGACAACTTTGAGCATGAGTGACATGAACGAGAATTTATAAGAGAAAGACTTGAACGGAGTTGTTCAGAAAAAACAACCACAAAATAATAAGCTTGGTTTGGACTTATTTAATCATCTCAACAGTTGAGGTGAATTATGCCGCAACCAAAAGAAGGACTAGATGAGAATGAAGAATTGCAAAACTCCACTTCAAAAGAATACAAAGAATTATTTGCACTTCGAGATGCAAAAGAATAATGCTTGAGATGCTCCATAAGAATTTGATAAACACTTGACGAATGAATTATCTCATGATGAACCACCATGAAGAACTCCGGTAACGAAAGGATTATGAAGGATGCAAAAGAATAAGAATAAAGCCTTGCGATGATTTAGACGGGTTCCGACGAGATCGCAGAGAGAACTTGAACTCTGGGGAAGAAAAGATGAAAGGACTTGGGATAATAATTTATGCATCGAGAATAAACTCCGAAGGAAGGAATAAATCAACTTGACGAGAATGAATAAGAATTGTGGTATGCTTATCCTTCATCTATTAAATTGATGAAAGCAATGGATTCACATACTACTTATTCTCGTTGAAAAGGATTAACGAGGGATATAGCACGAACTCAAGAAAGTCTTCTTGAACCACCGGTAGGATTGGAATAAAATGAATGGATTGATATGATAACACCGAAAAGAACTCTTGAGTGAACCACTGTAAGAATTGAGGCTGGGTGAAGAAAATGAACGAACCACCATGAAGAATTAAAATCGAGTGGTGAAAGAGAATAAACCACCGTGAAGAATTAAAGTGGAGTTAATACAAGAGAATGAATCGCCGGGAAGAATAAATAACTTGAGGGAATTAGAATGACGAGAACGAAGAGATCATGAACTGAGTAAAGAATACTTGAACGAAGCACCAGACGAATGTGAGACGAACGAAGAGGCATCGATGAAGAATATTTGGAGGACAAAGTTGAAAACTGAGAACGAAGAAATCTTCTGAAATGATGGCCTTCGGAGGATCACAAAAGAAAGAATTCATGAAATGCTCCGGATGGTTAAGGAAATAATTTATGACAAACGGAATAATTTGCGAGGATAGCATTAAGCTAGAAGCACGAATCTCCAAGAGAACAACAAGATTTAGAGCAAAACGCTTCTTTTGTCTTCAAAAGACGATGAGAAACACCACCCAAAATTGTTGAGATACTCCGGAAGAATCAAAAGAGGAAAGGTTGAACCAATGTTGAAAAGAATTTGAAAACGGTCTTAGAGAAGGCATATGACTGATGGAATCCATACTTACGTCATACATGAAAAGAATTTCGGAACACTCCAGGAAATTAGAAGAGTCAGGTAAGAGCCTGGAAAAAGACCTGTGGGTTATGAGCCCACCGAAGGGAAAACACCGTTGAAAAGGATCGAAAAGGAGATGATGCACCGGAACAATTGAAAACCTCGAATGGGGTGACAACCTCGAATAAATTGAAACACAGACAAATCTCCTGAGATGTCTTTGGAACACCGGAACAATTAAATGACGAGGGACGGATGAGCAATTGGAATCACTTGAGCCGAGGGAAAGAATATGATGAGCACCGAATACTTGAATTGAAACCACCGAACAAGAAAATGAGATGAAGAATGATGAACTAGACGAGAAATCAGTAGTTGAAATAACTGAGGAAGAATGCAGAGGATCACACGAGTAGGATGGATACTCGATTACGTACTCCGGCTCCGAGAAGAAAAAGGGGTGGGCGGGTGGGAAAAATAAAGTCCACTTCGGACGGGGAAAACACCGTCGGTTGAAAAGAACTGAGGTTGAACTTGCAAAGAAGAAGAGGGTCGAATCCACTTGACGAGAGATGCACCAGATGAAAGAACTGACAACGCAAAAAACGAAAACTAACTGCGTGATCCTAAAAAAAAATTGAAGGGGAAGAGGAGTAATTCAAAACACCTACGTCAAGATTCCACACCAGAGCGACGAAGGGACTGAGGAGTAAAAAGAATACCTACTCTCCGGTATAACTAGACTCCGAAAAAGTTTTCTGCTATACACGACAACGGCCATTCTACGATCAATCAAGGGGGCTCCTATGGTCGGTCGAGGCTCTGATACCAACTTGTCAGGCCCAAGATGCGATTCTATCCCGATCACGTGACACTTACGTGATTGGGGCACAACCGCATTTCGGGCGCTTAGCAAGATGGATATCATTACATACATACACGGGGATACAAAAATACATACAAGCCACATGAATACAACCACAACAATAAAAGGCATCCGACTACGGATGCAAACATGAAAAGCACAACGACATTCATCTGCTATCCCAGGTTGCCGACCCGGAACCTAACCCAAGACCGACGAAGGAGAAGAAGAAGGAACTCCAACACAAAAGACATCGCTCTCGCGTCACGTCATCGGAAACCTACACCTACAACTGTTGTTGTAGAATCTGTGAGCCATGAGGACTCAACAATCCCATAACCATGGGTATCAAGACTAGCAAAGCTTAAATGGGTAGGAAGAGGTAAAGTGGTGCGGTTGCAGCAGCGGCTAAGCAATATATCTGGTGGCTAACGTACGAGTACAAGAATAAGATGAGCATCTACGCAAGCGGTCGCAATCTAGTAGTGATCGCAAAAGATCCTGAACTACCTACGAGTCAAACATAACCCCACCGTGTTCTCTTCTCAAAGTGAAAGGAGACAGTCACGGTTACTCACACAGTTGTGTGTTTTACTTCGGATCCTCTGTCAAGTTTTCTACAACTGGACATTAACAAATTCCAATCTGCTACATAACCGCGGGCACGGCTTTCGAAAGATCATAACCCTGCAGGGGTGTCCCAACTTAGCCCATCACAAGCTCTCACGATCAGCAGAAGTAATAATAATATTACCCCTTATCTTAGGGAAGGCCCGACCAGACTCGAAATTCCCAGTGCACAAAACATTTTGACGATGGTAAAATAAGTCCACCAAGACCTCCCGGCGTGCCGACACCCTGATAGTAGCCGCGTGTATCTCGTCTTAGGCCACAACCGGATAGGCGAGCCTACGGGAGCCAGATACCTCGAGTTTCCCCGTGGTGGCCCCGCAGTCTCCCCGTTTGGGACCAACACCATCAGCACTGGCCCCCGTGCTATGTAGAAGAATCCTCGGGTAGCGCTAACTCCCTATGCAATTAATTAATGAATTAAGTTTTTATTATGAGCAAATTAAAACCAATGTTGGGCCTTGCTGGAGGAGTTTTATTCAAAGACGAACTGTCAAGGGGTCCCCATATACCCAACCGTGTTAGGAACGCAAAATCAAGGAACATAACACCGGTTTATCGGCTCCTAAGGTGGCATGAGTGGAACAAAACACCAAGCAAAAGGCCAAGCCTTCCACCCATTGCCAAGTATATAGGTGTGTTAATTCGGAGCTACATGCACCATGATGATCTACTCAAAATTCTAGTCAAGTTTCATATAAAGTTTGTCTAATTCGGAGCTACGGACTAGAAGATATGAGCAAAACAAGACAAACATGGCAACGGTGCAAGATGCACCCAAACATCAAGAAAACACACTCCAAACATGTAACCAACATGTTATTATGATTCTACATGCAAAATCACACAAGTTTCATATAAGACACGCTCAAAACGGAGCAACGGTTCAACACATACACATGAAACAAGATATAACAACATGTTGTCCAAAAACAGCAACATAGCAACTTTGGAGCAAGGTATATATATGCTAGAGCACTCAAACATGATAACAAGAGGCATGGATGTGAAATATACATGATACTTAACAAACATGAACTTACAACACACCCAAAAACTTGCTGGAACATAATTAAACAAGCATGGCAAGTTGCAATACATTTATCCAGACTTAGTCAAAATCTGGGAAGGCAAAAACATCATCACGATGCTGCCTTCGGAGGCACAAAACAACAAGCATATCAACTCTACTAAGTATATAAAGATCATGGACATGTAATAGACATGGCATACATCAAACAACTCCATTAGAACAACTCCATAGGAGGCATGGATCAATAACAACAAGCTTCACCAAATTGAACATGCGGATAACATCCTGACAGGTAAATTTATAGCAACTTGAGAGCAAGAAATAAATGGGCTACAGCAGGCCATATGTGCAAGTAAGTGCATGACTAGATAGATCATAACATGGACAACATGACATGATCATTTAACATACTAAAACATGCATGGATTTGACTAGGGCATCAAGCAAACATGGCATCAGGTTTAACAGATTCCAAACTTAGCAGTTTTTCACTAAGTATAAAACAACAACATTGGCATGGCATGTTTACAAGCTTGTTTAGGTCACCTCAAGGCATATCATGGAAAGTGGATTGCACCACAGCAAAGACCATATGATTGTGCTTCTAAAACATATTGACATGTGGCATGAAGACAAACACACCAATAACAATGAGCAAGTCAAATCAGCATCTCATAACAAGTTTCAGCACTTAACAGCCACATGCACTTTTTCAACAGAGATAAACATGGCAATATGGACTCAAAAAAGCATGCTACATCAACCATCATGTAGAGCACTTCACAATGAACATTTTGACATATCATATGCTCCATTTGGACCAACATGCACAAAGTTATCATCACCACAAGCATGCAACAAATTTACAAATATCAGCAGTTTTAAACATATAGCACTCTTGCAACGATGTTTAGGTCATCAAGATGATTTCAAACCAGCATGCCACAATGGAACAAAATGAAGAGCATATCACCACAAACATTTTGACATATTATTCACTCAATTTGGACAAACACACAAAAAGTTACAGTCATGCAAACATGCATATATTTTTACAAAAGGGCCAGGGACTTGGTAGAAATCGACCTCGGGAGGAAGTGGACATGTCCGTGTCAGATCGGACATGTCCGTCGGTGGCTGGACGCGGGTCCACCGGTCAGTGACACGGGGAGGAGGAGGAGGCGGACATGTCCGTGCCCGGATGGACATGTCCATCGGCGGCGACGGCCTGCGGGCCCACGCGTCAGCCGCACCGGGGAGGTCAATGCAGGGACGGGCCGGTCCGGTGGCGGATCCAGCCGAGGAGGGGCACCGGCGGCTAGATCCCGGCGGCGGGGCGAGCAGGGGGACGCGGAGGTCGGGGCCCCCAGCTCCTGGCGGCGGGCGTCTAGGAGGTGGCCGAGGTGAGGCCGGCTGGCGAGATCTCGGCGGCAAGGAAGACGAGCTCCGGGCGGGGATCCGCATGGCGACGAGCTATCGAAGGCGAGGCGGTGGCGTCCGACGCACAGACGGGGTCCAACGACCCTGTGGCGGCGGCGGAGGGCAATGAGGCGGTGGCGTGCTTGTTGGAGGCGGCGGGGACGAAGGGATCTGCGGGAGGCGGGGCGCTCGGCCCGGTCGGGCCTGGCCCGGGCCTGGCGGGCCGGCGGCGGGGCAGGAGCGAGTGGGGGCGTGGGGGCGACGCGGCTTTGCCAAGTGGCACCGCGGGATTGGAGGAGGGAGGCGCCTGGGTGGCGGCTGGCCACTCAGGTGGCGCCAAGTGGCAGCGGTGCGGTGGCAGCCGGCTGGCCGGTGACAAGTGGCGGCCAGGGAGCGAGCCAGCACGGAAAACAAGGCAGGGCGGCGGCTGGAGGTAGGGGATATGGTTAGGGGGCTTAAAATGGCAAGGAGGGGCTGCTTAAATAAGGAGGGGGCCTAGGATTAGGGTTTGGGGTTGTTTTGAGGCCGTTTCGAAGCCATCGGATCACGATCCAACGGCACCGGAGCGGAGGGGGTCTAGGAAGGCCTAGGTGGGATGTGTAAAGAGGAGGTGGGTTGCGAGGAGAGAAGAGAAAAGAGGCCCGTGGGGTTTTCGGAGACCGAAAACGTCCGACGAATTAACCAGTGACTATTGCCGCTATATTTAACGGTTGGGCTATCAAACGAGCTCCGAATGCGATGAAACTTGACAGGCGGTCTGTCTACACTATAATAAGACCACACGCCAAGTTTCAACCCATTCCGAGAACATTTTCTGGCCACTCATAAAATAAATAACCGGAGGTGCCGCGGGCACGTGCAAGTGTGTCTGGGCTCAGAACGGACAACGGAGAGGACGGGCGGACTCGGACGGATGCAAGTTTTGAAAACATAATGATGCAACACACATGATGACAAGGCAAAGATGCAACACGCAAGCAGATGACATGGCAACGACAACGAATAACTGACTGACACCTGGCGCATCGGTCTCGGGGTGTCACATCACCCCAAGGTAATATACAAGGATAACCAAGAGCCTAAGAGTATCTCCAGCCGCGCCCCCAACAAGGCCCCCAAGCCGTTTTTTTGTCGCGGGCGCTGAAAAATCGGCCCAGTCGCGCCCCCAGAAGCCCTTTTTCACTGGCTCGGGCCGAATTTGGTACCGACGGACCCGGGCTGAACCCGACGCTGGGGGCACTCGGGGGTGCCGGGCGAAATGTTTTTTGGAGCGAAATCCGGTGGATCCGCCTTGGCAGCGACTCGGCCCTTCTCGTCGCTTCATCGTCCTCATCACCTCGGTTCCTGCGGGAGGAATCAATGCCAAAGCTATTGCGCTATCGCGGTGGTCAGCCTCTATTGATGCCCTCACGGGCGGCGCAGTGAAGGCGCCATGATGCACGTCCCACCCTTGCCCGCCACCCGTACACATGGTAGCCACGAGGGCGCCGCCCGCCCGCGGCTGTAAAAGCCGACTCTAGCCCGCCGGCGGACGCACACTTCCCCTCTCCACCGTCGACGCTCTCGCCTCTCCTCTCTTCTCGCCGTTCCTTCTCCTCCAATGGCCGAGCGCTACCCCAACGATGGTGCGGTGGCCAACGGCTTCGGCCGCCGCCACCTTCACGAGGACGAGGCCCGCCTCCTCTACGAGGCCGAGTATCCGGCCTCGCTAGACATGCGGGTGCCCGGTGCGTGGAGGCTAAGCGTTGGCGGGGTCCCCATGCCACCGCCGCCCTTTGGTGTGGAACGGCAGGTGGAGATTGTCCGTATCAGGTCCTCGCTGCAGCAGGCGGCGAGGGACGAGCCGAGGTATGCCTCCGACAGCACGCTGTTGGAGCTGTACTTCCTGCATCGCCACACCGAGCAGCTGGAGGCCACAAACGGCATCAAGCCCCGTGACCGCCACAACTCTGAAGGGCGCCACAGATGGCGGGGCGTGCCTGGCCGCACGCTGGAGGCCGTCATCGAGTACATCGAGGGCGGCAACACGCCGCGGCTGGAGTACCCAGCGCCCCCCCAGTTTCTCCCGCCGGCGTGGCAGCTTCTGGACGCCAAGGCGCATGGAGCCGACGCCCTCCTCCTCGTCCGGCTCTCCCTCCCTTCTCCCTGTCAAGCCTGAGCCACAGGACACACCGACCGATCGGCGAACCCGTGGTGGCAGCATCCGCATCAACGAGCCCTCTCCCACTCTGCCCGGCTCGTCAGGCCGAAGGTGGAGCCGGGCCTCAACGTGGAGTACGAGGCCATGGCCCGGGCTGGCTTCAACGACGAGGCCGCCCTAAAATGGGGTCGGGACGACTACCTCCATGACGAGATGGTCCGGCAGCGCCGATCCCTCAAGGAGATAGCCGCTCGCCGGCGTGGTCGCGAGGTGGACGGTGTCGTCATCCTCGACGACAGCGACGAGGACGCACCTGGGCCGTACAACGCCCCACACGTCGGCGACCTTGGGCAGGAGAGCAGTAGGGACGGTGGCCGCGGTGGAGGAGGCGGCGATGACGACGGCGGCGGCAACTACACAAAGTTCTACAAGCTCCTCGGCATGTAGAACTCCCGGGCGGCTGTGAACAGCGATGACGACGGCTGGCCGGGCAGTGTTTAGGGTTTAGTGCCATTTTTACCTTTTTTAATCAAGTATCTGTAAAGAAGTCGATGAACTAGCCAAAGTTTGGTCAAATTTGCGCCGTGTTTGCCCGGATTTTTGGCCGAGTTTTTAGTTTTGAAAAGCCAAAAAACGCCGTGGGGGTCGGCGACTGGGAAAAAAAATGCCCCCATGCCGCGGTTTTTGCCGGCTCACCCCCAGGCGGCGCTATTTGGGCGTCCCTGGGGGGGCGGAAGGCTGGAGATGCTCTAAGCTTGGGGATGCCCCGGTTGGCATCCCCTCTTTCGTCTTCGTCTATCGGTAACTTTACTTGAGGCTATATTTTTATTCACCACATGATATGAGTTTTTCTTGGAGCGTCATTTTCTTTTGTTTAGATTTGTTTTTTGTAAATTAGAATAAGTTTTAGTGTCTTTTGTTTCAATAAAAAAGATAAGTATAGCCTTTACCATGCTTATTTTGCAAGTATATATGTTGTTGTTTGAAAACAGAAAGTTTTCTTTCATTGTCTGAATTCTTCTAGATAGTCAGAACATGATAAATTCTTGAAATTTTTAGAAAGTTAGCATGAATAAGTTCTATGTGACGTGGTAATTGTTCAGAATTTTTATAGCTAGGGAAGTATGAGAAGAATTCCACTCTTTACAGAATGTCGTGTTTAGACAGATTGCTGTTATGTTTGCATTGTTTGCATATGTTTGCATGTTTAATGATTCTATTTGAGGATAAGAGTATTAAATATACAGAGGCATTTAGTATGCAATGTCTAATTATAATTTTAGTGATTTTCTACATTACGGAATGATAAGGTTTTGAGTTGATTTATACTAACTTATCTCACGAGTTTTAGTTTAGTTTTGTGTGGATGAAGTTTTTTTTTTGATTTAGGGAAACCACGACATGAGAGGAATTAAGGAGACACAAAAGCTCAATCTTGGGGATGCCCAAGGCATCCATGTTAATATTTCAAGATGTCTCAAGCAGCTAAGCTTGGGGATGCCCCGGTTGGCATCCCACCTTCCTTCTTCAACAATTATTGGTTAGTATTGGTTTAGCCTAAGTTTTTGCTTCTTCACATGATATGTGCTATCCTTGCAATGTCATTTTATTTTGTTTTGCTTGCTATTTGAATATATTACTTAAGATCTGAAATTCTTAAATGAGAGAGGGTCTTCTCATAGCTAGTTAATTTGCTTGGGTTATGAATTTAGTCCTAAAATATGATAGACATCCAAAGGAGATATAATAAAAACTTTCATATATAGAGGATTGAATACTATGTGAAGTGTGACTCCTTATAATTGTTTTGAGATGTTAAGATGGTAATATTAGAGTCATGCTAGTGGTAGTTTGTGAGGTTAACAAAATAATTGTGTTAAAGTTTGTGATTCCCGTAGCATGCACGTATGGTCTCCTAACTACGCAACCAAATTGGAGCACTTTATATTTTGAGTGTTTGTTTTTGCGTGAAGGTCGGGGGCGCGCGATGGTTAAATCCTACCAACCTCCCCCCTTGGGGAATGCGTCGTAGTACTTTGCTTCGAGAGCTAATAAAAAAATCGCAATAAGTATGTGAGTTCTTTATGACTAATGTTAAGTCCATGGATTATACTCACTCTGATCCTTCCACCTTGCTAGCCACTCTAGTGCCGCACAAATTTTCGCCGGTGCATAAACCTTCTTTATACCTTCCTCAAAATAGCCACCATACCTACCTATTATGGCATTTCCATAGCCATTCCGAGATATATTGCCATGTAACTCCACCGTTCTGTTTATTATGACACGCATCATCATTGTCATATTGCTTTGCATGATCATGTAGTCGACATTGTATTTGTGGCAAAGCCACCGTTCATATTTTTCATACATGTCACTCTTGGTCATTGCACATCCCGGTACACCGCTGGAGGCATTCATATAGAGTCATATCTTTGTTCTATTATCAAGTTGTAAGTAAATAAAAGTGTGATGATCAACATTATTATAACATTGTCCCATGTGAGGTTATCAATAAAGAGGCCAAATGAGTCTAAAAAAAGAGGAATGGGTCTCCAAAAAAAGAGGAGACTACAAAAAAGAGAGAAAAAGAGAGAAAAAGAGAGAAGGGACAATGTTACTATACTTTTCCACACTTGTGCTTCAAAGTAGCACCATGTTATTCATGATAGAGAGTCTCCTATGTTGTAACTTTCATATATCACTAGTGGGAATTTTTCATTATAGAACTTGGCTTGTATATTCCAACGATGGGCTTCCTCAAATGCCCTAGGTCTTCATGAGCAAGCAATTTGATGCACACCCACTAGTTGTCTTTTTGAGATTTCATACACTTATAGCTCTAGTGCATCCGTTACATGGTAATCCCTACTTACTCACATTGATTTTCTAGTCGATGTGGGACTTTCTCCCTCCTTTTGTCTATTACCACCTTCTATTCCACCCATAGTGCTATATCCATGGCTCACGCTCATGTATTGCGTGAAGAGTTGAAAAGGTTTAAGAATGTTAAAGTGTGAAAACAATTGCTTGATTGACACCGTGATAGGCATGATTTTTTACTTTGTGTTAAGAAGAGGGAGCATAAATGACTATATGATTCTGTAGGGATAACTTTCTTTAGCCATGTTATTTTTGAAGCTTTGTAGATTACTTTCGAGTATGCTTGGAGTATTATTGTGTTGATATTGATAAACTTTTGTTTTGAGTCTTGTGGATTTGAACATTCATGCCACAATAAAGAATATCACATTGATAAATATGTTGGGTAGCATTCCACATCAAAAATTCTGTTTTTATCATTTACCTACTCCAGGACAAGCAGGAATTACGCTTGGCGATGCTTGATACGTCTCCAACATATCTATAATTTCGATTGTTCCATGCTATTATATTATCTATCTTGGATGTTTTATATGCATTTATATGCTATTTTATATGATTTTTGGGACTAACCTATTAACCTAGAGCCCAGTGCCAGTTTTTGTTTTTCTTTTTGTTTTTGGGTTTCGCAGAAAAGGAATACCAAACGGAGTCCAAACCGAATGAAAATTTACGGTGATTTTTTATGGACCCAAAGAAGCCCACGGAGCGCGAGAGGTGGACCAGAAGAGCCATGAGGCCACCACAAGGGTGGGGGGCGCCCTCCTGTTGGGGAACGTTGCATGGGAAACAAAAAAATTCCTATGAACACTCAAGATCAATCTAGGAGATGCACATCTACGAGAGGAGAGTTGGATCCACATACCCTTGTAGATTGCTAAGCGGAAGAGTTCAAGAACGCGGTTGATGTTGTGGTACGTCTTCGTGATCCAATCACGATCCATCCCGCGAACTCCGATCTAGTGCCGAACGGACGACACCTTCACGTTCAACACACGTATGGCTTGATGACGCCTTCACCTCCTTGATCCAGCGAGCGATGGTGAAGTAGTAGCTCGAGTCCTCGGGTAGCACGATGGCGTGGTAGTGGAGTAATTGTGGTAGAGCTTCGCGAAGCACTACATGTATGAGGAGAAGAGCTATGGTAGAGGAGGGGCAGGGCCAAGGCATGTAAGGGTGCGGCTGCCCTCTCTCCCCCTCACTATATATAGGGGAAACGGGAGGGGTGGAGGCGCCCTAGGGTTTCCCCCTAGGGGGTAGCGGCCAGATGGGAGATGGGTCGCCTAGAGTTTGGGTGCCCCCCTAGGTGCTTTTGCCCCCAAGCCAGAGGAGGTCGGCTGCCCTAGGGGTGCCCCTAGCTACGTGGGAAGTGGTGAGGGGGGCGCAACCCCTAAGTGGGCTGCAGTGCTTCCCCCTTTTGGCCCATGAGGCCCGCAACAATTGCCGGGACCCTCGAAACCCCTTTCGGTCTTCCGACGATTCTCCCGGTAGCCCCGGAACACTTCCAGATTCCATTTCCCTTCGTCCTATATATCGATCTCCACCTCTGGACCATTCCGGAGTTCCTCGTCACGTCTGGGATCTCATCCGGGACTCCAAACAACCTTCGGCGACCACAACAATGACTCAACTATACTAGTACCATCACCAAACGTTAAGTGTGTAGACCCTGCTGGTCCGAGAACTATGCATACATGACCGAGACACATCTACGGTCAATAACCACTAGCGGGACCTAGATTCCCATATTGGTTCCCGCATATTCTATGAAGATCTTATCGGTTGAACCTCGATGTCAAGGATTCAGATAATCCCGAATGTAGTTCCCTTTGTCTATCGGTATGTTACTTGCCCGAGATTCGATCGTCGGTATCTCCATACCAAGTTCAATCTCGTTACCGGCAAGTATTTTTACTCGTTCTGTAATACAAGATCCCGTGGCCAACTCATTAGTCACATTGCTTTCAAGCTTCTTGTGATGTTGTATTACCGAGTGGGCCCTGAGATGCCTCTCCATCACACGGAGTGACAAATCCCAGTCTTGATCCATGCCAACTCAACAACCCCCCTCGAAGATACCTGTAGAGAACCTTTATAGTCACCCAGTTACGTTGTGATGTTTGGTACAGACAAGGTATTCCACCGGTGTCAGTGAGTTGCATGATCTCATGGTCATAGGAACATATACTTGACATGTAGAAAACGATAGCAATAAACTTGACACAATAATACACTACATTTATAGTTTGGGTCTTGTCCATCACATCATTCTCCTAATGATGTGATCCCATTATCAAACGACACATCATGTCCATGGCTAGGAAACCATAGCCATCTTTGATCAACAGGCTAGTCATGTAGAGGCTGGCTAGGGACATCTTGTTGTTTATGTATCCACACATGTATTTGAGTTTCTAGTCAATACAATTCTAGCATGGATAATAAACGATTATCGTGAACAAGGAAATATGACAATAACCAATTTATTATTGCCTCTAGGGAATATTTCGAACTGTCTCCCACTTGCACTAGAGTAAATAATGTAGTTCACATCGCCATGTGATTAACACTCATAGTTCACATCACCATGTGACTAACACCCAAAGAGTTTACTAGAGTCAATAATATAGTTCACATCATCATGTGATTAACACTCAATGAGTTCTGGGGTTTGATCATGTTATGCTTGTGAGAGAGGTTTTAGTCAATGGGTCTTCAACATTCAGGTCCGTATGTACTTCGCAAATCTCTATGTCATATTGTAGATGCTGCTACCACGCTCCACTTGGAGCTATTCCAAATGGTTGCTCCACTATACGTATCCGGTTTTCTACTCATAGTCATCCGGATAGGTGTTAAATCTTGCATCAATGTAACCCTTTACGCCGAACTCTTTATCACCTCCATAATCGAGAAACATTTCCTTATTCCTTAAGGATAATTTTTGACCGTTGTCCAGTGATCCACTCCCGGATCACTCTTATACCCCCTCGCGAGAAATGTGACAAGGCACACATCAGGTGCGCTACACATCATGGCATACCATATAGAGCCCATGGCTAAGGCATAGGGGACGACCTGCATCCTTTCTCTTTCTTCTACCGTGGTCGAGCTTTGAGTCTCACTCAACTTCACACCTTACAACTTAGGCAAGAACTCCTTCTTTGAGTGATCCATTTTGAACTCCTTCATAATCATGTCAAGGTATGTGCTACGTGAAAGTCTTATCAGGCGTCTTGATCTATCTCTATACATCTTGATGCCCAATATGTAAGCAGCTTTACCCAGGTCTTTCTTTGAAAAACTCCGTTCAAACAACCCTTCATGCTTTCTAGAAATTCTACATCATTTTGATCAACAATATGTCATCCACATATACTTATCAGAAATGTTGTAGTGCTCCCAGTCACTTTCTTGTAAATACAAGTTTCTTGCAAACTTTGTATAAACCCAAAAGCTTTGATCACCTCATCAAAGCATATATTCCAACTCCGAGACGCTTGCACCAGTCCATAGAAGGATCACTGGAGCTTGTAACCTTTTAGCATCCTTAGGATCGACAAAACCTTCCGGTTGTATCACATACAACCTTTCCTCACGGAAACTGTTAAGGACACTTTGTTTTGACATCCATCTGGCAGATTTCGAAATCGAAATATGCAGCAACTGCTAACATAATTCTGATGGACTCACGCATCGCTACGGGTGAGAAAGTCTCATCGTAGTCAACTCCTTGAACTTGTGAAATCCCCTTTGCCACAAGTCGAGCTTTATGGACGGTGACATTACCGTCCGCGTCTGTCTTTTTCTTGAAGATCCATTTATTCTGAATGGCCTTTATCCCTTCAGGTAATACTTCCAAAGTCCATACTTTGTTTTCATACATGGATCCCATCTCAGATTTCATGGCCTCTAACCATTTGTTGGAATCCAGGCCCACCATTGCTTCTCCATAGCTCATAGGTTCATCGTTGTCCAACAACATGACCTCTAAGACAGGGTTACCGTACCACTCAGGAGCAGAACATATCCTTGTCGACCTACGAGGTTCGATAGTAACTTGATCTGAAAGTTCATGATCACCATCATTAGTTTCGTCTTCAACTGATGTAGGTGAGGGAGTCCTGGATTACGGGGTCCTCGGGCGTCCGAGCTACGTCACGTGGGCCGGACTAATGGGCCATGAAGGAACAAGATGGAAGACTCTCCCCCGTGTCCGGATGGGACTCTCCTTTGGGTGGAAAGCAAGCTTGGCATGCGGATATGAAGATTCCTTTCTCTGTAAACCGACTTTGTACAACCCTAGCCCCCTCCGGTGTCTAAATAAACCGAAGGGCTTAGTCCGTAGAGGCATTCATAATCATACATGATAGACATCTAGGGTTTAGCCATCTCGATCTCGAGGTAGATCACCTCTTGTAACCCCTATACCCATCAAAGTCAATCTAGCAGGAAATAGGGTATTACCTCCATCAAGAGGGCCCGAACCAGGGTAAACAAAGTGTCCCCTGCCTCCTGTTACCTTCAATCCTTAGACGCATAGTTCGGGACCCCCTACACGAGATCTGCTGGTTTTGACACCGACATTGGTGCTTTCATTGAGAGTTCCACTGTGCCGTCGTCGAAAGGCTCGATGGCCTCACCGATCATCTACAACAACGCCGTTGGGGAGGAGATTTTTCTCCCTGGCCAGATCTTCGTGTTCGGCGGCTTCGCGCTGCGTGCCGACTCGCTTGGTCACCTAGAGCAGATCGACAGCTACGCCCCCGGTCACTAGATTAGTTTCGGAAATCTAAACAACGTGCTGACATCCTAGGAGATTTGATCTTCCAAGGGTTCGCGGCTCCAACCACCGCTTAGGCCATAGATCCGGAGCACGTCACTTAGTCCGAAGATGGGAGTCTCGGCCCCGCCGGACTATCTGCGGCCATAAAGCCCAACACTAGAGAACCGTTGACGGTAGCACCGCTGGCAGTTATCGCAAAGCCGGACTCCCATCCGGACACTAGTTCCGAACTCTTGAAGTCCGCGACTTTTGAGCTCGGCCAAGGAACTCCGGTCCCCATCCAAACCTCGCTCTTAAAGAGGCTCTGGATTTGATGCGATCCCTCGTCATCACAGAGGAACCACTTAGCCCGGACTAGGGGATAAAAATAGGGAACTTTACTTCCCACCGACCTCCCACTCCATAGCCACTTTCGAGGATCTAACCGACATGCTTGACTACGCCTCCAAAGACATCGACAGTATAGACGATGATGCCGGAGAGGAGTAGGCCCCAAACCCGCTGTGTACCGGGCGCTGGACGACCACTTCCTCATACGACGTATACATGGTGGACACACGTAAAGAAGGCGACGGTGATGGTAAGAAAGATCCAGTCGAGGAAGAACCTCCTGAGATACCGCCACAACATCGAAATCGGCGGCACCGCCCTAAATCGCGCCGCGGAAAAGACAACGATACCAGCACGGGAGAAAATGATACTCCGGAACACGCCGAAGAACAAGAAGACCCATTCGAACCAACATCTGAATAGGATGACCGGGAGGAAGGGCAAGTCGACCCTGATGACCAAGCATGGAGCGAAGACTCGGCACATATTAACTATCTGCCACTTTCAGAGGATGACGTAAGCCTCGACGACGAATACTTTATCATGCCAGAGGAACCTCGTGAACAAGAACGCTTTAAGCGCCGGCTAATAGCCACGACAAGAATCCTTAAAAAGAAGCAGCAGCAGCTTCAAGCTGATCAAGAACTGCTCAACGATAGATGGACCGATGTCCTGGCAGCCAAAGAATACGGCCTTGAACGCCCAACAATGGGTTATCCGGAGCGCAAGCCGCTGCCCCAATTCAATGACAAGGCACCGGAGGCCATACCACCCTCGCGTAATGCGGCTGACGAACTGGACTGACTGCCACGCGGCCGGGACAGAATGGCAACTCAAGCCGAGTACCATCCTGCACCCCCTTGCCGTAAAACAACAGCTCGGGGTTACACATATGACCTACGACAGGAGCTGGAAAATAGAACATGTCGCACTAGATCCATTTACGGATCTCGGGGACGTGCACCGGCACGGGAGGACGGTTATCAATCCTGGCGCGACAAGCCAAATCACGCCCGGGCCGAAAACCGAATACGGACTTCATCTGAATTACGCCACTATATAGCCCAATACAGAGGTGCCACCCCCCTATGCTTTACCGATGAGGTAATGGAGCACCAGTTCCTAGAAGGGTTTTAACCCGTGAACATCAAATCATACGATGACACAACAGATCCCGCAGTATGGATTGAAGATTTTCTTCTCCACGTTCACATGGCTCACGGTGACGATCTACACGCCATCAAATACCTTCCCTCAAACATAAGGGGCCAGCTCGACACTGGTTAAACAGCCTTCCGGAAAATTCTATCGGATGTTGGGAAGACCTGGAGGATTCCTTTCGAGACAACTTCCAAGGCACCTATGTTCGGCCTCCAGATGCTAATGACCTTAGTCATATAATACAACAACCCAGGGAATCGGCCCGACAGCTATGGACAAGGTTCTTAATTAAAATAAACCAGATTGTGGATTGTCCGGATGCCGAAGCCCTTGCGGCTTTCAAGCACCGCGTCCGAGACAAGTGGCTCGCCCGACACCTCGGCCAAGAGAAGCCGAAGTCCATGGCAGCCCTCACCACACTTATGACCCGTTTTCGCGCGGGAGAGGATAGCTGGCTCGCTTGTAGAAGCAATAGCACCAGCGACCCTGGCACCTCCGAAACCAGGGACGGCAATGGCAAGCCACGATGCGACAAGCACAAGCGTCCGAAAAACAATGATGGAACCCTAGATACGGCTGTCAACGCCGAGTTCAGTGGCTCCAAACCCGGTCAATGGAAGAAGCCATTCAAGGCAAACAAAGACGGCCCGTCCAGTCTAGATAGAATCCTTGATCGGCCTTGCCCGATTTCACGGCACCCCGGATAAGCCCGCGAATCATGCCAACATAAATTGTTGGGTTTTTAAGCAGGCCAGCACACTCAATGCCGAACACAAGGGGAAAGGGTCGCCCAGCGATGACGATGACAAAGAGCCTCGTCAACCGAACACACGGGGGCAAAAGCAATTTCCCCCCGAAATAAAAACAGTGAATATGACATATGTCACACATATCCCTAAAAGGGAACGCCAACGCATACTATGGGACGCCTATGCCATAGAGCCGGTCGCCCCAAAATTCAACCCATGCACAACTTGTCCAATTACCTTCGATCGAAAGGACCACCCAACCAGTATCCGTCACGGCGGTTCGACATCACTGGTCCTCAATCCAATCATTAACAGATTCATCCTCACGCGAGTCCTTATGGATGGTGGCAGCAGTCTCAATATACTTTATCAAGACACTGCCCGCAAAATGGGCATCGCTTCGTCAAGAGTCAGGTCCAATAAAACTACCTTCAAGGGAATAATACCTAGTGTGGAGACCCGCTGCATGGGCTCAATCACACTGGAAGTCGTCTTCGGTTCTCCAAACAACTTCCGAAGCGAGGACTTGGTTTTCGACATCGTCTCTTTCCACAGCGGCTGTCACGCACTGCTCGGACACGCCGCTTTCGCCCGATTCAACGCGGTTCCGCACTACGCCTACCTAAAGCTCAAGATGCCCAGTCCACATGGCACCGTCACAATCAACGGAAGAGCGCCCCCTCCGTACCGAGGAAAATATCGTGGCCATCACAGCCGACGTACAAAGTGGCTCTGTCAAACCGCACACCAACATCCCAACAAACCCAGGGCTGGATTAGCAGTTCGGCCTCCGTCGACCGCCATGTACAGTAGCGAAATTCGTGACGCACATACATAACTATGCACTCAAAATACCCCGGGCATCTGCCGAGCCAATACACGGGACATGCCTATAGCACGGCTCGACCTTATACGACCCTCCCCTCTTATCTAATCATCTTTTTTGCTTTTTATCACAGGTACAATTAAAACCTACCTATCTTACGGACTCACAAAGGCCTCTCTCCAAGCCCGGTTCCGTATAGATAGCCGAAGACCATTCCCTTAAAGGAACTGAGGCAAAAGTGGCACAGACGTGCGGCAAGAAGGTGCAAGGGATTTCGTAGACCTCAAACTCCCCTCAAGGAACATGTACAGAGCTTTTTCTCCTCAGCCCTAGACCCCCGGCATGTAAAATGACCTTGGTGATTGTGGTATCCTCTGCAAGATTATGCTTTGACGTGTCAACCAGATTACAGTGAGCCAAATTTTTATTGGGCATCGTCTTTCTTAAAATGTCATCTCTCTAGTTGTCTCGCGAACACACCTCGGCATAAATTGCCAGGGGCTCTATAAGGTAACATATGTGTTGCCAAATAAAAAGTCCGAACAGCTTAACAGCACAATTCGTCGTCCCAAGCTCGGAAGTATATGCATCAACTCCGAATCATGTCTTTGGTCAATAGTTGGGTTGCCCGGCTCCTCTGTTGCTACCTTACGTTCCGTCTGATCGGCTAGGGTAGTAAAGGGAGAACTATTGCGATTGTGTTTCTGGTTCGCCCGGTCATGCACTTTAGTAGAGAAAGCCAAAAACTGACTGTCATGATGAGGCGAGAGCTGGTCGGCCGCTCGGCGACTTATTAGAAATCTTTAGAGATTTTTTCCCGTGTTACACAAAGGACTGTTTCCCGGTCACATATGTAATGCACCCACATTGGGAGCCTCATACATACTAGGGGCTACTCCGTAGACCCATTGATAAAACTCCTATGGCTAAGTGAGAGCAATAAAATCGAATAGTCTAATTGCCTGGTTCGCCGCACTGATACCTCCTTCATGGACCAAGACGTTGGGTTAAGTGTATTCATGTGCAACTCCGAACACCCCGGTAGTATCTACATGGGGATTGAAGCAAACGACTGGGAACTCTTAGCTATAAAAACGGTCGCACAGGAGGATAAAATTCTTCATAAGTAAAATAATATATTACAAAAGATTTAGTTCATGATACAATTCAGACTCATTCATTCGAACACTACATTCTTGGAGCATTGGCCTTCTATAAGGCGGGCACCTGCTAGTACGTCCTCAAAATAGCGCTCTGTTGTGCAGTGGTCCTTGCTTTCGGGTGGACCCTCAACTGCCACCTTTTCGGCCTTCATCTTCGCCCAGTGCATCTTGACACGGGCAAAGGCCATTCGCGCCCCTTCTATGCAATACCACCTCTTTACATTGTCGATCCGGGGCAGTGCATCGACGAGGCGTCGCACGAGGCCAAAATAGCTGGCCGGAATATCCTCGGCCGATCACAGCCGGACTATGACATCCTTCATGGCCACACTGGACAACTTATGTAGCTCCGCCCATTGTGCCATCTGGTCATTCAGCAGTTCGGGATGCTTTGGGCCCGCAAACTACGACCAGAAGAGCGTCTCCGTCGCGTACCCCTCCTGGGCCTGGAAGAATTGGGCAGCGTCCGCAGTGCTCTTCGGCAGATCCGCATATGCGTTTGGAGAACTCCATAGTCGATTAAGTAAGGCATACTTCGGGTCCCCAAATTTAGCCTGTAAAAGAAAGGGCTTACCAGCCACTATCTGTCCGGCTTGATGGATTTCTTCACGCGCTGCGTGGAATTCGGACCGCGCCTCTGAAGTGTCTTTAAGGGCCTTGGTGAGTTCAGTCCCCTTCTCCTTATTTTCTTTCTCCAAGGACCCGCACTTAGCAGTGACGTCCTTGAGGCTTTGCTCCATCTCGGTCACCTGTTCTTCAAAACGATGCCGAGCGGCCTGTTCGGCCGTCAAATCTACAATCGCTTTATCAGCAGCTGCCTGGCTTACCCTTGCCCGATCCTTGGCTTGGGAAAGCTCACCCCTGAGGTTCTCCACCGCGACGGCACCATCTGTACATACGTGCACATTGCAGCTCTTGAAAATCCACAAGACACGGACACAAAACAGGCACACAACAAGATGTATTTTATACCTTGTGCCTGGTCAATCCGCGTGTTAACACAGACTAGGTCCTCATCGGCTCGCTTCAGTTTCTGTTGGAGTTCGGAAACCTCCGCCGATTGAGCAGTCGCTGCTAACAGCGAAGCCTGTTTTAATACAAACAAAAAGTATGTTACCACCTGACAAGTGAGTATCGATCCTCTGCTCACTTTTCTTTCAAAAACCGAGCAGAGTCTCAGGGGCTACTATCTATATATAGGCATGTTTCTCGTAAAAATGACCCAAAAACATTACATTGCGTACCTCGAAGCCCGCCAGCACGTTGGAGAAGGCTTCATCCAACCCGCTCTTGGCGGTCTGGATCTTCTCAGACACTGTACCCATCAGGATGCGGTGCTCGTCTAAGATAGAGGCACTCTGGTGTGCGTCCGCCATGGTATATCACGCCTCCGGATTGGCAGAGGTCAACACTCCCTCTTCCCCTGCAGGGGGTCGCTCATTAGACTCCGGAACCTTACAGACCTCCGGAGTAGTATTCGGCTAGGGTGGATTGACCAATGTCCCCGTCGCCGGTCTCCATGGGGGCTGCACCCCGTAGCCCTCCGGTAGCCGAGGCATTACCCTCTGGCGATGTTAAAACGCTCCCCCGCGCCTCTTCAAGGTTTGGGGAGGGCATGTGAGATACTACCTCAGCATCATCCGCCCTAGTTGGCGGGGAAGCTAAAGGAGGCGACCCGCTCTCCATCATCTCTGGCGCCAGATCTCCCGAGGATGAGGATAGTTGGGGAGATCGCGGGCCGGACTAAAAGGCCGTACTTAGAGTTATCATCATGGGTCATAGAGATCGGATGAAGTGAACGATCCCGGGCTATCATCAGGGATGATGATCTTGTCCCTCTTGGAGTCCTCGGCCTCCAAGTCTTCGGAGACCGCCCTCTTCTTTCTATTGCGGGGAGGATCTTCTTCTTCCTCCTCCTCCTCGTTGTCATCATCGCCCTTATGGGAGGATGGGGCATCAGCCACTCCAAACATTGCGTCCGATGTACCCTCCCCTTTCTTCTTCCGCTTGTCCTTCTTAACTGGCACCTGGTATGGCGCCGGGACCAGCATCCTCATTAATTGAGGATTGGCTGGGTCTTTGGGTAGCGGAGGCGGACACCGCATATGTTCCGCCTTCTTGACCCAAACCTGTTTTGGGAATGGACTACTCAATATTTCTCCTTTTGGAGCGACGAACCTATTGATGTTCGGAGTTTAAGAATTTACCTCAGTGGCCGGATGGTTGCAATCGAGGCCAGTGTCGTCTGATGACTTCGACCACTTTTTCCGCTTCTTGAAAAGTAGCTTCCAAATCCCCTTATGCGTCGTGCCGTAGAACCGCTGCAGGGTCCGCAGTCCTTCCGGATTGAACTCCCACATCTTGAGGGGCTGCCTTTGGTAGGGAAGTGCGTGGAGGATCAGCATCACTTGGATTACGTCCGCAAGGGTAATGTCATTTGCTACCATGCTCGTGATGCGTTTTTGCAACAACAGCACCTCGGAGGCCGACCCCCAGTCCGGACCCTTATCGGCCCAGGATGTGAGCCTCAGCAGGGGTCCGGATCTGAAGGCTGGAGCGGCTGCCCATTTGGAGCCGCGGGGTTCTGTGATATAGAACCATTCATGCTGCCATACCTTGACGGTATCCACAAAAAACCCCTTTGGCCAATTAACTTTGGGGAGCTTGCTCACCATGGCACCACCACAGTCCGCGTGTTGCTTATCCACCACCTTCGGCTTCACATTGAAAATCTTGAGCCATAAGCCAAAGTGTGCAGGAATGCGGAGAAAGGCCTCGCACACGACGATGAACGCTGAGATGTGGAGGAACGAATTTGGGGCCATATCGTGAAAATCCATCCCATAGTAGAACATGAGACCCCTTACAAAGGGGTGAAGGGCGAATTCGAGTCCGCGGAGGAAGTGGGGGATGAACACCACCCTCTCACCGGGCTCCGGGGTAGGGATGACCTGCCTCGGATTGGGAAGCCTGTGTTTGATCTCCGCGGTAAGGTACCACGTTTCCCGCAGCTACTTGATGTTCTCCTCCGTAACGGAGGAGGCCATCCATTTGCCTTGAGAGCCGACCATGGTCGGGGGAGTTGCAGAGGGAAGAAGAGCTTGGAACTTGGGCGCTGGAGCTTGAGGATGGAGAGGCATAGAAAGAATGACGTGTGGGCGGAGGAGTTAGATTCCATCCGCTTATATGGACGGCGAATATCAAGCATCCCCCTCCCTCAAGCTTTAAAACTCGCCTGTTCACAAGGGGTCGTGTGGGCGTCACGGTTAATTTACCAAAGCTCGTATTGATGAGAATCCCGCAATAAGGGTACATGATCTATGTGTCGACAAGACGTGTCAATGGGAGTTGCAAGGCGGGAGGCCCAAAAAATGGTTCGAGATGATGACGGAGCTAAAACGTGACGTTTCGCCGAATAAGGCTATCGGTGGATATATTTTTTGTGCTTTTATAGTCAGGAGGTCAACCTATTATATACAAAGCCGGATACAGATCTCTTACCTGGAGGACTACTTTGTAGTATTCGGAGGAGGAACCGGCCTTGCAATGCCGAAGACAATCTGCGCGCTGGACACATCGTCATTGAAGCCTGGTTCACGGGCTGCTGAGGGAGTCTTGGATTACGGGGTCCTCGGGTGTACAAGCTACATCACGTGGGCCAGACTAATGGGCCATGAAGGAACAAGATGGAAGACTCTCCCCCGTGTCCGGATGGGACTCTCCTTTGCATGGAAAGCAAGCTTGGCATGCGGGTATGAAGATTCCTTTCTCTGTAAACTGACTCTATACAACCCTAGCCCCCTCCGGTGTCTATATAAATCGGAGGGCTTAGTCCATAGAGGCATTCATAATCATACAGGCTAGACATCTAGGGTTTAGCCATCTCGATCTTGAGGTAGATCACCTCTTGTAACCCCTATACTCATCAAAGTCAATCTAGCAGGAAGTAGGGTATTACCTCCATTAAGAGGGCCCGAACCTGGGTAAACAAAGTGTCCCCTGCCTCCTGTTACCTTTGATCCTTAGACGCACAATTCGGGACCCCCTACCCGAGATCTGCCAGTTTCGACACCGACAGTAGGTGCCACATAAACTTCTTTCTGCACTGTGCAAATACCTGGTTGAAGTGAAGGTTCAACAACCTCATCAAGTTCTATCTTCCTCCCACTCAGTTCTTTCGAGAGAAACTCTTTCTCGAGAAAGGACACGTTCTTAGCCACAAACACTTTGCCCTCAGATCTGATATAGAAGGTATACCCAACCATCTCCTTTGGGTATCCTATGAAGACACATTTGTCCGCTTTGGGTTCGAGCTTTTCTGGCTCAAGCCTTTTGACATAAGCATCGCAGCCCCAAACCTTAAGAAACAATAGCTTAGGTTTCTTGCCAAATCATAGTTCATACGGTGTCGTGTCTACAGACATAGACGGTGCCCTATATAAAGTGATGCAACTGTCTCTAATGCATAACCCCAAAATGTTAGTGGCAGATCGGCAAGAGACATCATAGAACGTACCATATCCAATAAGGTATGATTACGACCTTCGGACACACCATTACGCCGTGGTGTTCCAGGTGGCGTCAACTGTGAAACAATTCCACATTGCCCTAAGTGATTGCCAAACTCATAACTCAGACACTCTTCCCCTCGATCTGATCGTAGGAATTTGATCTTCTTGTTACGATGATTCTCAACTTTACTATGAAATTACTTGAACTTTTCAAACATTTTAGACTTATGCTTCATTAATTAATTATACCTATATCTACTCAAATTATCGGTGAAGGTGAGAAATAACGATATCCACGCGCGTGTCAATACTCATCGGACCGCACACATCAGTATGCATAATTTCCAACAAGTCACTTGCCCATTCCATTGTACCAGAAAACAGGGTTTTGGTCATCTTGCCCATGATGCATGGCTCGCATGTGTCAAGTGATTCAAAATCAAGAGACTCCAAAAGTCCATCAGCATGGAGTTTCTTCATGCATTTTTGATACGTCTCCAATGTATCTATAATTTTTTATTGTTCCATGATATTATATATTCTGTTTTGGATGTTTAATGGGCTTTATTTTACACTTTTATATTATTTTTGGGACTAACCTACTAACCCAAGGCCGAGTGCAAATTGCTGTTTTTTTGCCTATTTCAGTGTTTCGTAGAAAAAGGATATCAAACGGAGTCCAAATAGAATGGAACCTTTGGGGGAGTTAATTTTTGGAACCGTATCTACCCAGAAGACTTGGAGTACACGCGAGGGAACAAGGGAGGTGGCCATGAGGGTCCACGGCGCGCCCCCTCCCCTGGGCGTGCCCCCACCCTCGTGGGCCCCCTCTGGCTCCCCCGATGCCATCCTTCCTCCTATATATATATATATCCATGTACCCTGAAAACATCGAGGCAACAAAGAAAACCCTAATTCCACCGCCGCAACCTTCTGTTCCCGTGAGATCCCATCTTGGGGCCTGTTACGGAGCTTCGCGGAGGGGGGATCTACCACGGAGTGCTTCTACATCAACACCATAGCCTCACCAATGAGTTGTGAGTAGTTTACCACAGACCTTCGGGTCCATAGTTATTAGCTAGATGGCTTCTTCTCTCTTTTTGGATCTCAATACAAATTTCTCCTCGATCTTCAAGGAGATCTATTCGATGTAATCTTTTTGCGGTGTGTTTGTCAAGATTCGATTTATTGTGGGTTTATGATCAAGATTATCTACGAACAATATTTGATTCTTTTCTGAAATCTTTTATGTATGATTATAATATCCTTGCAAGTCTCTTCGAATTATTGGTTTGGTTGGGCCTACTAGATCTATAGTTCTTGCAATGGGAGAAGTGATTGGCTTTGGGTTCAATCTTGCGATGTCCTTTCCCAGTGACAGCAGGGGCAGCAAGGCACGTATTGTATTGTTGCCATCGAGGATAAAAGGATGGGGTTTATATCATATTGCTTGAGTTTATCCCTCTACATAATGTCATCTTACTTAAATCATTACTCTGTTCTTATGAACTTAATACTCTAGATGCATGCTGGATAGCGGTCGATGTGTGGAGTAATAGTAGTAGATGCAGAACTGTTTCGGTCTACTTGTCACGGACGTGATGCCTATATATAATGATCATGCCTAGATATTCTCATAACTATGCGCTTTTCTATCGATTGCTCGACAGTAATTCGTTCACCCACCGTAGAATTCTGCTTTCATGAGAGAAGCCACTAGTGAAACCTATGGCCCCCGGGTCTATCTTTATCATATTACTTTCCTTCAATTTCTGTTGCCGTGCTTATTTGCTTTAATTACTTTCCGTTCTTATACCAAAAATACCAAAATATTATCCTATCCTATCTATCAGATCTCACTGTCGTAAGTGACTGTGAAGGGATGGACAACCCCTTATCGCGTTGGCTGCGAAGTTCTTATTTGTTTGTGCAGGTGCGAGGGACTCGCGCGTGGTCTCCTACTGGATTGATACCTTGGTTCTCAAAAACTGAGAGAAATACTTAGGCTACTGTGCTGCATCACCCTTTCGTCTTCGAGGGAATACAACGCAAGCTCGATAAGTAGCAAGAAGAATTTCTGGCGCCATTGCCGGGGAGGCTTATGCAAAAGTCATATACCAAGTACCTACCACAAACCCTTATCCTTCACATTACAATATTTGCCTCTGGTTTTCCTCTCCTCCACTTCACATTTGCCGTTTTATTTGCCCTTTTTCCGTTCGCCTTTTGCTTGCTTGTGTTGCCATGTGCCTTCTATTTGCTTGCATCTTCGCTCGCTAAATTATGGATCCTCATCCACATGCTAATCTTTTTAAGAGATCCAATAATGATGAACCAATTGCTAGTGAGCTGCGTGCACTAGATTATCTTTATGAGATTTTGCTTGAAATCCGTGAATCCATAAATTGTGATGAAGTGTTGAAATAAGAAAATTATGAAGTGATTCACGATAGATCTTTAAATGAAAAACATGATTGCAATGATACTATTGTAAATTCTATTAATGTCAATTGTGATAATGATATGCAAAACCCTAAGCTTGGGGATGCTCATTTTCTTTTGCCCACTACTTGTTGCAATGATCATGATTGGGGTATTCTTTTGATCTTGAAAATTTATTTAATCCCCATGATGAATGTAAGATTGATAATAATGTTTGAGTGGGTTTGGAGAGGTCATGACTTTAGTTAATGTTGGTCCCACTATTTTGGAAGAGTGTCAACTTCGTATGCATGTGGATCGTGTTGAGAATATGTTATGTGATAGCTATATTGTTGAATTTTCTTATGATACTACATGCAATTATTATGAAAGAAGAAAATATGGTTGTAGAAATTTTCTTGATACTAAATTACCTCTCGTTGTGTTGAGATTGCTATTGTTTCTTTCTTCTTCCTTGCATATGCTGGATGTTGCTTGTCTTGCTAATTTGTTTTCCTATAAAATGCCTATGCATAGGAAGTATGTTAGACTTAGATGTGATTGTAACATGCTATGTGATGCTCTCCTTGTGCTTCAATTCTTATCTTCCATGTGAGCATCATTGAATGCTCAAGCCTATATCTTAATGGCTATAAAGAAAGAGCTTGTTGGGAAGCAACCCAATTTTATTTTCTTTGTTTTTGCTTCTATTTAGGAATAAATATTGCATCTAGCTTCTTTTTAGATGTGATTTTGTGTTTTAATTAGTGTTTGTGCCAAGTAGAACCTTTGTGAAGACTTGTGTGAAGTTTATATGATCATGCTGTAAAAAACAGAAACTTTAGCGCTCACGAGATTGGCTGTACTTTTTTTACTGGAGATTTCTATTTTGTTGATTCTTTTTGCCGATGATTAATAGACAAATTCCTCACGTCTACCAATTTATTTCAATTTTTTGGAGTTACAGGAGTATTCAAAAGTTACAGATTACTACAGACTATTCTGTTTTGTGTGTGTTGTTTGCTTATTTTCTTGAATCTATGAGTAGTATCGGGGGGTATGAATCATGGAGAAGCTGGAATACAGTAGGTTTAACACCAATATAAAGAAAGAATGAGTTCATTACAGTACCTTTGAGTGGTGGTTTGTTTTCTTATACTAACGGAGCTCACGAGATTTTTGGCTAAGTTTTGTATTGTGAAGTTTTCAAGTTTTGAGTGTGGCTTTGATGGACTATGGAACAAAGAGTGGAAAGAGCCTAAGCTTGGGGATGCCCAAGGCACCCCAAGGTAAAATTCAAGGACAACCAAAAGCCTAAGCTTGGGGATGCCCCGGGAAGGCATCCCCTCTTTCGTCTTCATCTATCTGTAACTATACTCGTGACTATATTTTTGTTCATCACATGATATGTGTTTTGCTTGGAGCGTCATGTATGATTTGAGTCTTTGATTTTTACTTTTCCACAATCATCCTCGATGGACACACCTTTTGAGAGAGATAAATATGGTTTAGAATTTATTACAATACTCTATGTGCTTCACTTATATCTTTTGAGCTAGATAGTTTTGCTCTAGTGCTTCACTTATATCTTTTAGAGCACGGTGGTAGTTTTATTTTGTAGAAATTGTTGATCTCTCATGATTCACTTATATATATTTGAAAGTCTTTTTAGAACAGCATGGTAATGTGCTTTGGTTATAAAACTAGTCCTAATATGATAGGCATCCAAGATGAGTATAGTAAAAACTTTCATATAAAGTGCATTGAATATGATGAGAAGTTTGATACTTGATGATTGTTTTGAGATATGAGGATAGTGATATTAGAGACATACTAGTGGAGTAATTTTGAATTTGAGAAATACTTGTGTTAAAGTTACTGATTCCTGTAGCATGCACGTATGGTGAACCGCTATGTGACGAAATTAGAGCATGTGGTATTTATTGAGTGTCATCCTTTGTGTGGTTAACTCCTACCAACCCTTCCACTAGGAGCATGCGTTGAATACTTTGTTTTGATAACTCGTAGATTTTTGCAATAAGTATATGAGTTCTTTATGACTAATGTTGAGTCCATGTATTATACACTCTCACCCTTCCACCATTGCTAGCCTCTCTTGTATCGCGCAACTATCACCGGTACCATACACCCACCATATACCTTCTTCAAAACAGCCACCATACCTACCTGTCATGGCATTTCCATAACCATTCCGAGATATATTGCCATGTAACACATTCACATAGAGTCATATTTTGTTCTAGCTTCGAGGTGTAATCTTTGAGTTGTATGTCAATAAAAGTGTGATGATCTTCATTATTAGAGCATTGTCCCATGTGAGGAAAGGCCAAATAAAAAAAAATATGGCCCAAAAAAAATAGAGAGGGGCTAAAAAAAGAGGAAGCCCCTCCAAAAAAATGAGAGAAAAGAGAGAAGGGACAATGCTACTATCCTTTTCCACACTTGTGCTTCAATGTAGCACCATGATCTTCATGATAGAGAGTCTCTTGTTTTGTCACTTTCATATACTAGTGGGAATTTTTTCATTATAGAACTTGGCTTGTATATTCCAACGATGGGTTTCCTCAAATGCCCTAGGTCTTGATGAACAAGCAAGTTGGATGCACACCCACTTAGTTTCTTTTGATGAGATTTTGATAACCCTCAACCGTAAGGGATCGAGATAGTCTTCGCGGGTAAGAATAACCCAATTTATTGATTCGACACACGGGGAGCCAAAGAGTATTTATAAGCTTTAACAGTTGATTTGTCAATTCAACCGCACCTGAAATATACTAACTTGCAACAAAAGATAAGTGGTAACAATGATATGATAGTGATGATAGTAATAGTAAAAGTAAACAGCAAAAGTAAATAGCAGTAGTAAATGGAAGAAGTAGCAACTAGTGACAGGCAAGGTTTAAAATACTGTAGGCTAGGGAGATGGATGGTTGGGCGCTGCATGGATGAGATAGATTCTAACTTGGGGCACGGCACACGGAAAAGTAATGATCATCTAGGCAAATATCAAACATTAGGCATGTATCCCGTAGGTAGTTGTACGTGCTTGCAATAAGAACTTGCACAACATATTTTGTCCTACCATCCCGCTACGAACGGGGCCAAAAGGAACTAATGGATATTAAGGTGCTCCTGTCAAAGAGCACCGGAACAAAGCAATGAACTCAATGGATACATGTAATCCTCAAATTACGGGCCATCCCCTTTGGTGTCCCAAGCTGTCACTTTTGGGATCGCCGGTTCCGAACCGTAACAGGTGCATACAACTCATAGATAGGATCAAGAACACAAATATATTCATGCAAACATATATGGTTCAGATCTGAAATCATGGCACTCGGGCCCTAAGTGTCAAGCATTAAGAATAACAAGTTGTAGCAAAGATGATAAACACCATACTAGATGATAGGCAACATGCCCCCAACAATCTGACGAACTATTACATGATCTAACTCATCCAATCCCTACCATCCCCTTCGCCTACAACAAGGGAATTACTCACACATGAAGGGGGAAGTCATGGAGGGATGATGGAGTGGTGATGATGATGACGATGGCGACGATCTCCCCTCTCCGGAGGCCAAATCAGCCTCTAGATTAGCCCTCCCGAAGAAGAACAGAGGGTGGCGGCGGCTCCGCGATGAAAAACAGCGAAAGGACTTCCGATCTGGGGTTTCTGCGTCGGGAGGAAAAATACGGGCTAAAGTAGGGCACCAGGGGGTGTGGGTCCCACCCAGGCGCCCCCCCGGCGCGGCCCAGGGGGGGGGGAGGGCGCCCACAGGGCGCCTGGGCACCCCCTGGCCCCCCTCTGGCCCCCCTCTGGCATTTGGTTTCCTCGGGTGCGTGGATTTTTCGTGATTTTTCGTGGATTTTTCTGAGATGCTTACAAATCCGTTTTCCTGCACACAAATAAACCATATAGGCAGCTCTGTTGAAAACAGCGTTAGTCCGGGTTAGTTTAGTCCAAATCATTCAAGAATGAGGTCAAAACAATATCAAAAGTGTTTGGAAAAGTAGATACGTTTGAGACGTATCAACTCCCCCAAGCTTAGCATATTGCTTGTCCTCAAGCAATTCAGTTCAACGAACTGGACGCGACAAAGAAAACTTTGACAAACTCTTTTGCTTCATTAGATGTATATAAGCATGTACTACGAAAAGAGTTCAGCAAGTATTAAAACAGTACTTATGAGAACAATGCAAGGAGCAATCCTTCTTTCAAGTGACCAGTCACAAATAATTAAGAGTAAACAATATATTACCGAAAATCAAGACAAGATCACATTGCACATAGCTTGAGCATATTAAGGTGGTATCTCGCTAGCCTCCATGAGTGAAGCAAAACATAAATGCAGAGACTCCTCCAGAGTTTTAAAGGAGACTAGAACTATGAATTTCAGAATAAATCATATCACAAGTATGCAGAAAACAATGTAATACTTTGGGACAATGCACATTACACTCAGAATGACAATTATGCTCTCCTAGTCAGTGCTTTGAAGAAAGAAGATGAGACTCTCGAACCGTGGCTTTTATTGGCAAAGTTGAAAACCCGTGATCGGAAACAAAAACTAAACATGTACCAGAGCTCTTGGTTTTAAAAACAGAAGTAAATATGTTTTGGAGAGGTGCATATTTCGTCAACGAATGCTAGCAGATAACTCAATCACTTTTCAAGCTAGACAAGTCTCGAGGAACGGCTCCCGCATGAGGACGATCACATCCTCTTAATCTCCTTTGTTTATCACTGCCAAAGTTTTCTGATTTCTCATGAACAAAGCGTGAAGGAGGGTTTGTTTGTTATATTATCTTTTCGAGCCGGGCGCACTCAATGCCAGTTCCTTTTCATATTAGGGGTTTGCACATTATGCATGCAATCCAGGGGTGAGACTTGTCCAACTTAAAAAGATTACAAATTAACTACTACTTCCTCATGAGCTAAAACATAGGCACAAAAAAAAAGAGAAATGCCTTTGATTAATTTCGAGATGGTACATGAAAGTCTTCGTTAGGAATGGCAGGTAAATACCATGTATAGGAAGGTATAGTGGACTCATATGGCATAACAGGTTTAGAGGTTTTGGATGCACAAGCAGTCATTCCGCTTAGTACGGGTGGAGGTTTAGCAAAAGACTGGGAAGCAACCAACTAGAGAGCAATAACGGTCATAATCATACAGAGCGACAAAGCAACATTGAATCGGGCATGAAAGTGATATAACTATTCTAAAACTCAAAGATCATCAAGGCAAAGTAGACTTTTTAGTCTTAAACATGTGTAAGCATGTGCCAAGTCAATCCAAAAATTCTCTAAAGGGAAATACCACCTTAGTATGCCAGACTATGAACAGTGCGATGCATGTAGATCATTTCAATAACACATTATGTACTCTAGTTATTCGGGACTAGCCACAAGGAAAGCATGAACCACTGAAAGAGCATTGTAAACATAGCACTATGTCGCTACAAGCTGGTCTCTAGATCATAAGTACATGCATATGTACAAAAGTAGAAACAAAAAGAGTTCATACCGGTCTTCCTTGTTGCTTCCTTTCAGTCGATCTTCGTCATTACTGCTTGTCACTTGCACGATCGAACGTAGGAAATATAATCAAATGCCATCACGGACTCGAGCTGATCTCTGAAAACAAAGCAAACTAAAGAGAGAAAGGAAATCTTTTTGAGTTTTTCAAAAGTTGAACAAAAAGCAAAAGAAAGAGAAAATCTTTTTGTTGTTTTTGCAAATAGAGGAATAAAGAAGAACGGGTAAAAACTTCGAAAAGATCAAAGTGAATAAAACAGATAATACAATGGAAAAGTGAGAAGGGCACGTACTCCCCCAAGCTTAGGCTTTGGGCCTAAGTTGGTAGCAGCTACTGCCCCCAGGAGCCTCCTGCTCCAGGGGTATGGTGGTGAGACCAAGGGTCGTAGAAGGATGATGGCGCGTACACCGAACTCCTCGGAGTCTCCCACGAGGAAGGTTCCGAGCGCCTGACAGAGGAAGACCCTTCACCAAACTCGGTGGCGGTCTCTTCCTGAAAATGTGGTATCTCACCGTGCCTCTCCTCGTTGGGCACAACCCCCTCCATGGGGTTATGGAACTGATGCTGGACCATGAACTCATCGAACTGGACAACATCAAAGGACCATCCGTTCCTGCGAGAAAAATCAAACAAAAGAGGTGCAGGTAGACGGATCTCGCGTTCCGCGGTAGTTCCGAAATGCAAGATATAAACAAGGTTATCAAGCTCAGAACCCATGGTAACAAACTTATGCCTTTTCATAGCAGCAAGATCAAAGTTTAAATAAGTAATATGAGTATCATCAGGGTGTGGGGTGCCTCCAAGATGCTCTAAGATAAGTGTGGCATAAATGCCACCATATAAGTCCCCCTTGTTACCGTTCATAGCAAGGCGTCGAGCAATTAAGGTACCAATATTATAATCAGACCTCCCTGAGAGGGCTGCTGCCAGGATAGCAATATCCGGAGCAGAAATGCTGCTCGTGTTGTCACGAGCTAACACCCCTCTAGCAATATAATATGCAAAATACCCGAGGTGAGGAAACAAGATGCTGGAGATCTTCGACCGATGAATATCCCTCGTACCCATGCTGCAGAGAGAGTTGATGACGGTTTTCAGCTCGGAGGGCTGCGTGGCCATCCTTGCCGTCCTCCCAACGTTCGGCACACCTATTACTTCACAAAAGTTTCCCAGAGTCATGGTGATAAGATCATTATAAATTTTAAATTCAATAGCACCTGAATCAGGATTATATCTAAAACTGTTAATGAAACCGGAGGTGAGTTTCTGATACTGAGTAACACGGCTCGTGACGAGTCGTGTCAAACCTGCATTAGCACAAAGATTATAAAACTCATCCTTGATTCCCGCAGCTTCCATGAATTCATCACATGGAAATGTCATCGCACGTGCTGGACTTGTGTCTTCCAACAACTCCAGGGGCACATGATCCTCGTTATAGCTCACCCTAGCAGTCGATGGTGAAGCTGCGGCTCTAGTGACTCGATCGGAGTGTGCGGGCCTCCTCTTCTCAAGCCACCCTTTTGCCCTTCCTAACAAACTCATTTCTGATTTTTTTTTACAAAAACGAGGATTAAAACAAAGTGAGCTAAGGCAAACTACTCAACTCACTTGCCCAAGGCATAAACTTGCATCAAAACTTGGAAAACAACTTTCTACACATGCATGCAAGCTCATCTCTACAGCACCAAGAACTACTAAATACTCACAAATGAAGCCACCAATCAGAAATCTAATTGGAGGGGTGGAGGAGTCACATACCAGGGAGTATTTGCTCAAAATTTCAGCTCAAATGATGGGTTGTACAGGGAGATCGAAGAATCGCCTCCAAGAACAGCAAGAACAGCAAGAACAAGACCAGAACTCGGGTTTCTGGAAAAAGAGAGAGAGGAGGGAAGAAGAAGTACTTGGAGGGGGGTCCCGTGGGCCCCAGGCGCCCTGTGGGCGCGGCCAGGGGCTGGGCCGCGCCAGCTGGCCGCCTGGGCCACTGGTGGCCCCCCCTGGCTGGCCCCAGGACTTTCCGGGTCTCTCCCGTTGTGGAAATTTTTAATATAATTTTTTTGGAATTTTTCTGAAAACTTCACTGTTGAAATTTTTTCGAAGTTCAAAAAGCTGCGAAACTCTCTGAAAACTTGAAGCAGTTAGTAGTATTGTGAAGCTTCAAAAACATAGATACTTGGTACAGCAAGTAGGACAACACTAAAAACAAATGAAAACATAGCAAGCCCAACTTTTTATCCATATAAAACACGTTCACTAGTAAGGTTGATCAAGTCTTACCAACAAACAAGCGATATATAGAGCAAAAAGTCTCGCCTCCTACGAAGTAATCACTGAACTTTTACCTTGATGGACATTGTCCCTACCATGATAGTTTTGTATTTGTGAGGCACATGTAGTGGACAGTCCCATTCTCCAATTTTCACGGTCTCGATATTCTCTATAGAGTTGAGGGCATGCCTCCTGTCGGTCTTCTTCGGAAAATATACCGTGTGTTCTTTATCATTCACATGAAAGGTAACCTTCCCTTTGTTGTAATCAATAATAGCACCTGCGGTGTTAAGGAAAGGTCTACCAAGAATAATGGACATGCTCCCATCCTCGGGCATGTCAAGCACAACAAAATCAGTAAGAATTAAACAATTAGCAACTTCAACTGGAACATCCTCACAAATACCTATCGGAATAGCGGTTGACTTGTCAGCCATCTGAAGGGAGATATCTGTAGGAATTAGTTTCTCTAAACAAAGCCTCTCGTAAAGAGAGAGAGGCATAACACTCACTCCCGCTCCAAGATCACATAAAGCAGTTTTGACATAATTATTCTTTATGGAGCAAGGAATGGTGGGTATACCTGGATCACCGAGCTTCTCAGGAATCTTTCCGCTGAAAGAATAGTTAGCAAGCATAGTAGATATTGCATCATTAGGAACTTTTCTTTTGTTAGTGACAATATCTTTCATATATTTTGAGTAAGGAAGTAACTTAATAGCATCAGTCAAAGGAATTTGAAGAAAAAGAGGTTTAATCCATTCACAAAACTTATTGTAATGCTCTTCTTCTTTAGATTTGATGGACTTACCTGGAAAGGGCATGGGTTTCTGTACCCATGGTTCTTTCTTCTTCCCATGTTTTCTTGCGATGAAGTCTTCTTTAGTGTACCTCTTACGTTTGTCAGGTGCTTCTTCTTCTCGAACTTCAGGCGGATCATTCTTCTCATTATCATTACCTTCAGGTTCAGCACCGTCTTCAGTCTCAGCATCGGAAATAGATACACTGTTGGGATCAATAGCTGGCTCTTCATCTGCAATAGGATCATTAGAATTGTCAGTCTCTTTATGTTTCTTCTTCTTATTTGGAGAGACAACAATTTCTTCTTCCTGCATTTGAGAATCTTGCTCGATTCTCTTCGGATGTCCCTCTGGATAGAGAGGATCTTGAGTACTAGTTCCTCCTCGGGTCTTAATCCCAAAAGCCTGCAATTTATCTTGTTTGGCATTGTTAGCAAGTAAATCTCTTTGCACATTAGAAATTTGATAGAGCTGAGTTTGAACCATATGAAAATGCTTCACAAGACATTGAACATCATTAACTGTTCTATCTAAAACACCAAGCAACTTTTTGATAGCAAGGGAATTATCATGCAACTGACTTTCTATCCTCTCATTAAAATGATTCTGTTTCATAATAAAATTATCAAACTCATCTAAACATTGTTCAGGAGGTTTACCATGAGGGGTGTCACTTGCGTTGAAATCTAAAAGAGAGTGTACCTCTACCATAGGAGGGTGAGTGGTAGGCTCACACAGCTTCTCAATAGGGGGTAGATTCTTCACGTCTTCAGCTTTAATACCTTTCTCTTTAATAGACTTCTTTGCTTCTCGCATATCCTCGGGGCTTAGAACAAACATGGCCCTCTTCTTTGTTGGTGGAGGTGGTTCAGGGACGGACCAATCTTCATGGTTTTTGGCAATCCTGCCCATTAAATCTTCCGCGTCGTCCGGTGTTCTTTTCCTGAAAACACAACCAGCACAACTGTCCAGATAGGACCTAGATTCATCAGTTAGACCAGCATAGAATATATCAATTAATTCATTCTTAGGAATTTCATGTCCTGGTCTAGCCCGAATCAAACCGCAGTACCTCCCCCAAGCTTTAGGGAGGGACTCGTCCCGCAACTGTTTAACGTTGTAAATTCTTTGTAAAGCAACATGTTGCATGTGAGCAGGAAAGTACTTATCAACAAAAGAGTGAGCTAAGTCCTGAGGACTCTTAATAGAACCGCATGGGAGTGAATCATGCCATGCTTTAGCACCTTCCTTCAAGGAGAAAGGAAGAAGCTTGGTCACATAAAAGTAGCGTATCTTCTCATCTGTGGTAAACATGCTACCTAGCTCACCAAGTTTAGTTAGGTGTGCAATAGCATCATCATTTTCTCTGCCATAAAAGGGGTCAGCTTCAACCATAGGTATAAGTGAAAGATCAACAGAGAAATCAAAATCAGGATCATCAATGCATATAGGAGATGTAGCAAACTCAGGATTAGGAACGGTTTTGTTTTTCAAAGAGTGTTTTTCAAATATTTTCTTAATAACTTCAGGGTCAGAGCTGGCAAACTCTGTCAGTTCCCTGCATAAATCTTCATCAAGTATATAGTAATCATCATCAAGGAGCCTCTCCTGGAGTTTACTCAAATAAGGGTAATCATAAGTTTCACCAATAGGGTAGCGAGCAACAGGAAGTTCAATTCCATATTTTTCAGCAGCAGCAGTAATTTGTTTCTCAAGAGCATAACCAAGCGAACTAATATCATCATCAAAAGTAGTAGAAGCATCATCAAGAGTATCAGACATAGTAACAGATTCAGTAGGAGCATCATGTGGTGGTGGTGAGGCAAACTTACACATAACAGAAGGTGAATCAAGCGTAGCACTAGTGCTCAGAGCAGTACCCCTTCTTGTAGTGGATAGTAAGATCGGAACCTTGGGGTCACCTTTCTTACCCATAGTGAATATAGTGCAGCAGGTAGGATACCTCAAGTAGACTTGTAAATATTGCTATGCTCCCCGGCAACGGCGCCAGAAAACGGTACTTGATAACCCTCAACCGTAAGGGATCGAGATAGTCCTCACGGGTAAGAATAACCCAATTTATTGATTCGACACACGGGGAGCCAAAGAGTATTTATAAGCTTTAACAGTTGAGTTGTCAATTCAACCGCACCTGAAATATACTAACTTGCAACAAAAGATAAGTGGTAACAGTGATATGATAGTGATGATAGTAGTAGTAAAAGAAAACAGCAAAAGTAAATAGCAGTAGTAAATGGCAGAAGTAGCAACTAGTGACATGCAAGGTTTAAAATACTGTAGGCTAGGGAGATGGATGGTTGGGCGCTGCATGGATGAGATAGATTCTAACTTGGGGCACGGCACACGGAAAAGTAATGATCATCTAGGCAAATATCAAACATTAGGCATGTATCCCGTAGGTAGTTGTACGTGCTTGCAATAAGAACTTGCACAACATCTTTTGTCCTACCATCCCGCTACAAACGGGGCCAAAAGGAACTAATGGATATTAAGGTGCTCCTGTCAAAGAGCACCGGAACAAAGCAATGAACTCAATGGATACATGTAATCCTCAAATTACGGGCCATCCCCTTTGGTGTCCGAAGCTGTCACTTTTGGGTTCGCCGGTTCCGAACCGTAACAGGTGCATACAACTCATAGATAGGATCAAGAACACAAATATATTCATGCAAACATATATGGTTCAGATCTGAAATCATGGCACTCAGGCCCTAAGTGTCAAGCAGTAAGAATAACAAGTTGTAGCAAAGATGATAAACACCATACTAGATGATAGGCAACATGCCCCCAACAATCTGACGAACTATTACATGATCTAACTCATCCAATCCCTACCATCCCCTTCGCCTACAACAAGGGAATTACTCACACATGAAGGGGGAAGTCATGGAGGGATGATGGAGTGGTGATGATGATGACGATGGCGACGATCTCCCCTCTCCGGAGGCCAAATCAGCCTCCAGATTAGCCCTCCCGAAGAAGAACAGAGGGTGGCGGCGGCTCCGCGACGAAAAATAGCGAGAGGACTTACGATCTGGGGTTTCTGCGTCGGGAGGAAAAATACGGGCTAAAGTAGGGCACCAGGGGGTGTGGGCCCCACCGAGGCGCCCCCCCGGCGCGGCCCAGGGGGGGTGTAGTGCCCAGGATGGGACTATACCTCCTACGTGTCGAGGCACGACTTAAAGGTATAAGCCCATCCTAGAATGATCTCAAGTTTGTTATCTTTGCACAACTCATGTAAAAGAGGGATTAAAATGCAAAAGGAGATAGTTGGATTACACTCGCCACTTCACACAATACATTACATAAGCATAACATCATTCAGAACATCACAACCCATCTAAGGACAAGATCCAAAGAAAGATACCAAAACAACATAAAGACATAGGTCAGGATCGAATCCTAGTAGAAACCACTACTGATCGTCGAAACGTCACAAGCAAACGGCCACGCTCTTCATCGAGCTCCTGGTGAAGTACCGAGCCATCTCCTGCATCAAACTCGGCCGAACCTCCATCTGGTGTGCTGAAGTAACTGTGAGCCACAGAGGACTCAGCAATCCCGTTCCCGGGTAACATGACTATTTAAGCCTTGGGTGTGGTTAAGGCTGAAGAAAGAACAAGAGGTGAAGGAAAAACAAGAGTCTGCAGCAGCAACTAGCACTAGCTTACGTAATAGAGAGCGAGAAGAGAAGAGCCTCGGTCGAAAGATGATCACGAAGTGATCCTAGCTACAACACGTCAATCATAACCCCACCGTGTTCAACTCCCGAATCCCTATTCGGAAATTGACAGTCACGGTACACACGCTGGTAGTGTATTGGAACATTGTGTCAAGTTTTCTACAACCGGATATTAACAAGCTCCCATCTGCCACATAACCGCGGGCACGGCTTTCGAAAGTTCAAACCCTGCAGGGGTGTTCCAACTTGACCCATTACAAGCCCACGATCCGCGGAGTCGCAACTCCATAGGTGGGAAGACCCGAGTATTCTCGGAATCCCGTGCTCAAGATACTCCGAACTAAGGTAAGGCTAATCCAGCAAATCCTCCCGGCGTGTCGACACCCTGATAGGTAGCCGCGCGTATCTAGTCTCAGGACACGACCGGATGGGACAAGCTACGGGTTTTTACCAGACCTTGAGTTTCCTCGAGGTGGCCCCGCAGGTTGCCCAGTTCGGACCAACACTCATGTGGAGCACTGGCCCGGGGTTGTTGAATTAAAATAAAAGGGATAGCTAGTCCACATGCAAGTTTTATTAGTTATTAGGCAAATAGTACCAATGTTGGGACTTGCTGGAAAAGACTTAGCACTTAGCGGTTTATCAAGGGGGTCCCATACACCCCAACCGTGTTAGGAACGCATAATCAAGGAACATAACACCGGTTTATATGGTTCCTAACGGCATGAGTGGAACAAATCACCAAGCAAAAGGCTTAGCCTTCCACCCTTGCCAATATATAGATGATTTCATTTAGCATTTATATAGTGTGATATAACCCAACCAAACTTCAACATGAAGCAAGCATCTTCAATCTTCACCTGCAACTAACAATGCTATAAGAGGGGCTGAGCGAAGCGTACTTAGCCATTCAACGGTTTGCATAGGAAGGGTGGTTAAACAGGTTCATGGTTACAATAGGAGGCTCACAGGAAAACATGGGCATCGAGGCAAAACTACTAAAGAGCGATACTCTAGCAATAGGCAAAGATAGTAATGGTATCCGGGTTCGGTCATCTTGCCTGGAATTCCACAAGGGAGAAGAACGGATCCATGAAGTAGACGGAGCAACACAGTCGAGAGAAACCTCACAACTCCGGAACGAAACCGAAGCTTTCAAGAGAAGCAAACCGGAAAGAAGCAAACAACACGGTAAACACACAATCATAAGCATGGCATACGATGCACATCCAAGTATGATGCATGTCCGGTTTAAATATGCATGGCATGGCAAAGTGCACAAACAATACTACAATTTAAGTGGAGCTCAATATGCAACGAGTTGCATATTGACGAAACACCACATTTTAATTATTTAATTGACTCTCGTTTACTTACAAGACAAGGTTAAATGTTTTTAACATGGCAAGAGGTGAAGCATAATAAAACTACACTATTAAGACATTTTAAATGAGGCCGGAAATAACAACAACATATCCGGAAAATCCCCATGAGCATGTTTAATAATTATAAGCAAACAACAATTCACACATATTAATGTTGTTAACATGATGCGGATGACATGATCAAGTTTATGCAATTTTTATTAGAAGGTTAACAAGAAGAAGACATGAAGTATTGTCACCGCGGTGGAAGGAAAGGGTGCCACGGCAACGATCCGAAAATGATGCCACGGCAACATATCGGTTCCGGTAACTCGCTGAGAGACCGGTGCAAAAGCAAAAGGTGGAGTGAACGAGTCGAACGAGATGGAAGGTGGGGTGATCCCGTCACCGGGTTCCCACGAGTCGGCGACGAGGCAACCGAGGAACATGACAAAAGACGAAACGGGCACGAAGCACAAGTGGAGCATCTCAAGGGATACAACTCATACAACACAAGCATCCACGGGTCATCGTCTCGGGGTTATACCTTCGAAGCGTTCTGTCTCGAAGTGGTTCAAGATCGTAGAGGAAGTAGTGGTACACGTTCGGAGAGGAAGTAGCCGTTCCGTCGGCGGTAGTGGAACTAGTTGTTCACGGGGTCTTCGATGGTCGACGGTAGACGTTCGGGCGACGGTAGACGTTCGGGCGACGGTAGATGTTCGGGCGACGGTAGTGGTACTTGGTGCGTCTCCGAGACGGTAGTTGTTCACGTTTCCGTAGCCGTTCGGTCGTCGTGGAACTTGTTACTTCGCGATCGTAGGGGTACTTGACATATCGCCGTGTAGTCGGACTTGACGCTTTGTAGAACTTGCGCATCGTCGTGTAGCCGTTCATATTGAAGAGGAACTTGACGCATCCCGAGGACCTGGGATAACAACCACAGCAACAAAACACAAACACGGCAGCACGACGGGGCGACGAGGCCATGGCAGCAAGGTCTTGGCGCTGAAGTGCTGGAGGTGCTTGGGGCGGCGCCGGTACTGCATGGACGAGGAGCTGCACGGGGGACGACTTGGGGCGCTGGAAGGAGACACGGCGGGCAGAGGAGGAGAACGAGCGCTGGCTTGGGGCGCTGGAAGGAGACGACGGCAGAGCCTCGGCGGAGGAGAGGCGCGGGCCGGCCTGGTGCTGCTGCAGCCTCGGACCGGCGAGGACGGGAGCCGGTGGCCGGACGCGGTGGAGGCAGGACGAGGCAGGGGCGGTCTTGGCGCTTGCGAGGACGGAAGGGGCGGCCGGAGGAGATCCCCGTGGCGGCCGGCGGTGGCCGGGCGACGGGAGGTGAGGCCGCGGGCCTGGACGGGCGCGGAGGTGAGGCCATGGCGCGGCGGACGGCGATGGGGAGCTAGGCGCTCGCGCTGCTACGCCTTGGCGACGGAGGGGAAGGCTCCTGGTGCGGGGAGGGCGGCTTGGGGCGGCCGGCTGGGTGATGCGGGCGTGAGGAGGGAGTCGAGGCAGAGGGATCGGGGAGAGAGGGAGAGGTGCGAGGGAACGAGGGACGAGGTCTGTGGCGGCGGACGAAGGGAACCGGGAGCTTCGGTCGGGTCTCGCTAGGGTTGCGAGGGGGAAAAAAGGAGACTGGGCCTCGGGCCTGAGACGGGATGGAGGCTAAGGGAGCTAGGGTTTAGATGGCAGGCTGGGCCTAGCAGGCCGACTGGGCTGCTGGGGGAGTCAGGAGGAATGGGGCCAGGGCGGCTTGGAGAGGTGGCTGTGGCCTAAGGGTCCCTTCTGCCTTTAAATTTCTGCCATCTCACAAAATACAGAAAAAATAGCCAAGAAGAAAAGAAAGAGAAGAAGGAGGGGGTTAGGGCAAAACTAGCACAAATGTTATCTTTTTCTCGGGCATCATAAAATGAGCAAAGTCCGAGAAAATGGAAAAGGCGTGATCGGAAAAATAATTCAAACATATTTGAATTTAATTCAAATAGTTTTGAACTAAGACTTGATTATTGAAGTCTCCAAAAATGATCGAATTTTCGGAGGAACCTCGATAAATAGGAAAAGAATTATAGGGAGGGTTTTGACGGAGAAACTTGAATCAAAAGATGTCTGGAGAAAAAATGCAAGTGTGTTGGGTTATTCCGAAGCAAATGGAATATTTTAATATAGCTCCCTAAAATATTGAGAGACTTTTATATGTTATAAAGAGAAGTCACCTTCCCTTGATTTAAATGGACCGAAGGTCCACACAATTTATTTAGGTTGAGATGCAAAAAATAAATATGACATGATGGCATGATGACATGATGCAATGCAGAAAATAAATAACACAATCACAAAAGAACACACGGGCAGCCCGGAACATCTGGAATCTCTGGAATCTTCTGGAATCTTCTGGGACGTCGGTCTTCGGGCGTCACAACTCTCCCACACTAACAGAGGATCTCGACCCGAGATCCTAGAGATATCACCGGGTAAAAACGAAAGAGGAAGAGGTAAAACAAAGTTGCTTCTTTGACAGACGAGTGAAACCAAAGAACCTAAGAGGTTGACCAAAAGAAAGAAGAAAACAACGGAGATGAACGAAGTTGTGAGCACTCCGTTAGAAATGGGGAACAAGGAACATTATGAGAACCTTGCATGTTGAAAGACATGAAACAAGAGCTTACGAACCAAAGAATATGAAACCGCAATGGTATAGCCAAGGAATAAGAATGACAGAATTGGACAGCACTCCGTCTGAAAATGGAAGGAATTAACAAGAGTTTAAGGAGATGGAGTGATACTTGATGAAAAACAACAACACACAGCCTCTGAAACAATTGAAGAATGGCACAAGGGGGTAAGAAGACTCAGACAGCACTCCGGTTAAAAAGAGAGGCAAAACTTGATAAATGACGGAACTGAATGAAGAACACAACACTCCGGTTAAATAAACAAGCAAGAGAGAATATGATCTTGATAAAAACAAGATGATGGTTAAAGAGAGCAATATCACAAAGCCTCCGGAATGAAAGAATAGCATATAAATCAATGAAAGACTTGAACGGAGAAGAAAATGACAACATCTCTCAAAATGAATTAGGAAAACCTCCTTACAAAGAAGGGTTGAATGGGGTTGATGGAAATCAACAACGAAAATAATAAGCTTGATGTGGGCTTATGGAAAACATCTCAAGATTAAGAGGTGACAACCAGCCACTGACGGAAACAATTGCTTGGATTGAGATCAACAAGGAGATGAAAAACTTATTTCACGGAGAGGATAAATGAAGAACTTGGGTCATTATAAGCACCATAATATCAACAATCCTTAGGGAAAGCTTTTAGGTGAAATACAACCCAAAATAACTCCAATGAATAAATTGAATGGTTGGAAAGATCTCTTGAACAAAGAAAAATGATGGGTTTAAATATTTCATTCCTGACAACTAGTGAATCATGAAACATGAAGGAATTGTCAAGAATGACATAACACCATCTGAAAAGATAAGGTAGAAAGGATTGCACTTGGAAAGCATGATGAAGAATGCTTGAGCTCCAACAAGAATCTTGATGAAGACTTCGAGGGTGAATGAAATCTTGATGAACCACCATGAAAACTCCGGTAATGAAAGCATGAGAAGTGAAAGATGAAAAGAATAAGATTCAAGGCCTGCGATGAATTAGATGGAGCTTTGAAATGATATAATTGAAATAACTTGGAACTCCGGAAAACAAGATGAACAACTTAGGACCGAGAATGTGATATGATGAACAGGCTCCAGACAAAAGAATTAAACACTTGGAAGGAACAAGAATAAGAATTATGTTGTGAGTATCCTTCACCAATTTAAATTGATGACAACCAATGGATTTGGCATACAACTTATTCTCGTTGCAAAGAATTAAAGATAGATCTCGCAGAAGCTTGGGTAAATCTTCAACGAACCACCGGTAGGAATGAAAAGAACAAATGAATTAATACGATAACAACGGAAGAGTAATCTTGAAAGAACCACCGTAAAAATATGGAGACGAACGAAGAGGCATCAATGAAGAATATTTGAAGGACGAAGTTGAAAACTGAGAAAAAAGAAATATTCTGAAATGATGGCCTTCGGAGGATCACAAAGAAAAGAATTCATGAAGAATCTTGAGAGAATGGGCCAAGATTTACGAGAAACACTTCTCCGGTCTTCAAATGTTGAGAGTGAAGACGAGAGATGCCATAAGAATTGTTGAGCACTCCGGAATGAATAATTAAAAAGGTTGAACCGACGATAGAAAGAATTGAACGCGATCTTGGAGAAGGACTGTGACTGATGGGAATCGTTCTTACGTCACACTTTGAAAAGAATTTCAGAATAACTCCAGAAAAATAAAAGAGTCAGGTAAGATCCTGGGAAAGACCTGTGGGTTAGGGCCCACTCAAAAGAAATCACCGTTGAAAAGATTGCTTAAGAGATATCGCACCGGTTGAATTAAATGGCTTGAATAAGATAACAATCCTCAAAAATAATTTGAACGGATTAAGAATGGAATTATGAATCTTCAGCACTCCGGATATGAATAACAAGAGGAGAATGGTTAATTGGTCCACCGAAATAAGAAAGCATTGTGAAATGAGGAAAAGGATAAGATCAACACCAAAAACTTGAATTACATCCACTGGCAGAATTATGAAAACAAAAGAATGATGAACTTGAAGCTCTTGAGCATCTTCACGATAAATCACCGGATAAGAACATTGAAGGAAATGAATGAAGAAATATCGCATGAATAAAATGGATACTTCATTTAGAATTCCAGCTCCAAGAAGAAGAAGGGTGGGAGGGCGGGTAAAACAAAGACAACTTGAGATGCTTGAAACAGACAGATCGTCAGATTTCTCAACGGCGTCTATATGGAATAATTTGAAGAGAAGGCACACCGGTTGAAAAGAATTAACAAGACAAGCTCGATGATCAAGAAGGACTAGCACTCCCATAGAAATATGAGAACACCGACTAGGAAAAAGGTATGGAATCAACACTTGACATCGAAGCAACTCGAATACCAGAATCAAAACAAGAACAAAGGATAGATATGCCACATGATCTTCACAATATCATCCGAACAGAGAATTGAACGAATGAATTCCGTAGGTACATCAACTAGTCGAGAAGCCACTTGGAGAAGAAAAGGTAAATAAAAAGGAACAAGGATCAGATAGAACAAATACAAGATAGAAGTTTCGTTCGACATCTTCGTGCTGAAAGCTCATGGAACGTGTTACAAAAGGGTTTTGCAATCCCCGGATCAGCATAGCCAAGGACCCTTTAAGATGCAACTCCCGATCGGAACAAGCCCATAAAACCACTTCACTTGATGTAGAACCCCGAACTTCATATCGTGCATCCGTTGGAAGAATGCCTAGAACTACTAGATGAACCCACCTATAGATTTCCGAAAGTTTCCAGTTATGCAATCAGGTGTTGGGGATACACGGGAAGCACCGTGCAATCAACTCTAAACCTACATCCAGGTGTATCCATCCTTCAACACATAACCAGTCTTTCTCGGAAACTGTTTACCTCAGACCTTCGAAACGCATCCACTATACAAGCTATGGCAATACTCTCGAACTACCTCCCCAGTACTGGGTGATGTCGGGGTTATCTTGCCACTAACCGCATAGGAGAGTTTTCGATGTCGGCCGTCTTAAGTATTCTAGTACTGCCGCGATGGATTTGTGACGACAACACCTCGGAGCTCAACTCCCCGGGACACTGCCACAACCCCTAATGACAGGAGGCATCGAGAACAATGTTCTCGTCACAAAGACATCGAAACAATCCAAACAATACTTGCGAGATCCTAAAAAAAAATTGGTGCATTTTTTTTGTAAGTAGAAGAGGCAAGAGTAGTCGTCAGGAGTCCTCACCAGAATGAAAAGGGATGAGGAGCAAACAGAAATCCTACTCTCCGATATAAATATAGGACTCAAAACATTTTCAGTGTGTGCCTAGACTCAACCGTCAACGATTCGATCAATCAGTGGGGGCTTCTAGGTCGGAGAAGGCTCTGATACCAACTTGTAATGCCCAGGATGGGACTATACCTCCTACGTGTCGAGGCACGACTTAAAGGTATAAGCCCATCCTAGAATGATCTCAAGTTTGGTATCTTTGCACAACTCATGTAAAAGAGGGATTAAAATGCAAAAGGAGATACTTGGCTTACACTCGCCACTTCACACAATACATTACATAAGCATAACATCATTCAGAACATCACAACCCATCTAAGGGCAAGATCCAAAGAAAGATACCAAAACAACATAAAGCCACATGTCAGGATCGAATCCTAGTAGAAACCACTACTGATCGTCGAAACGTCACAAGCAAACGGCCACGCTCTTCATCGAGCTCCTGGTGAAGTACTGATCCATCTCCTGCATCAAACTTGGCCGAACCTCCATCTGGTGTGCTGAAGTAACTGTGAGCCACAGAGGACTCAGCAATCCCGTTCCCGGGTAACATGACTATTTAAGCCTTGGGTGTGGTTAAGGCTGAAGAAAGAACAAGAGGTGAAGGAAAAACAAGAGTCTGCAGCAGCAACTAGCACTAGCTTACGTAATAGAGAGCGAGAAGAGAAGAGCCTCGGTCGAAAGATGATCACGAAGTGATCCTAGCTACAACACGTCAATCATAACCCCACCGTGTTCAACTCTCGAATCCCTATTCGGAAATTGACAGTCACGGTACACACGCTGGTAGTGTATTGGAACATTGTGTCAAGTTTTCTACAACCGGATATTAACAAGCTCCCATCTGCCACATAACCGCGGGCACGGCTTTCGAAAGTTCAAACCCTGCAGGGGTGTTCCAACTTGACCCATTACAAGCCCACGATCCGCGGAGTCGCAACTCCATAGGTGGGAAGACCCGAGTATTCTCGGAATCCCGTGCTCAAGATACTCCGAACTAAGGTAAGGATAATCCAGCAAATCCTCCCGGCGTGTCGACACCCTGATAGGTAGCCGCGCGTATCTAGTCTCAGGACACGACCGGATGGGACAAGCTACGGGTTTTTACCAGACCTTGAGTTTCCTCGAGGTGGCCCCGCAGGTTGCCCAGTTCGGACCAACACTCATGTGGAGCACTGGCCCGGGGTTGTTGAATTAAAATAAAAGGGATAGCTAGTCCACATGCAAGTTTTATTAGTTATTAGGCAAATAGTACCAATGTTGGGACTTGCTGGAAAAGACTTAGCACTTAGCGGTTTATCAAGGGGGTGCCATACACCCCAACCGTGTTAGGAACGCATAATCAAGGAACATAACACCGGTTTATACGGTTCCTAACGGCATGAGTGGAACAAATCACCAAGCAAAAGGCTTAGCCTTCTACCCTTGCCAATATATAGATGATTTCATTTAGCATTTATATAGTGTGATATAACCCAACCAAACTTCAACATGAAGCAAGCATCTTCGATCTTCACCTGCAACTAACAATGCTATAAGAGGGGCTGAGCGAAGCGTACTTAGCCATTCAACGGTTTGCATAGGAAGGGTGGTTAAACAGGTTCATGGTTACAATAGGAGGCTGACAGGAAAACATGGGCATCGAGGCAAAACTAATAAAGAGCGATACTCTAGCAATAGGCAAAGATATTAATGGTATCCGGGTTCGGTCATCTTGCCTGGAATTCCACAAGGGAGAAGAACGGATCCATGAAGTAGACGGAGCAACACAGTCGAGAGAAACCTCACAACTCCGGAACGAAACCGAAGCTTTCAAGAGAAGCAAACCGGAAAGAAGCAAACAACACGGTAAACACACAATCATAAGCATGGCATACGATGCACATCCAAGTATGATGCATGTCCGGTTTAAATATGCATGGCATGGCAAAGTGCACAAACAACACTACAATTTAAGTGGAGCTCAATATGCAACGAGTTGCATATTGACGAAACACCACATTTTAATTATTTAATTGACTCTCGTTTACTTACAAGACAAGGTTAAATGTTTTTAACATGGCAAGAGGTGAAGCATAATAAAACTACACTATTAAGACAATTTAAATGAGGCCGGAAATAACAACAACATATCCGGAAAATCCCCATGAGCATGTTTAATAATTATAAGCAAACAACAATTGACACATATTAATGTTGTTAACATGATGCTGATGACATGATCAAGTTTATGCAATTTTTATTAGAAGGTTAACAAGAAGAAGACATGAAGTATTGTCACCGCGGTGGAAGGAAAGGGTGCCACGGCAACGATCCGAAAATGATGCCACGGCAACATATCGGTTCCGGTAACTCGTTGAGAGACCGGTGCAAAAGCAAAAGGTGGAGTGAACGAGTCGAACGAGATGGAAGGTGGGGTGATCCCGTCACCGGGTTCCCACGAGTCGGCGACTAGGCAACCGAGGAACATGACAAAAGACGAAACGGGCACGAAGCACAAGTGGAGCATCTCAAGGGATACAACTCATACAACACAAGCATCCACGGGTTATCGTCTCGGGGTTATACCTTCGAAGCGTTCTCTCTCGAAGTGGTTCGAGATCGTAGAGGAAGTAGTGGTACACGTTCGGAGAGGAAGTAGCCGTTCCGTCGGCGGTAGTGGAACTAGTTGTTCACGGGGTCTTCGATGGTCGACGGTAGACGTTCGGGCGACGGTAGTGGTACTTGGTGCGTCTCCGAGACGGTAGTTGTTCACGTTTCCGTAGCCGTTCGGTCGTCGTGGTACTTGTTACTTCGCGATCGTAGGGGTACTTGACATATCGCCGTGTAGTCGGACTTGACGCTTTGTAGAACTTGCGCATCATCGTGTAGCCGTTCATATTGAAGAGGAACTTGACGCATCTCGAGGACCTGGGATAACAACCACAGCAACAAAACACAAACACGGCAGCACGACGGGGCGACGAGGCCATGGCAGCAAGGTCTTGGCGCTGAAGTGCTGGAGGTGCTTGGGGCGGCGCCGGTACTGCACGGACGAGGAGCTGCACGGGGGACGACTTGGGGCACTGGAAGGAGACACGGCGGGCAGAGGAGGAGCACGAGCGCTGGCTTGGGGCGCTGGAAGGGGACGACGGCAGAGCCTCGGCGGAGGAGAGGCGCGGGCCGGCCTGGTGCTGCTGCAGCCTCGGACCGGCGAGGATGGGAGCCGGTGGCCGGACGCGGTGGAGGCAGGACGAGGCAAGGGCGGTCTTGGCGCTTGCGAGGACGGAAGGGGCGGCCGGAGGAGATCCCCGCGGCGGCCGGCGGTGCTGGGCGACGGGAGGTGAGGCCGCGGGCCTGGACGGGCGCGGAGGTGAGGCCATGGCGCGGCGGACGGTGATGGGGAGCTAGGCGCTCGCGCTGCTGCGCCTTGGCGACGGAGGGGAAGGCTCCTGGCGCGGGGAGGGCGGCTTGGGGCGGCCGGCTGGGTGATGCGGGCGTGAGGAGGGAGTCGAGGCAGAGGGATCGGGGAGAGAGGGAGAGGTGCGAGGGAACGAGGGACGAGGTCTGTGGCGGCGGACGAAGGGAACCAGGAGCTTCGGTCGGGTCTCGCTAGGATTGCGAGGGAAAAAAAGAGGAGACTGGGCCTCGGGCCTGAGAAGGGATGGAGGCTGAGGGAGCTAGGGTTTAGATGGCAGGCTGGGCCTAGTAGGCCGACTGGGCTGCTGGGGGAGTCAGGAGGAATGGGGCCAGGGCGGCTTGGAGAGGTGGCTGTGGCCTAAGGGCCCCTTCCGCCTTTAAATTTCTGCCATCTCACAAAATACAGAAAAAATAGCCAAGAAGAAAAGAAAGAGAAGAAGGAGGGGGTTAGGGCAAAACTAGCACAAATGTTATCTTTTTCTCGGGCATCATAAAATGAGCAAAGTCCGAGGAAATGGAAAAGGCGTGATCAGAAAAAAAATTCAAACATATTTGAATTTAATTCAAATAGTTTTGAACTAAGACTTGATTATTGAAGTCTCCAAAAATGATCGAATTTTCGGAGGAACCTCGATAAATAGGAAAAGAATTATAGGGAGGGTTTTGACGGAGAAACTTGAATCAAAAGATGTCTGGAGAAAAAATGCAAGTGTGTTGGGTTATTCCGAAGCAAATGGAATATTTTAATATAGCTCCCTAAAATATTGAGAGACTTTTATATGTTATAAAGAGAAGTCACCTTCCCTCGATTTAAATGGACCGAAGGTCCACACAATTTATTTAGGTTGAGATGCAAAAAATAAATATGACATGATGGCATGATGACATGATGCAATGCAGAAAATAAATAGCACAATCACAAAAGAACACACGGGCAGCCCGGAACATCTGGAATCTTTGGAATCTTCTGGGACATCGGTCTTCGGGCGTCACAGGGGGGCGCGCCCACAGGGCGCCTGGGCACCCCCTGGCCCCCCTCTGGCCCCACTTCTGGCATTTGGTTTCCTCGGGTGCGTGGATTTTTCGTGATTTTTCGTGGATTTTTCTGAGATGCTTAAAAATCCGTTTTCCTGCACACAAATAAACCATACAGACAGCTCTGCTGAAAACATCATCAGTCCGGGTTAGTTTAGTCCAAATCATGCAAGAATGAGGTCAAAACAATATCAAAAGTGTTTGGAAAAGTAGATACGTTTGAGACGTATCAGCTTTCATACACTTATAGCTCTAGTGCATCCGTTGCATGGCAATCCCTAATCACTCACATTGATATCTATTGATGGGCATCTCCATAGCCCATTGATACGCCTAGTTGATGTGAGATTATTTTCCTCCTTTTTGTCTTCTCCACAACCACCACTCTATTCCACCTATAGTGCTATATCCATGGCTCACGCTCATGTATTGCGTGAAAGTTGAAAGGTTTGAAAAAATTTGAGTATGAAAACAATTGCTTGGCTGAAACCAGGGTTGTGCATGATATTAATATTTTGTGTGATGAAGAGGGAGCATAGCCAGACTATATGATTTTGTAGGGATACCTTTCTTTGGCCATGTTATTTTGAGAAGACATGATTGCTTTGTTAGTATGCTTGAAGTACTATTATTCTTATGTCAATATATAATTTTGTCTTGAATCTTTCGGATCTGAACATTCATGCCACAATAAAGAAATTACATTGAGAATTAAGTTGGTTAGCATTCTACATAAAAAATTCTGTTTTTATCATTTACCTACTCAAGGACGAGCATGAATTAAGCTTGGGGATGCTTGATACGTCTCCAACGTATCTATAATTTTTTATTGTTCCATGCTATTATATATTCTGTTTTGGATGTTTAACGGGCTTTATTTTACACTTTTATATTATTTTTGGGACTAACCTACTAACCCAAGGCCCAGTGCAAATTGCTGTTTTTTTTGCCTATTTCAGTGTTTCGCGGAAAAATGATATCAAACGGAGTCCAAACAGAATGAAACATTCGGGAGAGTTATTTTTGGAACCGTATCTACCCAGAAGACTTGGAGTACACACGAGGGAACAAGGGAGGTGGCCACTAGGGTCCAGGGCGCGCCGCCTCCCCCTAGGAGCGCCCCCACCCTCGTGGGCCCCCTCTGGCTCCCCCGATGCCCTCCTTCCTCCTATATATATCCATGTACCCTGAAAACATCGAGGCAACAGAGAAAACACTAATTCCACCGCCACAACCTTCTGTTCCCGTGAGATCCCATCTTGGGGCCTGTTCCGGAGCTCCGCCGGAGGGGGGATCTACCACGGAGTGCTTCTACATCAACACCATAGCCTCACCAATGAGTTGTGAGTAGTTTACCACAGACCTTCGGGTCCATAGTTATTAGCTAGATGGCTTCTTCTCTCTTTTTGGATCTCAATACAAAGTTCTCCTTGATCTTCGAGGAGATCTGTATGATGTAATCTTTTTGCAGTGTGTTTGTCGAGATCCGATGAATTGTGGGTTTATGATCAAGATTATCTACGAACAATATTTGATTCTTTTCTGAAATCTTTTATGTATGATTATAATATCCTTGCAAGTCTCTTCGAATTATTGGTTTGGTTTGGCCTACTAGATCTATAGTTCTTGTAATGGGAGAAGTTCTTGGCTTTGGGTTTAGTCTTGCGGTGTCCTTTCACAGTGACAGCAGGGGCATCAAGGCACGTATTGTATTGTTGCCATCAAGGATAAAAAGATGGGGTTTATATCATATTGCTTGAGTTTATCCCTCTACATCATGTCATCTTGCTTAAAGCATTACTCTATTCTTATGAACTTAATACTCTAGATGCATGCTGGATAGCGGTCGATGTGTGGAGTAATAGTAGTAGATGCAGAATCGTTTCGGTCTACTTGTCTCGGACATGATGCCTATATATAATGATCATGCCTAGATATTCTCATAACTATGTGCTTTTCTATCAATTGCTCGACAGTAATTCGTTCACCCACCGTCGAATTCTGCTTTCATGAGAGAAGCCACTAGTGAAACCTATGGGCCCCGGGTCTATCTTTATCATATTACTTTCCTTCAATTTCTGTTGCCGTGCTTATTTGCTTTAATTACTTTTTGTTCTTATACCAAAAATACCAAAAATATTATACTATCCTATCTATCAGATCTCACTTTCGTAAGTGACCGTGAAGGGATTGACAACCCCTTATCGCGTTGGCTGCGAAGTTCTTATTTGTTTGGGCAGGTGCGAGGGACTCGCACGTGGTCTCCTACTGGATTGATACCTTGGTTCTCAAAAACTGAGGGAAATACTTAGGCTACTGTGCTGCATCACCCTTTCCTCTTCGAGGGAATACAACGCAAGCTCGGGAAGTAGCAGTTTTACACCAATATGACCTAAGCGGCAGTGCCACAAGAAAGTGGTACTATCATTACAAACTCTACATCTTTTAGCATCAATATTATGAATATGTGTAGCACTACGATCGAGATTCAATAAACCATTCACATTGGGTATATGACCATAGAAGGTATTATTCATGTAAACACAATAACCATCTTTCTCTAACTTCAGTAAATAACCGTATTGCAATAGACACAATCTAATCATGTTCATGCCTCAACGTAGACACAAGATAACATTTATCTAGGTTTAACACTAATCTCAAAGGTAGAGGGAGCATGCGATGATGATCACATCAACCTTGGAAACACTTCAAACACACATCGTCACCTCGCCCTTAGCTAGTCTCCATTTATTCTGCATCTTTTGTTTTGAGTTACCAATATTAGCAACTGAATCGGTATCTCATACCCAGGTGCTACTAGGAGTACTAGTAAGTTACACATTAATAACACGTATAACAAATATACTTTTATTGAAGTCACCAACCTTCTTATCTACCAAGTATTGTGGGTAGTTCTACCATCAGTGACCGTCCCCCTTACAAGAGAAGCACTTAGTCTCGGGTTTGGGTTCAACCTTGGGTTTCTTCACTGGAGCGGCAACTGGCTTGCCATTCATGAAGTTTCCCTTCTCCCCTTGCCCTTCTTGAAACCAGTGGTCTTGTTTAACGATCAACACTTGATGCCCCTTCTTGATTTCTACCTTCGCGGCCTACCGCGAACAACTTCGGGATCATTTCCATCCCTCTCATGTTATAGTTCATCACGAAGTTCTAGCAGCTTGGTGATAGTGACTAGAGAACTCTATCAATCACTATATTATCTGGAAGATTAACTCCCACTTGATTCAAGTGATTGTAGCACCCATACATTCTGAGCACTTGCTCACTGGCTAAGCTATTCTCCTCCATCTTGTAGGTATAGAACTTATCGGAGGTCTCATACCTCTCGGCCGGGGCATTTTTCACAAAAATAAACTTCAACTCCTGGAACATCTCATATGCTCCATGACCTTCAAAACACCTTTGAAGTCCCGGTTCTAAGCCGTAAAGCATGGTGCACTAAACTATCAAGTAGTCATCGGAACGTGTCTGCCAGATGTTCACAACATCCACATATGATGCTAGAGGGGTTGGTACACCGAGCGGTGCATTAAGGACATAAGCCTTATGTGCAGCAGTGAGGACAATCCTCAAATGACGGACCTAGTCCACATAATTGCTCACAATATCTTTCAACTTAGTCTTTCTCTAGGAACGCATTAAAACAGGGAGCTACTGCGCAAGCCATTGATCTACAACATAAATTTGCAAAGACAACTTAGACTATTGTTCATGATAAATGACTTCAAGTAATATTATTATTTAAGACCTCCCATTCAAATCAACATCCCTCCAGTTGTCCGAGTGTAACACGATCCAAATTCACCAGCCCAAGTCCGATCATCATGTGAGATGAGGTGGTTTCAATGGTGAACATCTCCATGTTGTTCATATCTACTATATGACTCGTGTTCGACCTTTTGGTCTCTTGTGTTCCGTGGCCATGTCTGTTCAAGCTAGGCTCGTCAAGTTTAACCCAAGTGTTCCGAATGTGCAAAACTGGCTTGCACCCGTTGTATGTGAACGTAGAGTCTATCACACATGATCATCATGTGGTGCTTCGAAACAACGAACTTTTGCAATAGTGCACACTTGGGGAGAACACAGTTTTATCTTGAAATTTTAGTGAGGGATCACCTTATATTGCTACCGCTATCCTAAGAAAAATAAGATGCATAAAAGGATTAACATCACATGCGAATCATAAGTGACATGATATGGCCATAATCTTGTGCTTTTGATCTCCATCTCCAAAGCATCGGCATGATCTCCATCATCACCGGCATGACACCATGATCTCCATCAGCGTGCTGCCATCGGGGTTGTCACGCCAACCATGCTTCTAATATTATTGCTACCGCTTAGCGATAAAGTAAAGCATTACAAAGCATTTAATGATTGACACGCAAGTCATACAATAATTAAAGACAACCCTATGGCTCCTGTTGGTTGCCGTATTCAACGACATGCAAGTCGTGATAAACTATTACAAAACATGATCATCTCATACATCAAATATATCTCATCATGTCTTTGGCCATATCATATCACAACATACCCTACAAAAACAAGTTAGACGTCCTCTAATTTGTTGTTGCATGTTTTACGTGGCTGCTATGGGTATCTAGCAAGAACGATTCTTACCTACGCAAAGCCACGACGGTGATATGCAAATTGCTATTCAACCTTCTACAAGGACCGCATTCATCGAATCTGATCCAACTAAGGTGGGAGAGACAGACACCCACCAGCCATCTTTATGCAACAAGTTGCATGTGTGTCTATGGAACCGAGCTCATGTACGTGGACATGTAAAGTTGGTCCGAGCCGCTTCATCCCACAATACCGCTGAATAAAAATAAGACTAGGGAAGGAAGCAATCCGTATATCAACACCCACAAACTCCTTTGTGTTCTAATTGTGATGTCATCTACGCATAGACCTAGCTCTGATGCCAGTGTTGGGGAATATTGCATGGGAAACAAAAAAATTCCTACGAACACCCAAGATCAATCTAGGAGATGCACATCTACGAGAGGAGAGTTGGATCCACATACCCTTGTAGATCGCTAAGCGGAAGCATTCAAGAACGCGGTTGATGTAGTGGTACGTCTTCGCGATCCAATCACGATCCGTCCCGCGAACTCCGATCTACTGCCGAACGGACGACACCTCCGCATTCAACACATGTACGGCTTGATGATGCCTTCACCTCCTCAAACCAGCAAGCGATGGTGAAGTAGTAGCTCGAGTCCTCCGGCAACACGATGGCGTGGTGGCGGTGGTGATGGAGGAATTGCGGCAGAGCTTCGCTAAGCACTACGCGTATGAGGATAAGGGCTATGGGAGAGGAGGGGCAGAGCCAAGGCGTGTAAGGGTGCGGCTGCCCTCTCTCCCCCTCACTATATATAGGGGAAAGGGGAGGGGTGGAGGCGCCCTAGGGTTTCCCTCCTAGGGGGCGGCAGCCAGATGGGAGATGGGGCGCCTAGGATTTGGGTGGCCCCCTCCCCTAGGTGCTTTTCCCCCAAGCTAGAGGGGGCTGTTTGCCCTAGGGCGCCCCCCTCCTGGCTACATGGGAAGTGGTGAGGGGGGCGCAACCCCTAAGTGGGCTGCAGTGCTCCCCCCTTTTCGCCCATGAGGCCGGCAACAATTGCCGGGACCCCGAAACCCCCACAACAATGACTCAACTATACTAATACCGTCACCAAACGTTAAGTGTAGACATGACCGGGTTCGAGAACTATGTAGACATGACCGAGACACATCTACAGTCAATTACCAATAGCGGGACCTGGATGCCCGTATTGGTTCCCGCATATTCTACGAAGATCTTATCGGTTGAACCTTGATGTCAAGGATTCAGATAATCCCGTATGTAGTTTCCTTTGTCTATCGGTATGTTACTTGCCCGAGATTCGATCGTCGGTATCTCCATACCTAGTTCAATCTCGTTACCGGCAAGTCTTTTTACTCGTTTTGTAATACAAGATCCCGTGGCCAATGATACGTCCATTTTGTATCATGTTTTCTTGGTGTTATTTATGTTGTTATTATGTATAATAATGCTTTTTGGAGTAATTCTAATGCCTTTCTCTCATAATTTGCAAGGAATGCACCAAGGGGGAGAATTTCGGTAGCTGGAAATCTGGACCTGAAAAAGCTACGCCAGGCCACCTATTCTGAACAACTCCAAACAAGCTGAAACTTCATAGAGAAGTCTTATGGAATATTTTAAGAATATTGGAGCAAATAAGTACCAGAGGGGGCCCACCAGGTGGGCACAACCCACCTGGGCACGCGAGGGAGCCAATGTGCGCCCTGGTGGGTTGTGCTCACCCAGGCCCACCTCCGGTGCCCATGTTCTAGTATATAAGCCATTCTGACCTAGACAAGTGGAGGAGAAGACTTTCGGGACGGAGTGCCACCGTATCGAGGCGGAGCTTGGGCAGGAGCACTTTTGCCATCCAGCGGAGCGATTCCATTGGGGGAACTTCCCTCCCGGAGGGGAAAATCATCGTCATAATCATCACCAACAACTCTCCCATCTTGGGGAGGGCTATCTCCATCAACATATTCAACATCACCATCTCATCTCAAACCCTAGTTCATCTCTTGTGTTCAATCTTGTTACCGAAACTATAGATTGGTGCTTGTGGGTGACTAGTAGTGTTGATTACATCTTGTAGTTGATTACTATATAGTTTATTTGGTTCAAGATTATATGTTCAGATCCAATATGCTATTTAATACCCCTCTAATCTTGAGCATGTTTATCATTTGTGAGTAGTTACCTTTGTTCTTGAGGACTCGGGAGAAATCATGTTGCAAGTAATCATGTGAATTTGATATGTGTTCGATATTTTGATAGTATGTATGTTGTGATTCCCTTAGTGGTGTCATGTGAACGTCGACTACATGATACTTCACCATATTTCGGCCTAAGGGAATCCATTGTGGAGTAGTAATTAGATGATGGGTTGCAAGAGTGATAGAAGCTTAAACCCCAGTTTATGCGATATTCCGTAAGGGACTGATTGGATCCAAAAGTTTAATGTTGTGGTTAGAATTTATTCTTAATACTTTTCCTGTAGTTGCGAATGCTTGAGGGAGGGTTAATCATGAGTAGGAGGTTTGTTCAAGTAAGAACAACAACTAAGCACCGATCCACCCACATACCAAATTATCAAAGTAGCGAAAACGAATCGAACCAACATGATGAAAGTGACTAGATGAAATTCCCGTGTACCCTCATGAATGCTTTGCTTATTATAAGAGACCGTTTTGGCCCGTCCTTTGCCTTAAAAGGATTGGTCTACCTTGCTGCACTTTTATTACTATTATCGTTACTTGCTCGTTACTAATTATCTTGCTACCAAACTACTCAGTTACTTACAATTTCAGCACTTGGAGACATTACCTTACTGAAAACCACTTGTCATTTCCTTCTGCTCCTCGTTGGGTTCGACACTCTTACTTATCGAATAGAGCTACAATTGAACCCCTATACTTATGGGTCATCAAGGCTATATTCTGGCACCGTTACCGAGGAGTGAAGCGCTTCTGGTAAGTGGAAATTGGTAAGGAAACATTCATATAGTGTGCTGAGATTTATTGTCACTTGTTACTATGGAGAACAATCCTTTGAGGGGTTTGTTTGGGGTATATTCATCTCGACCGGAACCACAATTAGCTACCCCTCAACCCGCTGCACCTACTGAGAATATTGAATATTAAATTCCTTCGGATATGATAGAATAATTGCTAGCTAATCCTTATGCGGGAGACGGAATCGAACATCCTGATATGCACTTGATATATGTGGAACAAATTTGTGGATTGTTTAAGCGTGCAGGTTTACCCGGAGATCAAGTTATGAAGAAGGTTTTTCCTTTATCTTTGAAGGGAAAATCATTAGCATGGTATAGGCTATGCGATGATATTGGATCTTGGAACTGGAGCCGATTGAAATTGGAGTTTCACCAAAAAAAAATCCTATGCATCTAGTTCATCGTGATTGGAATTATATAATTTTTGGCCTCATGAAGGAGAAAGTATCTCCATAGCTTGGGGGAGGATTAAGTCAATGTTATATGCATGCCCCAATCATGATCTCTCAAGAGAAATTATTATCCAGGACTTCTATGCTCGGCTTTCACATAATGATCAATCCATGCTTGATACTTCTTGTGCTGGTTCTTTTATGAAGAAAACTATTGAATTCCGGTGGGATCTTTTGGAAAGAATTAAACGCAACTCTGAAGATTGGGAACTCGATGAAGGTAAAAAGCGAGGTATTAAGCATAAGTATGATTGTGTTAAATCTTTTATGGATACTGATGCTTTTCAAAAGTTTAGCACTAAATATGGACTTGACTCTGAGATAGTAGCCTCATTTTGTGAATCATTTTATACTCAAGTTGATCTCCCTAAAGAGAAGTGGTTTAAATATCACCCACCTATTAAAGAAGAAATTAAAGAACCGGTACTAGCTAAGGAAGAAACTATACTTTATAATGTTGATCCAGTTGTTCCTACTGCGTATATTGAAAAACCACCTTTTCCTGTTAGGATAAAGGAACATGCTAAAGTTTCAACTATGGTTAACAAAAGTTATATTAGAACACCTAAACCAGAGGAACAAATGTAGAAATGCATGTTATTTATTTCTGTGAAGAAGCTGCTAAAATTGCCAAACCCAATACAGAGGATAAACATAACCTGTTGTTGGCATGCCCGTTGTCTTAGTAAAAATAGGAGATCACTGTTATCATGGTTTATGTGACATAGGTGCTAGTCTGAGTGCTATTCCTTACACCTTATATCAAGAAATTATGAATGACATAGCACCGCAGAGATAGAAGACATATATGTTACTATTAAACTTGCTAATAGAGATACTATATCACCAATTGGGATTGTTAGAGATGTTGAAGTACTGTGTGGGAAAATAAAATACCCTACTGATTTTCTTGTTCTTGGTTCCTCACAAGATGACTTATGTCCCATTATCTTTGGTAGACCTTTCTTGAACACCGTTAATGCTAAAATAGATTGTGAGAAACAAACTGTCGGTGTTAGTTTTGGTGATGAGTCTCATGAATTTATTTTCTCCAAGTTTAATAGAAAGCTTCATGAAAAAGAATTGCCTAGTAAGGATGAAATAATTGGTCTTGCTTCTATTGATGTGCCTCCCACTGATCCTCTAGAACAATATTTGCTAGACCATGAAAATGATTTACATATGCATGAAAGAAATGAAATAGATGATATTTTCTTTGTACAACGTCCTCTGCTCAAACACAATCTACCTATTGAAACTCTAGGAGGCCCACCTCCACCTAAAGGTGATCTTGTGTTTGAATTAAAACAACTGGCAAACACTTTGAAATATGCTTATCTTGATGAAAAGAAGATATATCCTATTATTATCAGTGCTAACCTTTCAGAACATGAAGAAGAAAGATTATTGAAAGTTCTAAGGAAGCACCGAGCTGCTATTGGATATACTCTTGATGACTTAAAGGGCATTAGTCCCACTCTATGTCAGCACAAGATCAATATGGAACCGGATGCTAAACCCGTTTTATGATCATCAACGTCGGGTAAATCCTAAGATGAAAGAAGTGGTAAGAATGGAAATGTTAAAACTTCTGGAAGCAGGTATAATCTATCCTATAGCTGATAGTAGATGGGTAAGTCCTGTTTATTGTGTCCCTAAGAAAGGAGGTATTACTGTTGTTCCTAATGATAAGAATGAACTTATTCCACAAAGAATTGTTACAGGCTATAGAATGGTAATTGATTTTAGAAAATATCATTACCCTCTGCCTTTTATTGACCAAATGCTAGAAATATTATCTAAGCACACACACTTTTGCTTCCTTGATAGGTACTCTGGTTTTTCACAAATACCCGTTTCTCAATCTGATCAAGAAAATACTACTTTTACTTGTCCCTTTGGAACTTATGCTTATAGACGTATGCCGTTCTGTTTCTGCAATGCACCTGCCATCTTTCAAAGATGTATGACTGCTATATTCTCTGACTTTTGTGGAAAGATTGTAGAGGGTTTCATGGATGACTTCTCTCTCTATGGGAAGTCTTTTTATGATTTTTTTAAGAAATATTGATTGAGTTCTGTAGAGATGTGAACAAACAAACCTTGTCTTGAATTGGGAGAAGTGCCACTTTATGGTTAACGAAGGTATTGTCTTGGACCATAAAATTTCTGAAAAGGGCATTGAAGTGGACAAAGCTAAGGTTGATGCTATTAACAAAATGCCACGTCCTAAGGATATCAAAGGTATTCATAGTTTCCTAGGTCATGCTGGTTTCTATAGGAGATTCATTAAAGACTTTTCTAAAATTTCTAGGCCTCTTACAAATCTTTTGCAAAAGGATGTTCCTTTTGTTTTTGATGATGATTGCTTTGAAGCCTTTGAAACACTCAAGAAAGCCTTACTTTCTGCACCTATTGTTCAACCACCTGATTGGAACTTGCCTTTTGAAATTATGTGTGATGATAGTGATTATGCTGTTGGTGCTGTTCTAGGACAAAGAGTTGATAAAAAACTAAATGTTATTCATTATGCTAGTAAGACTCTAGACAGTGCTCAAAAGAATTATGCTACTACCGAAAATGAATTCTTAGCAGTGTTGTTTGCTTGTGACAAATTTAGATCTTACATTTTTTATTCAAAAGTAACTGTTCACACTAACTATGCTGCTATTAAATATCTTATGGAAAAGAAAGATGCTAAACCTAGACTTATTCGGTGGGTTCTCTTGCTACAAGAATTTGATTTGCATATCACTGATAGAAAAGGAGTTGAGAACCCCGTAGCTGATAACTTGTCTAGGCTTGAAAATGTGCTTGATGACCCACTACCTATTGATGATAGTTTTTCTGATGAGTAGTTAGCTACAATAAATATAGCTCATAATACTCCTTGGTATGCTGACTATGCAAGTTACATTGTTGCTAAATATTTACCACCTAGCTTTACATACCAACAAAAAAATATTCTATGATTTAAGACACTACTTTTGGGATGACTCATACGTCTCCAACGTATCTACAATTTTTGATTGTTCCATGCTATAATATTATCTGTTTTGGATGTTTAATGGGCTTTAATATGCTCTTTTATATTATTTTTGGGACTAACCTATTAACCAGAGGCCCAGTGTCAGTTTCTGTTTTTTTGTGTGCCTATTTTAGAGTTTCGAAGAAAAGGAATACCAAACGGAGTCCAAACGGAATGAAACCTTCGCGATGATCTTTCTTGGACCGAAAGCAATGCAGAAGAGTTGGAGTAGAAGTCTGGAGCTCCGTGAGGAAGCCACGAGGTAGGAGGGCGCGCCCCCACCCTCATGGGCCCCTCGTAGCTCCACCGACGTACTTCTTTCGCCTATATATACTCTTATACCCTAGAAACATCAGAGGGAGCCACGAAACCACTTTTCCACTGTTGTAACTTTCTGTACCCATGAAATCCCATCTTGGGGCCTTTTCCGGCGATCTGCCAGAGGGGGAATCGATCACGGAGGGCTTCTACATCAACACCATTGCCCCTCCGATGAAGCGTGATTAGTTTACCACAGACCTTCGGGTCCATAGTTATTAGCTAGATGGCTTCTTCTCTCTCTTTGATTCTCAATACAAAGTTCTCCTCGATTCTCTTGGAGATCTATTCGATGTAATACTTTTTGCGGTGTGTTTGCCAAGATCCGATGAATTGTGGATTTATGAACAAGTTTATCTATGAATATTATTTGGATTCTTCTCTGAATTCTTATATGCATGATTTGACATCTTTGCAAGTCTCTTCGAATTATCGGTTTAGTTTGGCCTACTAGATTGATCTTTCTTTCAATAGGAGAAGTGCTTAGCTTTGGGTTCAATCTTGCAGTGTCCTTTCCCAGTGACAGTAGGGGCAGCAAGGCAAGTATTGTATTGTTGCTATCGAGGATAAAAAGATGGGGTTTATATCATATTGCTTGAGTTTATCCCTCTACATCATGTCATCTTGCCTAATGCGTCACTACATTCTTATGAACTTAATACTCTAGATGTATGCTGGATAGCGGTCGATGTGTGGAGTAATAGTAGTAGATGCAGAATCGTTTCGGTCTACTTGACACGAACGTGATGCCTATATTAATGATCATTGCGTTAGATATCTTCATAACTATGTGATTTTCTATCAATTGCTCGGCAGTAATTTGTTCACCCACCGTAATACTTGCTATCTTGAGAGAAGTCACTAGTGAAACCTATGGCCCCCCGGGTCTCTTTCCTATTATATTAATTCTCTTTTGCTTACATCGCATCTCATTTACTATTTTGCAATCTTTACTTTCCAATCTATACAACAAAAATACCAAAAATATTTACTTTACTATCTTTATTAGATCTCATTTTTGCGAGTGACCGTGAAGGGATTGACAACCCCTTTATCGCGTTGGTTGCAAGGTTCTTGATTGATTGTGCAGGTACTAGGTGACTTGTGTGTTGTCTCCTACTGGATTGATACCTTGGTTCTCAAAACTGAGGGAAATACTTACGCTACTTTTCTGCATCACCCTTTCCTCTTCAAGGGAAAACCAACGCATGCTCAAGAGGTAGCAAGAAGGATTTCTGGCGCCGTTGCCGGGGAGATCTATCCCAAGTCAAGACATACCAAGTACCCATCATAAACTCTTCTCCCTCGCATTAAATTATTTGCCATTCGCTTCTCGTTTTCCTCTCCCCCACTTCTAAAACGATTTTCTAAAACCTTTGCCTTTTCTTCGCCTCTCTTCCGTTCGTCGTGTTCGCTTGCTTTTTGTGTGCTTGTGTGTTGGATTGCTTGCTTTGTCACGATAGCTCAAGAAAATACCAAATTATGTGACTTTTCCAACACCAATAATAATGATTTTATTTGCACTCCTGTTGCTCCCGCTACTAATGCGGAATCTTGTGAAATCAATGCTGCTTTATTGAATCTAGTCCTGAAAGATCAATTTTCTGGCCTTCCTAGTGAAGATGCCGCATCTCATCTGAATAATTTTGTTGATTTATGCGATATGCAAAAGAAAAGAGATGTAGATAAAGATCTTGTTAAAATAAAACTATTCCCGTTCTCACTACAATATCGGGCCAAAACTTGGTTTTCTTCTTTGCCAAAAAATAGTATTGAATCATGGAATAAGTGCAAAGATTGTTTTATTGCCAAGTATTTTCCTCCCGCTAAGATCATCTCCCTTAGGAACGATATTATGAATTTCAAACAACTTGATCATGAGCATGTAGCACAATCCTGGGAGAGGACGAAACTTATGATAAGAAATTGTCCCACGCATGGTTCAAATCTATGGATGATTATACAAAAAATTATGCCGGTTTGAACATTGCTTCTAGAAATCTTTTAGATTCGACCGCGGGAGGTACTTTTATGGAAATCACTTTAGGAGAAGCTACTAAACTCCTAGATAATATAATGGTTAACTATTCTCAATGGCACACCGAGAGATCTTCCACTAGTAAAAAAGTGCATGCAAATGAAGAAATTAATGTTTTGAGTGGAAAGATGGATGAACTTATGAAATTGTTTGCTAGCAAGGGTGCTAATGTTGATCCTAATGATATACCCTTATCCACTTTGATTGATAATACTAATGAATCTATGGATGTGAATTTTTTTGGTAGGAATAATTTTTGGTAACAATGGTTATAGAGGAAACTCTAATCCTAGGCCTTTTCCTAGTTATTCCTCTAATAATTATGGAAATCCCTACAACAATTCCTATGGAAAATATAATAAGATGCCCTCTGATTTTGAGAATAGTGTTGAGGAATTTATGATTTCACAAAAGATTTTTAATGCTATGATTGAAGAAAAATTGCTTAAGATTGATGATTTGCCTAGGAACGTGGATAGAATTTATCTTGATGTTGATTCTTTAAAACTTAGATATAGTCCACCTAAGCATAAAATCAATGAGTCTCTCAAAGTCATGAAAATTTCCATTGATGAGTGCAAAGAAAGAACCGCTAGGATGCATGCTAAAAAAGATTGCTTTGTGAAAGCATGTTCTTATAGTTTAATGAAAATAATGATGAAGATCTAAAAGTGATTGATGTGACTCCTATTAAATCTTTTTTTCCAATATGAATCTTGATAAATATGGGACTGGAGATGAGTCAACTTTAGTTAAAAGGCGTCCCAATGATTCGGAGTTTTTAGATCTTGATGCAAAAATTAATAAAAGTGGGATTGAAGGGGTCAAAACTTTACATAGCAATGAACCCACTATTTTGGATTTCAAGGAATTTAATTATGATAATTTCTCTTTGATAGATTTTATTTCCTTGCCGCAGTCCGTGTTAAATTCTCCTCATGCTTATAATCAAAATAAAGCTTTTACTAAACATATTGTTGATGCTTTAATGCAATCCTATGAAGAAAAGCTTGAACTAGAAGTTTCTATCCCTAGAACACTTTATGATGAGTGGGAACCTACTATTAAAATTAAGATTAAATATTATGAATGCTATGCTTTGTGTGATTTGGGTGCTAGTGTTTCCACGATTCCAAAAACCTTGTGTGATGTGCTAGGTTTCCGTGAATTTGATGATTATTCTTTAAATTTGCATCTTGCGGATTCCACCATTAAGAAACCTATGGGAAGGATTAATGATGTTCTTATTGTTGAAAATAGGAATTATGTGCCCATATATTTCATTGTTCTTGATATAGATTGCAATCCTACATGTCCTATTATTCTTGGTAGACCTTTCCTTAGAACGATTGGTGCAATTATTGACATGAAAGAAGGAAATATTAGATTCCAATTTCCGTTAAGGAAAGGCATGGAACACTTTCCTAGGAAAAAAATTAAATTTCCTTATGAATCTATTATGAGATCCACTTATGGATTTCTTACCAAAGATGATAACACCTAGATCTATTTGCATTGTTATGCCTAGCTAAGGGCGTTAATCAATAGCACTTGTTGGGAGGCAACCCAATTTTATTTTTGTTCTTTGCTTTTTGCTCCTGATTAATAATAAATAATTCATCTAGCTTATGTTTAGATGTGGTTTTATGTTTTAATTAGTGTTTGTGCGAAGTAGAACCTTTGGGAAGACTTGGGTGAAGTCTTTGCGATCTTGCTGTAAAAACAGAAACTATTACGCTCACGAGATTAGCTCTCATTTTTTACTAGAGAGTGATTTTATGTTGATTCTTTTTGCAGATTATTAATAGACAAATTCCTCACATCAACCAATTTATTTAAGAATTTTGGGAGTTACAGAAGTATCCGAAAGTTACAGATTGCTATAGACTGTTCTGTTTTCCGTATGTTGTTTGCTTATTTTGATGAATCTATGAGTAGTATCGGGGGGTATGAACCATACAGAAGTTGGAATACAGTAGGTTTAACACCAATATAAATAAAGAATGAGTTTATTACAGTACCTTAAAGTGGTGGTTTATTTTCTTATACTAACGGAGCTCACAAGATTTTCTGTTAAGTTTTGTGTTGTGAAGTTTTCAAGTTTTTTGGTAAGGATTTGATGGACTATGGAATAAAGAGTGACAAGAGCCTAAGCTTTGGGTTTCCCAAGGCACCTCAAGGTAAAATTCAAGTACAACCAAAAGCCTAAGCTTGGGGATGCCCCGGGAAGGCATCCCCTCTTTCGTCTTCGTCTATCGGTAACTTTACGTGAGGCTATATTTTTAGTCACCACATGATATGTGTTTTTCTTGGAGCATCATGTATGATATGAGTCTTTTCTTTTTAGTTTGCCACAATCATCCTCGCTGAATACATCATTAGGAGAGACACACTTGAATCAGAATTTATTAGAATACTCTATGTGCTTCACTTGTATCTTTTGAGCTAGATAATTTTGCTCTAGTGCTTCACTTATATCTTTCTAGAGCACTGTGGTGGTTTTATTTTATAGAAATTATTGATCTCTCATGCTTCACTTATATTATTTTGAGATTCTTTTATAACAGCATGGTAATTTGCTTTGCCTATAAATTAGTCCTAATATGATGGGCATCCAAGATGGGTATAATAAAAACTTTCATATAAAGTGCGTTGAATACTATGAGAAGTTTGATGCTTGATGATTGTCTTGAGATATGAGGATGGTGATATTAGAGTCATGCTAGTAGAGTAATTGTGAATTGGAAGAATACTCGTGTTTGAGGTTTGCAAGTCCCGTAACATGCACATATGGTAACCGTTGTGTAACAAATTTTATGCATGAGGTGTTTCTTTGATTGTCTTCCTTTGTGTGGAGGTCGGGATCGCGCGATGGTTAACTCCTACCAACCCTTCCCCTAGGAGCATGCGTGTAGTGCTTGGTTTTTGATGATTTGTAGATTTTCGCAATAAGTATGTGAGTTCTTTATGACTAATGTTGAGTCCATGGATTATACGCACTCTCACCTTCCACCGTTGCTAGTCTCTCTAGTACCGCACAACTTTCGCCGGTACCATAAACCCACCATTTACCTTCCTCAAAACAGCCACCATACCTACCTATTAGGGCATTTCCATAGCCATTCCGAGATATATTGCCATGCAACTTTCCACCATTCCGTTTATTATGACACACCTCATCATTGTCATATTGCCTAGCATGATCATGTAGTTGACATCGTATTTGTGGCAAAGCATTGTCACGTGTGAGGAAATAAAAAAGGGGGAAAGGCCAAAGAAGCCAATGAAAAAAAAGAAAGGCCAAAGAAGCCAATGAAAGAGAGGGAGAGATAGAGAAAAAGAGAGAAGGGACAATGCTACTATCCTTTTTCCACACTTGTGCTTCAAATTAGCACCATGATCTTCATGATAGAGAGTCTCTTGTTTTGTCACTTTCATATACTAGTGGGAATTTTCGTTATAGAACTTGGCTCGTATATTCCAACAATGTGCTTGCTCAAAATGCCCTAGGTATTCGTGAGCAAGAAAGTTGGATGAACACCCACTTAGTTTCTTTTGTTAAGCATTCATATATTTATAGCTCTAGTGCATCTGTTGCATGGCAATCCCTACTCACTCACATTGATATCTATTGATGGGCATCTCCGTAGCCCATTAATACACCTAGTTGATGTCAGACCATCTTCCTCCTTTTTGTCTTCTCCACAACCACCACTCTATTCCACCTATAGTGCTATGTCCATGGCTCACGCTCATGTATTGCGTGAAAGTTGAAAAAGTTTGAGAATACTAAAATATGAAACAATTGCTTGGCTGAAACCGGGGTTGTGCATGATTTGAAAATTTTGTGTGACGAAGATGGAACATAGCCAAACTATATGATTTTGTAGGGATGAACTATCTTTGGCCATGTTATTTTGAGAAAACATGATTATTTTGTTAGTATGCTTGAATTATTATTATTTTTATGTCAATATTAAACTTTTGTCTTGAATCTTTTGGATGTGAACATTCATGCCATAATAAAGAAAATTACATTGATAATTATGTTCGGTAGCATTCCACATCAAAAATTCTGTTTTTATCATTTACCTACTCGAGGACGAGCATGAATTAAGCTTGCGGATGCTTGATACGTCTCCAACGTATCTATAATTTTTTATTGTTCCATGATATTATATTATCATTTTTGGATGTTTAATGGGCTTTAATATTCTCTTTTATATTGTTTTTGGGACTAACCTATCAACAGGAGGCCCAGTGCCAGTTTCTGATTTTTTTGCCTATTTTAGAGCTTCGCAGAAAAGGAATACCAAACGGAGTCCAAACGGAATGAAACCTTCGCGATGATCTTTCTTGGACCAAAAGCAATCCAGAAGACTTGGAGTAGAAGTCTGGAGCTCCGCGAGGAAGCCACGAGGCAGGAGGGCGCGCCTAGGGGGGTAGGCGTGCCCCCATCCTCGTGCCCCCTCGTAGCTCCACTGACGTACTTCTTTCGCCTATATATACTCTTATACCCTAGAAACATCAGAGGGAGCCACGAAACCACTTTTCCACCGCCGCAACTTTCTGTACCCGTGAGATCCCATCTTGGGGCCTTTTCCGACGATCTGTCGGAGAGGGAATCGATCACAGAGGGCCTCTACATCAACACCATTGCCCCTCCGACGAAGCGTGAGTAGTTTACCATAGACCTTCGGGTCCATAGTTATTAGCTAAATGACTTCTTCTCTCTCTTTGATTCTCAATATAAAGTTCTCCTCGATTCTCTTGGAGATCTATTCGATGTAATACTTTTTGCGGTGTGTTTGCCAAGATCCGATGAATTGTGGATTTATGAACAAGTTTATCTATGAATATTATTTGGATTCTTCTCTGAATTCTTATAGGCATGATTTGCTATCTTTGCAAGTTTCTTCTTATTATCGGTTTAGTTTTGCCTACTAGATTGATCATTCTTGCAATAGGAGAAGTGCTTAGCTTTGGGTTCAATCTTGCGGGGTCCTTTCCTAGTGACAGCAGGGGCGGCAAGGCATGTATTGTATTGTTGCCGTCGAGGATAAAAATATGGGGTTTATATCATATTGCTTGAGTTTATCCCTCTACATCATGTCATCTTGCTTAATGCGTTACTCCGTTCTTATGAACTTAATACTCTAGATGCATGCTGGATAGCAGTCGATGTGTGGAGTAATAGTAGTAGATGCAGAATCGTTTCAGTATACTTGACACGGACGTGATGCCTATATTCATGATCATTGTCTTAGATATCTTCATAACTATGCGCTTTTCTATCAATTGCTCGGCAGTAATTTGTTCACCCACCGTAATACTTGCTATCTTGAGAGAATCCACTAGTGAAACCTATGGCCCGGGTCTCTTTCTTAGTATATTAAATCTCTTTTATTTACATCGCATCTCGTTTACTATTTTGTGATCTTTACTTTCCAATCTATACAACAAAAATACCAAAAATATTTAATTTACTATCTTTATTAGATCTCACTTTTGCGAGTGACCGTGAAGGGATTGACAACCCCTTTATCGCGTTGGTTACAAGGTTCTTGATTGTTTGTGCAGGTACTAGGTGACTTGTGCGTTGTCTCCTACTGGATTAATACCTTGGTTCTCAAAACCGAGGGAAATATTTATGCTATTTTTCTGCATCAACCTTTCCTCTTCATGGGAAAACCAATGCATGCTCAAGAGGTAGCAATGACCCACATCTTTATAAAGAATGAGTAGATGGTATTATTAGACGTTGTGTACCTGAGCATGAACAGGGAGATATCCTTCGGAAATGTCACTCCGGAGCATATGGAGGGCATCAAGATGGAGATAGAACTGCTCACAAGGTATTGCAATCTGGATTTATTGGCCTGCTCTCTTCAAGGATACCCGTAAGTTCGTCTTATCTTGTGATGAATATCAAAGAATAGGTAATATCGGTAAGAGTCAAGAAATACCTATGAATTATTCACTTGCTGTCGAACCATTTTATGTTTAGGGATTTGATTACATGGGACTTTTTCCTTCCTCTAATGGGTATACACATATTTTGGTTGCTGTTGATTATGTTACTAAATGGGTTAAGCTATTCCAACCAGTAGTGCTAATCACAACACCTCTATTAAAATGCTTAAAGATGTTATTTTCCCAAGGTTTGGAGTCCCTAGATATTTAATGACTGATGGTGGTTCACACTTTATTCATGGTGCTTTCCGTAAAATGCTTGCCAAGTATGATGTTAACCATAGAATTGCATCACCTTATCATCCTCAGTCTAGTGGCAAGTTGAGCTTAGCAATAGAGAAATAAAAGTAATTTTGCAAAAGACTGTCAATAGGTTCAGGAAGAATTAGTCTAAGAAATTAGTTGATGCACTTTGGGCTTACAGAACAACTTATAAAAATCCTATGGGTATGTCTCCTTATAAAATGGTTTATGGAAAAGCTTGTCATTTGCCCCTTGAGTTAGAACATAAAGCATTTTGGACAATCGAATAACTCAACTATGATTTCAAACTTGGCGGAGAAAATAGTTTATTTGATATTAGCTCATTAGATGAATGGAGAACCCAAGCTTATGAAAATGCCAAGTTATTTAAAGAAAAAGTTAAAAGATGGCATGATAAAAGAATCCAAAAGTGCGAGTTCAAAGTTGGAGAATATGTTCTTTTGTACAACTCTCTTTTCAGGTTCTTTGCAGGAAAACTCCTCTCTAAATGGGAAGGCCCCTATGTCATCGAGGAGGTTTATCGGTCTGGAGCTATCAAAATAAATAATGCCGAAGGTACTGACCCGAAGGTTGTTAATGGGCAACGAATAAAACATTATATCTTAGGTACACCCATTAATGTTGAAAGCAATATTATCCAAACTTTGACACCGGAAGAACATATAAAAGAGTCCTTCCGGAACAATCTAGAATCGTGAAAATAAGGAGGTACGTGATATGGTAAGTAAACGGACTCCGAAAAATCCACAAAATATTTTTTGTTAGTTTTGGAATATTTAGAAAATTAGGAAAATAAGAAACTTCCAGGAAACGTACCCTGGTGGGCACAACCCACCTAGGCGCGCTTGTGCCAGGCGCGCCCCGGTGGGTTGTGCCCACCTCGGGCACCTTCCGCACTCCGTTTTTCTACAGTTTGCTTGTTTCCCAAGATAAAAAAAATCTTTATATACCCCACTAACCCGTTGACCACCGTATCGCGGAGAAATCCTCTTTTCTCTTTTCCTGCTGTTTTCTGTGCGGCTCTGGAAATATGTCATCCCCGGACTCCGATGGAGAGAGCTATGTCTCACATCTCATTGCTGACCCAAAGACCTATGGGGACTTATCTCCCCATGGCCGGACTACGGATGACGAGGAGGATGCTTACTTGATGAGGATCGACGATTCAAGCTCGGAGGAGGAAGATGTCCCTCTACCTCAACCTGGGGGTATGCACGTGGAGTTCAAGAAGTCAAGTCTTCCTAAGAGAGCTAACCGATCTAAAAACCAATCTATTCCTTTTCGTTTTTGGCACAAAAGCAAAGGGGATTTATGCGACAAGATCTTAAAGTCGGAGTTGGAAGCCGATGATCTAAAGGAGGAAATTGCTCTCCTCGATTACAATATGATAAAGTTGAAGGCACAACTATCATCATCACCACCACCATCTTCTTCACCACCAAAAGAAAATTGAGTATCGGGTATGGGCACTCGCCTTGGCTTCCGCCAAGCTTGGGGGAGGTGCCCCGGTATCGTATCATCCCCACTATCCTTTTACATTTACTTATTCTAGTTTGATCTTTTGCTTTAGAATAAATGAAAGTTTAGTTCGATCCTTTCTTTTCGAGAGTTTTCTTAGTGATCTATCTTTGTAATCGTGTGCGAGATATATAATAAAGTTTAGTTTTGATTTTTTGCTTTCTTTACCTTCCTGTTGCAATAAAAAGAAAGGTTATAAATGAATAAATAAAAAAGGAAATAAATTAAGAAGATCATATGTTAATCTTATGGTAGGTGATGGCACCACATAAGGAAATATATAAGTAGAATTTTTTATTAGAGATTGATAAACATAGTATTGGTCAATGATGCAACTCATGAAAGAGTTAATAAGGGAAGAGAAGATTCACATATAAATGTATTATCCTAGAAATCTTTTGTGATTGTGAGCCCCCATCAAAATATTATATGCCAAAAATGTTGACGTTGGACAAGGAATACAACTTAATGATTTATGTTTGTTCATATTCACATAGAAGTCATATTGTCATAGATACTTTAACTTGTGGTGCTTTCTCAATATCTTTTCTAGCCAAAAATTCTGCACTAAGTAGAGATACTACCTGTGCATCCAAAAACCTTTAAACCCAAATCTGTTTCAAGAGTCCACCATACCTACATATGGATTGAGTAAGATCCCTCAAGTAAGTTGTCATCGGTGCAATAAGGTAGAAAAAATTGCTTTTAAAAATGTGAGATCATTTAGTGTAAGAGAAAATTGAGCATTGCACGAACTTGTGATGGTGAAGAATAAAAGCGACAGACTGCATAATAAAGGTTGCTATCACAGGGGGCAATGCAACGTGACATTCTTTTGCACTAAGGGGTTGAGCATACAAACAAATAAGTGCATGGCAACCTCTGCTCCCCTCTGCGAAGGGCCTGTCATTTACTTTTATGCAAAGAGTCAAAGTTTTCTCTCTATTCCTTTTTATTTTATCATTTGGCAAGCATCATGTGGTGAGGAAAGATCTAGGTACATATGTCCATTTGAATATGGGTGGCATGAGTTATTATTGTTGACATCACCCTTGAGGTGAGTACGTTGGGAGGCAAAACTATAAGCCCCTATCTTTCTATGTGTCTGGTTGAAACATTTTGCTGATGTGTATGCGTTGAGTGTTAGCAATCATAGAAGACTACATGATGGTTGAGTATGTGTACTTGCCTAAATGCTCCAATACGTGACCCTTCCTGAAAGTATGATGAATTGTAGTTGCAGAGTTGACTGAGAACATAGTTTGTTGGTTTCTAATAGAGTTTATGCTTTACACTTCAATTGTGTGATGAACTGTTACTTGTTCATGAGAAGTCTATGATACAAGTACTTTCATAAAAGTCTTATGTTCAAATTTGTTGTTGTTATAGTAATCAACATGATGCTTCTATGTCCGTATTTTGTTTTTATCGACACCTCTCTCTCTCTCTCTCAAAGCATGTGGACATGTTTTTCAATTTAAGTTTTCGCTTGAGGACAAGTGAGGTCTAAGCTTGGGGAAGTTGATACGTCCATTTTGCATCATGTTCTCTTGCTATTATTTATGTTGTTATTATGTATAATAATGCATTTTGGAGTAATTCTAATGCCTTTTCTCTCATAATTTGCAAGGAATGCACCAAGGGGGAGAATTCCGGCAGCTGGAAATCTATACCTGAAAAAGCTACGTCAGGCCACCTATTCTGCACACCTCCAAACAAGCTGAATCTTCACGAAGAATTTTTATGGAACATTTGAAGAATATTGGAGCAAATAAGTACCAGAGGGGGCCCACCAGGTGGGCACAACCCACCTGGGCGCGCCAGGGAACCCAGGCGCGCCCTGGTGGGTTGTGCTCACCCAGGCCCACCTCTGGTGCCCATCTTCTGGTATATAAGCCATTCTGACCTAGAAAAATGAGGAGAAGACTTTCAGGACTGAGCGCCGCCGTCTCGAGGCGGAACTTGGGCAGGAGCACTTTTGCCCTCCGGTGGAGCGATTCCGCCGGGGGAACTTCCCTCCCGGAGTGAGAAATCATGGTCATCATCATCACCAACAACTCTCCCATCTTGGGGAGGGCTATCTCCATCAACAACTTCAACAACACCATCTCATCTCAAACCCTAGTTCATCTCTTGTGTTCATTCTTGTTACCGAAACTATAAATTGGTGCTTGTGGGTGACTAGCAGTGTTGATTACATATTGTAGTTGATTACTATATGGTTTATTTGGTGGAAGATTATATGTTCAGATCCAATATGCTATTTAGTACCCCTCTGATCTTGAGCATGTTCATCATTTGTGAGTAGTTACCTTTGTTCTTGAGGTCACGGGAGAAATCAAGTTGCAAGTAATCATGTGAATTTGATATGTGTTCGATATTTTGATAGTATGTATGTTGTGATTCCCTTAGTGGTGTCATGTGAACGTCAACTACATGACACTTCACCATATTTAGGCCTAAGGGAATGCATTGTGGAGTAGTAATTAGATGATGGGTTCCGAGAGTAGTAGAAGCTTAAACCCCAGTTTATGTGCTATTCCGTAAGAGACCGACTGGATCCAAAAGTTTAATGCTATGGTTAGAATTTATTCTTAATACTTTTCCCGTAGTTGCGGATGCTTGCGGGAGGGTTAATCATAAGTAGGAGGCTTGTTCAAGTAAGAATAGCACCTAAGCACCGATCCACCCACATACCTAATTATCAAAGTAGAGAAGACGAATCGAACCAACATGATGAAAGTGACTGGATGAAATTCCCGTGTACCCTCAAGAACGCTTTGCTTATTATAAGAGACCATTTTGGCATGTCCTTTGCCTCAAAAGGATTGGGCTACCTTGCTGCACTTTTGTTACTATTATCGTTACTTGCCCGTTACAAATTATCTTGCTACCACACTACTCTGTTACTTACAATTTCAGCACTTGCAGACATTACCTTACTGAAAACCACTTGTCATTTCCTTCTGCTCCTCGTTGGGTTCGACACTCTTACTTAACGAAAAGAGCTACAATTGATCCCCTATACTTGTGGGTCATCAGCCAACACATTAGTCACATTGCTTGCAAGCTTCTTGTGATGTTGTATTACCGAGTGGGTACCTCTCCGTCACACGGAGTGAAAAATCCCCGTCTTGATCCATGCCAACTCAACAGACCCCCTCGGAGATACCTGTAGAGCACCTTTATAGTCACTCAGTTACGTTGCGACGTTTGGTACACGCAAGGTATTCCACTAGTGTCAGTGAGTTGCATGATCTCATGGTCATAGGAACATATAACTTGACATGCAGAAAACGATAGCAATAAACTTGACACGATAATACGCTACATTTATAGTTTGGGTCTTGTCCACCACATCATTCTCCTAATGATGTGATCCCGTTATCAAACGACACCTCATGTCTATGGCTAGGAAACCATAACCATCTTTGATCGACGAGCTAGTCCTATAGAGGCTGGCTAGGGACATCTTGTTATCTATGTATCCACACATGTATTTGAGTTTCCGATCAATACAATTCTAGCATGGATAATAAACAATTATCATGAACAAAGAAATATGATAATAATAAATTTATTATTGCCTCTGCGTCATATTTCCAACACCCCCCTAGGGCGCACCCCCTACCTTGTGGCCGCCTCGTGGGTCGCCCTGACTTGCCCCCGACGCCAAAAATTCTTATAAATACTGGAAACTCCGAAAACAAACCTAGATCGGGAGTTCCACAGCTGTAAGCCTCCGTAGCCACGAAAAACCAATCGGGAGCCCGTTCTGGCACCCTGCTGGAGGGGGAAACCATCACCGGTGGCCATTTTCATCATCCCGACGCTCTCCAAGATGAGGAGGGAGTAGTTCACCCTCGCGGCTGAGGATATGTACCAGTAGCTATGTGTTTGATCCAATGTTGATGATATCGCTTATCGTTATCGTCTCGGTCAGCTGTGGATTAGAGATTAATCGGAAATCGGCCGATTAATTGATTTTATCGGTCGACTATTAATCGGTCATTTTTTGCAAATCTCAGGTTCCCAACACTAAAATATGCTATATTCAACACCAAAAAATAATGGACATAAGTGTTACCTTGATACCTAGCATTTGTATCCTTGTATAATTACGAACAAAATAGGAAAACAATACATATTCCATAACAAGGTCCACAAAACGCATATAAACATATTTTTTGCAAACATAGGGCTATGAACAGGCCCGATTTATCGGAAGATTGTAACATCCCAAATTTTCAATTTGGAATGTTATACATAGATCATAATTGCATTTTATGTTTTTGCATTTTTGTTCGTGGAGTGCTCGAAATTCCAAGCAACTCAAGGACCTACGGAGAGAGTTGGGGATTTTACCGTTTTCGTATTTGAGTGCGCTCGAATACCGGTACGAGGACAGTGTGATTCTAATAATTTTTCTCTCCTAAAAATATTTCTAAATACAAAATATGAGCGGAGATAATATGACTTCTCCAAAATAACAAAATATTGGACGAAAAATATTAAAAATCACTTTTGGTATTTTTCTGGATTTATTTGCGAATTTATTTGTATAGGAAAAATACGCGTTTTTCAAAATTGCATTTAGGTCAGGGAAAAATGTTCACTTTGTCCTAAATATTATTAGAGGACGGTGAAAATTTATTTCGGGAATTTTGGAGTCCGTTTGGTTTTTCTTTCGTTAGTTTTTCTCTGCCGGGACTCTTTTAGAAAAAAAAAATAGGAAACCAACTTAGACTCGTGAAGGACCAGGAGACTGGGCTTTATAAGCCAGCCCCGCCGACCCGTTACGCCCAGCCCGCCAGCGCCGAACCCTAGCCACTCGCCAGCCGCCGCCGCCTCGCTCGCCAGTCGCCGCCGCCGCGTCGCCACTCGCTGTCGCCGCCGTCTCGCCTGCGCGCCGCCGCGCCGCCACTCGCCGCCTCCTGCCGCACCGCCGCGCCGCCGCGCCGCCACCCGCCGCACCGCCCCACACCGCCCGCGTGCCGCGCGGCCGCCGCCGGAGCCCGACGCCTTGCCCGCCAGATCACCGGAGTTTCGCCGGAGTTCTTGCCCGAGGTAGTTCCCGGTTTTTCCCGTTTAATCGATCGGTTTTGTTTTAGGAAAACCTAGATCTGTTTTTTTTAGAATAGATCGGTTCAGTTTTTTTTCCGCCGGTTTAGTTAATTAGCGGACGTTCGTCCATACGTTCGTTTTAACGAACGGTTTTCGTTAGTTAACCGCAGACAGGGAACGTTCGTTCGTTAGCCTGTTCGTCGTTTTTCTTTTTCGGGGTATTTATCCGCGGTTATTCCGATCGCGATTTCTGCCCTGATTTTGTTTTTCGTTTTTCTTTTCGCTCGAGAGTCAGAATCAGGTGATTCAAAATCCCAGATCTTCGTCTCGAAGCCCTCTTTATGTTTAATCAACTGGAACAAAGTTTTGACTACTGTAAAAATTGACTTTAGGCCAACTAGTAAACCGGAGCTCGTTTCTTTTGCAGTTTGAGTTTCGTTGCTTCTTTCGAGTTGATTCTTTTTGCAAACCGGAGTTCCTAAGTTGAACTTTCTGGTTAGATCTCTTATTTGAGTTTTACCCGTGCATTAGTTAAGTACTTATTGTATGCTTGTTTGATTGCGATAGAGTACCCGGAGTGCGCCGCTTGCTACTTTGAGTCTCTAGGTTTTGCGGATCATCAGCAAGGCAAGTAACACTTTGATCATACTTTCCAATTACCCGGTTTTCATTGCATTAGTCCAACCCTCACACATTGCATGAGTAGGATCAATTAACTTGTGGGATTGGGAAGTAGTTTGAGGTAGTACCTATTACCTGCATTACATACAAACCTTTGGGAGTTACTTCTACGTTTGTTGTTAGGACATGCTATGCTCGTAGACGTGGATTGGGTGAGTGAAAGCCATGACAGATGTGAGTTTGTTAATTAATGGTTCAACTTAAGGTGGCAACATTAATACACATCTGGGTGGATTGAGGCACCTGGGTATTCCAGCGATTGCCTGTTTTTCTTTTGGACCGCCACCCAGGCTCAAAGGGATCATGAGATTATTCATACTAGAAACTTCCGTGTGCAGCCACAATGCTATTATGGGCTCTAGCATAGTATGAGTAAGTTGTGCGAACTCTTACAGTGGTGGACTAGCAGATGTAGGGGATGTAGGTTGGTACGGTCCGCCCGATTGTAAGGTGCTAGCGCTTCTGAAGACTATGTCTCGGTCATCCGTTTCTCAAACACCATGCAGTGCGAGAAACCAAACAGAGGCGATCGAGTCTTGTGGGAAAAGTGCACAAACCTCTGCAGAGTGTACAAACTGATCATGATTAGCCGTGTCCCCGGTTATGGACGTCTTGAGTATCTAGTACTTGGATTTTCATGTGCATCTCAACATGTTACTCTAATTTAATTTTGTTGGGTTTAATGATGAACTTTAATTGGGGTTGAGAGGATGTCTATCTTCTCAACGATGTTTCAACTACCATGATAGTTAATTAAAAAGCATTCCTTTGAAGTAGGGAAAAATTGGCTTTACGCAAAAACTTAAACATAGAGCTTTCCACCAGCCATATTGCATATAGTATAGCTTTACTTTCATTGCATTCTCTTGTGTTACCTTGCCAGCATATTCCATGTGCTGACCCGTTTTCGGGCTGCAACGTTTCATGTTGCAGACTTTTCAGACGACGAGTAAGATGCCCTTTTAGGTCGTGGTTCTATACTCAGTGATGCCGCTAGAGTTGATGGACTCACTTATCTTCCAAGCCTTCCGATGTTATCGTGTTAGATGGCCTTCAGCCGTATTATTTGTAATAAAGTCATCGTTGGACTATCGATGTAATAAGTGTGTGATTGCTACTCTGTTATAAATCCTTCAAGTACTGTGCGTGTCAGCATTACTGATCCAGGGATGACACTGATGCACATAGATCAGACTGTTTGAGGTTTGGTCGCTACAAGATGGTATCAGAGCACACGCTCACTGTAGGACACGACCACTAAGACAAGCCCTAGAACACAATTCACTCTTCTCTTTTCTGACTCCTCATCTTTTCTACTCTTTAGGATGGTGGAAGCAAAGCACAAGTTCATGCAACCGGATGATGATACACCCTTTGGACGACACCTGAAGGAAGTCACAAGATATCTCAATCATTGTTTTGAATTTCGATGAAATTTCCGAAATTTCGCGAAATTTCGACCGTTTCGAGGGTGACCGAATTATTTGTATTTCGTTTGAAATATTTCGTTATTTTTACGTTTTGTGTATATAAAAAGGTGGAATCCTAAAGTATACATCAATCTCTGCATAGCGTGGTGGTTTACTTTTAATGCTAAGAAACAATAGGTCTGAGGTTCGAATTCTGGCGAGTCGTTTTTTCTGGTTCTATTTAAATTTTATGCCCACTGCAGAAAAATTTGTCAAAAAAGTAACATAGCCAAGAATCGAACTTCGATCACCTGGTACATTATTTATGGCCGCACCACTACAATAGATCAGCTTTCATGTCATACTACTGCGACTATTGTTATATATTCAATAGTTTAAATTCAAATTTATTCATATTTAAATAAAAATTTCGTTGATTTGTGCGAAACAAATTTCGAAATTTACGAAATTTCAGAAATTTCGTTGGTTCGATGGTCAGCGAAATTTTTTTGCTGTCGAAATTCGAAACGATGATCTCAATATTGGATTACCAAGTTTCACTGGAACCTACAATGCCACTCTACCTGAGGAGGAGCGTTGGTTGATTCAAGCTCAAGTTCCAGGAAGGACGTTTGCACCCGTCACCTCACTCATAGCATTTTCCTTTAATGCACCTACATGGAGCCTAGGAAGGAGCATGGCAGCCCACATTGCTATGGGAAGGATTGGACAAGTCTACAAGCAGGAGCTAAAGGACACCATCTACCAGATTTGTGGACGCCGAGATGAGAATTGGGATATGATCAGCACCCGGAAGGATAGGTCCATTGCAGCATTCATCCAGGAGTTGAACCACCACATTCGTCGCCAGGAGCACCAGATGTGTGCGGGGATGATAGATTTGAAGAAGGCCCTAAATAGGAATTTGGATCTAGAAGAAGAACTCAAGTCTACACGCGACGGATATGAGGAGGAGATGAAGATACTTGTGGAGAAGAATGATGACTTGACCCGGAAGTTAGGGATACTCATGGGAGAAGAAGATCAGGAAGAAGAACCCAAGGAGATTCCACCGGAAGATTATATCATCATAGATGACACAGATTCGGAAGCTGAGGATAGCAAGGACGAAGACTATGAAGATGAAGCTGGAGCAGATATTATGGAATCCTCTGCCGATCAATATTTTTAGATGACCACCCTGTGACTAGTAGTTACTACCATATATTAGATTTAGAGTACCTTTGTAACGATCGTTAGATTTGTAAGACCTTGTTTGAAATTGATTGGTGTGATATGATTGTGTGTTTGTCTCATGTGCATATGGGTAGTGATTTTCCCTTAGACCTCTTTTCTATTCTAATCTCTTCCCTCTACACCCATCGGATGCCTCCAAGACGTGAATTCGAGTTTCCCCCTGAGCTCACCTAGTTGATCTAGCAACAGAACACCCTGATGCAACTTCTTGTCCAGAACAACCAAAACAACAACAACAACAACCCTCCACCACCACCACCTGTGGACAACCTGACACGTTTCTTAAGGTTGCAACCACCCGTGTTTGCTAGCAGCATCGAACCAATTGTGGCTGATGACTGGCTACGCAAGACTGGAAGGGATTGGACCACCGCCAATTGCTCGGATGCTGAGAAGGTGCGATTTGCCGCACACCAGTTGTCTGGACCAGCCGCAGCATGGTGGGAGAATTACACATCCACTTACCCCGTAGCCAATGTGACTTGGGATCAGTTTCAGCAAGCTTTTTGTACCGCCCATGTCTCAACTGGAGCAATGAGTATGAAGAAGCAGGAGTTTTGCAACTTGCGCCAAGGGAATCGTACTGTGACCCAGTACGTGGATGAGTTTAGTACCCTATCTCGTTATGCCCCAGACGATGTGGCCACAGATGCCAAGAAGCAGGAGAGATTTATGGAAGGGCTGAATGATGAGATGAGTGTACAGTTGATGGTGGCAACTTTCAATAACTACCATGAGTTGGTTGACCGCGCCCTGATGATTGAAAGGAAGCATCAACAGATTGAGAGTCGCAAGAGGAAGTATGGGCAAGGAAAGTATAACTCTGGAGCTCAGCAGAAGCCCCGCTTTACCCCTAAAGCGGTAGGACAGTTTCAACATACCCATGGAGGAAGTAGCTCGCACAACCACAATGGAACTAAGAATGTCAATGGAAATGGGAATGGAGCCAATGGAAACCAGAACCGCCCTACACCGTCCACACCCACCAAGAGGGATTTCAGCCATGTCACTTGTTACAAGTGCGGGAAGAATGGACATTATGCCAATGAATGCCCAGAGGTTCAGAATGGGAACGACAATGGAAGCGTCGCGAAGAAGCCCAACCCGTTCAACAAAGGACAAGTGAACCACGTGACTGTGGAGGAAGTAGAGGAGCAACCAGATGCAGTTATAGGTAAGTTCTTAGTTAAGTCCTTTACTGCACTCGTTCTTTTCAATACTGGTGCATCGCATTCATATATTTCAAGGGGATTCGTGGATAAGTATAAGTTGCCGACCCAAGCCCTTAGATCGCCCATGTTAGTAACCTCACCAGGAGCGGAGTATATGGCTAAGTCATGGTGTGATCAGTTGCCCCTAAGGATTGGTAACTACAATTTTCCTTCGGACCTAATAGTATTGGAATCTCAAGGACTGGATGTGATATTAGGCATGGATTGGTTATCTAAGTATGAAGGGAATATTGAATGTGCCAGTAAGACCATTTTGCTTACCACGCCGGAAGGAAGAAGGATCAAGTATGTATCCCGGCGTGAGTCAAAGAGGAGTAGGTTAAATTCCTTGTCAGGAGTTGTTCAGGAGGAAGTGCCAGTAGTGAAGGATTATCCGGATGTGTTTCCAGAGGAGTTACCTGGCATGCCACCGGATAGAGACATAGAGTTTTTTATTGAACTTTTGCCAGGCACTGGGCCAATTTCTAAGAGACCATATAGGATGCCCGCAAAGGATTTGGAGGAAATTAAGAAGCAGATTAAGGAGTTACTGGATAAAGGATTCATACGCCCAAGTTCTTCGCCTTGGGGTTCGCCAGTACTTCTAGTGGAGAAGAAGGATGGATCGTTAAGAATGGTTGTTGATTACCGAGGATTGAAGGAAGTAACTGTTGGAAATATGCCCTAGAGGCAATAATAAAAGTTTATTATTATATTTCCTTGTTCATGATAATTGTCTGTTATTCATGCTTGAATTGTATTGTACGGAAACAACGATACATGTGTGAATATATAGACCACAATGAGTCCCTGGTAAACCTCTAGTTACTAGCTCGTTGATCAACAGATGGTCACGGTTTCCTGACCATGGACATAGGATGTCAGTGATAACGGGATCACATCATTAGGAGAATGATGTGATGGACAAGACCCAATCCTGAGCCTAGCACGAGATCGTATAGTTCGGAATGCATAAGCTTTTCCAGTGTCAAGTATTTATTCCTTAGACCATGAGGTTGTGCAACTCCCGGATGCCGTAGGAATACTTTGGGTGTGCCAAACGTCACAACGTAACTGGGTGGCTATAAAGGTACGCAACGGGTATCTCCGAAAGTGTCTGTTGAGTTGGTACGAACCGAGACTGGAATATTGTCACTCCGTATGACGGAGAGGTACCTCTGGGCCCTCTCGGTAAGACATCATCATAATGAGCTCAAAGTGACTAAGGAGTTAGTCACGGGATGATGGATTACGGAACAAGTAAAGAGACTTGCCATGACGAGATTGAACAAGGTATCGGGCATACGGACGATCGAATCTCGGGCAAGTACCGTACCGATGGACAAAGGGAATAACATACGGGATTGAGTGAATCCTTGACACAGTGGTTCATCCGATGAGATCATCGAGGAACACGTGGGAACCAACATGGGTATCCAGATCCCGCTGTTGGTTATTGACCGGAGAGTCGTCTCGGTCATGTCTGCGTGTCTCCCGAACCCGTAGGGTCTACACACTTAAGGTTCGGTGACGCTAGGGTTGTAGAGATACATGCACATGGAAACCCGAATGTTGTTCGGAGTCCCGGATGAGATCCCGGACTTCACGAGGAGTTCCGGAATGGTCCGGAGGTAAAGAATGATATATAGGAAGTCCAGTTTCGGTCATCGGGTGAACTCCGGGGGTCACCGGGAGTGTCCCAGGACCCCCGGAGGGGTCCCGGGGGTCCACCGGGTGGGGCCACCCATCCCAGTGGGTCCCCTAGGCCGCAAGGGGGAAGGGGCCAGCCCCTGGTGGGCTGGCGCACCACATGGGCCCCCCTCCATGCGCCTAGGGTTGAAACCCTAGGGGGAGGGGGCGCCCCTATGCCTTGGGGGGCAAGTCTACCCCCCTGGCCGCCGCCCCCTTGGAGATCTGATCTCCCTAGGGCCGGCGCCCCCGTGGCCCCTATATATAGTTGGGGGGGAGAGAGCAGCCGCACCCCAAGCCTCTGGCGCCTCTCCCCCCTCCCGTCACACTTCCTACTCCTTACGCAGGGCGCCGGCAAAGCCCTGCAGGATTTCCTGTTGCATCCACCACCACGCCGTCGTGTTGCTGGATCTCCGACAACCTCTCCTCCGCCCTTGCTGGATCAAGAAGGAGGAGACGTCGTTGTACCGTACGTGTGTTGAACGCGGAGCTGCCGTCCGTTCGGCGCTGGGATCATCAATGACGAGGATCACGAAGAGTACGACTACTTCATCCACGTTCCTTCGAACGCTTCCGCACGCGATCTACAGAAGGGTATGTAGATGCACTCCATTATGCTCGTTGCTAGATGACTCCTTAGATTGATCTTGGTGAAGCGTAGGAATTTTTTTGAATTCTGCTACGTTCCCCAACAGTGGCATCTGAGCTAGGTCTTTGCGTTGCATCTTGCACGAGTAGAACACAAACAAGTTGTGGGCGTTGAGTTTGCTCAATTTTCTTGCCGGTACTAGTCCAATCTTGATTCGGCGGTGTCGGGGAAACTGATCCACGAACACCTATGGGACCGGCGGACCGAGCCCCTTTCGGTTTGGCGGGGGCGTAGATCGCATGAAGAGCAGATCGAGGCGAAGCACACGAGCAGTTTACCCAGGTTCGGGCCGCACGGATGCGTAAAACCCTACTCATGCTTCTTGGTTTGTATTGAGTTCTTGCTCGGGAGCGCTGGGTGCTATAGTACACACCAGCAGCTAATGAGACCGAGCGTGAGAGTTCTTCTGCTTCGAACCCCCCTCTACGTTGCGCATGGGCCTCCTTTCATATGCTCAAGGGGTCACCGACAGGTGGCAACGCAGATAAGGGTAAAAATGGAAAGGTGTTGTAGTTGGTACAACTACCTGTACAGTGCATCATACCTAACCCTGACGGAAGGGGACAAGAGCATTAAATGCCCGTCTGTGTCGCCTAAACAGTGCAAAAAAGGGACCGTCAGGGACGCCACCATTCACCACGACGGCAACCTTGTCAGCGCCGCTTGCCACCGTGCACCGTTGGCTGCACAGCCTCTCGCCACGTACGCCCGGAAGGGTCCTAGAGCGACACGTTGGCGGATGTGCTGGAGCGTGGGTACAGAGTGGTAGCTTGCCGCGGCAAGCGCCTTGCCGCGGTCGTTGTCTTGTCGCGTCCGGGAGCTTGCCGCTCACCGGGCCTTGCCGGGACGCGTGGCGCGTCACGGCAAGTTCCTTGAGATGCCTTGGTTGGCCTTCCCGGCAAGCTCCTCTCGTCGGGGTCTTGTGCCTTGAGTGGCCTTCCCGGCAAGCTCCTCTTGCCGGGGCCTTGTTTCCTTGGCTTGAATACTTTGTTCTTGAATGGCTCCAAAGGAACCACGGAGGACCTTGGCAGTCACCCGGCAAGCCTTGCCGCGGGGTGCTGCGACTGCCCGTGCACAAGTTCGGGATACTAGGGTACCCCTACTCTACTACACCGACAGGAGCCCCCGGGCCTGGGCCATACACGGTGCCGAGCGCTGTTGGGCCAGGCCCAAATCAGTGCACGGGCACGCACGGCCTGGGTTACGCCGTATCTTTCTCCGTATCCACCGTGCCCTCCCCGAACGACACGCGTTGATTGCGGCGTCGTGGGAGAGATCGTGGGCAGTTTCTTTATTCGGAAAGGCGAAACGTCCGCCCCTCCCTCCTTATAAGCAGGGGAAACAGGGGCAGTTCGCCCATCCGCCAGTTGCTACTCCAACCTCAAAAACCTCCACCGCTCCCCTTCTTTCCAAAGCTGAAAGAGAGCATCGCTCCGCCCCCCATCGCCACCAGCACCACCAACGCCGTCGACCTCCCTCACCACTTCCGCCATGGCTCCGAAAACTAACAAGGGGAAGGGCGCGAAGTCGGCCGAGGCGCAGCGGCTCGCGGCGCTGCGAAAGGAGCGGGCTGTCTCCCCCCCCCCAAGCTTGCCGCGAGGGAGCTGAGGGAGTGCTACTACCTCTTCTGGTCGGGGGAGACGCGGGCGCACCCACACACGAAGGTACTTCCAACCGTTGCTTGGAAAACGGCTCCAACTGGATACCCTTTCTTCGCCTTGTTCTTCTACTGTGGGCTCTGCCCGCCTTTCTCTGAATTTTTCTGCGACATTATGAACATCTACGGGTTCCGCTTCCTTGACTTCACCCCCAATGCTGTCCTGACCATGGCAGTTTTCGCACATCTCTGCGAAAACTTTGTCAGAGTCTATCCAAATGTAGCCCTTTTCCGCCACTTCTTTATGCCCCGAGTTGAGAGAGGAGAGCCTTTATCCGGCGGAGTCTCCTGGATCTCGAGGGCCGGCAAGAAGGACACTTATCTGGAAGGAGAGCTCCGCAATAAGTGGGAGGAGTGGAGAGCAAATTGGTGCTGGATCGTCGAGAAGAACCCGCAGCCATTTACCGCCTGGCGCCAAGCCCCAGTAGTGTGCGGCAGCGACTGGAGCAACGTGGCCCCGGAAGACAATAGGCTGAAGATTGCCGTCGCCCGGATCCAACGCCTCAGGCTTGCCGGGCTCACTGTAGGCGCAGTTGGCGCAGATTTTCTTCGCCGCCGCATCGCCCCCCTGCAGGAGAGGAAGAGACCCGCCTGGGAGTTCGAGAATGCGGCGGACATCATGAGGCTTCGCCCGGGCCTCAACTTCAACTTCACCGTCCTGGAGCTCAACACGATGCTCCAGGAGCTGTTCAAGTATGACCCTCAGCATCCCGAAGTGTTCAGGTTGCCGAGGGGTGTCGTTCCGCTGTGCAACAACTCCGCGCTCATCCGCATTCGCGCAATGATGCCGCTGTGCGACTCTCATGGGATTGACCCAACTTGGCAAGAGCCTGCAGATGACGCCGTGCAGGAGCTCTTTGACAGCTTGGAAGAAGTGCCGATTTTCTCCGACGAGAAGAAAGGCCTCACCCGTGACACCACCGATACGGAGCTGAAGCGCATCGCCACTAGACTGGAAGAGGCGGCGGCAGCCGTAGCCGAGGGCGAGTTCGGATTCACCATGGAGGAGGCAGAGGCAGCAAAGGCGGCAAGCCTTGCCGAGCGAGAGGAGTTTGTCGGCGAGGAGGAGCTTGCCGGGCAAGACGTCGAGTCGAGCGAGCCCGCCGAGCAGGGCGTCGAGTCGAGCGAGCCCGCCGAGGATACGAGCGGCTCGTTGGAGATCGACTCCTCTTCCTCCTCATCTTCAGGCAGCTCGCCGCTAGCAGAGCCCCCAGCTCCACCAAGAAGGCGTCTCCGTAAGGCCGGGGACGTAGCGGAGCGGCAGACGAGTCAACAGCCGCCGCGCCGTGCGACACGCTCCACCGCGGCAAGCACGGTTGCCGCGGGAGCACCTCGCGCTTCTGCGGCAACTGGGTCGGGGTCTTCCCGGACCGCCGCTTCTGCTCCTGCCGCTTCTCATGCCACGGCGGCAGCCGGAGCGGGGTCGTCTCAGACAACCGCCACTGCTCCCGTCAAGCGGCCAAGGGAGCCTACTCCTCCGCCTCCTTGCGCCGGGCGTGAGCCGTACTTCGACTTCTCCGCGCTCAGCTCCGACGAGGAAGAAAAAGAGTAAGATTCTTGTTGTTCTTGTATTTCTTCAATTTTTTGCTGTTTTGTCTTGTATCTCATTTGCTTCATTCCGGACTTATTCCTTTTCAGGACTCTGGCCCAGAGAGCGGCAAAGAGAGCCAAGGTCCCGGCGAGGAGAGAGGAGGTGATCATCGTCGAGGACGAACCCACCGAGACCACCTTGCCGGACCCGGCAACTAATCTTCAGGGCAGCCCCCAGCGCAGTCCCCAGCGTAAGTATATGGTTCACTTTCCGCTGTTAGGCGCGCGTGGGTGTTCTTTCTTTGCTAACATCTGACTGTTGGTTTGTGTAGGAGCAGAGCAGCCCCACCAGGTGCGCACGGAAGCCGCCCCCGACGAGCCATCTGCTTCGACTACGCCGCCAAGGGAGAGTTCTCCGGCAAGGGTCTCTCCGGCAAGGGAGCGTTCTCCGCCAAGGGAGAGTCCTCCGGTAAGGGAGAGCCCTCCGGCAAAGGAGAGCACCAGCGGCCCCCCGCCGGCAGAGACTACGACTGGGCCGCCAAGGGAGAGCTCTCCGGCAAGGGAGCCTACCCAGGAGCCGGCTCGCGCAGGTAATCCACTCGCTTCAAAACTTCCCTTGGGTTCTTTTTCTTTTGATCTTCTCTTTTGGATATTTGCTTGACTTTTCTCTCCTTTCCGGCCGTCAGATCCATCTGCTGTGGAGCCGATGGAGACGGAGGTTGCTGGCGAAGAGAGCACGTGCGGTAACACCGGCGACGCTGCTGCCACCGAAGAAGCAGCCGGCGCCAACGATCCCGCCGGCGATGAGGCCGCCAAGGCTGCCGCCGCAGCAGCTGGCGAGGGGTCCGGCGATCGCACTGACGGCCCTGAGGCCGCAGGAGCGCCAGGCGCTACGCCGACCGCCGATCCCTCCGCCGCTGCCGCAGCGCCAGGCCCCGTAGAGCCCCAGCCAGGCGTCTACCTGAAGGCCGGCGATGGCGTCTTCATCAACCTCCCCTGGGCGTCAATGTCCAGGGCGCCGGTCAAAGGAGAAAGCTTTGACGGTGAGGTGCTCGCCTCCGCCAGGCTGACGCTAGTTGACGCGCCAAGCAGCAGCAGCGGCGAGCCTGAGGAGGAGCGGCTGCTGCGGAAGCTGTTGTCGCTCTACCGCGCTCGGCAAGCCAAGCTGGAGTCCCGCGAGGCGCTTGCCGCGAAGGCGGGAGCCGACATCGAGAAGCCTGCGGAGGAGCTTCGGGGTCTTCATCAGGCAGCTCTCCGGTCCCTGGCAGAGGAGCGGGAGCAACTTGCCGAAGAGCAGACGGGCTTCTTCCTCGAGAAGGCCGAAGTCGAAGAGCAACAGCGGCTTGCCGCCGAGAAGCTATCTGCGCAGGAAGGCGAGCTTACGCAGCGGAAGGTCAACCTCGACAGCCACGAGGAGGAGCTTGCCGCGCGCGAGCAATCACTTGGCGGAGCCCTCAAGCAAGCAGAGGACGCTGCCGCGGCTGCCGAGGCCGCCAAGAAAGAGTTGGAGACGAAGGTGGCGCAGTTGGAGGCCAATCTCATGGCGAGAGGTGAAGAACTTGCCGCGCTCAAGCATGAGCGGGAGAAGGACGCCCACAGCAACTCAGAGCTGCAGGTTCGTCTCGCCGAGAAGGGCAAGGAGCTCAGCGCCGCCAAGGACTCCAACGCAGATCTTCAGTTGAAGCTTACCACTTTGACCAAGACGCTGGACGGCGCCAGGGAGCGGGAGGCGGCCTTGAAGGAGGAGATCAAGGCCGAGAAGGCGCTGCTGGCGAGTGATGCTGCCGTCCAAAACACTTTCAGGGAGACCGTCGAGCACTGGACGGAAGGTCTCGTGAACGCTGCCGCGGATATTAACTAGGAGCTGGCGCAGCTGGGGATGGAGGATCTCGGGTATCCCTCCGATGAGAGCCTCCAGCCTAGCGCCAAGCTCACCTTGTTCTTCAAAGGCGTGTCGACGGCCCTCCAGCGACTCCGGGAGAGGATCCCAAAGCAGCTGGCCGACGAGTCGCGCAAGCTCTACGCGGGAGCCCTTCAAAAGGTGTTGGTGAAGGTGGCCTTCCGCAACCCGGGCCTCAACCTCACCAACGTCCTCAAGTCCCTGCCGCCGGATGCTGATCTGGAGGCGCTCAAGGCCCTTGTCGCACCCATTGTGGACAAGGTGAGCGGGATCAAGAGGGTTGAGGGCGGTCGCGTAGACTAGGCCGCCCGTTTTCTTCTTTCCTTGTCGCTGCTTGTCATGTTATGAGAACAATCTGTTAGAGCTGCGACAAGCTACCTTGTAATATAACTCTATTTTGGGTAATGATTGCAACGTTATTTCCTTTACTTGATTCCTTCCTTTGTATGTTTTGCCCTACGTTTTTAGGGAACTTGCCGGCGCAGGCACCTTAGCCGCGAGCGTTGAGTGCGGAACGTCAGCAGCCTGCTGGCGGTGCCGTTGCCGACAAGAAACCTTGTCGCAACTAGTCACAGCACACTTAAGTTGTTGAGCGGGCTCAAAACAAAGTAAGGGCGCGACACTAGTCGCAGCACACTTAAGTCGTTGAGCGAACTCGAAACAAAGTAAGGGCGTAACTAGCTACGAGTTGGTTCCTCCGCGCACAGGTTTTCCATACAAAGCACGGTCGTTCAAGGAAGATAACTTAAAATTTAAAAATCTGATTGCTCAAACTTTGGCAACTTAGATTTTCTGTTGTTTGCTTCCCGGCAAAGCGAAACTTTCTTGAACGACGCCTGGTCCATACCACTATCTTCTCCTCCCCCGCCGGCAAACTTGTGGGCGAGGGAACCTTCCTTTCCTTTAGAAAAAGAAAGAAGAGAAAACAAAGATATGGAGCCTTTCAGCTAGTTATTGCTTACCGGGGGTAGGTGCTGCGCAAAGTGTCAGTTATCACATGCAAAAACTAGAAAGCATGAAATTGACAAGACGTGCGGAGCACATGAGCTTTACTTATGCACGGGGTCTGCGCCCGGCTTTGTACAAAGGATTACATGCAACAACGGCAAGACTTGTACAAAAGGTGGTTGCCGGAACGGGTTCCGGCAACCACGCCTTACGGGTAAAACTTACGAAGATGCTCGATGTTCCAGGAGTTGCTCACCGGAATGCCATCTTCGGTCTCAAGGCGGATAGCGCCAGGCCTAGTGACTCGTTTCACCCGGTAAGGGCCTTCCCACTTCGGCGTCAACTTGTTGAAATTCTTGGCGGACTGAACGCGCCGAAGAACAAGGTCGCCTTCCTCGAGACTTCTGGCGTTAACTTTGCGGCTATGGTAGCGGCGCAAAGCTTGCTGGTAGCGAGCAGCTCGTACAGCAGCCTGAAGACGGTCTTCCTCAAGGAGCAGCGCGTCATCTTGTCGCAGCTGCTCTTGCTCAAGCTCATCATAAGCGAGCACTCGAGGTGACCCGTATACGAGTTCCGTGGGGAGAACTGCCTCTGCTCCATAGACTAGAGCGAAAGGTGTCTGTCCAGTGGCTCGATTTGGCGTCGTCCTGATCGACCAAAGAACCACCGGCAGCTCCTCAATCCAGTTTCTTCCGCACTTGTGCAGCCTGTCGAAAGTCCTGGTCTTGAGCCCGCGCAGTACTTCATTATTTGCCCTCTCCGCTTGACCGTTGCTTCTCGGGTGAGCAACAGAAGCGAAGCAGACCTTGGCGCCAAGATCTTGGACGTACTGCATGAAGGTGCGGCTCATGAATTGTGTACCGTTGTCGGTGATGATCCTGTTAGGGATCCCGAAGCGGCAAACAATCTACCTGAAGAACTTGACTGCTGACTGTGTTGTCACCTTCCTCACTGCTTCCACTTCCGGCCACTTTGTGAACTTGTCGATTGCGACGTACAAGTACTCAAAGCCCCCAACTGCGCGGGGAAAGGGGCCGAGGATGTCGAGCCCCCAGACCGAAAATGGCCAAGATAAAGGGATCGTCTGGAGAGCTTGAGCTGGCTGGTGTATCTGTTTGGAATGGAACTGGCACGCTTCACACTTGGTTACTTGTGCAGTTGCATCCTGGAGGGCTGTCGGCCAAAAGAAACCTTGCCGGAATGCTTTGCCGGCAAGTGCTCTTGCGCCAATATGGTGACCACATATGCCTCCATGTATCTCTGCCAACAGCTTTTGTCCGTCTTCCCGTTGAATACACTTCAATTTCACACCGTTGAGTCTTCTTCTGTACTGTGTGTTGTCGACAAACTGGTACATACTTGACTGCCGGGCTACTCTTTCCGCTTCTTCTTGCTCTTCGGGAAGTTCTCTTGTCTGAAGGAAACGGACAATCTGTTGTGCCCATGCTGGAGCTTGTGGCTCGACAACAAGGACTAAAGGCACATCTGCTGCTGCGGGAACATCCGCTTCTACGGCGAGAACCTGTGGCTCAGCCGGAGCTTGACGTTCCCTGGCAAGCTTGACGGAGCAAAACTTGTCGGGAGCGTCTGCTTCAACGGAACAAACCCTAGGGCTTGCCGGAGCAGACTGCTCCTCAGTGCTCTTGGTGTTGATCTTGGGGACCTTCTTGGCGGCGGCTTCGGGAAGCTCTGCTGGAAAATAGTCACCAGAAATAAACTTCCTCTTCTTGCTCTGTCCAGTTGATGGCGTTACAGATGGTTGAGTCAGCTTGAGCACACAGATCCCTGGTTCCACAGGTAACTTAAGTGCGGCGCACTTCGACAGGCCATCGGCAAAGTCGTTCTGAGCTCTTGGGACATGTTCCATCTATAGGCCGTCAAAGTGCTCTTCCAGCTTTCTCACTTCATCGACGTAGGCTTCCATCAACGGACTCTGATAATTTTTGTTCACTTGGCGGACGACAAGCTGCGAGTCACTCCTGACAATGAGCTTCTTGATCCCATAGTCTGCCGCGATCCTGAGACCGGCAAGCAAACCCTCATACTCTGTGGTATTGTTCGTTGCTTGCTCCTTGGGAAAATGCATCTGGACTACGTACTTGAGGTGCTCTCCGGGGGGTGCGACAAGCAGCATGCCAGCACCGGCGCCTTGCAGCGAGAAGGCACCATCAAAGTACATCAGCCACTCTTTGCTTGCTTCCTTGATGGGGATGCTCGTTTCTGGAATTTCTTCATCTGGTGTTGGCGTCTACTCTGCTATGAATTCTGCCAATGCTCTGCTTTGGATAGTTGAAGTGCTCTCAAACTTGAGGACAAAGCTTGACAGTTCCAGTGCCCACTCAACAATCTTACCTGTTGCTTCTGGATTCTGCAGTATCCTCTTCAGCGGAAAGCGAGTGACAACTGTGATCTCATGTGCTTGGAAGTAATGGCGCAGCTTTCTCGAGGCCATGAGAAGGCCGAAAAGCAATTTCTGCACACCGAAGTACCTTGACCTAGCCCCCTGCAGAAGGGAGCTGACAAAGTAAACTGGGCGCTGCACCATTCTCTTTTGTATCCCCTGCGCAGATCCATCTTTGTCGGGACCAGAGCTTGTCGGGGAAGCCCCCTGCTTGTCGCTGGATGCGCCTGCCGTGGTTGCTGGCTCATCATCTGCCTCCCTCTCTGCTACTAACGCAACACTAACCACTTGATTGGTTGCCGCTAGATATAGCAGCAACTTCTCTTGTGGCTTAGGTGCGACAAGTATTGGAGTGGAGGACAGGTATCTCTTCAAGTCCTGCAGCGCAGCCTCCGCTCTCGGAGTCCATTTCATTGGACCTGCCTTTTTCAATATTTTGAAAAATGGCAGGGCGCGCTCAGCAGACTTAGAGATAAATCTGCTGAGAGCAGCCACGCAACCGGCAAGTCTTCGTACATCCTTGACGCGCTTTGGTGCTTCAATTTGCTCAATGGCCTTGATCTTGTCGGGATTGGCTTCAATTCCCCGCTGAGACACGAAGAACCCGTGAAGCTTGCCGGAAGGGACTCCAAACACACACTTCTCGGGGTTGAGCTTGAGGGTGATCTTGCGCAGATTCGCAAAGGTCTCGTCTAAAACCTGAATCAGAGTTGCCTTGTCCTTGCTCTTGACCACTATGTCATCCATGTATGCTTCCACATTTCTGTGTATTTGTGGCTCAAAAGCTGTATGGACTACCCTTGCAAATGTTGAACCAGCATTCTTCAAACCGAAAGGCATCCGTATGAAACAGTACGTGCCACATGGAGTGATGAATGCGGTCTTCTCCTCATCCTCTTCTGCCATGAAGATTTGACGGTATCCTGAGTATGCGTCAAGAAATGAAGGCAAGTCACATCCGGCCGTGGAGTCAACAATCTGGTCAATGCGCGGCAAGGGAAATGGGTCTTTGGGACAAGCTTTATTGACATCGGTGAAGTCGATACAAAGCCTCCATTTACCGTTTGCCTTACGCACGACTACAGGATTGGCCAACCACGTAGGATGGAGCACTCCTCTGACAAGGCCTGCTGCTTCCAACTTCTTGATTTCTTCTGCGATGAATTCTTGGCGCTCCACTGCTTGTTTCCTGACTTTCTGCTTGACGGGCCGCGCATGAGGACAGACGGCAAGATGGTGCTCAATTACTTTCCTGGGAACACCGCGGATGTCAGACGGTTGCCACGCAAACACGTCGACGTTCGCCCGCAGGAAAGCAATGAGTACACTTTCCTATTTAGGGTCAAGAGTGGCACTGATGGTGAAGGTACCACCAGTGCCGTCCTCCTTGGCGGACACCTTCTTGGTCTCTGGCGGAGCTGCCATTGCCTTCTTACACTTGCCGGTGGAGCTCGATGGTGCGTCCTCGATGGTAGCGCAGCACTCCGAAGAGGTGCGCTTGCCGGAGTGGGCATCAGAACTCTTGCCGGACTTGGTCTTCTTCTTCCCCCCGGGAGCTTCAGCGGCAAGTGAATTGCTATCTGTTGCAGCTGCTGCTTCCCGGTAGATCTTGTCGGTGCAGATAAGAGCATCCTTCTTGTCGCCAGGGACAGAGATGACGCTTATCGGGCCTGGCATCTTCAGCATGTTGTATGCGTAGTGAGAGGCTGCCATGAACTTGGCGAGTGCTGGACGGCCGAGTATCCCATTGTAAGGCAATGGAAAATCGGCAACGTCAAAGGTGACCCGCTCAGTCCTGAAGTTCAACTCGCCGCCAAATGTCACTGGCAATGTGATCTTCCCCTTCGGCTTGCTCCTTCCCGGGTTGATTCCTTGGAATGTGCCGGTCTCTTCGAGCTCGCTGTCAGGGATCTGGAGTTTCTGGAGTACAGCGGAGGAGATCAGGTTCAAGCCGGCCCCGCCGTCAACTAGCATCTTAGTGACCTTGAGGTTGTGGAAGGTTGGCGAAACCAACATTGGCAAGCACCCGACCGCAGTTGTGCGATCAGGGTGGTCCTCAATATCAAAGATGATAGGCGTGCTGGACCATTTCAGAAGCTTGCGTGACTCGACAGGTGGTTCTGCCGCATTGACTTCCCGCACCCACTGCTTGAGTTGGCGGTGTGAAGTATGCAGAGAAGCACCGCCGTCAACGCACAAGACCTCTGTGGCTTTCTGGAACTCCTGCTCACTGGTCTCGACATCATCCATGTCTTCATCGTCGTCGTCATCTTCATCCTTGTCGCGGCCGCGGGGAGGTCTGTCTCCTTGCCGCTGCTTAGTCTTGCCGCGGCGTCCTCCCCGGCCGGGGCGCTTCTGGCCGGATCCTCCAGCACCTCCTTGGGCCTTCTCCTTGTCGCGTCGCTCGTACTCAGCCTTTTGCTGCTCGACAAGCTGCTCGACCCTCTTGCAGTTCTGGAGGTCATGGCCCTTGGTGCAGTGGATCTTGCAGTACTGCTTGTCGGTGCCGTCCTGCTTGTCGGCGGCTGCCACAGCCTGGCAGTTGGTGCATGCGGCAATCTCCTTGCCGGAGCTACCAACTTTGGCTTTCTTGGCGCCACCTTCGTTGCCGGACTGCTCAACGACTAGCACATCTTTGCCTTTCTTTTTCCTGTTGTTCCGCCGTCGGTTTTTCTTTGCCGGGGCAGCATCCTCACTGTCAGATCCCCCTGCTCCTGTATTCTCTCCGAGGAGTTTCCTCCCTTCCTCAGCACGTGCACACTTGTCGGCCAGGGCATAAAGCTCACTGAAGTATCTGATCTTGCACATCGCCATCTCCTCCCGCATCCTGCGGTTACGCACGTTTTGATGGAACGCGCTGATTACCGCGGCAGGGTGGACATCTGGGATGTTGTGCTGTACATGGCTGAATCTCTGAATATACTTGCGCAGGGGCTCTCCTTCCTTCTGGGCGAGCAGATGAAGGTCACTCTCTTGGGCATGAGGTTTGTGGCCGCCTGTAAAGGCGCCGACAAACTGATGGCATAGGTCTCCCCAGGAGGATATGGAGTTGTCCCGCAAGTGCATGAGCCAGGACCTGACGTTGGGCTTGAGCACCAGCGGGAAGTAGTTGGCAAGGATCTTGTCGTCCCGCCCCCCGGCAGCCTGCACCGTGATGGTGTAGATGCTGAGGAACTCCGACGGATGCGTCTTGCCGTCATACTTCTCTGGTACGTCTGGCTTGAAATTCTTCATGCTGGGCCACTGGACTTGCCGCAGCTCACGAGTAAACGCAGGGCAACCTACCGCGTACGGCAAGTCGCCTGGTTCCCCTGGCGCATGCATGTCGACAGAGGGCCCAGCGCGCTGGTCCGATTGACGCCACGCTTCTCTTCGGCGCTCGATGCGAGTACGAGCGTCTTCTTGCTGTCGTTCGTGAAGAACTTGGCGCTGATCGCGACGAGCTCGCGGATCTGATGACGTGGTGGAGTCGCTGTCGAGGTGAATCCGGCAAGTCGGCGATCTTGGCCTTCCGGGCGGAGAGTGCAAGGTGGTTGCACCCCCACCAGTCTTGTCGCCATCGGCTCGCGCCTGGCTGACTTGCCGCGGCTGTGATGTACTTGGCGGCCGCGGAGTGTCGCCGTTGGCGAAGCCGATGAGGCTCTGAATGGTGGCCCTCCAATCGTCGATCTTGTCTGCCGTTGGAGGGTAGTCTAGGAGCAGTTGAGCTCGCGCTAAAGCTTCCACTGGAGTGGTGGGTAGCGGTGGCGAACGGTGTGAGGAGCGGGATATGCTCGGACTTCTAACTATGTTAGAAGGAGCAGTATCCCGTCCAAGCGACCGTGCCTCGCTCGTGCCAGCATGTTGGCGTGCATGCTGGTCTTGAGGATTCCGAGACCCACCAGCTCGATCTTGGCCCATCAAACGTATGGTACCGTGAGTACCATGACGCTGCCGGTCCCGCGCCTCCTGAGATGGGCGCGGTGCATGTACGGACGTCGAGGTCTTGGAGTGCGCCCGGTCGTTGTGGGAGCCGGCTACGCCGCCGATGGGCAGCGCAGCCTTGTCCTTGGACCCGGCAGCACCGTGAGCTCCCTCGTCGACGCTCGTTCTTTCGCCGGCGTCTATCCCACCAGCCGTTTGCTCCGGCGGTGGTGAGTTCGGCGCGGACGGAGCAGCTGCCTCCGAAGCCTTCTTCTTCGGCGGCATGTCGATGAAGATAATGATGATCTAGCTCGTGTGGACGCCGGATCAGGTTCACACAACCTCGACGCCCCCTACCTGGCGCACCAAAGATGTCGGGGAAACTGATCCACGAACACCTATGGGACCGACGGACCGAGCCCCTTTCGGTTTGGCGGGGGCGGAGATCGCACGAAGAGCAGATCGAGGCGAAGCACACGAGCAGTTTACCTAGGTTCGGGCCGCACGGATGCGTAAAACCCTACTCCTGCTTTGTGGTTTGTATTGAGTTCTTGCTCGGGAGCGCTGGGTGCTACAGTACACACCAGCAGCTAACGAGACCGAGCATGAGAGTTCTTCTGCTTCGAACCCCCCTCTACGTTGCGCATGGGCCTCCTTTTATATGCTCAAGGGGTCACCGACAGGTGGCAACGCAGATAAGGGTAAAAATGGAAAGGTGTTGTAGTTGGTACAACTACCTGTACAGTGCATCATACCTAACCCTGACGGCAGGGGACAAGAGCATTAAATGCCCGTCTGTGTCGCCTAAACAGTGCAAAAAAGGGACCGTCAGGGATGCCACCATTCGCCACGACGGCAACCTTGTCGGCGCCGCTTGCCACCGTGCACCGCTGGCTGCACAGCCTCCCGCCACGTACGCCCAGAAGGGTCCTAGAGCGACACGTTGGCGGATGTGCTGGAGCATGGGTACAGAGTGGTAGCTTGCCGTGGCAAGCGCCTTGCCGCGGTCGTTGTCTTGTCGCGTCCGGGAGCTTGCCGCTCACCGGGCCTTGCCGGGATGCATGGCGCGTCGCGGCAAGTTCCTTGAGATGCCTTGGTTGGCCTTCCCGGCAAGCTCCTCTCGCCGGGGTCTTGTGCCTTGAGTGGCCTTCCCGGCAAGCTCCTCTTGCCGGGGCCTTGTTTCCTTGGCTTGAATACTTTGTTCTTGAATGGCTCCAAAGGAACCACGGAGGACCTTGGCGGTCACCCGGCAAGCCTTGCCGCGGGGTGCTGCGACTGCCCGTGCACAAGTTCGGGATACTAGGGTACCCCTACTCTAGTACACCGACAGGCGGCAGTGTGGGATGAAGCGGCCCGGACCGACCTTACACGTACGCTTACGTGAGACTGGTTCCACCGACAGACATGCACTAGTTGCATAAGGTGGCTGGCGGGTGTCTGTCTCTCCCACTTTAGTCGGATCAGATTCGATGAACAGGGTCCTTATGAAGGGTAAATAGAAATTGACAAATCACGTTGTGTTTTTGGCGTAGGTAAGAAACGTTCTTGCTAGAAAACCTATAGAAGCCACGTAAAAACTTGCAACAACAATTAGAGGTCGTCTAACTTGTTCTTGCAGCATGTGCTATGTGATGTGGTATGGCCAAGAAGATGTGATGAATGATATATGTGATGTATGAGATTGATCATGTTCTTGTAATAGGAAATCACGACTTGCATGTCGATGATAATGACAACCGGCAGGAGCCATAGCAGTTGTCTTAATTATTGTATGACCTGCGTGTCACTGAATAACGCCATGTAATTACTTTACTTTATTGCTAAACGTTAGCCATAGTAGTAGAAGTAATAGTTGGCGTGATGACTTCATGAAGACACGATGATGGAGATCATGATGATGGAGATCATGGTGTCGAGCCGGTGACAAAGATGATCATGGTGCCCCGAAGATGGAGATCGAAGGAGCAAGATGATATTGGCCATATAATGTCACTTTATATGATTGCATGTGATGTTTATCATGTTTATGCATCTTGTTTACTTAGAACGACGGTAGTAAATAAGATGATCTCTCACTAAAATTTCAAGAATTGTGTTCCCCCTAACTGTGCACCGTTGCTAAGGATCGTTGTTCCGAAGCACCACGTGATGATCGGGTGTGATAGGCTCTAACGTTCGCATACAACGGGTGTAAGCCAGATTTACACACGCAATACACTTAGGGTTCACTTGACGAGCCTAGCATGTACAGACATGGCCTCGGAACACGGAAGACCGAAAGGTCGAACATGAGTCGTATAGAAGATACGATCAACATGAAGATGTTCACCGTTGATGACTAGTTCGTCTCACGTGATGATCGGACACGGGCTAGTCGATTCGGATCATGTATCACTTAGATGACTAGAGAGATGTCAATCTGAGTGGGAGTTCATTAAAATTTGATTAAGATGAATTTAATTATCATGAACTTAGTCTAAATTCTTTACAATATGTCTTGTAGATCAAATGGTCCACGCTCATGTCACCCTCAACTTCAACGCGTTCCTAGAGAAATCCAAGCTGAAAGACGATGGTAGTAACTATACGGACTGGGTCCGTAACCTGAGGATCATCCTCATAGCTGCCAAGAAAACTTATGTCCTAGTAGCACCGCTAGGTGACGCTCCCGCCCCGGCAAACTAAGATGTTATGAACGCTTGGCAGTCGCGTTGTGATGATTACTCCCTGGTTCAGTGCGGCATGCTCTACAACTTAGAATCGGGGCTCCAAAAGCGTTTTGAGCACCACGGGGCATATGAGATGTTCCAAGTGCTGAAAATGGTTTTCCAGGCTCATGCCCGAGTTGAGAGATATGATGTCTCCAACGCATTCTACAGCTGTAAGATGGAGGAAAACAGTTCTGTCAGTGAGCACATCCTCAAGATTTCTAGGTTGCACAACCGCTTGTCTCAGTTGGGAATGAATCTCCCGGACGAAGCGGTGGTTGACAGAATCCTCCAGTCGCTCCCACCTAGCTACAAGAGCTTCGTGTTGAACTTCAATATGCAGGGGATGGAGAAGTCCATTTTCGAGGTGTATTCAATGCTGAAATCAGCGGAGGTGGAGATCAAGTAAGAGCATCAAGTGTTGATGGTCAATAAAACCACTAAGTTCAAGAAGGGCAAGGCTAAGAAGAACTTCAAGAAGGACGGCAAGGGAGTTGCCGCGCCCGGTAAGCCAGTTGCCGGGAAGAAGCCGAAGTATGGACCCAAGCCTGAGACTGAGTGCTTTTATTGCAAGGGAACGGGTCACTGGAAGCGGAACTGCCCCAAGTACTTAGCGGACAAGAAGGCCGGCAACGTCAAAGGTATATGTGATATCCATGTTATTGATGTGTACCTTACCAGCGCTCGTAGTAGCTCCTGGGTATTTGATACCGGTGCAGTTGCTCATATTTGTAACTCAAAGCAGGAGGTGCGGAATAAGCGGAGACCGGCGAAGGACGAGGTGACGATGCGCGTCGGGAATGGTTCCAAGGTCGATGTGATCGCCGTCAGCACGCTGCCTCTACATCTACCCTCAGGATTAGTGTTAAACCTCAATAATTGTTATTTAGTACCGGCTTTGAGCATGAACATTGTATCTAGATCTCGTTTGATGCGAGATGGCTACTCATTTAAATCCGAGAATAATGGTTGTTCTATTTGTTTGAGAGATATGTTTTATGGTCATGCCCCGCTGGTCAATGTTTTATTTTTGATGAATCTCGATCATGATGATACACATATTCATAGTGTGAATGCCAAAAGATGTAAAGTTGACAATGATAGTCCCACATATTTGTGGCATTGCCGCCTTGGTCATATTGGTGTCAAACGTATGAAGAAGCTTCATGCAGATGGACTTCTGGGGTCTCTTGATTATGAATCATTTGTCACGTGCGGACCATGCCTCTTGGGCAAGATGACCAAGACTCCGTTCTCCGGAACAATGGAGCGAGCAACCAACTTATTGGAAATCATACATACCGATGTGTGCGGTCCAATGAGTGTTGAGGCTCGCGGAGGCTATCGTTATGTTCTCACCCTCACAGATGACTTGAGTAGATATGGGTATATCTACTTGATGAAACACAAGTCTGAGACCTTTGAAAAGTTCAAGGAATTTCATAATGAGGTTGAGAATCAACGTGACAGAAAAATAAAATTCTTGCGATTGGATCGTGGGGTGAATATTTAAGTCATGAATTTGGCACGCACCTTAGGAACTGTGGAATTGTTTCACAGTTGACACCGCCCGGAACACCTCAGCGTAACGGTGTGTCCGAACGTCGAAATCGTACTCTTATGGACATGGTGCGATCTATGATGTCTCTCACCGATTTATCGCTATCTTTTTGGGGTTATGCTTTAGAGACTGCCGCATTCACTTTAAATAGGGCTCCGTCGAAATCCGTTGAGACGACACCGTATGAACTTTGGTTTGGCAAGAAACCTAAGTTGTCCTTTCTGAAAGTTTGGGGTTGCGATGCTTATGTCAAGAAACTTCAACCTGAGAAGCTCGAACCCAAATCGGAAAAATGCGTCTTCATAGGATACCCAAAGGAAATGATTGGGTACACCTTCTACCACAGATCCTAAGGCAAAGTCTTTGTTGCCAAGAATGGATCCTTTGTGGAGAAAGAGTTTCTCTCGAAAGAAGTGAGTGGGAGGAAAGTAGAACTTGATGAGGTGACAGTCACCCCTCCCGAACCGGAAAGTAGCGCAGCGCAGGAAATTGTTCCTGAGGTGCCTGCACCGACAAGGGAGGAAGTCAATGATGATGATCATGAAGATACAGATCAAGTTACTACTGAACTTCGAAGGTCCACAAGGACACGTTCCGCACCAGAGTGGTACGGCAACCCTATCATGGAAATCATGTTGTTAGACAACGGTGAACCTTCGAACTATGAAGAAGCGATGGCGGGCCCGGATTCCAATAAATGGCTTGGAGCCATGAAATCCGAGATAGAATCCATGTATGAAAACAAAGTATGGACTTTGGTGGACTTGCCTGATGATAGGCCCGCCATAGAAAATAAATGGATATTTAAAAAGAAGACAGACGCGGATGGTAATGTGACCATCTATAAGGCTCGGCTTGTCGCTAAGGGTTATCAACAAGTTCAAGGGATTGACTACGATGAGACTTTCTCTCCCGTAGTGATGCTAAAGTCCATCCGAATCATGTTAGCAATTGCCGCATTCTATGATTATGAGATATGGCAAATGGACGTCAAAACGGCATTCCTTAATGGCTTCCTCAAGGAAGAGCTGTATATGATGCAGCCGGAAGGTTTTGTCGATCCAGAGAATGCTAACAAGGTATGCAAGCTCCAGCGCTCGATCTACGGGCTCGTGCAAGCATCTCGGAGTTGGAATATTCGCTTTAATGATGTGATCAAAGCGTTTGGCTTTATACAGACTTGGGGAGAAGCCTGTATCTACAAGAAAGTGAGTGGGAGCTCTGTTGCATTTCTCATATTATATGTGGATGACATATTAGTGATGGGAAATGATATAGAATTCTTGGAAAGTATAAAGGCCTACTTGAATAAGAGGTTTTCAATGAAGGACCTTGCAGAAGCTGCTTACATATTAGGCATCAAAATCTATTGAGATAGATCAAGACGCCTCATTGGTCTTTCACAAAGCACATACCTTGACAAGATATTGAAGAAGTTCAATATGGATCAGTCCAAGAAGGGGTTCTTGCCTGTTTTGCAAGGTATGAGATTGAGCAAGGCTTAGTCCCCGACCACGGCAGAAGATAGAGAAAAGATGAGTGTCATTCCCTATGCCTCAGCCATAGGTTCTATCATGTATGACATGCTGTGTACCAGACCTGATGTGAACCTTGCCATAAGTTTGGTAGGGAGGTACCAAAGTGATCCCGGTATGGAACACTGGACATCGGTCAAGAACATCCTAAAGTACCTAAAGAGGACTAAGGATATGTTTCTCGTTTATGGAGGTGACGAAGAGCTCGTCATAAAGGGTTACGTCGATGCTAGCTTCGACACAGATCTGGATGACTCAAAGTCACAAACCGGATACGTGTATATTTTGAATGGTGGAGCAGTCAGCTGGTGCAGTTGCAAGCAGAGCGTCGTGGCGCATTCTACATGTGAAGCGGAGTAAATAGCTGCTTGCGAAGCAACACAAGAAGGAGTCTGGATGAAGGAGTTCATCACCGACCTAGGAGTCATTCCAAGTGCGTCAAGCCCGATGACTCTCTTCTGTGACAACACTGGAGCTATTGCCATTACCAAGGAGCCCAGGTTTCACAAGAAGACCAAGCACATCAAGTGCCGTTTCAACTCCATCCGGAATTATGTTCAAGATGGAGACATAGATATTTGTAAAGTGCATACGGATCTGAATGTTGCAGACCCGTTGACTAAACCTCTTCCACGGGCAAAACATGATCAACACCAGTACTCTATGGGTGTTCGATTCATCACAATGTAGCTAGATTATTGACTCTAGTGCAAGTGGGAGACTGTTGGAAATATGCCCTAGAGGTAATAATAAAAGTATTATTATTATATTTCCTTGTTCATGATAATTGTCTATTATTCATGCTTGAATTTTATTGTACGGAAACAGCGATACATGTGTGAATATATAGACCACAATGAGTCCCTGGTAAGCCTCTAGTTACTAGCTCGTTGATCAACAGATGGTCACGGTTTCCTGACCATGGACATAGGATGTCAGTGATAACGGGATCACATCATTAGGAGAATGATGTGATGGACAAGACCCAATCCTGAGCCTAGCACGAGATCGTATAGTTTGTAATGCATAAGCTTTTCCAGTGTCAAGTATTTATTCCTTAGACCATGAGGTTGTGCAACTCCCGGATGCCGTAGGAATACTTTGGTCGTGCCAAACGTCACAACGTAACTGGGTGGCTATAAAGGTATGCAATGGGTATCTCCGAAAGTGTCTGTTGAGTTGGTACGAACCGAGACTGGGATATTGTCACTCCGTATGACGGAGAGGTACCTCTGGGCCCTCTCGGTAAGACATCATCATATTGAGCTCAAAGTGACTAAGGAGTTAGTCACGAGATGATGGATTACGGAACGAGTAAAGAGACTTGCCATGACGAGATTGAACAAGGTATCGGGCATACCGACGATCGAATCTCGGGCAAGTACCATACCGATGGACAAAGGGAATAACATACGGGATTGAGTGAATCCTTGACACAGTGGTTCATCCGATGAGATCATCGAGGAACATGTGGGAACCAACATGGGTATCCAGATCCCGCTGTTGGTTATTGACCGGAGAGTCATCTCGGTCATGTGTGCGTGTCTCCCGAACCCGTAGGGTCTACACACTTAAGGTTCGGTGACGCTAGGGTTGTAGAGATACATGCACATGGAAACCCGAATGTTGTTCGGAGTCCTGGATGATATCCCGGACGTCACGAGGAGTTCCGGAATGGTCCGGAGGTAAGAATGATATATAGGAAGTCCAGTTTCGGTCATCGGGTGAACTCCGGGGGTCACCGGGAGTGTCCGGGGACCCCCGGAGGGGTCCCGGGTGTCCACCGGGTGGGGCCACCCATCCCAGTGGGTCCCCTAGGCCGCAAGGGGGAAGGGGCCAGCCCCTGGTGGGCTGGCGCACCACATGGGCCCCCCTCCATGCGCCTAGGGTTGAAACCCTAGGGGGAGGGGGCGCCCCCTATGCCTTGGGGGGCAAGTCTACCCCCCTGGCCGCCGCCCCCTTGGAGATCTGATCTCCCTAGGGCCGGCGCCCCCGTGGCCCCTATATATAGTTGGGGGAAGAGGGCAGCCGCACCCCAAGCCTCTGGCGCCTCTCCCCCCTCCCGTCACACTTCCTACTCCTTACGCAGGGCGCCGGCGAAGCCCTGCAGGATTTCCTGTTGCATCCACCACCATGCCGTCGTGCTGCTGGATCTCCGACAACCTCTCCTCCGCCCTTGCTGGATCAAGAAGGAGGAGACATCGCTGTACCGTACGTGTGTTGAACGCGGAGCTGCCGTCCGTTCGGCGCTGGGATCATCGGTGACGAGGATCACGAAGAGTACGACTACTTCATCCACGTTCCTTCGAACGCTTTTGCACGTGATCTACAAAAGGGTATGTAGATGCACTCCATTATGCTCGTTGCTAGATGACTCCTTAGATTGATCTTGGTGAAGCGTAGGAATTTTTTGAATTCTGCTACTTTCCCCAACAGTAACGATCAAGAACAAGTACCCATTACCAATGATCAATGATCTGTTCGATAGATTGCATGGAGCTAAGGTATTTTCCAAGATCGATCTACGATCAGGGTACCATCAATTGAAGATCCGAGAGCAGGATATACCTAAGACGGCCTTTACCACTAGGTATGGGTTGTACGAGTATACCGTTATGTCGTTTGGTCTGACAAACGCACCGGCATACTTTATGAACCTGATGAACAAAGTCTTTATGGAGTATTTGAATAAGTTCGTCGTAGTGTTCATAGATGATATATTGATCTTCTCGAAGGATGAAGAGGAGCACGAAGAGCATTTGCGATTGGTGTTGGAGAAGCTCAGAGAACATCAGTTATATGCCAAGTTTAGCAAATGCGAGTTTTGGTTGAAGGAAGTCGGATTCCTCGGACATGTTATATCCGGAGAAGGAATAGCAGTAGATCCCGCTAAGATGGACACTGTGAACAATTGGGAAGCACCGACAACAGTTGGAGAGATCCGGAGTTTTCTTGGACTCGCAGGATACTACCAGAGATTTATCGAGAATTTCTCCAAGATTGCAAAGCCAATGACGAAGTTGTTAAAGAAGGACACCAAGTTCAGTTGGACAGAAGAATGTGAGACTAGTTTCCAGGAATTGAAGAAAAGGTTGGTCTCGTCCCCTGTGTTGATTCTGCCAGATCAACATAAGGATTATGAGGTATATTGCGACGCTTCACGTCGAGGACTTAGAGCAGTTCTTATGCAGGAAGGAAGAGTTGTTTTGTATGCTTCACGACAACTAAAACCTCATGAGATGAACTATGCCACCCATGATTTGGAGTTAGCAGCCATAGTGCACGCATTGAAGACGTGGAGACATTTTCTTATTGGAAACCATTGTGAAGTATATACTGATCACAAGAGTTTGAAGTATATATTCACTCAGAAGGAGTTGAATCTTAGGCAAAGGAGATGGCTGGAACTCATTAAGGATTATGACATGAGATTGCATCATCATCCCGGAAAGGCTAACGTAGTAGCCGATGCGCTAAGCCGTAAGAGCCATGTCAATACCCTAATGATGGAAGAATTTCCAAAGGAGTTAGCCGAGGACCTACGAGAACTACGTTTGGAGTTAGTTCCGAGAGGCTATGTAGCAACACTAGAAATCCAGTCTACCCTGATGGATAAGATCAGAGAAGCTCAGAAAGCTGACAAGGAGGTTGTCGCTATAAAGGAGAGGACGAGCGAAGGAAAAGCTAAAGGTTTTCGTGAGGATGAACACGACACCCTATGGTTTGAGGATCAAATCTATGTGCCCAATGACCCGGAGATCAGGAAGTTGATTTTACAGGAGGCCCATGATTCACCGTACTTGATTCACCCAGGAAATACTAAGATGTATTTGGATTTGAAGGATATTTTCTGGTGGACCGGTATGAAGAAAGATATTGCGGAGTATGTAGCAGTTTGTGATGTATGCCAGAGAGTAAAGGCAGAACATCAGAAGCCAGCAGGATTGTTACAACCTATGCCAATACCCGAATGGAAGTGGGAGAAGCTTGGCATGGATTTTATCACCGGATTGCCCAGGACCAAAACAGGATATGATTCAATCTGGGTAGTAGTAGACCGATTGACGAAGGTAGCCCACTTTATTCCTGTGAAAACCACTTATACCAGTGCAAAGTTGGCTAAGATATACATGACCAGAATTGTATGTCTGCATGGAGTTCCGAGGAGCATCGTATCAGATAGAGGAACCCAGTTTACCTCAAAGTACTGGAATCGGTTACATGAAACTATGGGTACCAGGCTAGAGTTTAGCACATCATTTCACCCGCAGACAGATGGACAGACAGAGAGAGTAAATCAGATTTTGGAGGATATGTTGAGAGCCTGTGCATTAGATTATGGATCTAGTTGGGATGACAATTTTCCCTACACGGAGTTCTCATACAACAACAGTTACCAAGCCAGTTTGAAAATGGCCCCTTTCGAAGCATTATACGGAAGGAGATGTAGGACACCGTTGTCATGGGACGAAGTTGGAGACCGATAGTTGTTTGGACCAGACTTAATCAAAGAGTCTGAGGAGAAAGTGAAGTTGATTCGAGATAGACTGAAGGTAGTTCAGTCCAGGTAGAAGAGTTATGCAGACTCGAAGCGCAAGGAGATAGCCTATGAGATCGGAGATAGAGCGTACTTGAGAGTATCGCCTCCGCGAGGAGTTAAACGTTTCGGAGTTAAAGGGAAGTTAGCCCCGAGATTTGTGGGACCTTACCGTGTTTTGGAACGCATGGGAGAGGTTGCCTACAAGTTGGAATTGCCCGAAGGATTGTCAGGAGTGCACGACGTGTTTCACGTTTCGCAGCTTAAGAAGTGCCATGCAGAGATGGCCGATATACCGCTTAGAGACACAGTACCCCTGGAAGCCATTCAGCTGGACAATGATCTGACCAACGAGGAGAAGCCTGTAAAGATTCTCGAATTTTCGAGCAGAGTTACTCGCAGTAAGGTTATCAAGTTTTGCAAAGTTCAGTGGAGTCACCACACCGAGGAAGAAGCCACCTGGGAACGAGAAGATGATCTACGCAACGACCACCCACACCTGTTCTCTAGCCAAGTCGAATCTCGAGGGCGAGATTCATTCTAAGAAGGGTAGGTTTGTAACATCCCAAATTTTCAATTTGGAATGTTATACATAGATCATAATTGCATTTCATGTTTTTGCATTTTTGTTCGTGGAGTTCCTCGAAATTCTAAGCAACTCAAGGACCTACGGAGAGAGTTGGGGATTTTACCGTTTTCGTATTTGAGTTCTCTCGAATACCGGTACGAGGACAGTGTGATTCTAATAATTTTTCTCTCCTAAAAATATTTCTAAATACAAAATATGAGCGGAGATAATATGACTTCTCCAAAATAACAGAAATATTGGAGGAAAAATATTAAAATCACTTTTGGTATTTTTCTGGATTTATTTGCGAATTTATTTGCATAGGAAAAATACGCGTTTTTCAAAATTGCATTTAGATCAGGGAAAAATGTTCACTTTGTCCCAAAAATTATTAGAGGACGGTGAAAATTTATTTCGGGAATTTTGGAGTCCGTTTGGTTTTTCTTTCGTTAGTTTTTCTGCGTCGGGACTCTTTTAGAAAAAAAAATTAGGAAACCGACTTAGACTCGTGAAGGACCAGGAGACTGGGCTTTATAAGCCAGCCCTTCTGGCCCGTTACGCCCATCCCGCCAGCGCCGAACCCTAGCCGCTCGCCAGCCGCCGCCGCCTCGCTCGCTCGCCGCCGCGTCGCCACTCGCCGCCGCCGCCGCCTCGCTTGCGCGCCGCTACTCGCCGCCGCCCGCCGCACCGCCGCGCCGCCACCCGCCGCACCGCCCCGCACCGCCCGCGTGCCGCGCCGCCGCCGCCGGAGCCCGCCGTCTCGCCAGCCGGATCGCCGGAGTTTCGCCGGAGTTCTTGCCCGAGGTAGTTCCTGGTTTTTCCCGTTTAACCGATCAGTTTTGTTTTAGGAAAACCTAGACTGTTTTTTTTAGAATAGATCGGTTCGGTTTTTTTCCGCTGGTTTAGTTAATTAGCGGACGTTCGTCCGTACGTTCGTTTTAACGAACGGTTTTAGTTAGTTAACCGCAGACAGCGAACGTTCGTTCGTTAGCCTGTTCGTCGTTTTTCTTTTTCGGGGTATTTATCCGCGGTTATTCCGATCGCGATTTCTGCCCTGATTTTGTTTTTCGTTTTTCTTTTCGCTCGAGAGTCGGAATCAGGTGATTCAAAATCCCAGATATTCGTCTCGAAGCCCTCTTTACGTTTCATCAACTGGAACAAAGTTTTGACTACTGTAAAAATTGACTTTAGGCCAACTAGTAAACCGGAGCTCGTTTCTTTTGCAGTTTGAGTTTCGTTGCTTCTTTCGAGTTGATTCTTTTTGCAAACCGGAGTTCTTAAGTTGAACTTTCTGGTTAGATCTCTTATTTGAGTTTTACCCGTGCATTAGTTAAGTACTTATTGTATGCTTGTTTGATTGCGATAGAGTACCCGGAGTGCGCCGCTTGCTACTTTGAGTCTCTAGGTTTTGCGGATCATCAGCAAGGCAAGTAACAATTTGATCATACTTTCCAATTACCCAGTTTTCATTGAATTAGTCCGACCCTCACACATTGCATGAGTAGGATCAATTAACTTGTGGGATTGGGAAGTAGTTTGAGGTAGTACCTATTACCTGCATTACATACAAACCTTTGGGTGTTACTTCTACGTTTGCTGTTAGGACATGCTATGCTCGTAGACGTCGATTGGGTGAGTGAAATCCATGACAGATGTGAGTTTGTTAATTAATGGTTCAACTTAAGGTGGCAACATTAATACACATCTGGGTGGATTGAGGCACCTGGGTATTCCAGCGATTGCCTGTTTTTCTTTTGGACCGCCACCCAGGCTCAAAGGGATCATGAGATTATTCATACTAAAAACTTCCGTGTGCAGCCACAATGATATTATGGGCTCTAGCATAGTATGAGTAAGTTGTGCGAACTCTTATAGTGGTGGACTAGCAGATGTAGGGGATGTAGGTTGGTACGGTCCGCCCGATCGTAAGGTGCTAGCGCTTCTCAAAAACTATGTCTCGGTCATCCGTTTCTCAAACACCATGCAGTGCGAGAAACCAAACGGAGGCGATCGAGTCTTGTGGGAAAAGTGCACAAACCTCTGCAGAGTGTACAAACTGATCATGATTAGCCGTGTCCCCGGTTATGGACGTCTTGAGTATCTAGTACTTGGATTTTCAACATGTTACTCTAATTTAATTTTGTTGGGTTTAATGATGAACTTTAATTGGGTTTGAGAGGATGTCTATCTTCTCAATGATGTTTCAACTACCATGATAGTTAATTAAAAAGCATTCCTTTGTAGTAGGGAAAAATTGGCTTTACGCAAAAACTTAACCATAGAGCTTTCCACCAGCCATATTGCATATAGTATAGCTTTACTTTCATTGCATTCTCTTGTGTTACCTTGCCAGCATATTTCATGTGCTGACCCGTTTTCGGGCTGCAACGTTTCATGTTGCAGACTTTTCAGACGACGAGTAAGATGCCCTTTTAGGTCGTGGTTCTATACTCAGTGATGCCGCTGGAGTTGATGGACTCACTTATCTTCCAAGCCTTCCGCTGTTATCGTGTTAGATGGCCTTCAGCCATATTATTTGTAATAAAGTCATCGTTGGACTATCGATGTAATAAGTGTGATTGCTACTCCGTTATAAATCCTTCAAGTACTGTGCGTGTCAGCATTACTGATCCAGGGATGACACTGATGCACAAAGATCAGACTGTTTGAGGTTTGGTCGATACAAAGATTCCCGATAAATCGCTTGTCATAGCGATAAATCGTCCCAAATGATAAATGGTGAAGGCATAATCTTATCGGTCACCCCAAGAGTAGCGATAAATCGGATGATAAATCGCTGAATCGGAAGATTTCTTGAACAGTGGTTTGATCTCTCTCTCTCTCTCTCTCTCTCTCTCTCTCTCTCTCTCTCTCTCTCTCTCTCTCTCTCTCTCTCTCTCTCTCGTGTTCTTGATTTGGCAGTATCTTGATGTACCGCGAGCTTTGCTATTATAGTTGGATCTTATGACGTTTCTCCCCCTCTACCTTCTTGTAATGGATTGGGTTTTAACTTTGAAGTTATCTTATCGGATTGGGTCTTTAAGGATTTGAGAACACTTCATATATGTCTTGCATGTGCTTATCTGTGGTGACAATGTGATATTCACGTGATCTACTTGATGTATGTTTTGGTGATCAACTTGCGGGTTCAGTGACCTTGTGAACTTATGCATAGGGGTTGGCACATATTTTCGTCTTGACTCTCTACTAGAAACTTTGGGCACTCTTTGAAGTTTTTTGTGTTGGTTTGAACAGATAAATATGAGATTGTGTGATGCATATCGTATAATCAAACCCACAGATACTTGTGGTGACATTGGAGTATCTAGGTGACATTAGGGTTTTGGTTGATGTGTGTCTTAAGGTGTTATTTTAGTACGAACTCTAGGGCTTTTTGTGACACTTATAGGAATAGCCCTACAATAATATCTTCGTTTGTTCTCCGCTATTAGTGACTTTGGAGTGACTCTTTGTTGCATGTTGAGGGATTGTTATATGATCCAATTATGTTATCGTTGTTGAGAGAACTTGCACTAGTGAAAGTATGAACCCTAGGACTTATTTCTAAGCATTGCACTGCCGTTTCTGCTCACTTTTATCATTAGTTACCTTGCTGTTTTTATATTTTCAGATTACAAAAACCTATATCTACCATTCATATTACACTTGTATCACCATCTCTTCGTCGAACTAGTGCACCTATACAATTTACCATTGTATTGGGTGTGTTGGGGACACAAGAGACTCTTTGTTATTTGGTTGCAGGGTTGTTTGAGAGAAACCATATTCATCCTACGTCTCCCACGGTTTGATAAACCTTAAGTCATTCACTTGAGGGAAAATTGCGACTGTCCTACAAAACTCTGCGCTTGGAGACCCAACACGAGTCTACAAGAAGAAGATTGTGTAGTAGACATCACTGTCTGGTTTTGAAACTTGTGGATGATGTAATTCCTACTTTAATTCAATAAAAATAGCCATGATAGCCTTCCCTAAAAAAATACAGGCGCTAACAAACTAACAAATCGGCAGCCGTTGCGTTAAATTTTTATCTTGTACAACAAACGAAAATCCCGGGCACTCGACTTCTCCTTTTGAGCCGATGCAAAGAGGGTGCCATGATTTGCAGGTGTAACTGTCAATCAGATGAAACTGAACATACTCTTTTTTTTAAAGAAGGATTAACCGGCCTCTACATCTGAGTAATGCATGCAACTATTTTATTAATTATTCTCAGAGACCTTACAAATTATTACATCAGTAAGCCTGAAGCCACCATCTTGGCGACACCTATCTCTACTCCTATATCCTTGATGCAGGGGTGCCGAATGTCCGAGCCTAATACCAAACAGACATCACACTAAAACCTAACATCTAATGTCGGTTGCCTCATCCCAGTCACTTACCGGGAATGGGTCACACACTGGTCCGACACACTCACCGAGGCTACCACAGCCGTCAACCACCTAACCATTTTAGAGCAAGTACCTACGCAAAGTCCTTGCCAGGTCAGCTGTCGACGCCAGACAATGCTACTGTCCTGCGCTCGTCCATCCAGCCGCATATGTCGTCGACATCCAGTTGCACCATGCCGCCAATACTCGTCGTCATTGATGCAGTGAAAACAATGCCGCACCTCCTGGCAACCTCCACCCTGTCGCCGTTGCTGGAGGTACACGGAGTTCATCACCCACAACACCTCTCCGTCGAACAGCAGAACCTCCCAAGATGGCGCCTCCATGGAGGATACAACGCGAAGGACGCCGACGCCTCCAGACTGAATTTTGGACTTTCATCTGGGAGGGGTTCGGAGGTGGATGGGAGGGACCACGATATCGCCTCCACGAAGGGTAACAGCTTCGAGAGACGTCGCCGATGCCGGACCAAACCAGCCGATCAAAGTTCCCTCCGGTCTCCATCCTGTACCACCAAACCTTCGTCGGCTCCGGATCCAGCAACGAACCACGAAACAAAACCCGCAGAGATGAGAGAGCCATGGGGCTCAACCCACCATGAAGGAGGATCGAGAAGAATCCATTGTAGATCTCCAGACTCCGAAACCAGCGATCCGGCGTGGCCAGCGAAGACCACAACCACCCCGCAGCAGCTCACGGCGTTCAAGCCCAAGACTCAGAATTGGATCCAATCTGAACCCCGCAGTGCCCGCGACCACCTATCGTGCCCACCATGCAGCTGCCACCACGTCGCGAGCAGGCCGACGTCGCCACGCCGCGCACGACGTCGGCAAGAAACCTGCCCGCCGCGCCGCCCGACCCCATTGTAGTCAGGCGCCCCTCCCGATCTGGCTGCCTGCCACTAGCCGCGATGGACAAGAGGGAGAGGCCTCGCCGCCGCCCAGCAGGCCAAGCTTTGCCCGGCGGCGAGGAGAGGTGGAGGCGGGAGGAGGGCCGAGAGGACGGCGGCTAGGGTTCCCCCCTGGGTCGCCCGCGGGGGTGACACAAGGGGGGCGAGGGGGGAAAGTTTCAATCCTTTAAAATTGAGGGAGAATTTCACTTCTCCGGCCTCTACTGAACATACTCTAGTACTAAGTAGTGCCTGGTATGAAAGCATGTACGTAGTTATTTATTATTCAACATTATGATTAAGCATATTTGAATACCACATCATATATGAGACCAAAATAGTAGTTGACGAAGCATCCGAGGGATTCTTTTGACTGGAAATGATTTTGTTTAATCGTCGTTCGTCCTAAGAGAGTACCAAACTTATTTATCTTTGAGATCTCTTTAGTTATAAGTTGAGACATAAACATTGTTTGATTTATTTATGTTACTGACATGGACATTTATAGTCTAGTAATTCCTTATTATGTTTTTACAACAATTCAACAAAGCTTACTAAATGCTTGAGGCAGCGTTCTCATGCATAACCGCAGTTTACTGGTCTCCAGTTCTTTTTCCTGAATTTAAGCGTGTGTTCTCTGATCCTGAGATAACATTGTCATGTCTTTCCCTACCATGCAGTGGCGGAGCGTAGTGGGGACAATTAGGGGCCTTGGCCCCCCCTTCCTAGAAGAAATTCTGCCAAATAAGCCTATCCTTCAGCTAATCACTCTACTAATCCTCCGGCCTCTCTGATCACCTTAGTTTTTTCTATGTCATATACATGCATTTGGCCCCCCCTAATATTTGGTTCACGCTCCGCCACTGCTACCATGCACCCTTTTAGTTAAACAAACATGCAAACAAAATAATCACTCAGGCAAACATCAATAAAATTGATATGCTAGCAGAAATAATTCTTCAGCAAATCCTCTAAATTTTCAGAGATGTGCTTGCGTATTTGTTCAATCAACAATCAAGTGTATAAGCTAGCAGGTAGTGTTCTAAAATCAATTTCCTACATGAACGAGCTTGTGTAGCTAACTATACAACTCTATACAAACTTTACTGAATGTGTATATGACAGGTTTTCATTTGCGACGACCTGCAAAGGTCAAACGACCTGAACCTGATTCATGTTGCATATATATCCTCCACTGACATTATGTACTTTGCTGCTACAATGTACACTAACCATGATATTTCTTCCTCTTTTATTGTCAGAATTACAATCTGACCACTACCCCCTAATCATCTTTCATAATCCAACATGAGCATAATCCCACACTGAATGGTTTTGTAACTGCTACAGTGTTGTTTTAGCATGATAGCTTTTAATTCTTCTTTCCTATCTTCATCTACATTGTTTCATGGTGACACTTTAATTCATAGAGCAGATTTTTCTCTAGCAGGTAGTGTTCTAGGAAATGAGCTTGTGTAGCTAACTATGCAACTCTATACAAACTTTACTGAATATGTATATGACAGGTTTTCATTTGCGAAGACCTGCACGGATTAAATGACCTGAACCTGATTAAGGATGCATATATATCCTTCCCTGACACTATCTAGTTTGCTGCTACACATACACTAGCCATGACATTTCTTCCTCTGTTCTGGTCAGAACAACAATCTGATTACTACCCCCCTAATCATCTTTCATAATCCCACAATGAATGGTTTTGTAACTACTACTGTTTTAGCATGATAAATGGACAGCTCCTAAGAGCATCTCCAACAGGCGCGCTAAGCGGCGCGCCCAAAAAAACCATATAGCGCGCGCGCAACACCTGTTTTGCCGCGGCGCGCAGTGCTGGCTCCAGCAGCAGCGCTATTTTGCAGCGCGCGCGTGCTGCTCCAGCGGTGCCCAAAAAATACAGCGCGCGCTTATTTTTTTTTTCATACTAAAATTGCATTAAAATAAAAATATACAAAGATAGATAGTTCTCAAACATAGATAAAAAACATAGTTTAATAAAACATAGATAAAACATAGATAGATAGTTCTAGATAGATAGATATATAGTTCGAAAACATAAAAAAACTAATCGCTCCAGTCATCATCATCGCCTTCGTTGTTGTCGTCGGAGGAGGTCGACAGCCAAATGTCGAACCAGCGCTCATCTTGATCAGTGAAGATGGATTGGCCGCCGGCATCGCGGATGGCGGCCTGCTGACACGCCAACTCCCTCCGACGACGCCTGTCCTCGCGGCGACGTTCCCAGAACTGATGCTCGGCGACGACATCCTCCGGGTGGAGGCGGCGCCACTCCGCCATGCGTCGCTCGTCCTCCTGGGCGACGAGGAGGCGGTTCTGCGCCGCCGTGTGCTCCGCACGATCTCGCGTGGTGTGCAGACGAGGCGGCGGGGCGAGCTCCAACGCCTGCTCGAGGGTGCGGGCGTCGTCGAAGTTCATCTGACGACGCGGCCGGCCTAGGCGCCACGCCGCCGCGTCGTACGCCCGGGCGGCCTCGTGCGCCGTCTCGTACGTGCCGAGGGGGAGCCGGAGATCGCCGGAGCGTATCTCGGCGTAGAAACCGCCGCCGTTCGGGCGCTCGCGGACGCCGCGGTAGCCGGACGAGGAACGGCGGCGCGGCGGCATGGTGGCGCGTCGGGGGCGGCGGCGGTGCTCCGGTGCGGCGGCGGTGCGCCGGTGCGGCGGTAGGGATCGGCGGGCGCGAGAGAGGAGGAGAGAGGGAGAGGGAGAGGTGCAGGCGCGTCGGAGGCGTTCGGGCGCGCGGCGTTTTATAGCGCGCGCGGGGCGCGCCGCCGCAAAAAAGGCGCGCGGGAGGCCGCCGTTTCGCGCGCGCGCGCAAGCGGTTCCCGCGCGCGCGTCTTTCCCGCCGCCGCTGGAGCGCGGTTTTTTTCCCGCGCGCGCGAAAACGGCGATTTAGCGCGCGCGCGCGCCTTTTTCAGCGCCCGTTGGAGATGCTCTAACTGTTGTCTCACACACTGGTATATATTACAGTATGACACACACTTTTGTACTTCTGACCCCCCATTCTTTTTATCAAAATCTGAATTCTCCTTTGCTGTCTGCATCTAGATTATTTCATGGTAGCATTTAAATTCATAGAGCAGATTTTTCTCTAACATGGGAATCTGATAAGAATAGAGACTAACCCAGAAACAAATCGATGATTAACTTAACTGAATCTAAATCCTATTTGCAACCAAGCTTCAGGAACACTATAACAGTCAGTCTGAAATTTCTTTGACTAAATATATAGCAGAACAGATTAGGATCACAGAGAGTTAACGAAAGGAGAAGACCACATCCCCATTAACAAGAACCAAGGATCCACCAGTGACCACCTGGGCTTGCAACGCAAACACGCAAGGAAAGAAATCAAATCCCCATCAATAAGTTTTTCATGAAACATTCCATAAAGAAATAGTTTAGTATCACGAAACATCTCAGGTACTGACATGGATTAATCCTATCCCCCAAATGAAGCTAAATCCTTGCTGAGTTCAGATAGTAGATTGAGAACCGTGGTAACCAACAACATACTCATAACACATCCAACACTAGGCAGAAAATAGCAACATAAGTACTAGTAAACTGCCACAAGCAAGGGCAAGTCTGGCCCTTCTTCAGGTTGCCACTCTTCAGGTTATGCTCAATCATCCGCAGCTAAGCAAAGACGGGGCGCTGGCAAAAAAGACGATAAACAGGTTAAAGCCTTCCATCAAACAACAGTGCCCAAACTCTAGGAGATCAAACAAACTTTAGGAGCACAAGAACTGAATTACCTGCCGAATGTTGTAGAGGGTCATGGCGAGGCTCACAACACTCGCGACCCCGGCGATGATCAGGCCCGAGTACCCCGGCTCCGCCGCATACCCGTCGCTCATGGAGGCGTAGACCAGGTAGTAGAGGACCCCGAACAGCCACACGGAGAGGGCCATGATCCACTGGTTCACGGGAGGCGGAAGCGGCGACGCGGCGGGCTTCTCCGACAGCGCGTTGGCGAGCAGCGCCTGCAGCATGACGGTGACGAACGTGAAGAAGAGGCAGGCGACCAGGGCTTCCACGGCCGGGCTGTAGCGGAGGAACTCGGCCTGCTCCGGATACCGAAACCGAAACAGGGACATCCAGATCGTCATGAAAAGCACCATGTACAGTACGTAGAGCGTCTGCAGGTCGAACTTGGGCGGCTGCACAGCACATACGAAGACTGAGAGAGATGGAATCGAACGCAAGAAGGAGAAAGACACGAGAGGATGGAATTGGATTGGGTTTGCTTACCCTGGCATACTCCCCCTCCTTTGCTCCTGCGGCGCCCAAGTTGCGGCCTTCAAAGTTCAGACAACACAAGAGGTGGGTTAAATCTTGGCAGCAAATAGCAGAGCAAAGGAACAAGAAGATCAAATCTTGGTAAAATGACAAGGAAAAAGCAGAGCAAGATCATCAAGGTGAGACCACTAGCGACTAGTTGAACAAGTAACGTCAGGAAAACTATTTGAAACGCCACCCACAGCCAAAATATCTCCAAGAAAAAAAAGAGACAAGGTTGCTCCGCCAAGAGGAAGACGGAGGGAAATACAGAAATGCAAGAACATTGATCCGGAAATAAAAAATCTTAGGCACAAATTTTCACAAAAATAATATGCACAGCAGCAAACTACCAACCAACAGGAAAGCAACTAATTAAGAGGATGCATACCAGGCATCTCACTAGGCACTAGCACTAGTCTTTTCGCTAACCACGGAGAGTTTTGGAGATAGATACCGATGGAGCTCTATGGAAGAACCGCCATGGAGTTGGCGTGTGGTTATATGCAGCGTACAGGTGAGGATGAGGGGGAGGTACACGGTCGTGGCTTGGTCTCCGCATCGGTAAGGCTGGTACAATATTTTCAGTCGGGGGGCAGCAGAAGGCAGTGCTTTCTCAGATTTCAGTTTCAGAGATCGTACTTGCAGTTGCCACCTTTTTCTTTTCTTTTCTCGTTTCTTGGACTGACTAGCTCCAAATGGCTACCTTTCTCGTCTCTTTTCTCTGCTTTCTTTACCGGACGGCAAAATCGACGGCTGATTTTGCCCTTCCAAGCCTCGCATAGATGAATGGTGGTAGTCCAAATGGGACCATCGGTTCAATTTAACGTACATCCAAACGACAAATGATTTGAATTAGTTTGAAAACTGAGCAGACGATAGAAGGAAAGAGAGTATCGTTGCCCTTGGCGGGAAACTTCTAGGGAACACAAAGGCATCGGTATGGGGGTGCAAAATCAGGGTTGAAAAATGATCCATCCCGGAGGTCCTACAGGTACATTCCTGGAAAAAATGAACCTATTTTTCTTAATCACTGGTCCTATTTTGTAGAGGGTTTTGCGATTGAAATAAGCATCATGCTTAAGAAACAAGAGCTGGTCTCAAAGGTGCTGTCCATGCGGCTGGCTACGGTCATCGACAAGCTCATCAGCCCAGCGCAAACCGCCTTCCAGCAAAACAAGTGCATCCATGACAGCTACTTGTACGTGCAAAACACGGTCAGAAAGCTTCATAGGCTTAGAACTCCGGCGCTTCTGTTGAAACTAGACATAGCTAGGGCGTTTGATAGTGTCTCCTGGGAGTATATTCTGGAGCTGCTGGAGATCCTTGGCTTCCCACCGCGCTGGAGAGACTGGATTGCTCTCCTCCTATCGACGTCCTCTTCTTCCTGCCTCCTTAATGGGGTGCCCGGCGACCCCATTCACCACCACCGGGGACTTCGGCAGGGAGACCCGCTGTCGCCGCTGCTGTTCATTCTCTGCATCGACCCCCTTCACCGGCTGTTGGAGGCAGCCACTAGGTCAGGGCAGCTGGCCGCTCCGCCGGCGCCGGCGGCAAGGATGCGCACCAGCCTATACGCTGATGATGCGGTCGTCTTCGTCAACCCCGAGCGCGACGACATCGATGCCCTGCTCAGTCTACTGTCGCGTTTTGGGGATGCTTCGGGACTGCACGTCAACACCGCCAAATCGTCCGCAACACCGATCAGCTGTAGCGGCATCGATCTGCCCACCGTGCTCCAAAATTTCGGTGGCGCCATCAAGGCGCTCCCAATAACTTACCTGGGCTTGCCAGTCACTGAAGGGAGGATTAGGCTAGTGCATCTCCAGTTCGTCCTCGATAGAATCCGAGCCAGGCTTGCCGGCTGGAAGGGTAGACTCATGCCTATGGCGGGACGTCGCGTTCTGGTGCGATGTGTCCTTTCCGCCATCCCAACCTTTGCGCTCACAGCTTTAAGGGCGCCAAGGAAGCTTTACAAGGAGATCGACAAATCACGGCGACGTTTTCTTTGGGCGCAAGATGAGGAATTAACGGGGGCCAAATGCAAGGTGGGATGGACGACGGTGACCACGCCGGAGCTGCAGGGCGGCCTGGGCATCCACGACCTGCCAAGGTTCGCCCGTGCGCTGCGGCTGAGGTGGCTGTGGCTATCATGGCAGCAGCCTCAAAGACCTTGGGTCGGTTCTGGCACACCCTGCGACGACGGCGACATTGCACTGTTCGCAGCCTGCACCTCCGTCACCATCGGGGATGGAGCCACGGCTTCGTTTTGGTGCTCATCCTGGCTGGGGGGCCGTCAGCTACGCATGGCGTTCCCAGCGCTTTTTGCCGCGTCAATCAGGAAGAACCGGACTGTCAAAGAAGCCTTGCATGAGGATCGCTGGGTGCTCGACCTCAGGGGTGACTCCCATGCAAGTATAATGCATCAGGTCATCGAGCTGGCCAGAGAGATCAGAAGTGCTGGGATTGTCCCGCAGGCTGACAGACCAGACAAAATTTTCTGGACTCAGGCAAGCTCTGGGAGGTACTCCACCAAATCAGCCTATGCTGCTCAATTTGCAGATGAACGAAAGAGCAACTTCAAGAGTATCATCTGGAGGATCTGGGCACCGGGGAAGATCAAAATGTTCTTATGGTTTCTCCACCAAGACAGATTATGGTGCAATGACAGGTTGCAAAGGAGGGGTTGGGAGAACAGCTATTTTTGTCCACTGTGCTTAAGAAATCTTGAGACATCCTTCCACCTGTTTTGGGAGTGCCCAATCGCTAGGAATGTGTGGTGTCAAGCGGCTGCATGGGCTGGCTGCCAAGCCCTCAGGCCTGATGTGTGGAGCACTGAAGTCTCCTCAGCATGCTGTGCGGAGAAGATCATATCTGCGGCTACTTCGGCCAACCGTAAGGGAACCAAGTCATTGTTGGCTCTCATAGCTTGGCACATTTGGCTGGAAAGGAACTCCTGCGTGTTTAGAGGGAAGCAGGCAGATGAGCGACACATCATTGAGGCATGCCGCCGGGAGCTGGAACAATGGAGGCTGGCAGGCGCCAAATGCATCGAGCCCCCATTCGGGGATATGACGTGAGGAGTTAAACCCCATCCATGCACGGGAGCTTAGCTACTCCCGGCGATCAAATGTAACCTCTCTGTCTTCTATTGACAGATTGATTTGTACTTTATCGCTCCCTTCTGCTAAATCAATGAAACACCAGCCAAGTACTGGTTACTTTCAAAAAAAAAAAAGAAACAATTTTTTATTTTTTTAATTTTTTTTCTCGAATACGCACGAGAGAGTGCGTATCATTCGTTATAGAAGAAAGGGTACGAAACCCATGTCCACCATTACAAGTTTATTTACAAGCGGATTTTCCGCCTACCCTCTCACTACCAAAGGCAACTGCTCGCTCACATCCCACGCTACTGGAGCTACCTCAAACCCTATGTTATCCTCCTTGAAGAGTCCCGCCTTCGCCCAAAGCTGTCCTTCCTCGTGAATCCGCTGCATGGATCGTTGAAATGACGGCGTTGCTCCATTAAACACCACGTCGTTCCTATGTTTTCAGATTGTCCACATGACCAGCAGACATTTAGCCCTGTGCGCTTTTCGGTTAGCCGAGGCATCCTCTTGCCGCAAACACCATTGCGCAAGTGATTCCCCATGTCTGGGCTGGAGCTCCACCTTGTTAGCAAGTCTGCTCACCGCCAGCCAAATCTGCTTCGCAAAGCTACACTCCATCATCACGTGTTGCATAGTCTCATGTTGCTGATCACACATGGGGCAGGCTGCCTGGTGAGGTAGGCCGCGTCGTGCAAGCCTATCTGAAGTCCAACATCTATTCTTGAGAGCCAGCCAACTCAAAAAACGACACCGCAGCGGTGCCTTGGATTGCCAGGTGAAGTCCGTAGTTGGTGAAACTTGCCGCCCGAAGAACCTCGCCGCATAGGCCGAACGGGTTGAAAAACATCCACTGCTCTCCCGTGCCCAGGTCACAGAGTCTGGAGTCTCATCATCGAGTGCAATGTTTGAAATGCTAGTCGACAAGAGGAGGTACTGATCCAGTGCCTCCGGTGATAGCTCTATGCCAATATGTAGTGCCCAACTGCCATCACGCAACACCTCAGCCACCAACTTAGACCGTCTCACTCGTTTTGGAACCCGGCCGTATATTATGGGCACTATATCTCTGACTCGCTCGCCCATGATCCATCTATCCTCCCAGAAAAGAGTAGATTTCCCATCTCCAACCATCGTCCGCGCAGCCGCATCTACCAGGGCCTGTGACTCAGCCGGTATAGTAATTAGAAAGTCGACCCAAGGTCTTTCCCTATCAGCTTTCTTCAGCCAGGCCCAGCGCGCCCGAAGCGCTTTGTTAAGCCAATGCAGGTTTGACAACCCTAGTCCACCCGCCCACTTGGGCGTGCAAACTTCCTCCCAAGCAACAGAGCAACTTCCTCCACCAGCCTCCTTCTTACCGCACCATAGGAAGCTTCTACATATCTTGACCAGAGCCGCCAATGTCCTTGCAGGAAGATCAAGTGCCATCATGGTGTGGATAGGTATAACACAAAGCACTGATTGGACAAGCATTAAACGACCACTCTTAGGCACCATTGCCGCCTTCCAAAGTGGGAGGCAATCCGCCACATGGTCCACCAGGTCTTGGAGTTGAGCTGCCGTGGCCTTCCAAATGCTGACTACCAAAGGCAACTGCTCGCTCACATCCCACTCTACTAGAGCTACCTCAAACCCTATGTTATCCTCCTTGAAGAGTCCCGCCTTCGCTCAAAGTTGTCCTTCCTCGTGAATCCGCTGCATGGAGCGTTGAAATGACGGTGTTGCTCCATTAACACCACGTCGTTCCTATGTTTTTAGATTGTCCACATGACCAGCAGACATTTAGCCCTGTGCGCTTTTCGGTTAGCCGAGGCATTTGATAGGAAAACAAGTTATCACGAGAAGCAATATCTTGCATATGCAAATATGAAGATTGAAGCATTAATAATTTCAACACAAAAATAAGTAATTTAGTGACACGAAGATTTCTATAAACATATTTTCCTCTCTCATAATTACATGTAGGATCATAATCAAATTCAATGATATAGCTATCATGTAAAGTATTCTCTCCATGATCCACATGCAAGCAAATCTTATAATCTTCCAAGATAGTGGGATTAATATCAACTGAAGCCATGACCTCTCCAAACCCACATTTATCAAATAATTCATAAGATTGAACACTCTCCAACTATGTGGGATTCTTTTTACCTAAAATTTACACTCTTCAGAACCCACTTTCAATATTATTGCAAACATTATTATCAATAACATATCCATCATGAGCCTTAAATAATTTTTTAAGATCATAAGAAGCATCACCCCAATCATGATCATTACAATGAGTAGTGGAAATAACAAAATCACCCGCAAGTTTGTAGTTTTGCATATCATTAGCACAACTGACATTAATAGAATTTATAATAATATAATTGCAACCATGCTTTTTATTCAAGGAGCTATCATGAATCACTTTATAAATTTTCTCTTTTAACACTTCATCACAATTTCCAGATTCATGATTTTCAAACAAAACTTCACACAGATAAAAGTGCACTCAACTCACTAGCAATTGGTTCATCATAATTGGATTTTTTGAAAATATAAGCAAGTGGACGAGGATCCATATCAATTATTTTTAGCAAGAAAATATGAGGCACATGGTAACACAAGTAACCATGCAAGCAAAATATTTTTGGTATTTTTGTTTTATTTAGAGAAATGGAGGGAAATGAAAAAAAGAGGCAAATAAAAAGTAGAGCAAGTCGATGATAATTTGAGTGAAGGTACTTGTTGTGATTTGATGATGTCTCCCCGACAACAGCGCTAGAAATTCTTTCTGCTACCTGTTAGCTGCGTTGGGATTTTCCCCGAAGAGGAAGGGCGAAGCAGTACAATAGAGATAAGCATTGCCCTCAATGAGAACCAAGGTTTATAGACCCAATAGAACCACCAACCAAATCCCAATTAACATTACCTGCACACACAAAAGCGAATACTTGTACCCACCGCAGGCAAGAGGGTTGTCAAGCCCCTTGAACTCATTACTTGCAAAGATTAAATCTTGTACAGGTAGATGGATAAATTGCAACGAACAATAAAAGTAAATAAATTGCAGCAAGATATTTTTATTTTTTATAATATGATTAAAGTAAACCCGGAGGCCATAGTTTTCACTAGAGGCTTCTCTCTCGAAACAATAGCATACGGTGGATAAACATATTACTATTGGACAATTGATAGAAAAGCGCATAGTTATGTCGTATTCATGGAAGCAATCATGTATATAGGCATCACGTTTGTGACACTCCTACCTGCATCTACTATTGTTACTCCATTCTCCGACAGCTATCCAACATGCATATATGGTATTAAGTTCACGACAAACAGAGTAACGCCTTTAGCAAGATGACATGATGTAGACAAAGTAAACTCAAGCAATGTAATTAAACCCCGGTATTTTACCCTTACTGGCAACAATACGACACATGCCTCACTACCTTTTCTATCACTGGCTGAGGACACCGCATGATTGAACCCATCACAAAACACCTCTTCCACAAAAGATAGATCAATCTAGTTGGCCAAAACAAACGGTTAGATCGGAGAGAAATACAAAGGTATAATAATCATGCATAATAAAGTTCGAAAAAGACTCACTTACTTTCAATGAATAATTTGATCATAAAACCACAATTCACCAGATCCCAACAAACACACCGCAAAAGAAGATTACATCGGATAGAACTCCAAGAAGATCGAGGAGAACATTGTATTGAAGATCAAAGAGAGAGAATAAGTGATCTAGCTACTAGCTATGGACCTGTAGGTCTGTGGAGAACTAATCACACGTCATTGAAAGAGCAGCAATGTTGATGTAGAAGCCCTCTGTGATCGATTTCCCCTCCGACATAGTACCAGAAAGGCCTCCAGCTGGGATCATGGAAGAACTGAGGGTTGCGGCGGCGAAAGAAGTGTTTTGGGTGTCTCTCTGGTAGTTTGAGAATATTTATGAATTTATAGAGTTGGAATAAGGTCAAGCGGAGCTGCATGGGGCCAACGAGCTCAAGGAGAGCACCATACCCCCCCCCCCGCGGGCGCGCCCTGTGAGCTTGTGGCTCTCTCATAGCATATTTAGTCTTCTCCCGAACCTTCTAGGGTCCCTTATGGTCTAGAAAAATCATCGTAAACTTTCATCATGTTTGGAATTGATTTTCTGTAAAGCCAATAACAAGCAGAAAACATCAACTGACACTGGGCACTGGGTTAATAGGTTAGTCCCCCAAAATGATATAAAATAGCATAAAAATGCATGTAAAGTACCCAAAATTGCTAATATAATATCATGAAACAATAAAAAATTATAGATACATTGGAGACGTATCAGCGCTCCGCCGCCACGGGAAGGTAGGGCAGAGAGCCCCCTCCTCCATCTTCCTTGGCCTTACCCCTAGATGGGAGAAGGATTTCCTCCTCTGGTCCTTAGTCTCCCCAACCCCTGAGGAGCAGGAGCCCTCTCTCTCTCTCTCTCTCTCTCTCTCTCTCTCTCTCTCTTTTCTTTTATGTTCCGCGTCCCTGTTTTATGGCCGAACACCGTTGATACGTCCATTTTGCATCATGTTTTCTTACTGTTTTTTATAATGTTTTAATGCATAATAATGCTTTATGGAATAATTCTAATGCCTTTTTTCTCATAATATGCAAGGTTTACAAAAGAGGGAGAATGCCGGCAACATGAATTCTGGACCTGGAAAAGCTATGTCAGGCCACCTATTCTGCACATCTCCAAATGAGATGAAAATTTATGGAGAATTATTTTGGAATATATGAAAAATACTGGAGCAAATAACTACCAAAGGGAGGCACCTGGTGAGCATGAGACACCAGGACGCGCGAGACCCCCCAGGCGCACCCTGGCGGGTTGTGCTTAGCCCGGCCCACCTCTGGTGCTCATCTTCTGGTATATAAGTCATTTTGACCTAGAAAAAAAATAAGGGGAGGAATTCCGGGACGGAACGCCGCCATCTCGAGGCGGAACTTGGGCAGGAGCACTTTTGCCCTCCAGCGGAGCGATTCTGCCGGGGGAACTTCCCTCCCGGAGGGGGAAATCGAAGCCATCGCCATCACCAACAACCTATTCATCTTTGGGAGTCTAATATCCATCAACATCTTAAACAACGCCATCTCCTCTCAAACCCTAGTTCATCTCTTGTGTTCAATCTTTGTACTGGAACCTCAGATTGGCACCTGTGGGTGACTAGTAGTGTTGATTGCATCTTGTAGTTGATTACTATATGGTTTATTTGGTGGAAGATTATATATTAAGATCCATTATGCTATTTAATACCTCTCTGATCTTGAGCATGATTATCATTCGTGAGTAGTTACTCTTGTTCTTGAGGTCACGGGAGAAATCTTGTTGCAAGTAATTATGTGAACTTGATATGTGTTTGATATTTTGATTATATGTATGTTGTGATTCCCTTAGTGGTGTCATGTGAACGTCGACTACATAACACTTCACCATATTTGGGCCTAAGTGAGTGCATTGTGGAGTAGTTATTAGATGATGGATTGCTAGAGTGACAGAAGCTTAAACCCTAGTTTGTGCGCTACTTCGCAAGGGACCGATCTGGATCCAAACGTTTAATGCTATGGTTAGATTTTATCTTAATACTTTTATCTTAGTTGCGGATGCTTGAGAGGGGGTTAATATGAAGTGGGAAGTTTGTTCAAGTAAGAACAACACCCAAGCATGGTCCACCCACATATCAAATCATCAAAGTAGCGAACACAAATCAAACCAACATGACGAAAGTGACTAGATGAAATTCCCGTGTACCCTCAAGAACGCTTTGCTTATTATAAGAAACTGTTTTAGCATGTCCCTTGCCACAAAAGAATTGGCCTACCTTGCTACACTTTATTTTACCGTTACTGTTACGTGCTCATTAGAAATTATCTTGCTATCAAACTACCTGTTACTAACAATTTCAGTGCTTGCAGAAAATTACCTTGCTGAAAACCACTTGTCATTTCCTTCTGCTCCTCGTTGGGTTCGGCACTCTTACTTATCAAAAGAACTACGATTGACCCCCTATACTTGTGGGCCATCAACCAGTTCTTAAACAAGATAGGCATCATGAGTGGTCCAAGCGCCAGATGAAGAATGTTTTTATATCAATCGCATCATGAACGTGTCTACCAAGAATGCCTTTGTGGCCCATTGAGCCTATCGCCGTGCTTGGAAGTGCCTCACATTACTATACTCTGAAGATGATCTTGCAACTGATGGCTTCAAGAAGAACTTCAAGTTTTGCTCCAATCCTCCATCAACTGAGCAATGACGTGCTACTCCTTCCATCGAGGACTCTGACTATTCATCTTCCGTTCATACGTTCATGCTCGTCTAATTGACAAGGAAAATGATGCCAGTTCTTGTGCGATAGCTTCAATGCACCAAGATTCAGCGCCAGGCCCTTCTGCACCCCCAACGACAATGTCGACCCGACTACACCAACATCTCCACCACCTCCCGGGAATGTGTAGATGCTCTATGTCTTCAAAACTTTTCGTTCATTTGATGGCAAAGGGGAGAAGCATATGAGTTGATAGTCTTCAAGCAGGCATTTTCGGATGGGATATTTATATTTTGTTAAGTTTGCAACTCTCGTTCTATTCATTTGATGTTTTGGGTTGTAAACTGAAGTCCTGATGGACGTCTGCTACATTTGCTACTTTTAATTCTTGAATTTTTCTAGTACTTAATCTTATGCCAATGAAGTCATTTTGCAGACACCCATTTTTCATTGTGCATTACATTACCTTCAAAGTATTCTTTGTATGCACCGTGTCTCGACTTCATGATAAAGAGGGAGATGTCCACAAAGCAAAACGTGCCATATGCATTTTCATTCAAAAGCAAGTTACTTATATGCACATGTTCAGAAGGAGCTATTTCAACTTCATGAAGTCAAACACCCTGTTGCTTAACTTTCACATACTATTATCCCTGTTGAAAACTTTAATCAGTTTGTCATCAATCACGAAAATGGGTGAGATTGTAAATGCATCTAGTGCCACCCCTTGTAGGCTTTGGAGTATTGACGACAAACTTGGTTAAGGGACTAATGTGTTTGTGAGAGAACCTAGATAGAAGTCCTAGAAGATTTGATTTACCGATCAAAGATGTGCCCTAAACATGTATGAAGACATTGAAGATAATGGTGGTAAGCGAAGACTTTCTTGAGTCATAGGAACCATGATGATTACTACGCAACTTTATTCTTATAGACACGTGTTGGGCCTCCAAATGAGAGTTTTGTAGGACAGTAGCAATTTTCCCTCAAGTGGATGACCTAAGGTTTATCAATCCATGGGAGGTGTAGGATGAAGATGGTCTCTCTCAAACAACCCTGCAACCAAATAATAAAAAGTCTCTTGTGTCCCCAACACACCCAATACAATGAAAAATTATATAGGTGCACTAGTTCAGCGAAGAGATGGTGATACAAGTGTAATATGGATAGTAGATATTGATTTTTGTAATAGTAACAATAAAAACCAGCAAGGTAGCTGTAACATTCCAAATTTTCAATTTGGAATGTTATACATTAGATCATTATGCATATCATATTTTCTTGCTTTTGGTGATCCAAGAAAATCCTAAGCAACTCAAGGACCCTCGGAGAGAGTTGAGGATTTCAATATTTTCATATTTGAGGTTTCTCAAATTTTGAAAAATAGGATCATTTGATTTTATCTATTTATCTTCAAGTATTTCTATCATAAATATATGAGAGAGGGAGTAAAATGACTCTCCCAAAAATAAAGAAATACGGAGGATTTTAATAGAAAAATCAAACAAGTTTTATTTGGAGTTTTTTTGGATTTTTTTTGAATTATGAAAAATTGCATGTTTTCAAAAATGCATTTTAGTGCCAAGAAAATGTTCATCTTGTTCTAAATATTCCATTTAGACGGTGAAAATTTGTTTTGGCAATTTTTAGATTTAATTTTATTTTCTAGATTTCTTTTCTTAGCGCCGGCGTTATTTAGAAAAAAAAATAGGGGACCCGACCCGACTGGGCCGAAGCCCAGCCGAGCGAGGCCCAACCGCCCCGCCCCGCACCGCCTTCCCTAGCGACGGCCGAAGCCGAGCCGGACTCTGCCGCCGCCGTGGTTGCCCCTCCCCCAAGCCTTATACCCCCTCCCCCCCTATATAAATGCAGCCCCCCTCTCTTCCTCCACCGCACCCCGCCGCAGCCGCCGCAAGCCGCCGCCGCCGCTGTACGCCGCCGCCGCCGCCGCAAACGCCGCCGCCGCTGCCCACCGCCACCACCGCAGCAGCCACGCCGCCCGTCGTCGCCGCAAGCCGCCGCCACCGGCTGTTTCCGACGAGGTAGCCGCCGCCCGGTTTTATTTTAGAAGACCGTTGGTTTTTTTAGAACCCTAATCGGTTTTTCTTTATATCGGTTTTATTAGATCGGTTTTCTGTTTTTTTTCGGTCTAGTTAATTAGTAAACGTTCACCCGTTCGTTCGTTCTAACGAACGAGTTCGTCGTTTAGTCTCAGCTGACGAACGTTCGTTCGTTAAGCTGTATTAGTTTTCTTTTTTCTAGTTTATTTTCTGATCGCGATCTCTGATCCGATCTCTGTTTTAGTTTATCTTTTCGCTCGTTTATCGGAATCAGGCGATTCAAGCACCTGGAGTTTCATCTCGAAATTCTCTTTCCATTTAACCTAGTCACTCAAGCGTTTGCCTTTGTTAAATTTGGACTCAGGTCCAGATTGGTTCGGTAGTTGTTTTTCTTTCGCCGTTTGTCTTTCGTTGCTTTTCTTTTGCCGTTTCTTTAGCAAACCGGAGTTCTTAAGTTGAACCTTCTAGTTAGATCTTTTATTTGAGTTTTACCCATGCATAAGTTAAGTACTTATTGTGTGCTTGTTTGTTTATGATAGAGTACCCGGAGTGTGCCGCTTGCTACTTTGAATCTCTAGGTTTTGCGGATCATCAGCAAGGCAAATAACACTTTGATCATACTTTCCTATTACCCAGTTTTCATTGCATTAGTCAAACCCTCACACATTGCATGAGTAGGATCAATTAACTTGTGGGTCTGGGAAGTAGATTGAGGTAGTATGTATTACCTGCATTACATCCAAACCTTTGGGAGTTACTTCTACGTTTGCTGTTAGGCCAAGCTATGCTCGTAGACGTGGATTGGGTGAGTGTATCCATGACAGATGTGAGTTAGTTAATTAATGGTTCAACTTAAGCTGGCAACATTAATACACATCTGGGTGGATTGAGGCACCTGGGGATTCCAGGAATTGCCTGTTTTTCTTTTGGACCGCCACCCAGGCTCAAAGGGATCATGAGATTATTCATACTAGAAACTTCCGTGTGCAGCCACAATGCTATTATGGGCTCTAGCATAGTATGAGTAAGTCATGCGAACTCTTACAGTGGTGGACTAGCAGATGTAGGGGATGTAGGTTGGTACGGTCCACCCGTTTGTAAGTTGTGAGTACTTTCGAAAGACTGTGTCTCGGTCATCCGTTTCTCAAACACCATGCAGTGCGAGAAACTAAACGGAGGAGATCGGGTCTTGTGGGGAAAAGTGCACAAACCTCTGCAGAGTGTACAAACTGATCATGATTAGCCGTGTCCCCGGTTATGGACGTCTTGAGTATCTAGTACCTGGATATCATGTGAATCTCGTCATGTTACTTTAATTTAATATTGTTGGGTTTAATGATGAACTTTAATTGGGGTTGAGAGGATGTCTATCTTCTCAACGATGTTTCAACTACCATGATAGTTAATTAAAATCTATTCCTTTGAAGTAGGGAAAAATTGGCTTTACGCAAAAACTATAACAATAGAGCTTTCCACCAGCCATATTGCATATAGTATAGCTTTACTTTCATTGCTCTCTTGTGTTACTTTGCCAGCATATTCCATGTGCTGACCCGTTTTCGGGCTGCAACGTTCATGTTGTAGACTTTTCAGACGATGAGTAAGGTGCCTTATAGGTCGTGGTTCTATACTCAGTGATGCCGTTGGAGTTGATGGACTCACTTATCTTCCAAGCCTTCCGCTGTTATCGTGTTAGATGGCCTTAAGCCATTTTTATTGTAATAAGTTCCTCTTTGGAACTATCGACGTAATAAGTGTGTGATTGCTACTCTGTTATAAATCCTTCAAGTACTGTGCGTGTCAGCACTACTGATCCAGGGATGACACTGATGCACAGAGATCAGACTGTTTGAGGTCTGGTCGCTACAGTAGCAAGTGACAAAAGTGAGCACAAACGGTATTGCAATGTTTGAAAACAAGGCCTAGTGTTTGTACTTTCACTAGTGCAATCTCTCAACAATACTAATATAATTGGATCATATAACCATCCCTCAAAGTGCGATGACGAATCACTCCAAAGTTCCTATCTAGCGGAGAACATAAGAAGGAATTGTTTGTAGCTATTCTTTCCGATCGATCTATCCAAGAGTTCATACTAAAATAACATCAAGTTATTCTTTCCAATCGATCTATCAAGAGTTTGTACTAAAGTAACACAAGTTATTCTTTCCGATCGATCTATCAAGCGTTCATACTAAAATAACAGCAAAACAATTTCAGATTTATAATACTCAATCCAACACAAAGAACCTCAAAGAGTGCCCCAAGATTTCTACCGGAGAAACAAAGACAAGAACGTGCATCAACCCCTATGCATAGATTACCCCAATGTCACCACAGGAATACGCAAGTTGAGTGCCAAAACACATATCAAGTGAATAAATATGATACCCCATTGTCACCACGAGTATTCAATTGCAAGACATTGATACGTCCATTTAACATCATGTTTTCTTACTATTATTTATAATGTTTTTATCCATAATAATGCTTTTTGGAGTAATTCTAATGCCTTTTCTCTCATAAATTGCAAGGAACACACCAAGAGGGAGAATTCCGACAGCTGGAAATCTGGACCTGGAAAAGCTACGTCAGGCCACCTATTCTGCACAACTCCAAACAAGTTGAAAGTTCACGGAGAATTTTTACGGATTATTTAATAAATAATGGAGCCAATAAACACCAGAGGGGGCCATCAAGTAGGCACAACCCACCTAGGCGCGCCAGGCCCCCCTGGCGCGCCCTGGTGGGTTGTGGCCTCCTCGCCACCTTCGGTGCCCGTCTTCTACTCACAAATGATAAACATGCTCATGATCAGAGGGGTATTAAATAGCATAATGTATATGAACATATAATCTTCCACCAAATAAACCATATAGTAATCAACTACAAGATGTAATCAACACTACTAGTCACCCACAAGCACCAATCTATAGTTCTGGTAGCAAGATTGAATACAAGAGATGAACTAGAGTTTGAGATTAGATGGTGTTGTTGAAGATGTTGATGGAGCTTGCCCTCCCCAAGATGGGAGAGTGGTTGGTGATGATGATGAAGATGATTTCGCCTTCCGGGGGGAAGTTCCGGCGGAATCGCTTCGCCGGAGGGCAAAAGTGCTCCTGCTCAAGTTCCGCCTCGAGACGGCGGCGTTCCATCCCGAAAGCCTTCTCCTTATTTTTTCTAGGTAAAAGTAACTTATATATTATCTTTGTTCTTGAGGTCACGGGAGAAATCATGTTGCAAGTAATCATGTCAACTTTATATGTGTTCGATATTTTGATAGTATGTATGTTGTGATTCCCTTAGTGGTGTCATGTGAACGTCGACTGCATGACACTTCACCATATTCGGGCCTAAGGGAATGCATTTTGGGGTAGAAATTAGATGGTGGGTTGCGAGAGTGACGGAAACTTAAACCCTAGTTTATGCGCTATTCCGTAAGGGTCCGATTGGATCCAAAAGATTAATGCTATGGTTAGAATTTATTCTTAATACTTTTTTCGTAGTTGCGGATGCTTGCGGGGGGGAGGGGGGGTTAATCATAAGTAGGAGGTTTGTTCAAGTAATAACAACACCTAAGCACCGGTCCACCCACATATCAAATTATCAAAGTAGCGAAGACAAATCAAGCCAACATGACGAAAGTCACTAGATGAAATTCATGTGTACCCTCAAGAACGCTTTGCTTATCATAAGATAGTGTTTTGGCCTGTCATTTGCCTCAAAAGGATTAGGCTACCTTGCTGCATACTTGTTACTATTATTGTTACTTGCTCGTTACAAATTATCTTGCTATCAAACAACTCGCTACTTACAGTTTCAGCACTTGCAGACATTACCTTACTGAAAACTACTTGTCATTTCCTTCTGCTCCTCGTTGGGTTTGACACACTTACCTATCCAAAAGAGCTACAATTGATCCCCTATTCTTGTGGGTCATCAAGGCTATTTTCTGGCACCGTTGTCGGGGAGTGAAGTGCCTTTGGTAACTGGAATTCGGCAAGGAAACATTTATATAGTGTGCTGAAATTTGTTGTCACTTATTACTATGGAAACAATCCTTTGAGGGGTTTGTCGGGGGTATCTTCTCCCCGTCCGGAACCACAATTAGTTACCCCTCAACCTACCGCACCTAACGAAAATATTGAATATGAAATCCGTTCCGGTATGATAGAACAACTGCTAGCTAATCCTTATGCAGGAGATGGAGCTGAACATCCTGACATGCTCTTGATATATGTGGAACAAATTTGTGGACTATTTAAGCTTGCAGGTTTACCCAGGGATGAAGTTATGAGGAAGTTTTTCCCTTTATCTTTGAAGGGAAAATCATTGGTATGCTATAGGCTATGCGATGACATTGGATCATGGAATTGGAATCGTTTGAAATTGCAGTTCCACGAGAAAATTTATCCTATGCATCTAGTTCGTCGTGATCAGAATTATATATATAAAAATTTTGGGCTCGTGAAGGAGAAAGTATCGCTCTAGCTTTGGGGAGGCTTAAGTCAACGTTATATTCATGCCCCAATCATGAGCTCTCAGGGGAAATTATTATCCAGAATTTTTATGCTCGGCTTTCTCATGATGATCGATCCATGCTTGATACTTCTTGTGCTGGTTCTTCTATGAAGAAGACTATTGAATTCCGGTGGGATCTTTTGGAAAGAATTAAACGCAACTCTGAAGATTGAAAACTCGATGAAGGTAAAGAGTCAGGTATTAAACTTAAGTATGATTGTGTTAAATCTTTTATGGATACCGATGCTTTTCAAAAGTTTAGCACTAAATAAGGACTTGACTCTGAGATAGTAGCCTCCTTTTGTGAATCATTTGCTACTCATGTTGAACTCCCTAAAGAGAAGTGGTTTAAATATCACCCACCTATTAAATAATAAATTAAAGATCCGATACCAATTAAAGAAGAAAGTATACTTTATAATGTTGATCCAGTTGTTCCTTCTGCTTATATTGAAAAACACCTTTCCCTGTTAGGATAAAGGAACATGCTAAAGTTTCAACTGTGGTTAATAAAAGTTATATTGGAACACCTAAACCAGATGAGCAAATTAAACTATAACCTAGTATTGCTATGGTAAAGGATCTCTTGGAAGAAAATGTAGACGGGCATGTTATTTGCTTTAATGAAGAGGCTGCTAGAATTGCCAAACCTGATAAAAGGGATAAACATAGACCTGTTGTTGGCATGCCCGTTGTCTCGGTCAAAATAGGAGATCATTCCTATCATGGTTTATGTGACATAGGTGCTAGTGTGAGTGCTATTCCCTACTCTTTATACCAAGAAATTATGAATGACATAGCATCTGCAGAAATAGAGGACATTGATGTCACTATTAAACTTGCTAATAGAGACACTATATCACCAATTGGGATTGTTAGAGATGTTGAAGTCTTGTGTGGGAAAATAAAATACCCTATTGATTTTCTTGTTCTTGCTTCCCCACAAGATGACTTATGTACTATTATCTTTGGTAGACCTTTCTTGAATACAGTTAATGCTCAGATAGATTACAAGAAGCAAACTGTTTGTGTTAGTTTTGGTGATGAGTCTCATGAGTTTAATTTTTCCAAGTTTAGTAGGAATCTTCATGAAAAAGAATTGCCTAGTAAGGATGAATTAATTGGTCTTGCTTCTATTATTGTGCCACCCACTGATCCTTTAGAGCAATATTTAATAGACCATGAAAATGATTTACATATGCATGAAAGAAATGAAATAGATACAAATTTCTTGGAACACCATCCTCTACTTAAACACAATTTGCCTATTAAAACTCTTGGAGGTCCTCCTCCACCTAAAGGTGATCTTGTGTTTGAATTAAAAAAATTGCCAAACACTTTGAAATATGCTTATCTAGATGAAAAGAAAATATATCCTCCTATTATTAGTGCAAACCTTTAAAAACATGAAGACAATATATTATTGAAGGTTCTAAGGAAGCACCGAGCTGCTATTAGATATACTCTTGATGATTTAAAGGGCATTAGTCCCACTCTATGTCAGCACATAATTAATATGGAATCTGATGCTAAACCAGTTGTTGATCACCAACCTCGGGTAAATCCGAAGATGAAAGAAGTGGTAAGAACGGAAATATTAAAACTTCTCGAAGCAGGTATAATATATCCTATAGATGATAGTAGATGGGTAAGTCCTGTTCATTGTGTCCCTAAGAAAAGATGTATAATTGTTGTTCCTAATGATAATAATGAACTTATTCCACAAAGAATTGTTACAGGCTATAGAATGGTAATTGATTTTAGAAAATTAAACAAAGCAACTAGAAAAGATCATTACCCCTTGCCTTTTATTGATCAAATGCTTGAAAGACTATCTAAGCACACACATTTTTGCTACCTTGATGGATATTCTAGCTTTTCACAAATAGCTGTTTCTCAACCTGATCAAGAAAAGACCACTTTTACTTGTCCTTTTGGAACCTATGCTTATAGACGTATGCCTTTTAGTTTATATAATGCACCTGCTACCTTTCAAAGCTGCACGATGGCTATGTTCTCTGACTTTTGTGAAAATATTGTTGAGGTTTTCATGGAGGACTTTTCTGTATATGGGAAGTCTTTTGAGGATTGTTTAAGAAATCTTGAGCGAGTTCTACAGAGATGTGAACAAACAAATATCGTCTTGAATTGGGAGAAGTTCCACTTTATGGTTAATGGAGGCATTGTCTTGGGCCATAAAATTTCTGAAAGAGGTATTGAAGTGGACCAAGCCAAGGTTGATGCAATTGAGAAAATGCCATGTCCTAAGGACATCAAAGGTATTCGTAGTTTCCTTGGTCATGTTGGTTTCTATTGGAGATTTATCAAAGAATTTTCTAAAATCTCTAGGCCTCTTACTAGTCCCTTGCAAAAGGATATTCCTTTTGTTTTTTTATGATGATTGTCTTGAAGTCTTTGAAACACTTAAGAAAGCCTTAACATCTGCACCTATTGTTCAACCACCTGATTGGAGCCTACCTTTTGAATTATGTGTGATGCTAGTGATTATGCTCTTGGTGTTGTTCTAGGACAAAGAGTTGATAAGAAATTGAATGTTATTCATTATGCTAGTAAAACTCTAGACAATGCTCAAAGAAATTATGCTACTACTGAAAAAGAATTATTAGTAGTGGTGTTTGCTTGTGATAAATTTAGACCTTATATTGTTGATTCTAAAGTAACTATTCACACAGACCATGCTGCTATTAAATATCTTATGGAAAAGAAAGATGCTAAGCCTAGACTTATTCGTTGGGTTCTCTTGTTGCAAGAATTTGATCTACATATCATTGATAGAAAAGGAGCTGAGAACCCCGTAGCTGATAACTTGTCTAGGCTTGAAAATGTGCTTGATGACCCACTACCTATTGATGATAGTTTTCCTGATGAGCAGTTAGCTGCAATAAATGTTTCTTATAGTACACCTTGGTATGCTGATTATGCTAATTACATTGTTGCTAAATATTTGCCACCTAGCTTTACATACCAACAAAAGAAAAAAAAATCTTCTATGATTTAAGATATTACTTTTGGGATGACCCACATCTTTATAAAGAAGGAGTAGATGGTATTATTAGACGTTGTGTACCTGAGCATGAATAGGGACAAATCCTATGGAAATGTCACTCTGAGGCGTATGGAGGGCATCATGATGGAGATAGAACTGCTCACAAGGCATTGCACTCTGTATTTTACTGGCCTACTATCTTCAAGGATGCACATAAGTTTGTCTCATCTTGTGATGAATGCCAAAGAATAGGTAATATCGGTAAGCATCAAGAAATGCCTATGAATTATTCACTTGCTGTTGAACCATTTGATGTTTGAGGATTTGACTACATGGGACCTTTTCCTTCCTCTAATGGGTATACACATATCTTTGTTGCTGTTGATTATGTTACAAAATGGGTAGAAGCTATTCCAACTAGTAGTGGTGATCACAACACCTCTATTAAAATGCTTAAGGAAGTTATTTTCCCAACATTCAGAGTCCCTAGATATTTAATGACTGATGGTGGTTCACACTTTATTCATGGTGCTTTCTGTAAAATGCTTGCTAAGTATGATGTTAACTATAGAATTGCATCACCCTATCATCCTCAGTCTAGTGGTCAAGTTGAACTTAGCAATAGAGAAATAAAATTAATTTTGCAAAAGATTGTCAGTAGGTCCAGGAGGTTTGGTCTGAGAAATTAGATGATGCACTTTGAGCTTGTAGAACAGCATATAAAAAGTCTATGGGTATGTCTCCTTATAAAATGGTTTATGGAAAAGCTTGTCATTTGCCTCTTGAGTTAGAACATAAAGCATACTTAGCAGTTAAAGACCTCAACTATGATTTCAAACTTGCTAGTGAAAAGAGGTTATTTGATATTAGCTCATTGGATGAATGGAGAATCCAAGCTCATGAAAATGCAAATTTATTCAAATAAAAAGTTAAAAGATGGCATGACAAAAGAATCCAAAAGCGTGAGTTTAAAGTCGGAGAATATGTTCTTTTGTACAACTCTCGTTTTAGATTTTTTGCAGTGAAGCTCCTCTCAAAATGAGAAGGCCCATATGTCATCGAGGAGGTTTACCGGTCTGGTGCCATCAAAATAAATAATTCCGAAGGTACTAACCCGAAGGTTGTCAATGGGCAACGAATAAAGCATTATATCTCAGGTACGCCCATTAATGTTGAAAGTAATATTATCCAAACTTTGACACCGGAAGAGTACACAAGAGAGTCCTTCCGGAACACTCCAGAATCGTGAAAATAAGGAGGCACGTGATACGGTAAGTAAACGAACTCCGAAAAATCCGCAAAAATATTTTTTTGTCAGTTTTGGAATATTTTAAACAATTTGGAAATAAAAAAACTTCCAAGAAGTGTCCCCTGGTGGGCACAAGACACGAGGGCGCGCCAGTCTTGCCTGGCGCACCCAGGTGGGTTGTGCCCACCTGGGTGTAATGCCCAGTATGCGGCGATGTCCCCCACGTGTCGAGGCACGACTTAAGGACATAAACGCATACTAGATAGATCTCAAGTATGGTATCTTTGCACATCTCATGTAAAATTCAGGGATGAAATTGTAAAATGATAGTTGTCTTACACTCGCCATGTCACACAATGAATACAATAGCATACATCATCCAAATAATATCAGGGTCCGACTACGGACGAAATCCAAACGAGAAAGATACCATAATTAACACAAGCCCGGATCCTTCTAGTAAGAACCACTACTGATCGTCGGGATAAGACACATAGTAACGTCCACGCTCTTCATCGAACTCCGAGTAAAGCTCTGAACCATCTCCTGCATAGTTCTCAACGGTACCTGCATATGGTGTGTGTTGAATCTGGGAGCCACAGAGGACTCAGCAATCCCGTTCTCGGGTATCAAAATTACCAAAGCCTTAGGTGTGGAAAGGCTATAAACAAGGGTTGCAGCACCCACCTAGCACTAGCTTACGAGTTTAGATTGAGAAGAGAACAAGTGCCAACGATCGCCAAGTTGATCAAGAAGTGATCCTAACTACTCACGATCAAACATAACCCCACCGTGTTCACTTCCCGAAGCCCTTCGGAAAAATACCATCACGGTTACTCACGCAGGTAGTGTATTCATGAATAAGGTGTCAAATTTTCTACAACCGTATATTATCAAATTCCCATCTGCCACATAACCGCAGGCACGCCTTTCGAAAGATTAAATCCCTACAGGGGTGTCCCAACTTAGCCCATCACAAGCTCACGACGTGCGGAGTCGCAACTCCAAAGTGGGAAGACCCGAGTATTCTCGGAATCCCATGCTCAAGATATTTCGACAAAGGTAAAACTAATCCAGCAAGACCTCCCGGCATGCCGACACCCTGATAGTAGCCGCGCGTATCTCGTCTCAGGCCACGACCGGATCGGACAAGCTACGGGTGTATACCAGACCTTGAGTTTCCCCGAGGTGACCCTGCAACACGCCCAGTTTGGACCAACACTCATGAGGAGCACTGGCCCGGATTGTTAATTAAGAACTTGGGTTTGCAATGCCCTATGCAGGTTTTAGTTATTAGGCAAATGTAAAACCAATGTTGGGCCTTGCTGGAAAAGCTTTAAACAGAGCGAATTATCAAGGGGGCCCATAAACCCCAACCGTGTTAGGAATCCAAAAAACAAGGAACATAACACCGGTTTATCGGATCCTAGGGTGGCATGAGTGGAAGCAAACACCAAGCAAAAAGGCTTAGCCTTCCACTCGTTACCAATATATAGGTGAATTAGTTTAAGAGGTATTATATATTTTGTTATCCCAACAACAACTTCATCACGGGGCAAAATCTTCAAAACTTCACTTGCAACTAACAACGCTATAAGAGGGGCTGAGCGATGCGTACTTAGCCAAGTAACGGTTTGCTAGGAAGGTGGTTAGAGTGTTTCATGGCAACAATAGGAGGGCTGACAAACAGGAATATGCATCGAGGCAATTGAAAGCACATTTGCTCCCTGGGTGGTTTTGGTAATTAATGACAACATACTTTGTGGTTGGACTAATACTTTTATCAAGTATGTTTCAGGAAACCCAATCACATTGATATGGCAAGATGACTGAAGAAGTGGACCCCTCAAATGCTAAGGCAAGCATTGGCAAAAGCTCAAGACTCCATTTCTGGTTTAGTGATCAAAGATCACATTGAGTCCATAGGAAAGCCAATACTATTAAAAGGGGATGAGGTTGTGTTGATGATCTGGTTGCTCAAGTGCTTGGTGATCTAACTCCCTCAACTATCAGCACTATTCACTACTTAACACACACCCATAAGTAATCTCGGTCAAACCAACTCTATCTCACCGAGATGAAGTTATCTCTGCAAACCCTAACATCTCGGTCACACCGATTCTTCAAATCAGTCCCACCGAGATGAACCACTTCTGCCATTTCCCAAACCCTAGAAAAATCGGTCTTACCGAGTTTGAGATCGGTCTCACCGAAACTGAACTGCCAACCTTCTGTAACCATTTCACATCATATCGGAATATCCGAGTTTGCATTATCGGTCTCACCGAAATGGGCAAGGTTCTGCCTTGACTCAAATCGGTCGCACCGATAATTCATTTTCGGTCAAACCGATTCTGGCATGTTCCTACTCTTTCTCAAATCGGTCCAACCGAGTTTTCTTTCTCGGTCTCACCGAAATCTCCAACGTTCATATCAGAAGCACTTTCGGTCTCACCGAGATGGTATTTTCGGTCCCACCGAAAATCCCAACGTTCACTATATTTGAACTTTCGGTCTAACCGAGTTTTCACTTCGGTCTGACCGAGATTGGTCAAATGTGTGTGTAACGGTTGGATTTTGTGTGGAGGCTATATATACCCCTCCACCCCCTCCTCATTCGTGAGGAGAGCCATCAGAAAGTACCACCACTTCTACCATACACTTTCTGAGAAGTGAACCACCTACCCTTGTGTTGAGATCAAGCCATTCCATTCCTATCATATGAAACTTGATCTCTAGCCTTCCCTAGTTGCTTTCCACTCAAATCTTTCTTCCACCACAGCCATATCAGTGAGGAGAGTTGAGTGTTGGGGAGTTTATCACTTGAAGCACAAGAGCAAGGAGTTCATCACCATCAACACCGTCTATTACCTTTTGGGGGGTGGTGCCTCCTAGATTGGTTAGGTGTCGCTTGGGAGCCTCCGTCTTGATGATGTGGAGTTGAACCAAGAAGTTTGTAAGGGCAAGGAGATCGCCTACTTCGTGAAGATCTACCCCGAGTAAGGCTAGTCCTCCGTGGGCGTAGGCCGTGATGGAATAGACAAGGTTGCTTCTTCGTGGACCCTTCGTGGGTGGAGCCCTCCGTGGACTCGCGCAGCCGTTACCCTCCGTGGGTTGAAGTCTCCATCAACGTGGATGTACGATAGCACCACCTATCGGAACCACGACAAAAATCTCCGTGTCACCAAACTGCGTTTGATCTTCTCCACTTCCATTTACTATATATGCAATTTACTTTCCGCTGCCCATACTCTAGAATTGCATGTGTAGTATGTTACTTGACTTGATCTTAATTGCAAAACTGCCTAAAACTTTGCACAACCAAAAGGCAGATTTTTTATCTTGTCAAGTAGTCTAATCACCCCCCCCCCTCTAGACCTACTTCTTCGATCCTACAATTGGTATCAGAGCTTTGGTCTCCATTGCTTTGGTTTACACACCATTGGAGGAAGATGGACGTGTCTACGGATGGGAGTGTTAGCCATAGAGTGCCTGTTCTTGATGGAAGGTTTTATAACTCTTGGAGGTCTGAAATGCTTAGTATCTTTAAGGTGTACAATTTGTGCAAATATGTTAAGACCCCCTATGTGCCTCCTGTTGATCCTTTGCACCCTACCATGGATGAAGAGCTTGATTTGCTTCGTAACCTTAGAACTGTGAATCTTATCATTAGAGGGTTACCTGATGACTTGCTTAATCTTGTTACAAATTTTGAGTGTGCCTATGCTATGTGGAAATTCTTGGAAGAACTTTATCCGGACTACTCTATGAGAGGTCTTGATGAAATTCTACACAAGACTATTGAATTTGATAGGTTGCACCCCAATGATCCTAACTTTGATAAATGCTTCTTTGAGCTTCGTGATCTTATGAAAAAGAAGGGTGATCCCGGTCTTATCAATATTAGAGTTAGAAATGCTCTTGCATTGCATTCCGAAGATTATTATTCCATTGACCAAACTAATGCAAATACTTATCAAATTGACCTAGGTGTTGATGATGAACAATCTATGGGTCAATATGATGATGAGCATGATGATGATTACTCCGATTCGGACACCGAGCTAGACAAGGTCATGAAGAGTCTCAATCTTATGGCAAATATGAGAGACTACTTGTCCGGCGGAAAAGAGTGGATTCTTGATAGTGGATGCACCGATCACATGACCGGAGACAAAGACATGTTTCGAGAGCTTACAAAGAACGATGGTCCACGCAAGTATGTGACTTTTGGAGACAACTCCAAGGGTAAGGTACTTGGCCTTGGTAAGGTGGCCATATCTCATGATAGCTCAATTCAAAATGTCATGCTTGTTGAATCTCTTGGATACAATTTACTTTCCGTGTCTAGATTAGCTGACTTTGGATTCAATGTGCTATTCACCAAAGTAGATTGCCAAGTCTTTCGTCGTGATAATCAAAACATGGCTTTTACTGGTATTCGTAGAGGTGATCTATATATTGTTGATTTCACTAAGAAAGCACAACCTAGAGCTTGTTTCATTGCTAAATCCTCTAAAGGTTGGTTATGGCATAGAAGGCTAGGACATGTTGGTATGCGTAACCTAGACAAGCTAATCAAAGGTGATCATATTCTTGGTGTTAAAGATGTTTTCTTTGACAAAGATAGACTTTGTAGTGCTTGTCAAGCAGGAAAACAAGTTGGTGGAAGTCATCCCGTGAAAAACATCATGACCACTAGGAGACCGCCTGAGCTTCTTCACATGGATCTCTTCGGTCCCAATGCCTACAAAAGCCTCGGTGGTAACTCCTTTGGTCTAGTTATAGTTGATGATTATTCCAGATTTACGTGGGTATTTTTCCTTGATGATAAATCGCAGGTTCAGAGAATCTTCAAGACCTTTGCCAAAAAGGCCCAAAATCAATTTGAGGTGAAGATCAAGAAAGTTCGGAGTGACAATGGAACGGAGTTCAAGAACGCCAATGTAGACTCTTTTCTCGATGAGGAAGGAATTCTACATGAGTTCTCAGCTACGTACACGCCTCAACAAAATGGAGTTGTTGAGAGGAAGAACCGAACGCTCATAGAGATGGCAAGAACGATGCTTGATGAATACAAGACACCGAAACATTTTTGGGGAGAAGCGGTCGAGACAGCTTGTCATGCTATCAACAGGCTTTATCTTCATAAGCTTCTCGGCAAGACATCATACGAGCTTCTCACCGGTAACAAACCCCAAGTGGGATACTTTCGTGTCTTTGGTTCAAAATGCTATATCCTTGACAAGCATCGTCGGTCTAAATTTGCTCCTAAATCTCATGAAGGCTTTCTTCTTGGTTATGGATCAAACTCCCACACCTACCGTGTCTACAATAATTTCACCCGAAAGGTTGAAGAGACGGTAGACGTGAAGTTTGATGAATCTAATGGCTCGCAAGTAGAGCAAATGCCTATTGATGTAGGAGACAAGGACCCATCGGAAGCAATCCAAGATTTATCTATTGGAAAGATTCGTCCCATGGAAGTGAAGGAGAGTACCTCATCTACATATGTGGAGCCACCTACCTCACGGCGAGATGAACCTCAAGGTAACATGGAGGCCTCCACAAGTGGAACTCACCAAGATGAGGAAATGCAACAAGAAGATCCACCGCAACCTCCTTCTCCACCACCTCAAGACAACACCAACAACAATGAAGAAGAAGAAGAAGAAGATGAAGATGATGAGGAAGCTGAGCCACAACATCAACAAAAGCTATCCCGAGTTCGAGCAAGAGTCAAGAAGAATCATCCCGTGGAACAAATGATGAACGACATCAACTCCGGGAGAATTACTCGCTCTAAACTCGCTTAGCTAACTTTTGTGAGCATTACTCATTTATCTCTAGTATTGAACCTATGAAGGTAGATGAAGCACTTAAAGACCCGGATTGGGTGAACGCTATGCACGAAGAACTACACAACTTCGAGAGGAACAAGGTGTGGACTTTGGTAGAGAAGCCCAATGATGATCAAAACATCATTGGAACCAAATGGGTGTTTCGCAACAAGCAAGATGAAGATGGACAAGTCATCCGCAACAAGGCTCGTCTCGTAGCTCAAGGTTACACACAAGTCGAAGGTATGGACTATGGTGAGACCTATGCCCCCGTTGCTAGACTTGAGTCCATTCGCATTCTTCTTGCTTATGCCAATCACCATGATATTACTCTCTATCAAATGGATATCAAAAGTGCTTTCCTAAATGGTGAAATTGAGGAGGAAGTATTTGTTAAACAACCTCCCGGTTTTGTGAATCCTAAAAAGCCTAATCATGTTTATAAGTTGCATAAAGCTCTTTATGGTCTTAAACAAGCCCCTAGAGCTTGGTACAAATGCTTAACTAGCTTTCTTCTTGAAAAAGGCTTTGAGATTGGAAAGATTGACTCAACGCTGTTCACAAAAAGGGTTAATGGTGAACTATTTGTGTGCCAAATATATGTTGATGATATTATCTTTGGTTCAACTAACCCCCATTTTAGCAAGAAGTTTGGACAGCTCATGTCGGAGAAGTATGAAATGTCCATGATGTGTGAACTCAAATTCTTCCTTGGGTTGCAAATCAAGCAATCTAAGGAGGGTACATTTGTCTCACAAACAAAGTACACCAAGGATCTCTTCAAGAAGTTCAACATGCAAGAAAGCAAAGGTATGAGTACCCCCATGCCTACTAGTGGACATAATGACTTGACAAAAGATGGAGAACCCGTTGATCAAAGGGTTTACCGATCTATGATTGGTTCTCTACTATATCTTTGTGCTTCTCGTCCTGACATAATGTTGAGTGTATGCATGTGTGCGTGATATCAAGCAGCCCCTAAAGAATGTCATCTTAAAGCTGTTAAAAGGATAGTGAGATACTTGATACACACACCAAACTTTGGCATTTGGTATCCTAAGAGAGCTTCTTTCGATCTTGTTGGCTATTCCGACTCGGACTATGCCGGTGACAAGGTTGATAGAAAGTCAACTTCGGGTACATGTCAATTCCTTGGTCGATCCCTTGTATCTTGGTCCTCCAAGAAACAAAATTCGGTATCATTATCCACTGCCGAAGCAGAATACATTGCTGCTGGTTCGTGTTGTGCTCAATTGCTATGGATGACACAAACGCTTAAAGATTATGGGATACATGTGAGACGTGTTCCCTTGCTTTGTGACAATGAGAGTGCAATCAAGATTGGACACAATCCTGTGCAACACTCTCGAACAAAGCATATTGAAGTTCGTCACCATTTTATTCGTGATCATATTGCCAAGGGTGACATTAATCTTAAGCATGTTCGTACTGACAAACAACTTGCTGATATCTTTACAAAACCTCTTGATGAGAAAGTGTTTTGTCGCTTAAGGAGTGAGTTGAACATCATTGATGCTTCAAACTTGGAGTGATAACTCCATTGATGCATGCAAGGCATGAGCCCTTTGACTAATCCTTGATATTTCTCTTATGATGATGATCATATGTCTTGGACACATTTGCCTCCTTGTATTGCATCTAACTCCTTGCAGGTACTTGGATGATCTACATTCCACAAGATTACCACACACTCAAATCATGAGTAATCTTGTCATTTGACCAAGTATCTAGCCCTTTGGGATGTTGAGTTCAAGGAACAAAATTCCACATATCCTTTTTGACACCTTATACATCTAGTATTTCACTCTTGTCATCTTGGATATTCTCGAGTATTTCCTTGCTTGCCTAACCCATGTAGGAAGATGAACTACACAAGTAGAAATGGCGCTCCAACTTCACATTCAATGAGCACCTACATCGAGCTTACCTACATGAGCAAAGCAACAACAAGCCCAAGGTATGTTCTTCACATCTTTAAGGAGCTTTGCTCAAAGTCATGAGTACAAGCAGCCTCATAAGATGTGATCACATCAAATGCTTAATCGAAAAATGGCAACCCCATTTTGAGCTTAAACGATGAGTATGACCTATGATCAAATGTCCTCATTTGACTCCTAAGTCAATATACTCAAACATAGGTGACTTTGTCGCCGACCTTTATCTAGATGAAGTACATATGCTTTTGGAGTTTTTCTGTTTTCTCTTATGTTCTCTCATTGAGTTTTCTTCACACAAAAAAAAAAACTTCATCTAGAATTTCTTTTATTTCTTTTCTTATGTTTTTTTTGTGTGAATATTCTTCTGGAAATCTTTTTCTGGCTCTGATCAATTCCCTGAACATCTTTTACAAATTCATTGCAAATCCTTTGAAACATCCCTCGTAGAGTGAGCTGGTTTATTTCTGTGTTTCCTTGGATTTCTTCCAGGACATCACCTTCTGCAGCTCCACTCAGACTTAAAACTTAAAGAGGGAGAGGACTCAAATTTGGACTCAAACTGTTTCTCTATGAATGTCTTGTTTGTCCCGTTGTGATTCTTAAGGATCCCACTTCTTTCTTTCTTTCTTTCCATCTTTCCTGTCCTACCTAGTTTACTGTCCTTTTCGGCACTTGATGTCAAAGGGGGAGAGAACTTAGGGGGAGTAAGGGGAGTAGGGGAGAAGATAAGACTTAAGGGAAGAAGAAAAGCAATCTTATCTTAAGGGGGAAAGAATCACATCAAAGCTTTGTCGTGTTTTACATTGGACATTACAATTGGCATCTTTCTTTTGATTTTGCCTTTTCCTTCACACCCCTTGTTATCACAATTGGTATCTTTACAATTGGTATCTTATGAAATCTTTTAGTTTAGGGGGAGAAGACTTAGAGGAATCTTCACAATTGATATCCTATGAAAAGCAAAATCTCTCTGAGTTCATTGAAAATCTTTTAGCTTCGGAGACATGTTTGCTGATTCAAGCCTGTGCTCAATATGAGACACTCTTTATACATGTCCTCCCTGGTTTGGTACTCTTGATGTTCTTGCAGTTGGTTGAAGGAATACTCTTGTGTTATCTAACCTTGTTTTCTCAAGTTTATCCCTTCAGGTACAAGTGCCAAGGAACCTCAAGGTAAGTATATGCATCTTGCAGAATGTACATGATGGTGACTTGCTTGTAAATACTTGTTTGCAAGAAATCACCATGCACATATGCATTATCACTCACTTCCTTTCTCTTCTGCTCTGATGCATATAGCCAAGCTGCATGTAGCACATCTTGCTTATCTCTCTTGTGTGCTTGTGGTAGTCCAAAACCATAATCTATGAAAATCTTGCACACTTGTAGGGGGAGCTTGTGTACTACATGCTTGTCAAAGCTTTCATGATAATACTGTCTTTCTTTCAATAAGCTTTGATGTCTCGTTCAATATAATTTCAGTGTGTTGCCATCAATTACCAAAAAGGGGGAGATTGAAAGCACATTTGCTCCCTGGATGGTTTTGGTAATTAATGACAACATACTTTGTGGTTGGACTAATACTTTTATCAAGTATGTTTCAGGAAACCCAATCACATTGATATGGCAAGATGACTGAAGAAGTGGACCCCTCAAATGCTAAGGCAAGCATTGGCAAAAGCTCAAGACTCCATTTCTGGTTTAGTGATCAAAGATCACATTGAGTCCATAGGAAAGCCAATACTATTAAAAGGGGATGAGGTTGTGTTGATGATCTGGTTGCTCAAGTGCTTGGTGATCTAACTCCCTCAACTATCAGCACTATTCACTACTTAACACACACCCATAAGTAATCTCGGTCAAACCAACTCTATCTCACCGAGATGAAGTTATCTCTGCAAACCCTAACATCTCGGTCACACCGATTCTTCAAATCAGTCCCACCGAGATGAACCACTTCTGCCATTTCCCAAACCCTAGAAAAATCGGTCTTACCGAGTTTGAGATCGGTCTCACCGAAACTGAACTGCCAACCTTCTGTAACCATTTCACATCATATCGGAATATCCGAGTTTGCATTATCGGTCTCACCGAAATGGGCAAGGTTCTGCCTTGACTCAAATCGGTCGCACCGATAATTCATTTTCGGTCAAACCGATTCTGGCATGTTCCTACTCTTTCTCAAATCGGTCCAACCGAGTTTTCTTTCTCGGTCTCACCGAAATCTCCAACGTTCATATCAGAAGCACTTTCGGTCTCACCGAGATGGTATTTTCGGTCCCACCGAAAATCCCAACGTTCACTATATTTGAACTTTCGGTCTAACCGAGTTTTCACTTCGGTCTGACCGAGATTGGTCAAATGTGTGTGTAACGGTTGGATTTTGTGTGGAGGCTATATATACCCCTCCACCCCCTCCTCATTCGTGAGGAGAGCCATCAGAAAGTACCACCACTTCTACCATACACTTTCTGAGAAGTGAACCACCTACCCTTGTGTTGAGATCAAGCCATTCCATTCCTATCATATGAAACTTGATCTCTAGCCTTCCCTAGTTGCTTTCCACTCAAATCTTTCTTCCACCACAGCCATATCAGTGAGGAGAGTTGAGTGTTGGGGAGTTTATCACTTGAAGCACAAGAGCAAGGAGTTCATCACCATCAACACCGTCTATTACCTTTTGGGGGGTGGTGCCTCCTAGATTGGTTAGGTGTCGCTTGGGAGCCTCCGTCTTGATGATGTGGAGTTGAACCAAGAAGTTTGTAAGGGCAAGGAGATCGCCTACTTCGTGAAGATCTACCCCGAGTAAGGCTAGTCCTCCGTGGGCGTAGGCCGTGATGGAATAGACAAGGTTGCTTCTTCGTGGACCCTTCGTGGGTGGAGCCCTCCGTGGACTCGCGCAGCCGTTACCCTCCGTGGGTTGAAGTCTCCATCAACGTGGATGTACGATAGCACCACCTATCGGAACCACGACAAAAATCTCCATGTCACCAAACTGCGTTTGATCTTCTCCACCTCTCTTTACTATATATGCAATTTACTTTCCGCTGCCCATACTCTAGAATTGCATGTGTAGTATGTTACTTGACTTGATCTTAATTGCAAAACTGCCTAAAACTTTGCACAACCAAAAGGCAGATTTTTATCTTGTCAAGTAGTCTAATCACCCCCCCCCCTCTAGACCTACTTCTTCGATCCTACAGCAATATCTAAAGAGCAAGACATCTAGCATAGGCAAAGATAGGAGTGATATCTGGGAATGGTCATCTTGCCTGTTGATTCCACGGAGGGATCATAACCTTGCTCCTCAAACTCAGCCTCGTAAGGAACCTCGCACTCCGAGTCGACACCGGGCTCTAACCAGCACAACAATGCAACACCGGAACAACTATCAATCATTATGCAATGCTCAACCACATGATGCATGAATATGATGCATATGGACATGGATAGGACATGATGCAACTCCTAGGAACAAGAAGAGTGCACAAGCAACATGGCAATAACAAGATCACAACACATGTGGATCACAAGCAAAATGGAACAAACTAACATGGCCACAAGGTTATGTAGATTATTTAAACAAGCACCCAACAAGTTTTAAAAGTGGATTAACATGGCAAGGGGTGCACCTAGGACTAACAGCAACATGCTAGCATTTTAAATGGGCCGGAAAGAACAAACAACAATTTCCGGAAACTCCCATATTCATTTAAATGCATTTGGGACAGAACTGAGAAACTCATATTTTAAAGTTGTTGAACAAGCAAAACAACAGCGCCACATTAATCTACACATTTTTCCACCCCAAATGCATATAAAGTTTGTTAAATTTGGAGTTGTAGATATTTAGTTATGATTTTATAAGTTTAAGCATATTTTAAACACAAATTAATTCAAACAGCATTTTAAATGTTTTAAACATGGCAACAAACAACATATTAAAATTCTACATGAAAATCTAAGCAGTTTTTATATATAACTTATTTTCATCATATGCATATTTAAACAGATATTAAATATGCAAAGTTAATGTAGAAAAAGAAAAAGAAAAACAAAACAGAGAAGAAAAACAAAAGAAAAAGGTCAAACTGACCCATGCTGGGTCTAGCCGCAGCCACTGACCCGTGGGGCCAGAGGCGCTGAGGTGGCATCGGTGGGTGCGCGTGTGGGTGGAAAGTGCACAGAGGGCGACATGTGGGGCCGAACTGTTAGCGTCTCTGAAATTGCAAAAAAGGGGGAATTCCACTGCCCCTGGCGGGATCGAACCCGCGACCTCTAAGTTAACTGACGAAGAGCCGAACCACTAGGCTAGGCGAGTGTTTCTAACAGAGAGGGATCTTGGCTCCTCTTGAGGTAATCTGCAACAAGTGCAGGTCATCATCTGCCTGGAACAGAGACGGCTCATCGACGCCGGTGAGCGCAACGGCGGCGGCGGGGCACTGCAGGTGGTGGCGGGCGTGCATAATCCAGGCGAGGTTGCGGGGTGCTAAGCGCGCGTGCAGAGACTCGAGCACGAGCTCGTGCTCAGCTCGGCCATGGCGAGGCAGAGGCTTCAAGCGTGCAGACGCGTGGGCGGAAGATGGAGGCAAGCAGAGGCGCTCCACGAGCTTGCGCTCCGGCACTGGCGACGTGCACGAATGGGTAGAACCAGAGCGGCGAAGCGCGAGGACCTACGACACCTACTATCATCGCATGACAGCAAAAAATTCAGTACCCATCAGATCACCGAGAGCACGGGGAAGACATGGCTCCGGCGATGTATACATGGATCCACGAGCGGCAAGGAAAACACAGGGCAGAGTAGGGAGTACCTTCTTACCCTAGGACACGGAGAGGTTGTCGGAAAAGAAAAGCTCAGGGACTTAGGGCGCTGCTCTCTTTTTCCCCTTTTTCTTTTCTTCAGTCGGAAAAGAAAAACAAAAAGGAAAAGCTCAGAGACTTCGGGGAGGAGTATGGAAAATATAAAAATATCCCCAAACTCCTGTGAAGATGCTCTATTTTATAAAATTGTTCTGGACAATTTTTAGAGGAAGTAAAATAATTCAAGTTTGAAAATAATTAAAACTTGAGCCATTTAAAACCTAACCAAAATAATTCCAACAGAGGTGTAGCTTTGCAAGGTGTCTTAGGACAGTGTAACTTGGAAGTGGGGAGGAGATGAACATTAAAGGAGAAGAGTTTAGCCACTTTCAAAAATGATTAAAGAAGGAAAGAAAAGGAGGAAGGAGAAGAAGTTCTAGAAGAGG
>LR738710.1:183645114-183691321 GCA_902687465.1 Secale cereale | reverse complement strand
GGGGGGGTTAGGGTTTAGCATGGGAATGGATTTCTACCACCATCTCACAACAACCATCAAGGTGTCCTCACATCACAAGCAAAGACAAGTAAATGAAGCTATGATGAACATGATGCCATGGAGATGTTGAAGCAATGCATGGATGCATAAGAAGAATAAAATGACTATGCAAAACAAAAGAATGCATGAATGACAAGAACCCCCAAGGAAAGGACAAGGATCAAATTGAGAATTGCTTTATTTCCATAAATGGAAGGTATCACATATGGGGTGTTACAAACTCTCCTCCACTACAAAAAGATCTCGTCCCGAGATCTAGGACTGAAAGAAGGAGGGATACTCGGAACGGAGATGATCTTCTCGTTCCCATGTAGCTTCTCGGTCGGTATGGTGTGACCACTTCACTTTCAAGAATTTGATGGACTTGTTGCGGGTCTTGCGCTCAAATTCTTCAAGGATAGCAACGGGGTGCTCACGATAAGACAAGTCTTGTTGAAGACCAATCTCTTCGAACGGAATGGTGCGTTCAGGCGTCTTGAAGCACTTGCAGAGTTGAGACGCGTGAAACACATCATGCACATTTGCAAAGTTGGAGGGAAGCTCGAGTTGGTAGGCTAGATCGCCTCTCTTGCCAAGAATCTTGAAAGGGCCCACGTATCTTGGAGCAAGCTTTCCCTTGATACCGAACCTCTGAGTGCTCTTCATGGGAGAAACACGGAGATAGACATGGTCTCCAATGTTGAAAGCCAAGTCACGATGCTTGACGTCATAGTAGCTCTTTTGACGCGATTGTGCGGCTTTGAGATTCTCACGTATGATTTTGCACATTTCTTCGGCTTCTGAGATCAAATCATTTCCAAGGAGTTGACGTTCACCAGTCTCGGACCAGTTGAGAGGGGTACGACACTTTCTGCCATAGAGGACTTCAAAAGGAGCTTTGCTGACACTTGCTTGGAAGCTGTTGTTGTAGGAGAATTCGGCAAATGGAAGGCAATCTTCCCATTTCATACCGAAGGAAATGACACAAGCTCTAAGCATATCTTCGAGGATCTGGTTCACTCTTTCGACTTGACCACTAGTCTGAGGGTGAAATGCAGTGCTGAAGCGAATCTTTGTGCCCATGGCTGACTGAAAGGAATCACAAAACTTGGATGTGAACAAGCTTTCATGGTCTGAGGAGATCGCTTGAGGAATGCCATGCAAAGAAACAATTCTGGAGGTGTACAACTCTGCCAGCTGAGATGCGTTGATGGATTCTTTGACTGGAAGAAAATGAGCTACTTTAGTTAGCTTGTCAATCACCACAAAGATAATATCATTTACTTTCTTGGACTTGGGAAAACCGGTGACGAAACCCATCTCAATGTGATCGAATTTCCACACGGGAATAGGTAGAGGTTGAAGGAGTCCGGCTGGACGTTGATGCTCTACCTTCGCTCTTCTGCAGACATCACATTCATTCATGAATTGGGCAATCTCCCTTTTCATGCGAGTCCACCAATATGATTGTTTGAGGTCATGATACATCTTGGAGCTTCCTGGGTGTATCGAGAGGAGGGAGTCATGTGCTTCGTTCATTATGAGCTTCCTGAGATCACCTTTGGGAACCACGATCCTGTCCTCAAAGAACAAGGTGTCTTTCTCATCAACGCGATAGCACTTGTACTTGGGAGTACCCTTGGCAATACCATGTTTCACTTTCTGCACCATAGCATCACTGAGTTGGGCCTCACGTATTTGATCTTACAAGGTAGGAGCAACTTGAAGGTTTGCAAGAAAGCCTTGCGGAATGACTTGGAGGTTGAGCTTCCTGAAAGATTCACAAATTTCAGGCTGGAACGGTTTGAGAAGGAGACTGTTGCAATACGCCTTTCTGCTCAAGGCATCTGCAATGACATTGGCCTTGCCAGGAGTATACTCAATGCTTGGATCGTATTCATGAATCATCTCAACCCAACGAGTCTGGCGAAGGTTAAGGTTTGGCCGAGTGAAGATGTACTTCAAGCTCTTGTGATCGGTGAAGATGTCCACTTTTCTGCCCAACAGAAGGTGTCTCCACGTGATCAAGGCATGTACAACTGCTGCTAGCTCAAGATCATGTGTGGGGGTTAATTCTTCTCATTTGGTTTCAGCTGATGAGAAGTGTATGCCACAATCTTCTTGTCTTGCATGAGAACACCACCAAGACCTTGCAATGAAGCATCACAAAAGACTTCATAAGGCTTGGACTCATCCGGAGGAGTAAGAACCGGAGCAGAAATGAGATTCTCTTTGAGTGTCTTGAATGCCACATCACAATCAGGAGTCCACGAGTACTTGACATTCTTCTGCAACAGGTTGGAAAGAGGCTTGGCAATCTTGGAGAAGTTCTCAACGAACCTTCTGCAAAAGCTAGCGAGACCAAGGAAGCTTCGTAGTTGCTTGACATTCTGCGGAGGTTCCTAGTTGACAATAGCTTCAACCTTCTCGGGGTTCACAGAAATGCCCTCGGCAGAGATAATATGGCCAAGATAGAGGACTTTATCCAGCCATAATTCACATTTGGAGAACTTCGCATAGAACTTGTGCTCACGGAGCCTTTCAAGGACCAAACAGAGGTGCTTGGCATGGTCTTCTTCATTCTTGGAGAATACCAAGATATCATCCAGATAGACGAGAACAAATTCATTGGTGTAGGGGTTGAATATGAAGTGCATCATCCGAGAGAAAGTGGGTGGAGCATTTGCAAGGCCGTAAGACATGACTGTGTATTCATAAGAGCCAAAACTCATTCTGAATGCGGTCTTAGGAATATCCTCTTCACGGATACGAATCTGATGGTAACCCATCCAGAGATCGAGCTTCGAGTACACCTTTGCTCCTTTGAGCTGCTCGAACAATTCATTGATATTGGGGAGCAGATACTTATTCTTTATTGTCTTCTTGTTCAATGGCCGGTAATCGACGCAAAGGCGTTCCGTGCCATCCTTCTTCTTGACAAATAGAACACCACAGCCCCAAGGAGAAGTACTAGGCCTGATTAGACCCATATGCTATTGCTCATCGAGTTGTTTCTTCAGCTCCTTCAACTCATCAGGAGAAAGCTTGTACCGACACCGACATGCTGGCTCGGTACTGGGTTCGAGTTCAATGACGAATTCAACTTGACGGTGGGGAGGCATGCTTGGAAGCTCTTCAGGGAATACATCCTCATATTAATGAACCACCGGAATATGAGAAATGGCATTAATCTTGCCCTTGTCATTGAGAGAAAATAACGTGATTGTGTTATCTCGAGAGGCGAAGATAATCACGTCTTCGTCATGATGAGTTAGCTTGACCTCCTTGTTTGCACAATCAAAGTTTGCATCATGCTTGGAGAGCCAATCCATCCCAAGAATAAGATCAATGTCCGAGTTACCAAGAATAACCGAGGAAACCAAAAAATTGTAATCACCCATGTGAATAGATATATCCGGAGCATACAAGCTAGAGTTCATTTGTTTTCCCGGAGAAGTAATTGATAACTCCCTTGGTAAAGCCACTATACCCACATTTTGCTTGGATGCAAATGGGTATGACATGAAGGAATGTGATGCACCAGAATCAAACAAAACTTTAGCAGGTTTAAGGTTAACTAGAAGATTACCCAATATCACATCGGAAGAATTCTCTGCTTGAGCTGCATTCATCAGATTCACTCTTGCAACCTTGGGATTGTGCTTGACAATAGCATTGCTGTCAGGTGGAGGAGGCGGAAAGCGCCTTGGGTTGGGACACTTGTTGGCATAGTGACCCTTCTGATAACACTTGTTGCAAGTAACTTCTGAAAGAGGCCGATGATAAGGACCACTTGATCTTGAAGCTTGGAACTGAGGCTTGGACTGTTGCTTGGGTTGGGTGGGTGGGAGAATCCACGACGACCTGAGTGCTTGTTGTTGCTTGGAGGACGGAGCACTGGAGGAGGCGGTAGCCAGAACTTCCGCTGCTTGGCAACCACTTGAGAGGAAGAGGAGGAGTGAACAACATCTCTAATCCTCTTTTTGGAAGCTTACCACTTGAGCTGAGCTGCCTCTTGCTTGAGAGCCATATTGTAGAATTGGTCAAATTCATCCGGCTCAAACAAGGTGGGAGAGCCTCTTTTTGGAGTAATCAACACTACTAGCAACCCACAGGTACCAATCTGAGGTTTGGGTACAAAGATTGGATACAAGAGATGAACTAGGGTTTGAGAGAAGATGGTGCTAGTGAACATGTTGATGAAGATAGCTCTCCCCAAGATGGGAGAGTTGTTAGTGATGGCGGCAGTGACGATTTACCCCTCCCGGAGGGAAGTATCCCCGGCAGAATAGCTCTGCCGGAGCCCTAGATTGGTTTCGGCCTCGATTCCGCCTCGAGACGGCGGCGTCTGGTCCCGAAAGCCTCCTTCTGATTTTTTTCCAGGTCAAAACGCTTCATATAGGAGAAGATGGGCACCTGGGGCCCACCGGCTGGCCCTCGAGGCAGGGGGCGCGCCCTAGGAAGGGGCGCGCGCCTCCCACCCTCGAGGCCAGCCAGTGGCCCCTCTCGTGGATTTCTTCCGCCAGATATTTTTTATATTTTTCGAAAAAATGTTATGTGGAGTTTCGGGGCTTTTGGAGTTGTGCAGAATAGGTTTCAAGAGTTTGCTCCTTTTCCAGTCTAGAATTCCAGCTGCCGGCATTCCCCCTTCTTCATATAAACCTTGCAAAATAAGAGGGAAAATGCATAAGTATTGTGACAAAACATGTGAATAGCCCATAATGCAATAAATATCAACTTATAAGCATGATGCAAAATGGACGTATCAACTCCCCCAAGCTTAGACCTCGCTTGTCCTCAAGCGAAAGCCGATATCGAAAAATATGTCCACGTGTTTAGGGATAGAGGTGTCGATACAAACAGAATACGGACATGAGGGCATCATGATCATTCTCATAACAACAACTTATATAAGTATAGTCATATGATCATTATGCAAAAGTAACAATTCATCCACAATATCAAGTATGCATCATAAACTTCATTGGAAACTAACAAACTTTGGTCTCGGTCATTGAAGCAATTGCAATTTATCGTAACATCCGAAAGAGTCAATATAAGAGCTTTTCAGCAAGCCTACATACTCAACTATCATATAGTCTTTCACAATTGCTCACACTCAGGCAATAATTATGTTTATGGAATTTTAATCGGACACAGAGAAAGATAGGGGCTTACGGTGTTGCCTCCCAACCTTTTGCCTCAAGGGTAATGTCAACAGTAATAGATCATGAAAACTTACATCCAAGTGGGTATATATATAAGGATATTTCCAACACAGTGTTCTTGCCAAAGGATAAAATGAAAAAGGAAAGGTGGATTTCACCTTGACACTTATAAGACAATAATAAAGGATAGACCCTTCGCAGAGGGAAGCAGAGGCTGTCATGTGTTTTTATGGTTGGATGCACAAAGTCTTAACATAGAAGAACTTCGCTTTATATTGCCACTTGTGATAAGGACCTTTATTATGCAGTCCGTCGCTTTTATTACTTCCATATCACAAGCTCGTATAAAGCTAATTTCTCCCACACTAATAAGTCATACATATTTTAGCAGATTTACACCATGACAACTTACTTGGAAGGATCTTTCTCAATCCGTAGGTAGGTATGGTGGACTCTCATGGCAAAACTGGGTTTAAAGATATATGGAAGCACAAGTAGTATCTCTACTTAGTGCAAGGAGTTTTGGCTAGCATGAGGGAGGAAGGCAAGCTCAACATGTTGGAATATCCATGACAATATACTTTATTTCGGATATAAGAAGACATAACCCATTATGTTGTCTTCCTTGTCCAACATCAACTCTTTAGCAAGTCATACTTTAATTAGTGCTCACAATCATAAAATATGTCCAAGATAGTATATTTGTATGTGAAGCCTCTCTTCTTGTATTACTTCCTATTAATTGCAACGATGACTGAAACTATGTTTGTCACCTCCCAACAACTTTTATTTATCATACTCTTGTATGTGAAGACATCACTTCCCATAAGATCGATATGATCTCTTTGATTCTCTTTTTGTTTTCTTTCTTTTTATCATGACCCAAGTGAGGAAATCAGGCCCTTGACTCAACACTAATCTTTATTATATAGCTCACGGACTCGATTACAAAGGATAAAGCTCACAAAGAAAAAGCTTACAACTAGATCATGCTAACTTTATTCTAATAGATCAAGATGCTACCAAAAGGATCGAACTAAGTAAAACTGTAAAGATAGGAGTGATGGTGATACGATACCGGGGTCACTCCCCCAAGCTTGGCAGTTGCCAAGGGGAGTGCCCATACCCATATGATTATGTCTCCTTCTTCGGGGTTGGTGATGATGGAGTTGCAAGTAGTGATGGGGGATCCTCATATATCGAGCGTAGGAGATCTTCCAGCTTGCGGATAATACCTTTGAGAGCAGCTATGTAATCCTTCAACAAAAGACTTTTACTCGTGAGATGCTTGTTGCGAATCTGAGCTAACTCAATCATCCTGAAAGCTTCTAGCTCAGTTGAGGTAAATAGATTAGGAAGGGATTTAGAGGCGTCTTCTTCTCCCGCTGTCGGAGCCGGATCCTCCACCTCCATCTTGATCTTCTTCTCCTTGTGGATCTCCTCAGGTCCTTCTCTCTTCAGATCTATCTTCATTAGCCAAGCATCGTTGCCTTCGTTGTTGGAGGGGGGAGACGACATGATGCCTAGCTTCACAAACCTTAGCGAAAAACAGCTCGAAATGAAAACAGAGGAATTCTGTGTGATACAGAGGTCAAAACCTTCGTGAGTATATATAATGAATTTTTCCCGCACGAAAGGAGTAACCCACAAGAAAACGGAGTCCAGGGGACACATGGGGTGCCGTCAAGGCAGGGGGCGCACCCTGGGAAGGGGGGCGCGCCCCCTACCATCGAGGAGGCCCCGTGTCTCCTCTGGATTGCGATTTATTTTTCTATTTTTCTAAATATTCCAAAACGGAGAAGAATTGCCTTTAGAACTGTTTTGGAGTCGGTTTACTTACCGTATAATGTACCTCTTCCTTTTCGGAGGCTAAATCGTTCTAGAAAGTCTCCCTTATGTATTCCTCCGGGGTTATGGTTTCAATAATATTAGTTTCACATTTATGGGATTACCTGAGATATAATGTTTGATCCTTTGACCATTCACCACCTTCAGATTTGTGCCTTCGAAGTTGTTGATTTTTATGGCACCGGAACGATAGACCTCCTCGATAACGTAAGGTCCTTCCCACTTGGAGAGAAGTTTTCCTGCAAAAAATCTTAAACGGGAGTTGAATAGCAAAACATAATCACCTACGTTAAACTCACGCTTTTGTATCCTTTTGTCATGCCATCTTTTAACTTTCTCTTTAAATAACTTGGCATTCTCGTAGGCCTGGGTTCTCCATTCATCGAGACAGCTAATATCAAATAGCCTCTTTTCACCGGCAAGTTTGAAATCATAATTGAGCTCTTTGATAGCCCAATATGCTTTATGTTCTAGCTCAAGAGGTAAGTGACAGGCTTTTCCATATACCATCTTATATGGAGACATACCCATAGGATTTTTGTATGAAGTTCTATAGGCCCATAATGCATCATCTAGTTTCTTGGACCAATTCTTTCTAGACCTATTAACTGTCTTTTTTAAGATTAATTTCAACTCCCTATTACTTAGTTCTACTTGACCACTAGTCTGAGGGTGATAAGGTGATGCAATTCTATGGTTGACATCATACTTAGCAAGCATCTTACGGAAAGCACCATGAATAAAGTGTGACCCACCATCAGTCATTAGATATCTAGGGACTCCAAACCTCGGAAATATAACTTCTTTAAGCACCTTAATAGAGGTGTTATGATCAGCACTACTAGTTGGAATAGCTTCTACCCACTTAGTAACGTAATCAACAACAACTAGGATATGTGTGTACCCATTAGAGGAAGGAAATGGTCCCATATAATCAAAGCCCCAAACATCAAATGGTTCAATTACAAGTGAATAATTCATAGGCATTTCTTGACGTCTACTAATATTACCAATTCTTTGACATTCATCACATGACAAGACAAACTTACGAGCATCCTTGAAGAGAGTAGGCCAATAAAAACCGGATTGCAATACCTTGTGTGCAGTTCTGTCTCCCGCAGGGTGTCCTCCATAAGCTTCGGAGTGGCACTTGCGTAGAATATGTTCCTGTTCATGCTCAGGTACACAACATCTAATAATACTATCTACTCCTAATTTATAAAGATGTGGGTCATCCCAGAAGTAATGTCTCAAATCATAAAATAACTTTTTCTTTTGCTGGTATGTGAAGCTAGGAGGTATAAACTTAGCAACAATGTAATTAGCATAATCAGCATACCGGGGAGCACTACGAGAAGTACTTATGACAGCTAATTGTTCATCAGGGAAGCTATCATCAATAGGTTGTGGGTCATCAAGTATATTCTCTAACCTAGACAAGTTGTCTGCTACGGATTTCTCAGCTCCCTTTCTATCAATAATATGCAAGTCAAATTCTTACAGCAAGAGGACCCATCTAATAAGTCTAGGTTTAGCATCTTTCTTTTCCATAAGGTATCTGATAGCAGCATGATCAGTGTGAATAGTTACTTTAGAATCAACGATATAGGGTCTATACTTATCACAAGCAAATACAACTGCTAAAAATTCTTTCTCAGTGGTAGCATAATTTCTTTGGGCACTATCTAGAGTTTTACTAGCATACTGGATAACATTCAATTTCTTATCAACTCTTTGCCCTAGAACAACTCCTACAACATAATCACTAGCATCGCACATAATCTCAAAGGGTAAATTCTAGTCAGGAGGCTGGACAATAGGTGTAGAGATCAATGCTTTCTTAAGTATTTCAAATGCTTCTAGACAATCATCATCAAAGAAAAAAGGAATATCTTTCTGTAAAATATTAGTCAGAGGCCTGGAGATTTCGGAGAAGTCCTTAATGAACCTCCTATAAAACCCGGCATGACCAAGGAAACTTCGTATACCTTTGATATCCTTAGGGCATGGCATCTTTTCAATAGCATCAACTTTAGCTTTGTCAACTTCCATACCTCTTTCAGAAATTTTATGTCCCAAGACAATGCCTTCATTAACCATAAAGTGGCACTTCTCCCAATTCAAGACAAGGTTAGTGTCTTCACATCTCTGCAAAACTCGATCAAGGTTGCTTAAGCAATCATCAAAAGAAGATCCATAAATGGAGAAATCATCCATGAATACCTCAACAATCTTTTCACAAAAGTCAGAGAATATAGCCATCATACATCTTTGAAAGGTAGCAGGTGCATTACATAAACCAAAAGGCATATGTCTATAAGCAAAGGTACCAAAAGAACAAGTAAAAGTGGTCTTTTCTTGATCCCCTTTTGACACATGTATTTGAGAGAACCCAGAATAACCATCTAGAAAGCAGAAATGAGTATGTTTGGATAACCTTTCTAGCATTTGGTCAATAAATGGCAAGGGGTAATGATCTTTCTTAGTAGCTTTATTTAACTTACGGAATTCAATTACCATCCTACAACCTGTAACTATTCTTTGCGGGATCAATTCATCTTTATCATTACGGACTACAGTCATACCTCCTTTCTTAGGAACGCAATGGACAGGACTTACCCAATGGCTATCAGCAATGGGATAGATAATACCTGCCTCTAGAAGCTTTAGAATTTCCTTCTTTACCACTTCTTTCATCTTAGGATTTAACCGTCGCTGATGATCAATAACTGGTTTAGCATTTTCTTCCAATTTTATATTGTGTTGACATATAGTGGGACTAATGCCCTTAAGATCGTCCAGAGTATATCCAATAGCAGCTCGGTGCTTCTTCAGAGTTTTCAATAATCTCTCTTCTTCATGCTCTGAAAGGTTAGCACTAATAATAACAGGATATATCTTCTTTTCATCAAGATAAACATACTTCAGATTATCAGGCAAAGGTTTAAGTTCAAATACGGGATCACCCTTGGGTGGAGGAGGGTCCCCTAGGATTTCAACAGGCAAGTTAGTTTTCAATACGGGTCCCTATGTAAGGAATATTTCATCTATCTCCCTTCTCTCATTCATTTGCATATCATTTTCATGGTCTAGCAGGTATTGTTCTAAAGGATCATTAGGTGGCACGACAATAGAAGCAAGACCAATAAGTTCATCCTTACTGGGTGGTGCCTTTTCAAGGGGTTGTTTACGGAATTTAGCAAAGTTAAAATCATGAGACATGTCCCCTAATCCGACAGTGACAATATATTTCACACAGTCTATCTTGGCATTAACGGTATTCAAGAAGGGTCTACCAAATATATGTCACACCCTGATTTTCATATCACATTGCTTAAGCTAATTTTCATGTTAAAAATGTGGATTTGCAAAAACTTTTGAGTGTTTTTGACCTTGCTTGATTTGACTTTTGTCTGCTGTTTGCTAGTGCTCTAAAAATCAAATAAATCCTCCAACTCTTACACTTCATCTCCTTGACCCAAAACCTTTTCCCAATGATCATGCCATGTGTATAGACCAGTATAAAATTTTCTTATAAAATATTTTGGCCAAAATGGTATTTTCTAAAATTAGTTTCCAAAAACCCCTGAACTGAGGTTTGCACTGCAAGTACCTTATTTAGGGTGTGAAAAATCTTTCAAAAAGTATATCTGAATCCTATTAGGTATAGGACTCCCAGAAACCACAAAAGTATAATTTTAAAAGTTATTTTTATATTTTATTTAAAAGCTTTTTCTTAAGGCCAGAAATGGTCTTTAATAGGGAAAAATTATTTAATCATTTCAAAAATATTTGCCAAAATTCAGGGAGACTCATAGGGCATATATTGTCCATATATAAGAGTTTCAGCACATGGTCATGTTCAAAATATTGGGCAAATCCTTCCAAAACCCTTTCTGGATATTTCAAGCTTTTGAAATATTTAAAAAGGAAATATTCTCCAAAAATTCCAGGGAAATTCTATCATGTCATATATGACATATTTGATGATCTTGCAAAGCCTCATGCATTGAAGATCAGGGAAACATCCTCTAATCCCCTCAAAACCATTCTGTCCATATTTGAAGTTTGAGCAACTCTACATTGCCAAACTTGTCCAAATGCTCTCAAATTTGGTGCACATGCTAGAATGGCCTAATAAGGCATCTAGACCAAATGGCACAAGATTTGGAATAGAGCAACTTGATCAGATCACCCCAAAACCACTTCTGTTCAAATTCAAATTTGAACAACTTTACATTACCAACTTTTTACCTGGAGCCTCAAACTTTGTGGGCATGTTCATAACCCCAAATGATGATGCTACACCAAGTGGTGCATCAAGAGGAGATGATTTGCTTGACTCAAACATGGTGAAACCATTTCTGTTGATTTCTAGGGTTCACCAAAGTTACATTGGCCACTTTGCGCAAATGAGCTCAAATTTGGTGGAGAGGCCTAATTATGTGTGACATTTGATCCTGTTAAGTCCCATGTCAAGTAGATGTCATTTGCTCTCCCAAAACCTGATCAAACACCTTCTGTCCATTTACCAAAACAAGTGTTTGGACCCCTTTTACTTTTTCCCTTTACCTCAAATTCTTACCACAACTTCTCCTAGTCCTATTCTACCTCCAGTAACTCTCCTCTGCCTTAGCTCAATTATTGGAAGGGGGTAAAACCCCAATTCACACTGCTGGACAGCAGTTTTCACCTTCTTCTTTCACCTCTCTCCTCACTCCAGTGGCTCCCAGAGCATCCAAGACCACCCTCAATAGTTTACTACTCCCTCTACCTGCTGGACACATGAGGACACGCCAATGACACCGTGTGCATGCCATGGCATGCAAAGTTCACGCTCTGGAGCACGCTACAGTGCCCTGGCGCACTGTAGCCACCTCCAATCAGGGGCGCCCGACAGCCTTGGGCTTCCCCCTCGTGTCCCCCAAGGCGGCCTCGACGTCCGCAACCTACTGGACGGTCGGCCCCCTCCTCTCTCCTCCTCCCTCACCCCTGCTCGCACGCGCGCCGTGGCCGCCCGAGCGCTCTAGTGAGCAAGCTCACACGCGCAGCCCCTCTGGCGCTCCCCGCCCCTTCTCTCCCTTCCTCTCGACTTGGACCACGCCCACGCACACCGCAGACACCCCGGAACTACTCCCGTGGCCTCCCGAGCCGTTGCCGCAGCCATGCGTGCGCCGCGTCCACGGTGAGCTGTGGGATGTCTATTTAAGACCACTCCGGACCCTCCTCTCCGTCCTATTTGCTCCCTCTCCCTCTCAAACATCCTCTGGACCCATCCCTCGCTCTTCCCGTGCCCTGCAGCCACCTCCCTGGCCGGAGCAGAGCCGCCGGCCGCTGCTCAAATTCGGGCGACCTCGAGCCCCTCTCTCCCACTTGGCCACTCTGGTGCCATCGCACGACCACCAGGGAGTTTCCCCCCTCCACAAATTTTCCCCGAGGCGCCCGTGCGCTCGAGGCCCAAAGTGGCCGGAGCCCTCCTCCGCCACGGTTGGCCCCTGCTCGATCTGGTCCTCCTCGGCAGGCGTGTCACCCACGGCCGGATGCGCCTCTCCGTGCTGGTTGTTCCGGTGGCCGGGGCGTCGCCGGAGACGGCCTGGGTCGACGGGACCACGCCGGCGAGCGCTCGGCCGCGCCTCCTCTGCCTCGCCTCTGTTCACGCGAGAGGAAGAAGACGGCCTGCCGCCGGGGGCCCACGCGTCAGCGACCTGGAGGCTGGGCCCTCCATTTAAGTGGAGGTGGATCTGGCCTCGGCCGCTTTCCCGCGCGGAAGCGCCTTTCCTGGCGGGCGCCTTCGACGTGGCCGAGTCCCTGCGCGCTGCTGTGCAGATGGGCCGGCCCAGTTGCTGTGCAGCTACTCTTCGCCCTGCGCGCAAGGGTATAACCCCCTTTTCTTTTTATTTTCTATTTCCAGTAAACTTCAAATATCTCCCAAATATTCAAATGAACTCCAAATTGCATGATTCAAATTTCTGGTAGCCTCTAAATTCATGCTCTACCACATGGTACAACATGCACAGTGTTCCAGAGACTTTTCCTACACAAATATTTATCAAATGCCCATTTTCCACTTTTTGTGATTAACTTTAGAAAATCACAGAGAGCTCATTTTTGATCCAAATGCAGTGATTCAAATTCCTAGATGCTTGTCATGTCCAAACTTAGTTTTGGAACATTTTTAATAATAGTTTCTGTACCCCACCAAATAATGAGCCATTTCTTCATATTTATCAGCTTTGGAAAATCCTAGGAAATTCATTTGAATTCCAAATCCAGTGAAACCAACTCCTAGATGCTTCTAAAATCATGACTTGATGATGAGTACCTTTGCTCATCATTCAAGGAAATATTTCTGTATACTTCTTCCAAATCCATAAACCCTTTGGCTCCATCATATTGGAATGTTCCAAATCACCCATTGATACAATACCTATGAAACCACCTTGGTCATTTCTAATATGACCAGAGGTATCCTAGAAAAGTCCAACTCCTATTTTTAGAGCACTTTTATTTTTGCCTTGTTGTGTTGCTTATTATGATTGTTTCCATCGTTAGTTGACAAAATAAATGGGATACTCGGAGATGGACCAGAAGGTTTGAAGACTCGGAAGAATAAGGCAAGCAGCCCTTTGACCATGTCCGAGAAACCCTTTTTATGCATGTCTCATAGCACCTTATTATCGATGCACCGGAATCATGTTGAGGTGGAGACCACTTTGGTTGCTACCTTTGTTACCTTACTGTTGAAACTTGCATCAAACATGACCCTACCTTCCTATGAGGGTTATGTGGGTGGGAGTAGTTAGGTTGCTTTACTAGTGGCTACGCAAATGGGTCGGGTATATGCATGGTGACGGAGGCAGGATACTTTCAAAAGACTTTTCGAAAACCCCGTCGGGTGCCATTTATGCCCGAGGGAGATGGTGAGTTAGGTAACCACTTGATGACGAAGTGGTGTACCGAGGAAAGTGTGGGTGTTATTTTGAAAACGGATTGGTTTAAGTTGCGACCGTTATTCCAACCTTACATGCGCAACCACTCTACCCTTATATGGGAAAGGGCATTATTGATTACCTAGGTCGATACTAGCATGGTGCCCGCATTACTAGTGACGGGGGTGACATGAGGTCACTCTCGGGACGGGGTCGTGCTTGGATAGGCGGCCATGACTGTTTTCACAGGGCACCGGACACACCGTTGGTACCCCGTGCTTGTGATATGTGATGAATACGGAGCGCTTCTCCACAAACCTTGAGATGTGAAATGTTTGGCACGGGGCTGCTACCAATCGAGTGGACTCTATGTTAGTGTCGTCTAGGGAAAGGTAGTGATCGGGTACTTACCCCGGGTACCTGAGGTACCGCGGGTCGTGGATGACACGGAAGTTCCCCGGATCTAGTGGGTAAAGTGCGCAACCTCTGCAGAGTGTAAAACTATTCGAATAGCCGTGTCCACGGTCAAGGACAGTTCGGTAACCGCTCTTGGGCTACGTCCAATGTTTGTGAAACCTGGTGTGTGTGCGTGTGAGGAAACAACTTGGTTCAGTGTTATTGATGATGTGATTCCCGAGGAAGTCACAATGAGCTTGAGCATGAGTTGATTACAACTCTTCCTCGATAGTGATGTCTGTGACCTCCTGATACTTGTTACAGACACATGCATATCCATGTTTTATGTTGATCATACTTGCACATGAAAAACTAGCTTTCCGCAAAACTGCCAATTTAGCAGTAGAGCCTTGCATAATTATTCTGTCATCACACTTGGGTTGCTTGCGAGTACATTCAATGTACTCATTGGCTTGCCACTGGTTATTTTATTGGCCAGGCAGGAGAGAACAGGTTATGATGAAGATTTCTTGGTAACGAGCATGCGAGCTAGGACGCTTCCCAGTCAGAATGCCTGTAGGGTTAAGGCAGATGGCATGGGTCCCAGTTGTCATTGAAGATTTCCGCTGCGATGTTTTACTCAAGACTTGACCATTATGGTCTTATTTGTTTAATACGGTATGTATGGATGTAAGACTCTTGTTATTCAGCTTCTGTGTGTTCAGTGAGCATTGATCTCTGGGATCACTGTACACGTGCATTCGGTGATCTCGACTTATGAGTCGGGGTCCCCACAGAGCTGGTATCAGAGCCATCCTGACTGTAGGAAGCCTTAGTTAGCATGGTCGTTAGTTAGGGTAAAGCTATTTTCAAAACTATTACTAGTTTTCAAAACTATCTATACTTCTCTTCCCTTCTCAGTTTTTCGAAAACTAGGCTATACTTGATCTCTTCCCCTTCAAAACTTTCGGTCGCTAAAACCCTTACGCCCCAGACCACTGGATTTTTTGTAATCCTCGTGGAGTGCACCTTGCCAAACACTCACCGACCACTTTTGCACGCAAGATTGGTGACACCACGACAAGACGGTACCAACAGAAACTACATCCTCGATGAGTGAGGACATGAAGACCCAGAAGATAGGGGACACCCTTGACAAGAGCCCCCAAGATGGTGCCACTTTGGCCTACAAATGACCAGGGTATAGGTTATGCAAAATCATGATATGCATCGCTAATAGAGTGATCCTGTCACTACCGTTGTTATATCGGCAACCACCAGTGGATGAGAACCTCGCCATTTGGTCCGCCTCACTATAGTGAGCAGGAAAACGATTCTCTTCATCCCCCGCTCTTGGTGTCGATGTTTTCATCAACGAAACCGACATGTTGGACCTCTATTATGCCTTGTTATTATCATTACATATGGATTGCCTACCTAGTACCCTTGACGCCCCAGAAGGCACAGGGGATCGTCATGGTTAAAGAGACAAGAGAAGACCAAGTCAACGCCAGCTACAAGGAGGCACCTTCACTACATCACCTCATCTGGCGAGAAGTTGTTGAAGATTCTTCAGGCTCAACCCGGATCGTTCATCAAGCAACTACAAGGGGCATAGCAACACCAGAGGAAGCTCAGAAGACTGGACGAGGCATAAGTCACGGCACTGAGTCCGAGAACCCCTAGGGTAGGATGAGTCGTGTACCCCCTATGCGCAGTCGAGTCCATATGATGGTTCGAATAGAACCATGATTGTGAGTTGCTCGCTTTTATTTGTTTGTGTTTTGATATAAGTTGCACTTTTGCCCCAGGCAACGAGTGCATGGCTATATCACCTTCCTTGCCTTGTTTCTTTTGTTTCGGCCTTTTGCACCTGTTTGTTGCACCTGCACTATAGAACCCCCTTTAGGCATTTCCCTCCTCTTCGCTGCTTCTTCCCTCTATTCTCTCTCTCCCCAACTGAAGACCGCAAGACAAGATGCACCAAGGATTCTACCTCGGCAACCAACTGGCACTGAAGACTTCTGCTACAACCTTCGTGACCAATTGCAACCCCGTGGAGTTATGTTTAACCCACCAGACCAGTAACCCCATTCCTAGACCCTTTGAGACTTCCCGAGACACTCCAGCACGAATCCTTAACCATGTGCCTAACCCATGGTAAAGCGAGAGAACCAGTTAAGCCTTTATAACCTTGCACAACACTGGGTTCGTAAAGGAGCTAGTGGACACGATGAGTGAGCACATTTTCATCCTGATATAGCACGAGGTCTGACGATGCCATAGATAGAACAGTTCGAGGATATTGGACAGATGACTTTGTGGTTTATATCAGTGACTTCGAGGAATTATCTGAGACCCTGGTGGATTATGAGGTTTTCATATTGGGGATATCATGACCTTAGGGAAACATGTAGGAGTGCCCGTTGGGCATGAGATTTGGATTTATGTAGGTAATTCTGGTTGGTATAGATGCTGGATATGTCCGCATGATTCGGAGTAAGATTGGATTTAGGCCTATGATCCTGATTATGATATCGTGCTTCTCGGTGGACAATAACCTAGGAGATTGGATTATTTGTCGGAGTTGATTTAGAGATCTATATAGTCGTGATCTTGGAGTTACTTGACCCGGATGATGGGAATTTGGTGGACATACTATCGTAATACATAGCCCTTCCAAGTATTTGGATATCATGGGGACTTGAGATTTTGTGGAACACCATAGATATCGGATTTGTAGAATTGATGGATTATGTGATGATTGATGGAATTACCGGGCTATTGGAGTTGATCTATAGGAAGGAAACAAATCTTGGAGGGGCATATGACGTCTTTCCTTAGAATAGAGATGCATTATCATGAGCCTTGCAAGATTAGGTTGGGTGCCTGGATTGTGGAGTTTAATTTAAGCTCAGCAGCATGTATGATCTACCTTTGGATTTTAGAGGTAGACGTACATATGGATTTGGGGATCTTAAACAAGTATAATTTTGTTAGACCGTCTCTTTAGAATCCTGAGGTTATTTATGGCATGAGTGGTGATTGAAGTTGGTCTATGCGAGAAGATGCTTTTTCCGTCTGGAGTACTAGATAGAGCTATTGGCATCTCAGAAACTGTGCTTAAGGATAAGATGATATAAGTTCACTCATTCACTAGAATCCTTGAAACCCTTAAGCCCCACCGAGCCACAACCTGGTCAGATTCTTACCACGGGTCTTCACTCTAAGTCAGGAAGGCCTCTGCAAATACTCAACCGAGACCACCACCAATACCCCAGCCTACCTGGCGTACCCCATAGACCTCATGGAGTAATTGGACAAGTTGGGTAACATCATTATCTGATGGCCTACTTGTCTGCCCGAAGACAAAGAAGAGACGGACAGCTGGATGGAAGACATTTGAAGACCGCCCTGTCAAGAAGGAAGATCTACACCGACCACCGTCATCAAGAAGTAACTTCCGCGTTGAAGACCGGGCGTATCTGCAAACCACTCCTCTCAAAGGAGCCGAGCTTTTCCGTGTCGAAGGAACGCTCACACCAAATTGTATCAAGGCTTGGAGGCACGATTCTGGTGGCACGAGATGAAAAGAGAGATTGCAACCTATGTTGCAAAGTGTGATGTGTGCCAAAGGGTCAAGGCTGAATATCAGCGACCCATCGGATTGCTTCAACCACTCAAGGTTCCTGAGTGGAAGTGGGATAAAGTCGGAATGGACTTGTCACTGGATTACCAAGGTCGGATAAGAGAACATGGCTCTATCTGAGTCATGGTCGATCATTTGACCAAGGTGGTCCATTTCATTCCTGTCAAGACCCCTTATGATGGCAACCGGCTGGCAGCTCTCTACATCGACCGAATCGTAAGTCTTCACGGCATTTCCCAAGGAATTGTGTCAGATCGAGGAACCCAGTTCACCTCAAGGTTCTGGAAGAAGTTCCAAGAAGCCTTGGGAACCAAGTTATCTTTCAGCGCGGCTTTCCACCCACAAACCGAAGGTCAGACTGAACGAGTCAATCAGATTATCGAGGTCATGACTCCGAGCCTGTGTCTTGGCATATGGAGCCAAGTGGGAGGAATTGTCTCCCTTTTCGCCGAGTTCTCCTATAACAACAGTTACCAGTCAGGCCTTCAGATGGCACCATTTGAGGTGTTGTACGAACGCAGATGTCGCACACCCCTCAACTGGACAGAGACTGGAGTAGGGCTAGTCTTTGGACCAGAGATTCTCCGCGCAGCGGAAGAGCAGGTCCGACTAGCCAGAGAACGTTTGAAGGCAGCCAAGTCAAGGCAAAAGAGCTATGCTGACACTCACCGTCGGGACATGAGTCTCCATGTCAGGGACCACGTGCACCTGCGGGTAACTCCTCTGAAGGGAACCAAGCGTTTCCACGTCAAGGGGAAGCTCGCACCAAGGTTCATTGGACCCTTCGAGATCACTGCAAGTCATGTAGTAGACGGCTCCCCAGCTAGATCTACCACCTGAGATACCCTCCGTGCACCAAATCTTCCACGAGCCCCCACTCTGGAAGTACTTCTTACCTCCTAAGCTAGCCCGATGCCCGCAAGGACATCGATCACCGAGCCTTTGACAGCTAACCCAACCTAACATATGCAAGAGACCCCTCAGCAACCTCCATCAAGGAAGGCATCAAGCAAGAAGCCATACCATCAAGTACTTCAGGATTCCAAGGAGCACCGCTCGGAAGCAGAACCAACAAGAAGAAGTGGAGACTACCCCGTATCCAAGACTCCGCTTTTCTTTCCACGCCTAGTCTGGGAATCTCGGGGACGAGATTCTTGTAAGGGGCGTAGCTCTGTCACACCCTGATTTTCATATCACATTGCTTAAGCTAATTTTCATGTTAAAAATGTGGATTTGCAAAAACTTTTGAGTGTTTTTGACCTTGCTTGATTTGACTTTTGTCTGCTGTTTGCTAGTGCTCTAAAAATCAAATAAATCCTCCAACTCTTACACTTCATCTCCTTGACCCAAAACCTTTTCCCAATGATCATGCCATGTGTATAGACCAGTATAAAATTTTCTTATAAAAATATTTTGGCCAAAATGGTATTTTCTAAAATTAGTTTCCAAAAACCCCTGAATTGAGGTTTGCACTGCAAGTACCTTATTTAGGGTGTGAAAAATCTTTCAAAAAGTATATTTGAATCCTATTAGGTATAGGACTCCCAGAAACCACAAAAGTATAATTTTAAAAGTTATTTCTATATTTTATTTAAAAGCTTTTTCTTAAGGCCAGAAATGGTCTTTAATAGGGAAAAATTATTTAATCATTTCAAAAATATTTGCCAAAATTCAGGGAGACTCATAGGGCATATATTGTCCATATATAAGAGTTTCAGCACATGGTCATGTTCAAAATATTGGGCAAATCCTTCCAAAACCCTTTCTGGATATTTCAAGCTTTTGAAATATTTACAAAGGAAATATTCTACAAAAATTCCAGGGAAATTCTATCATGTCATATATGACATATTTGATGATCTTGCAAAGCCTAATGCATTGAAGATCAAGGAAACATCCTCTAATCCCCTCAAAACCATTCTGTCCATATTTGAAGTTTGAGCAACTCTACATTGCCAAACTTGTCCAAATGCTCTCAAATTTGGTGCACATGCTAGAATGTCCTAATAAAGCATCTAGACCAAATGGCACAAGATTTGGAATAGAGCAACTTGATAAGATCACCCCAAAACCACTTCTGTTCAAATTCAAATTTGAACAACTTTACATTACCAACTTTTTACCTGGAGCCTCAAACTTTGTGGGCATGTTCATAACCCCAAATGATGATGCTACACCAAGTGGTGCATCAAGGGGAGATGATTTGCTTGACTCAAACATGGTGAAACCATTTCTGTTGATTTCTAGGGTTCACCAAAGTTACATTGGCCACTTTGCCCAAATGAGCTCAAATTTGGTGGAGAGGCCTAATTATGTGTGACATTTGATCCTGTTAAGTCCCATGTCAAGTAGATGTCATTTGCTCTCCCAAAACCTGATCAAACACCTTTTGTCCATTTACCAAAACAAGTGTTTGGACCCCTTTTACTTTTTCCCTTTACCTCAAATTCTTACCACAACTTCTCCTAGTCCTATTCTACCTCCAGTAACTCTCCTCTGCCTTAGCTCAATTATTGGAAGGGGGTAAAACCCCAATTCACACTGCTGGACAGCAGTTTTCACCTTCTTCTTTCACCTCTCTCCTCACTCCAGTGGCTCCCAGAGCATCCAAGACCACCCCTCAATAGTTTACTACTCCCTCTACCTGCTGGACACATGAGGACACGCCAATGACACCGTGTGCATGCCATGGCATGCAAAGTTCACGCTCTGGAGCACGCTACAGTGCCCTGGCGCACTGTAGCCACCTCCAATCAGGGGCGCCCGACGGCCTTGGGCTTCCCCCTCGTGTCCCCCGAGGCGGCCTCGATGTCCGCAACCTACTGGACGGTCGGCCCCCTCCTCTCTCCTCCTCCCACACCCCTGCTCGCACGCGCGCCGTGGCCGCCCGAGCGCTCCAGTGAGCAAGCTCACACGCGCAGCCCCTCTGGCGCTCCCCGCCCCTTCTCTCTCTTCCTCTCGACTTGGACCACGCCCACGCACACCGCAGACACCCCGGAACCTACTCCCGTGGCCTCCCGAGCCGTTGCCGCAGCCATGCGTGCGCCGCGTCCACGGTGAGCTGTGGGATGCCTATTTAAGACCACTCCGGACCCTCCTCTCCGTCCCATTTGCTCCCTCTCCCTCACAAACATTCTCTGGACCCATCCCTCGCTCTTCCCGTGCCCTGCAGCCACCTCCCTGGCCGGAGCAGAGCCGCCGGCCGCCGCTCAAATTCGGGCGACCTCGAGCCCCTCTCTCCCACTTGGCCACTCCGGTGCCATCGCACGACCACCAGGGAGTTTCCCCCCTCCGCAAATCCTCCCCGAGGCGCCCGTGCGCTCGAGGCCCAAAGTGGCCGGAGCCCTCCTCCGCCACGGTTGGCCCCTGCTCGATCTGGTCCTCCCCGGCAGGCGTGTCACCCACGGCCGGATGCGCCTCTCCGCGCTGGTCGTTCCGGTGGCCGGGGCGTCGCCGGAGACGGCCTGGGTCGACGGGGCCACGCCGGCGAGCGCTCGGCCGCGCCTCCTCTGCCTCGCCTCTGTTCGCGCGGGAGGAAGAAGACGGCCTGCCGCCGGGGGCCCGCGCGTCAGCGACCTGGAGGCTGGGCCCTCCGTTTAAGTGGAGGCGGATCTGGCCTCGGCCGCTTTCCTCGCGCGGAAGCGCCTTTCCTGGCGGGCGCCTTCGACGTGGCCGAGTCCCTGCGCGCTGCTGTGCAGATGGGCCGGCCCAGTTGCTGTGTAGCTACTCTTCGCCCTGCGCGCAAGGGTATAACCCCCTTTTCTTTTTATTTTCTATTTCCAGTAAACTTCAAATATCTCCCAAATATTCAAATGAACTCCAAATTGCATGATTCAAATTTCTGGTAGCCTCTAAATTCATGCTCTACCACATGGTATACCATGCACAGTGTTCCAGAGACTTTTCCTACACAAATATTTATCAAATGCCCATTTTCCACTTTCTGTGATTAACTTTAGAAAATCACACAGAGCTCATTTTTGATCCAAATGCAGTTATTCAAATTCCTAGATGCTTGTCATGTCCAAACTTAGTTTTGGAACATTTTTAATAATAGTTTCTGTACCCCACCAAATAATGAGCCATTTCTTCATATTTATCAGCTTTGGAAAATCCTAGGAAATTCATTTGAATTCCAAATCCAGTGAAACCAACTCCTAGATGCTTCTAAAATCATGACTCCATGATGAGTACCTTTGCTCATCATTCAAGGAAATATTTCTATATACTTCTTCCAAATCCATAAACCCTTTGGCTCCATCATATTGGAATGTTCCAAATCACTCATTGATCCAATACCTATGAAACCACCTTGGTCGTTTCTAATATGACCAGAGGTATCCTAGAAAAGTCCAACTCCTATTTTTAGAGCACTTTTATTTTTGCCTTGTTGTGTTGCTTATTATGATTGTTTCCATCGTTAGTTGACGAAATAAACGGGATACTCGGAGATGGACCAGAAGGTTTTAAGACTCGTAAGAATAAGGCAAGCAGCCCTTTGACCATGTCCGAGAAACCCTTTTTATGCATGTCTCATAGCACCTTATTATCGATGCATCGGAATCATGTTGAGGTGGAGACCACTTTGGTTGCTACCTTTGTTACCTTACTGTTGAAACTTGCATCAAACATGACCCTACCTTCCTATGAGGGTTATGTGGGTGGGAGTAGTTAGGTTGCTTTACTAGTGGCTACGCAAATGGGTCGGGTATATGCATGGTGACGGAGGCAGGATACTTTCAAAAGACTTTTCGAAAACCCCGTCGGGTGCCATTTATGCCCGAGGGAGATGGTGAGTTAGGTAACCACTTGATGATGAAGTGGTGTACCGAGGAAAGTGTGGGTGTTGTTTTGAAAACGGATTGGTTTAAGTTGCGACCGTTATTCCAACCTTACATGCGCAACCACTCTACCCTTATATGGGAAAGGGCATTATTGATTACCTAGGTCGATACTAGCATGGTGCCCGCATTACTAGTGACGGGGGTGACATGAGGTCACTCTCGGGACGGGGTCGTGCTTGGATAGGCGGCCATGACTGTTTTCACAGGGCACCGGACACACCGTTGGTACCCCGTGCTTGTGATATGTGATGAATACGGAGCGCTTCTCCACAAACCTTGAGATGTGAAATGTTTGGCACGGGGCTGCTACCAATCGAGTGGACTCTATGTTAGTGTCGTCTAGGGAAAGGTAGTGATCGGGTACTTACCCCGGGTACCTGAGGTACCGCGGGTCGTGGATGACACGGAAGTTCCCCGGATCTAGTGGGTAAAGTGCGCAACCTCTGCAGAGTGTAAAACTATTCGAATAGCCGTGTCCACGGTCAAGGACAGTTCGGTAACCGCTCTTGGGCTACGTCCAATGTTTGTGAAACCTGGTGTGTGTGCGTGTGAGGAAACAACTTGGTTCAGTGTTATTGATGATGTGATTCCCGAGGAAGTCACAATGAGCTTGAGCATGAGTTGATTACAACTCTTCCTCGATAGTGATGTCTGTGACCTCCTGATACTTGTTACAGACACATGCATATCCATGTTTTATGTTGATCATACTTGCACATGAAAAACTAGCTTTCCGCAAAACTGCCAATTTAGCAGTAGAGCCTTGCATAATTATTCTGTCATCACACTTGGGTTGCTTGCGAGTACATTCAATGTACTCATTGGCTTGCCACTGGTTATTTTATTGGCCAGGCAGGAGAGAACAGGTTATGATGAAGATTTCTTGGTAACGAGCATGCGAGCTAGGACGCTTCCCAGTCAGAATGCCTGTAGGGTTAAGGCAGATGGCATGGGTCCCAGTTGTCATTTAAGATTTCCGTTGCGATGTTTTACTCAAGACTTGACCATTATGGTCCTATTTGTGTAATACGGTATGTATGGATGTAAGACTCTTGTTATTCAGCTTCTGTGTGTTCAGTGAGCATTGATCTCTGGGATCACTGTACACGTGCATTCGGTGATCTCGACTTATGAGTCGGGGTCCCCACAATATAATGGGACAGAAAGCATCTTGTGGGGAACTAAGAACAAGAAAATCAGCAGGGTATTTAATCTTCCCACACAAGACTTCAATATCTCTAACAATCCCAACTGGTGAAATAGTTTCTCTATTAGCAAGTTTAATAGTAACATCAATCCCTTCTAACTCAACAGTGCAGTATCACGCATAATTTCGTTATACAAATCAAAAGGGATAATGCTCGCACTAGCACCTACGTCGCATAAAGCTTGATAGCAATTATCTCCTATCTAAACAGAGCTGACAGGCAGGCCTACTACAGATTTATGTTTATTCCTAGCATTGGGTTTGGCTATTCTAGCAGACTCTTCTTGGAGATAAATAACATGTCCATCTAAATCTTCTACCAAGAGGTCTTTAACCATAGCAACACTAGGTTCAACTTTAATTTGCTCAGAGGGTGTAGGTGTTCTAGAATTACTATCTCAGAGTCAAGTCCATATTTAGTGCTAAACGCACGGAAAACATCGGTATCCATAAAAGCTTTAACACAATCAAACTTAGGGGTCATAGCTGACTCCTTACCTTCGTCGAGATCCCTATCTTGGAGTTGTGTTTAATCCTTTCCAATAAATCCCATTTGAATTCAATAGTTTTCATCATAAAAGAGCCAGAACAAGAATTATCGAGCATGGTGCGATTATTGAGAGAAAGCCGAGCATAATTTTTTTGGATGATCATCTTTCTTGAAAGCTCATGATTGGGGCATGAATATAACATTGACTTAAGCCTCCCCCAAGCTTGAGCGATGCTTTCTCCTTCGCGAGGCCAGAAATTATAAATATAATTACGATCACGATGAACCTGGTGCATAGGGTAGAACTTCTGATGAAATTCCAACTTTAGACGATAATAGTTCCATGATCCCATATCATCGCATAGCCTAAACCATGTCAATGCATCTCCCTTCAAAGATGAGAAGACCTTCTTCTTGATAACATCCTCGGGCATACCTGCAAGCTTAAACAATCCACAAACTTCATCCACATAGATTAGATGTAAATCGGGGTGAAGTGTTCCGTCTCCTGTATAAGGATTTTCAAGTAGTTTCTCTATCATACCCGAAGGAATCTCAAAGCAAACATTTTCAATAGGTGCAGTAGGTTGAGGAGCAACTCTTTGCTCTTCTGCTCGGGGTGAAGATACCCCGAACAAGCCCCTCAAAGGATTTTGAGCCATAGTAACAAGTGACAATAAATTTCAGCACACTATATGAATTTTTCTTACCAAATTCCACTTACCAAAGGCGCTTCACTCCCCGACAACGACGCCAGAAAAGAGTCTTGATGACCCACAAGTGCAGGGGATCTATCGTAGTCCTTTCGATAAGTAAGAGTGTCGAACCCAACGAGGAGCAGAAGGAAATGATAGGCAGTTTTCAGTAAGGTATTTTCTGCAAGCACTGAAATTATAGGTAACAGATAGTTTTGTGATAAGATAATTGGTAGCAAGTGACAAACGGTAAAAGTAAATAGGTGCAGCAAGGTGGCCCAATCCTTTTTGTAGCAAAGGACAAGCCTGGAAAAACTCTTATGCAAGGTAAAGCGCTCCCGAGGACATATGGGAATTATCGTCAAGCTAGTTTTCATCACGATCATCTGATTCGCGTTCGGTACTTTGATAATTTGGTATGTGGGTGGACCGGTGCTTGGGTGCTGCCCTTACTTGGACAAGCCTCCCACTTATGATTAACCTCTAATGCAAGCATCCGCAATACAAAAGAAGTATTAAGGTAAACCAAACCATACCATGAAACATATGGATCCAAATCAGCTCCTTACGAAGCAACGCATAAACTAGGGTTTAAGCTTCTGTCACTCTAGCAACCCATCATCTACTTATTACTTCCCAATGCCTTCCTCTAGGCCCAAATAATGGTGAAGTGTCATGTAGTCAACGTTCACATGACACCACTAGAGGAGAGACAACATACATCTCATCAAAATATCGAATGAAGACCAAATTCACATGACTACTAATAGCAAGACTTCTCCCATGTCCTCGGGAACAAAAGTAACTACTCACAAGACATAATATTGTTCATGATCAGAGGGGTATTAATATGCATAATGGATCTTAACATATGATCTTCCACCAGATAAACCAACTAGCATCAACTACAATGAGTAATCAACACTACTAGCAACCCACAGGTACCAATCTGAGGTTTCGGTACAAAGATTGGATACAAGAGATGAACTAAGGTTTCAGAGGAGATGGTGCTGGTGAAGATGTTGATGAAGATAGCTCCTCCCAAGATGGGAGAGTTCTTGGTGATGACGGCGGTAACGATTTCCCCCTCACGGAGGGAAGTATCCCCGGCAGAACAGCTCTGCCGGAGCCCTAGATTGGTTTCCGCCTCGGTTCCGCTTCGAGACGGCGGCGTCTGATCCCGAAAGCCTCCTTCTGATTTTTTCCAGGTCAACATGCTTCATATAGGAGAAGATGGGCACCTAGGGCCCACCAGCTGGCCCTCGAGGCAGGGGGGCGCGCCCTGGGAAGGGGGCGCACCCCCCACCCTCGAGGCCAGCCAGTGGCCCCTCTCGTGGATTTCTTCTGCCAGATATTTTTTATACTTTCCGAAAAAATGTTCTGTGGAGTTTCGGGGCTTTTGGAGTTGTGCAGAATAGGTCTCCAGAGTTTGCTCCTTTTCCAGCCCAGAATTCCAGCTGCCGGCATTCCCCCTTCTTCATGTAAACCTTGCAAAATAAGAGGGAAAAGGGATAAGTATTGTGACAAAACATGTATGAACATCCCATAATGCGATAAATATCAACTTATAAGCATGATGCAAAATGGACGTATCAGCCCTATGCAAGTTTTAGTTATTAGGCAAATGTAAAACCAATGTTGGGCCTTGCTGGAAAAGCTTTAAACAGAGCGAATTATCAAGGGGGGCCCATAAACCCCATACATGTTAGGAACAAAAAAAACAAGGAACATAACACCGGTTTATTGGATCCTAGGGTGGCATGAGTGGAACAAAACACCAAGCAGAAAGGCTTAGCCTTCCACCCATTGCCAATATATAGGTGAATTAGTTTAACAGATATTATATATTTTGTTATCCCAACAACAACTTCATCACGGGGCAAAATCTTCAAAACTTCACCTGCAACTAACAACGCTATAAGAGGGGCTGAGCGATGCGTACTTAGCCAAGCTACGGTTTGCTAGGAAGGTGGTTAGAGTGTTTCATGGCAACAATAGGAGGGCTGACAAACAGGAGTAAGATAAGAGTGATATCTGGGAATGGTCATCTTGCCTGTTGATTCCACAGAGGGATCGTAACCTTGCTCCTCAAACTCAGCCTCGTAAGAAGCCTCGCACTCCGAGTCGACACCGGGCTCTAACCAACACAACAATGCAACACCGGAACAACTATCAATCATTATACAATGCTCAACCACATGATGCATGAATATGATGCATATGGACATGGATAGGACATGATGCAACTCCTAGGAACAAGAAGAGTGCACAAGCAACATGGCAATAACAAGATCACAACACATGTGGATCAGAAGCAAAAAGGAACAAACTAACATGGCCACAAGGTTATGTAGATTATTTAAACAAGCACCCAACAAGTTTTAAAAGTGGATTAACATGGCAAGGGGTGCACCTAGGACTAATAGCAATATGCTAGCGTTTTAAATGGGCCGGAAAGAACAAACAACAATTTCTGGAAACTCCCATATTCATTGAAATGCATTTGGGACAGAACTGAGAAACTCATATTTTAAAGTTGTTCAACAAGCAAAACAACAGCACCACATTAATCTACACATTTTTCCACCCCAAATGCATATAAAGTTTGTTAAATTTGGAGTTGTAGATACTTAGTTATGCTTTTTACAAGTTTAAGTATATTTTAAACACAAATTAATTCAAACAGCATTTTAAATGTTTTAAACATGACAACAAACATCATATTAAAATTCTACATGAAAAACTAAGCAGTTTTCATATATAACTTATTTTCATCAGATGCATGTTTAAACAGATATTAAATATGCAAAGTTAATGCAGGAAAAGAAAAAAAGAAAACAGAGAATAAAAACAAAAGAAAAAGGTCAAACTGACCCATGCTGGGTCTAGCCGCAGCCACTGACCCGTGGGGCCAGAGGTGCTGAGGTGGCAGCGGTGGGTATGCGTGTGGGTGGAAAGTGCACAGAGGTTGAAACGTGGGGATGAACTGTCAGCGTCTCTAAAATTGCAAAAAGGGGGGAATTCCACTACCCCTGCCGGGATCGAACCCGCGACCTCAAAGTTAACTGACGAAGAGCCGAGCCACTGGGCTAGGCGAGTGTTTCTGATAGAGAGGGAGCATGGCTCCTCTTAAGGTAATCTGCAACAAGTGCAGGTCCTCATCTGCCTAGAACAGAGACGGCTCGTCGACGCCGGCGAGCGCAACGACGACGGCGGGGCACTGCTGGTGGTGACAGGCGTGCAGAATCCAGGCAAGGTTGCGGGGTGCTAAGCGTGCGTCCAGAGACTCGAGCACGAGCTCGCGCTCAGCTCGGCCATGGCGAGGCAGAGGCTTGAAGCGTGCAGACACGCGGGCGGAAGACGGATGCTAGCGCAGGCGCTCCATGAGCTTGCGCTCGGGCGCTGGCGACGTGCACGAACGGGCAGAACCAGAGCGGCAAAGCGCGAGGGTCTACGACACCTACTGTCATCGCACGACGGCAAAAAATTCGGTACCCATCAGATCACCGAGAGCACGGGGAAGACATGGCTCTGGCGACGTATACAGGGATCCATGAGCGGCAAGGAAAACACATGGCGGAGTAGGGAGTACCTCCTTACCCTAGGACACGGAGAGGTCGTCGGAGGGGCGCCGGAGACGTCGAGGTCAACCTCTGAACACCGGCACGAACTCTGGCCGCGGGGAGATATGGAAGCAGAGGTGGAAGAAGATGGCACTCCGGACGCTGCGAAGGCAAGGTAGAGTCCGATCCGTGATGGAGAGGAAGTAGTCGACGACGAGGAAGCAGCAGGACACGACGCCGGTGGCTGGACCCGACCGGAGGACGACGGCGACAGCGACGCGCTCCCAGCTGCGCTCGGGTGCTCGTGGGGAAGTAGAAGGAGGGAAGGGGAAGATCCCCTTGGAGGAGGCGGTGAAGGAGGAACCCTAGAGGAGGCGCTGTGGTTTTAAATAGGGGGGGTATGGTGACGGCTGGCCTCGACGTCCGTGAGGTCGAGCTCACAGCGTCGACGCTCTGAAGCAGGGGGAGGAGACGGCACGACTGGGGGGGGGGGCAGGTGAGCGTCGAGGACGAGAGGCTGACAAGCGGGCCCGACGCGAGGGAGGGAGATGGTGCGACTGTGTGCTGACGGGCTGCGCGCGTGGAGGAGCTGGCTGGGCTGCGGCGCTGCTACTAGGCCTGGTGGCCGCGCTGCTAGGCTGCTGCTGCTGGCTGCGCTATTTTTTTTCCTTTGTCTTTTCTTCAGTCAAAAAAGAAAAACAAAAAGGAAAAGCTCAGGGACTTAGGGGAGGAGTATGGAAAATATTAAAATATCCCCAAACTCCTGTGAAGATGCTCTATTTTATAAAATTCTTCTGGACATTTTTTAGAGGAACTAAAATAATTCAAGTTTGAAAATAATTCAAACTAGAGCCATTTTAAAACCTAACCAAAATAATTCCAACAGAGGTGTAGCTTTGCAAGGTGGCTTAGGACAGTGTAACTTGGAAATGGGGAGGAGATGAACATTAAAGGAGAAGGGTTTAGCCACTTGCAAAAATGCTTAAAGAAGGAAAGAAGAGGAGGAAGGAGAAGAAGTGCTAGAAGAGGAAGAAGGGGGGGTTAGGGTTTAGTATGGGCATGGCTTTCTACCACCATCACACAACAACCATCAAGGTGTCCTCACATCACAAGCAAAGACAAGTAAATGAAGATATGATGAACATGGTGCCATGGAGATGATGAAGCAATGCATGGATGCATAAGAAAAATAAAATGACAATGCAAAACAAAAGAATGCATAAATGACAAGAACCCCAAGTGAAGGACAAGGATCAAATTGAGAATTGCTTTATTGCCATAAATGGAAGGTATCACATATGGGGTGTTACACTGGGACATCTCCCGGACTCCATTTTCTTCCATGTACTTGTCCTCCAAGATAAAATAATCTATGTATACTTCCCGAACTTATTAATCATCATATCACGGAGAAATCCTCTGTTCTATTTTTCTCTTGCTGTTTCCTACGCAGATATAAAAATATGTCATCCCAAGACTCTGACGGAGAGAGCTATGTCTCACATCTCATTGCTAACCCAAAGATCTATGGGGACCTATCTCCTTATGGTCGAACTAATGATGACGAGGAGGATGCTCACTTCATGAGGATTCATGATTCAAGTCCGTAGGAGGAGGATGTCCCTCTACGTCAACCAGGGGATACGCACGTGAAGTTCAAGAAGTCCAGCCTCCCTAAAAGGGCTAACCGATCTAACAACCAATCTACTCCTCTTCGTTTTAAGCAGAAAAGCAAAGGGGATTTATGTGACAAGATATTGAAGCTAGAGTTGGAAGTCGATGATTTAAAGGAGGAGATTGCTCTCCTCCACTATAATATGAAAAAATTGAAGGTACAATTATCACTACCATCGTCTTCTTCACCACCAAGGGAGAATTGAGTATCGGGTACAGGCACTCCCCTTGGCTTTCGCCAAGCTTGGGGGAGATGCCCTGGTATCGTATCATCCCACTATCTTTTTGCTTTTACTTATTTTAGTTCAGTCTTTTTGATTTAGATGAATTGAAGTTTAGTTCGATCCTTTCTTTTCGAGAGTTTGCTTAGTGATCTATTCTTGTAATCGTGTGCAAGTTATATAATAAAGTTTAGTTTGAGTTTTTGCTTCCTTTACTTTCTTGCTGTAAATAAAGAAAAGAAATAAATAAATAAAAAGAGAAAGGAAATAAATAAAAGGGAAAAAATAAATCAATAAGATCATATACTAATCCTATGGTAGGTGATAGCACCACATAAGGAAAAGTATAAGTAGCAAATTTTATTAGAGATTGACAAACATAGCATTAGTGAATGATGTAACTCATGGAAGAATTAATGAAGGAGAGAAGATTCACATATAAATACACTATCCTACAAAACTTTTGTGATTGTGAACCCTCATAAAAATATTATATGCCAAAATTGTTGACATTGGACAAGGAAGACAACTTAATGATATATTTATGTTTATATTCACATAGAAGTCATATTGTCATAGATCCTTTAACATGTGATGCTTGCCCCCTATCTTTGCTAGCCAAGACTTCCGCACTAAGTTGAGATACTACTTGTGCATCCAAAAACCCTTAAATCCAAATCTTTTTCAAGTGTCCACCACACCTACCTAGGGATTGAGCAAGATCCCTCAAGTAAGTTGTCATCAGTGCAAAAAGGCAATAAAAATTGCTTCTAAATATGTGAGATCATTTAGTGTAAGTGAAAATTGAGCGTTGTACGAACTTGGGTGACAAAGAATAAAAGCGACAGACTGCATAATGAAGGTTGTCATCTTAAGGGGCAATACAATGTGAATTTCTATTACACGAAGGGATTGAGCATGCAAAAAAATAAGCACATGTCAACCTCTGCTTCCCTCTGCGAAGGGCCTATCTTTTACTTTTATGTATTTACGTTTATGCAAAGAGTCAAAGTTTTCCTTCTATTCCTTTTTATTTTTCTCCTTTGGCAAGCATCGTGTGGTGAGGAAAGATCTAGGCACATATGTCGAGTTGAATATAGATAGCATGAGTTATTATTGTTGACATCACCCTTGAGGTGAGTATGTTGGGAGGCGAAACTATAAGACCCTATCTTTCTATGTGTACGGTTGAAACGTTTTGATCATGAGTACGAGGTGAGTGTTAGCAATCATAGAAGACTATATGATGGTTGAGTATGTGGACTTGCTTAAAAGGCTCCGACACGAGACCCTTCCTGAAAAGATGATGAATTGTAGTCGCAAAGTTGATTAAGAACATAGTTTGTAGGTTTCTAATAGAGTTTCTGCTTCATAGTTCAATTATGTGATGAACTGTTCCTTATTCATGGGAAGTATATGATGCAAGTTCAATGATAAAAGTCCTATGTTCAATTTTATTGATGTCATAATAATCAACATGATGCTTCTATGTCCGTATTTTGTTTTTATCGACACCTCTCTCTCAAAGCATGTGGACATGTTTTTCGATTTCTGTTTTCGCTAGAGGACAAGCGAGGTCTAAGCTTGGGGGAGTTGATATGTACATTTAGCATCATGTTGTCTTACTGTTATTTATAATGTTCTTATCCATAATACTGCTTTTTGGAGTAATTCTAATGCCTTTTCTCTCATAAATTGCAAGGAACACACCAAGAGGGAGAATTCCCGCAGCTGGAAATTTGGACTTGGAAAAGCTACGTCAGGCCACCTATTCTGCACAACTCCAAACAAGCTGAAAATTCACGGAGAATTTTTACGGATTATTTAACAAATACTGGAGCCAATAAACACCAGAGGTGGGCACAACCCACCTGGGCGCGCCAGGCCCCCCTGGCGCACCCTGGTGGGTTGTGGCCTCCTCCGCCCACCTCCGGTGCCCGTCTTCTGGTATATAAGTGACTTTGACCTAGAAAAATAAGGAGAAGGCTTTTGGGACGGAACGCCGCCGTCTCGAGGCGGAACTTGGGCAGGAGCACTTTTGCCCTCCGGCGGAGCAATTCCGCCGGGGGAACTTCCCACCCGAAGGGGGAAATCATCGTCATCATCATAACCAACCACTCTCCTATCTTGGGGAGGGCAATCTCCATCAACATCTTCAACAACATCCATCTCATCTCAAACCCTAGTTCATCGCTTGTATTCAATCTTGTTACCGGAACTATAGATTGGTGCTTGTGGGTGACTAGTAGTGTTGATTACATCTTGTAGTTGATTACTATATGGTTTATTTGGTGGAAGATTATATGTTCAGATCCATTATGCTATTTAATACCCCTCTAATCATGAGCATGTTTATCATTTGTGAGTAGTTACCTTTGTTCTTGAGGTCACGGGAGAAATCATGTTGCAAGTAATCACGTGAACTTTATATGTATTTGACATTTTTATTGTATGTATGTTGTGATTCCCTTAGTGGTGTCATGTGAACTTCGACTACATGACACTTCACCATATTTGGGCCTAATAAATTGCATTGTAGAGTAGCAATTAGATCGTGGGTTCCGAGAGTGACAAAAACTTAAACCCCAGTTTATGCTGTATTCCGTAAGGGACCGATTGGATCCAAAAGTTTAATGCTATGGTTAGAATTTATTTTAATACTTTTCTCATAGATGCGGATGCTTGCGGGAGGGTTAATCATAAGTAGGAGGTTTGTTCAAGTAAGAATAGCACCTAAGCACCGGTCCACCCACATATAAAATTATCATAGTAGCGAACACAAATCAAGCCAACATGATGAAAGTGACTAGATGAAATTCCCGTGTACCCTCAAGAACGCTTTGCTTATCATAAGAGACTGTTTTGGCATTTCCTTTGCCTCAAAAGGATTGGGCTACCATGCTGCATACTTGTTACTATTATCGTTACTTGCTCGTTACAAATTATCTTGCTATCAAACAACTCGCTACTTACAGTTTCAGCACTTGCAGACATTACCTTACTGAAAACTACTTGTCATTTCCTTCTGCTCCTCGTTGGGTTCGACACTCTTACTTATCAAAAAGAGCTACAATTGATCCCCTATACTTGTGGGTCATCAGACATATATCAAGTGTTCTCAAATCCATAAAAGTATTCAATCCGATTAAACAAAATCTCACAGGGAAAACTCAATTCATCGCAAGATAGATAGATAGATAGAGAGAGAGATAGAGAGAGAGAAAACACCATATGATCCGACTATATTAACAAAGCCCGCGATACATCAAGATTGTGCATCTCAAGAACACGAGAGAGAGATAGACTAAACCCATAGCTACTGATACAAACCCTCAACCCCGAGGTTGGACTACTCCCTCCTCATCATGGTGGCCGCAAGGATGATGAAGATGGCCATCGGTGATGATTTCCCCCTCTAGCAGGGTGCCAGAAAGGGTCTAGATTGGTTTTCAATGGCTACAGAGCCTTGCGGTGGTGGAACTTCTGACCTAAGGTTACCCCGAAGGGTTTCGGAATATTTGGGAATTTATAGGGCGAAGAAGGGGTGTGGGAGGCCACCGAGGTGGGCACAACCCACCTAGGCGCGCCTGGGGGCCCAAGCATGCCCTGGTGGGTTGTGCCCCCCTCGGGGCACCCCCAGGTACTCCTCTGGCCCATCCTGGGTGTTCTGGTCCATAAAAAAATCTCCGAAAAGTTTCGCGGTGTTTGGACTCCGTTTGATATTGATTTCCTGCAATGTAAAAAACAAGCAAAAACAGCAACTGGCACTGGGCACTGGGTTAATAGGTTAGTCCCAAAAAATGATATAAAGTTTCTATAAAATGATTGTAAAACATCCAAGAATGATAATAAAAAAACATGAATACTTCATAAATTATAGATACACTTGGACGTATCAGCATCCCCAAGCTTAATTCCTACTCGTCCTCGAGTAGGTAAATGATAAAAGAAATAATTTATGAAGTGTGAATGATAGCAAAGTGCACAAGTTTGATGAATGACAATTTCAATCACTTTTCCTAGCATCATAACAACAATTTCTTCCTATAAAACTTCTGATGTTAGAGTAGCAACCAATTCATATGTTAAGGTTCAAACAATGAATTCTCTTGAAACTCAACAACCTATGTTCTCAGTCACCAAGCAATTGTAATTCAACTTATTCAAGAAAGTTTAAGTAAGAGCTCCACATACTCAACCATCATATAGTCTTCTATGATTGCTCACACTCACCGCATACACATGAGCGAAACGTTTCAACCAGACACATAGAAAGACATGGGCTTGTAGTTTCGCCTCCCAACGTATTCACCTTTGGGTGATGTCAACAAAAATTAACTCATGCTACCCATATTCAGCTGGACATATGTGCCTAGATCTGTCCGCACCACATGATGTTTGCCAAAGGAGAAAAATAAAAAGGAATAGAGAGAAAAACTTTGACTCTTTGCATAAAAGTAAATACTGAAAAGTAAAAGATAGGCCCTTCACAGAGGGAAGCAGAGCTTGCCATGCGCTTGTTTGTTTGTATTCTCAGCCCCTTAGTGCAAAAGAATGTCATGTTATATTGCCCCTTATGATAGCAACCTTTATTATGCAGTCTGTCACTTTTATTCTTTGCCATCACAAGTTCGTACAACGCTCAATTTTCTCTTACACTAAATGATCTAACACTTCTAGAAGCAATTTTATTGCCTTTTTGCACCAATGACAACTTACTTTAAGGATCTTGCTCAATCCTTAGGTAGGTGGACTCTTGAAGATAAGATTTGGGTTTAATGGTTTTTGGATGCATAAGCAATATCTCTACTTGGTGCGGAATTTTTGGCTAGCAAAGATAGGGGGCAAGCACCACATGTTGAAGGATCTATAACAATATAACTTCTATGTGAATATGAACAAACATAAACCATTACGTTGTGTTCCTTGTCCAACTTCAACAATTTTGGCATATAATATTTTGATGGGGGCTCACAATCACAAAATATTTCCAAGATAGTGTATCTGCATGTGAAAGTTCTCTTCCTCATACTAATTATTTGTGAATTGCTTGTATGACCAATATTGTGATTGTCAAGCCTCCAAATATTTCCCTTTCTAAACCCAATTTGAAGCTACCACTAGGCATGATATGATTTCAACTTCATGACATTCAATTTATTCAAGAATTTACTCATAGGATATAAGTGAAGCACAAGAGTAAATGACAAGCTACTCCAAAAAGATATAAATGAAGATCATGAGTATAATATTTCTTTATCTCAAATTAATTTAAGTGGAGAAAGAGATAATTTCTTCAAAAATACTAAAGCACACCGTGCTAAAAATAATATATAAGTGAAGCACTAGAGCAACGGCGCCAGAAAAAAGCTTCGTTGACGGGATGTGAATGCCGCTTACCTAACCTCCCTGGCAACTATTTGGGGGCTCTATTTTATTGAAAAACTTTCAGATATAAGTATTTTATTAAAACTGCAAGCATACAAAATGAAATGACATTTCAAGAATAGCACATCTCATGTGAAGAGGTAAAAACTTAGGATCAACCGATACTAACCAGCAATTGTTGATGAAGAAAGGTGGGATGCCTATCAGGGCATCCCCAAGCTTAGATGCTTGAGACTTCTTGAAATATTATCTTGGGGTGCCTTGGGAATCCCCAAGCTTGATCATTTGTGTCTTCTTAATTCTTCTCATATCACAGTTTTCCTAAATCTCAAAAGCTTCATCCACACAAAACTCAACAAGAACTCATGAGATAAGTTAGTATAAATCAATGCAAAACCTTATCATCCTCTACTGTAGAAAATGAATTAAATTATAATTTAACATTGCATACTAGTTTCCTCTGCATATTTAATACTCCTATCCTCAAATAGAATCATTGAACACGCAATCATATGCAAACAATGCAAACATAACAGCAATCTGTCAAAACAGTAGTCTGTAAAGAATGCAAGAGGATCCATACTTCCCTAACTCATTTTTTTAAAATTTAACATGTTGTAGGAAATTTATCATAGCTTGCTTTGCAAAAGGTTTCAACCTTCTATCACATTCTGACTTTTCTCGGGAATTTTTACAACAGCGACAAACTTTCTGTTTTCAAACAACAACATGTAGACTTGCAAAGTAAGCATGGTAAAGGCTACCCTTGACACTTTCATTGAAATTAAAGGTACAAAACATTATTATAGATACCAGCAAGAAAATTGTAACAAAATAAAATGATGCTCCAAGAAAAACTCATATCATGTGACGAATGAAAATATAGCTTCAAGTGAGGTTACCGATAATGTTGGAGACGAAAGAGGGGATGCCTTCCGGGGCATCCCCAAGCTTAGTTGCTTGGGTATTCCTTGAATATTTCCTTGGAGTGCCTTGGGCATTCCCAAGCTTAGGGTCTTGCCACTCCTTATTCTCCTCATATTGACATCTCACCCAAAATTTGAAAAATTCAATCACACAAAACTTAACAAAACTTCGTGAGATGGGTTAGTATGATAAAACAAATCATTCACTTTGGGTACTGTCAAAGACAAGATTCATAATTGTTCTCACACAATTCCTACTATAGCATATCATTTCTACAATTTATATTGATCAATATAAGCCATAGAAACAAGAAAACAAGCAAACTATGCATTGAAAACAGAATTTGTCAAAAACAGAACAGTGTGTAATGATCTGAACATTTACCATACTTCTGCAACTCTAAAAATTCTGAAAAGAAAAAATTGTATATTAATCTTCTGCAAAAAGAATCAACTCAAAAACACTCTTCTGTTAAAAATGAGAATTTTTTCGTGAGCGTAAAAGTTTCTATTTTTCAGCAAGATCAAATATACTATCATCCACACTATTCCAAAGGCTTTACTTGGCACTTTATTGAAACAAAACATGTAAAACATGATTACTACAATAGCTTAACCATGTGAAAACACAAAAAGAGTAGGTATAAGTGTTGGGTTGTCTCCCAACAAGCGCTTTTCTTTAATGCCTTTTAGCTAGGCATGATGATTTTAATGATGCTCACATAAAAGTAAAGAACTGAAACATAACGGGAGCATCATGAATCACATGGCAAGCACATTTGAGTCTAACCCACTTCCTACGCATAGGGATTTTTTGATCAAACAACTTTTGGGAGCAAGAATCAACTAGCATAGGAAGGCAAAACAAGCAAAACTTCCAAATTTTCAACACATAGAGAGGAAACTTGATATTATTGCAATACCTACAAGCATATGGCCCTCTCTCATAATAATTTTCAGTAGCATCATCAATAAACTCAACAATATAACCATCACATAAAGCATTATTTTCATGATGCAAAAGCATATAAATTTTGCTACTCTCCACATAAGAAAATTTATTCTCATGAATAGTGGTGGGAGCAAACTCAACAAAATAACTATCATGAGATTGAAAATTAAAGTCATGATGACAAGTTTCATGGTTATCAATATTCAATATAGCATACATGTCATCACCATAATCATCATAGATAGCAACTTTGTTATCATAGTAAATTGAAACATCCTACAAAGTAGTGGATTCATCACTAAATAAAGTCATGACCTCTCCAAATCCATTTTTATCAATATAATCATCATAAATAGGAGGCATGCAATCATCATAATAATTTTTCTCATCAATACTTGGGTCACTAAAAATATGATATTCATCAAATTTAGCATCCCCAAGCCTATGGCTTTGCATATCATTAGCATCATGGATATTCAAAGAATTCATAAGCAATCATGCTCATCATTGAAATATTTTGTGCCAAACATTTTATTGACTTCTTCTTCTAACAATTGAGCACAATTTTCCGATCCATCATTTTCAAGAACGATATTATAAAGATGATCAATAATATAATGCAACCTTGATTCCATTTTTTATAGTTTTCTTTTACAAAACAAAACTAGTGATAAAACAAGAAACAAAAAGATTCGATTGCAAGATCTAAAGATATACCTTCAAGAACTCACCTCCCCGGCAACGGTGCCAGAAAAGAGCTTGATGTCTACTACGCAATATTATTCTTGTAGACACGGGTGTTGGGCCTCCAAGCGCAGAGTTTTGTAGGACAGTAGAAATTTTTCCTCAAGTGGATGACCTAAGGTTTATCAATCCGTGGGAGGTGTAGGATAAAGATGGTCTCTCTCAAACAACCCTGCAACCAAATAAAAAAAATTCTCTTGTATCCCCAACACACCCAATACAATGGTAAATTGTATAGGTGCACTAGTTCGGCGAAGAGATGGTGATACAAGTGTAATATGGATAGTAGATATTGATGTTTGTAATAGGAACAATAAAAAAACAGCAAGGTAGCAAGTGACAAAAGTGAGCACAAATGGTATTGCAATGTTTGAAAACAAGGCCCAGGGTCCGTACTTTTGCTAGTGAAATCTCTCAACAATACTAATATAATTGTATCATATAACCATCCCTCAAAGTGCGATGAATAATCACTCCAAAGTTCCTATCTAGCGGAGAACATAAGAAGGAATTGATTGTAGCTATTCTTTCCGATCAATCTATCCATTAGTTCATACTAAAATAACATCAAATTATACTTTCTGATTGATCTATCAAGAGTTCGTACTAAAATAACACAAGTTATTCTTTCCGATCGATCTATCAAGAGTTCTTATTAAAATAACACCCAAAAAAAATTCAAATTTATAATACTCAATCCAACACAAAGAACCTCAAAGAGTGCCCCAAGATTTCTACCGGAGAAACAAAGACAAAAACATGCATCAACCCCTATGCACAGATTACACCAATATCACCACGGGAATCCGCAAGTTGAGTGCCAAAACACATATCAAGTGAATCAATATGATACCCCATTGTCACCACGAGTATTCAATTGCAAGACATATATCAAGTGTTCTCAAATCCATAAAAGTATTCAATCCGATAAAACGAAATCTCAAAGGGAAAAATAAATTTATCACAAGATAGAGAGAAAACATCATACGACCCGACTATATTAACAAAGCCCGCGATACATCAAGATTGTGCATCTCAAGAACATGAGAGAGAGATTAAATAGATAGCTACTGATACAAACCCTCAGCCCCGAGGGTGGACTACTCTCTCCTCATCATTGTGGCCGCCGGCATGATGAAGATGGCCACCGGTGATGATTTCCCCCTCCGACAGGGTGCCTTAAAGGGTCTAGATTGGTTTTTAGGTGGCTACAGAGCCTTGTGACAGCGGTACTTCTGATCTAGGGTCACCGCGAAGGGTTTCGGAATATTTGCGAATTTATAGGGCGGAGAAGGGGTGCGGGAGGCCACCGAGGTGGGCACAACCCACCTGGGCGCGCCTGGGGGCCCAGGCGCGCCCTGGTGGGTTGTGCCCCCCTCGGGGCACCCCCCAGGTGCTGCTCTGGCCCATCCTGGGTGTTCTGGTCCATAAAAAATCTCCAAAAAATTTTGTGGTGTTTGGACTCTGTTTGATATTGATTTCCTGCGGTGTAAAAAACAAGCAAAAAACATCAACTGGCACTAGGCACTGGGTGAATAAGTTAGTCCCAAAAATGATATAAAGTTGTTATAAATGATTGTAAAACATCCAAGAATGATAATAAAACAGCATGAATACTTCATAAATTATAGATACGTTGGAGACGTATCAAACCACCATACTGTTAAGTGGGCTCGAGGTAAACAAAGTCAAAAACCTAAGTGATGATCTATATTGAATCCTATGTATTCTAGTGAAGACAATGAGAGAACGTCTCTTCGAGAGTTGGTTGGGTCATCTTTGCTTGTAGCCCAAGGCAAGCTACCGCGTGTGTTTGAAATCTGACTGTTAGGACACATGTCGATTGGCCGCCGACCCAGTGTCAGTTCAGTCATATCATGTCGGGTTTCCCTGGCTTCAAATAACCATACCCCTCCACCATGAGTGGGTGGCTGCTCCAAGTTATTGCACGTCTTTTGTCGTTTGAGAGCAACCCACCTCCAAAGCCTTTGAGAGAGAATTCTTGTAAGGAAAACCCCAAACACCCATAACCCAAAGTGAGTGACCATCACCGAAGACATTTTGTTCGGCATGAACCAAAGACTTATTACCCTTGAAGACTATTATCTTCTAGCTGGTTAGGCATCGCGTTCTGAGTATCCAAGAGTCATTATGGATTGCTGGTGAACGAAGTATGTGAAGGTTTGTAAGTCTACCTTGAAGACTTACCCGAGTGATTGGGAGAGGTCTACAATGACCTTGGCTCAAGGGGAATAAGGTTAAGACTAGGTCTTCTGAATTCAATCTCAGCCTCCCTAACAAGACGTACAATTGTCACATCAGCTGGAATTGGTCCAACAAATCACTAGACTTCTCCGAGCAACTAGTTCTATCACTCCACCACTTTACTTATTGTTTAGTATCGTGAAGCCTTTGCTTGATCTTTATGTTTGAGGCCATTACATGAAAAAAATCCCCCTGATTACATCTTTGTCTTCACATTAATTGTTTATATTGTCACTAGTACCTAGTTTGATGTCTGTATTCACTTCTCACTTCAATTGTGTTGTTATGCCATCATGTCTAGCGGATTTTATCTTCCGTTGTATCATGTCTAGTTACTGTTTTGCTTATGCGTCTTCGAAGTCTTTGCCCGAATTCGAAGACATTCATAAAATAACCTATTCACTCCCTCTAGTCGATAACTAGCACTTTCAGAAATACAAAATCATGCAAAAATAGGAACTAATATTGGGCACTAGGTTAATATGTTAGTCCCAAAAATATAAATTGTTGCGAGATGTATGTGGAAAGTTGTAAGATATTGGCATGAAATAATCAAAAATTATAGATACGATATATCACTCCTCAAAAATAATTTCTCGCAAAACTTGCTTCAAATAGTTAGATAAGACCTTAGAGCCTATTTTGTATAGAACACTGTAGAGAGTGATGGTTGAACAGAGAGAGCATGGTAAGGGGTTTTACCTTCAGAAAAAAAACAAATATTATTTCATTTATTACCTATGCACTTTCTTCACCACATAAAATTTCATCCCCACAAATGTCCCAATAATGCTCGAAGAAATGAGCAGGATAACCATCAGGCCCAAGGGCTTTGGTCAGGATCATTTGAGATTATGCGGTTTTAACTTCCTCCTCACTATACGATGACATAATTTTTGCATTCATTGCCGAATTGACCATCACTGGTACCAACTCATGAATATTCGATACCCCATTCATACCTTATGTGCTAAAAATGTCTTGTAGAACACCGTAGCGAGCCCTTCCATCTTAGCTAGATCATGTGTAAGCGAACAACCTTTCCAGTAAGATTTTATTTTAGTTTTTCTTCTTCTCATACTAGCACTCTAAGGAAAAGTTTTGTGTTTCAATCACCGGCCTTTAACCAATCAACATGGGATCTATGGCGATACAAGGTATCCTCCATATGATATAGATTAACTTGCCGATCTAATTTTTTGTCTCTGCATGTGATAGTATAGACCCGGCGGGGTCATTTTGCAAGATTTTCAATTCTCCCTTAGTCTCTTTTATTACCTCATTGGTCATGTTACCAATGTTTTGGATGTTCTACTAGACCAAAGACACGGATAGCCCGCTGATACGTCCATTTTGCATCATGCTTATATGTTGATATTTATTGCATTATGGGATGTTATTACACGTTATGTCACAACACTTATGCCTTTTCTCTCTTATTTTACAAGGTTTACATGAAGAGGGAGAATGCCGGCAACTGAAATTCTGGGCTGGAAAAGGAGCAAACTCTGGAAACCTATTCTGTGCAATTCAAAAAGCCCCGAAACTTCACAGGACTCCATTTCAGAAAATATAAAAAATATCTGGCAAAAGAAGATCACCAGGGGGGCCACCAGCTGTCCACGAGGGTGGGGGCGCCCCCCCTCTCTGGGCGCACCCCCCTGCCTCGTGGGCCCCCCGATGCCCATCTTGTCCTATATGAGGTGTTTTGACGTGAAAAAGAACATAAGGAGGCTTTCGGGACCAGACGCCGCCGTCTTGAGGCGAAACCTTGGTGGAAACCAATCTAGGGCTCCCGCAGAGCTGTTCTGCCGGGGATACTTCCCTCCGGGAGGGGGAAATCGTCACCGCCGTCATCACCAACAACTCTCCCATATTGGGGAGGGCTATCTTCATCAACATCTTCAACAGCACCATCTCCTCTCAAACCGCAGTTCATCTCTTGTATCCAATCTTTGTTCCCAAACCTCAGATTTGTACATGTGGGTTGCTAGTAGTGTTGATTACTCCTTGTAATTGATGCTAGTTGTTTTACTTGGTGGAAGATCATATTTTCAGATCCATTATGCATATTAATACCCCTCTGATCATGAACCATATTATGTCTTGTGAGTAGTTACTTTTGTTCCTGAGGACATGGGAGAAGTCTTGCTATTAGTAGTCATGTGAATTTGGTCTTCGTTCGATATTTTGATGAGATGTATGTTGTCTCTCCTCTAGTGGTGTCATGTGAACGTCGACTACATGACACTTCACCATTATTTGTTCCTAGAGGAAGGCATTGGGAAGTAATAAGTAGATGATGGGTTGCTAGAGTGATAGAAGCTTGAACCCTAGCTTATGCGTTGCTTCGTAAGGGGCTGATTTGGATCCACTTGTTTCATGCTATGGTTAGGTTTACCTTAATACTTCTTTTGTAGTTGCGGATGCTTGCATTAGAGGTTAATCATAAGTGAGAGGCTTGTCCAAGTAAGGACAACACCCAAGCACCGGTCCACCCACATACCAAATTATCAAAGTACTGAACGCGAATCAGATGATCGTGATGAAAACTAGCTTGACGATAATTCCCATGTGTCCTCGGGAGCGCTTTCCTTTATATAAGAGTTTTCCCAGGCTTTTCCTTCACTACAAAAAGGATTAGGCCATCTTGCTGCACCTTATTTACTTTTACCTTTTGTTACTTGCTACCAATTACCTTTTCACAAAACTATTTGTTACCTATAATTTCAGTGCTTGCAGAAAATACCTTACTGAAAACTGCCTATCAATTCCTTCTGCTCCTCGTTGGTGAAGGAAATATGCCCTAGAGGCAATAATAAAGATGTTATTTGTATTTCCTTATATCATGATAAATGTCTTTTATTCATGCTAGAATTGTATTAACCGGAAACTTAGTACATGTGTGGATACATAGACAAAACAGTATGTCCCTAGTATGCCTCTACTAGACTAGCTCATTGATCATAGATGGTTATGTTTCCTAGGCATAGACATGAGTTGTCATTTGATCAACGGGATCACATCATTAGGAGAATGATGTGATGGACAAGACCCATTCGTTAGCATAGCACTATGATCGTTTAGTTTAACTGCTATTGCTTTCTTCATGACTTATACATGTTCCTATGACTATGAGATTATGCAACTCCCGAATACCGTAGGAACACCTTGTGTGCTATCAAACGTCACAACGTAACTGGGTGATCATAAAGATGCTCTACAGGTGTCTCCGAAAGTATTCGTGATGTTGGCATAGATCAAGATTAGGATTTGTCACTCCGAGTGTCGGAGAGGTATCTCTGGGCCCTCTCGGTAACACACATCATAATAAGCCTTGCAAGCAAAAGACTAATGAGTTAGTCACGAGATGATGTGTTACGAAACGAGTAAAGAGACTTGCCGGTAAACGAGATTGAACTAGGTATAAAGATACCGACGATCGAATCTCGGGCAAGTAACATACAGTTTGACAAAAGGAACAACGAATGTTGTTATGCGGTTCTGACCGATAAAAGATCTTCGTAGAATATGTAGGAGCCAATATGAACATCCAGGTTCCGCTATTGGTTATTGACCAGAGATGAGTCTCGGTCATGTCTACATAGTTCTCGAACCCGTAGGGTCCGCACGCTTAACGTTTGATGACGATCGGTATTATGAGTTTTTGAGTATTGATGTACCGAAGGTAGTTCGGAGTCCCGGATGAGATCACGGACATGACGAGGAGTCTCGGAATGTTCGAGACATAAAGATTGATATATTGGACGGCTATATTCGGACACCGGAAGTATACCGGAAAAGTTTCGGATTTATCGGGAATGCCGGAGGGGGTTACCGGAACCCCCTACAAGAGGGGATGGTCCATAGTGGGCCTAAAGGGTGAGAGAGAGGCAGCCCATAGGGCTGGCCGGCGCCCCCACCTAGGAATCCTAGTTGGACTAGGATTGGGGGGGGCGCCACCTCTCCTATTCCTTTCCCCCTTCTTCCTTTCGGTGAATCCTACTAGGAATAGGATTGCAATCCTATTCCTAGTAGGAGTCCACTCCTAGCCGCACCATAGAGGTTGGCCAGCCCTCCCTCCCTTGCTCCTTTATATACGGGGGCAGGGGGGCACCCAAAGACACACAAGTTGAATTGTTTTAGCCGTGTGCAGTGCCCCCCTCCACAGAATCACACCTCGGTCGTACCGTCGCGGAGCTTAGGCGAAGCCCTGCGCCGGTGAACACATCATATCCGTCACCTCGCCGTCGTGCTGACGAAACTCTCCCGTGAAGCTCAACTGGATCAAGAGCTCGTGGGACGTCATCAAGCTGAACGTGTGCTGAACGCGGAGGTGCCGTACGTTCGGTGCTTGATCGGTTGGATCGCGAAGAAGTTCGACAACATCAACCGCGTCACTTGACGCTTCCGCTCCCGGTCTACGAGGGTACGTAGACACACTCTCCCCTCTCGTTGATATGCATCTGGTAGATAGATCTTGCGTGATCGTAGGAAAATTTTAAAATACTACGTTCCCCAACAGTGGCATCATGAGCCAGGTCTATGCGTAGATGATATGCACGAGTAGAACACAATGAGATTGTGGACGATACTAGTCATACTGCTTACCAGCATGTCATACTTTGCTTTGGCGGTATTGTGAGATGAAGCGGCCCGGACCGACATTACGCGTACGCTTACGCGAGACTGGTTTCACCGTTACGAGCACTCGTTGCTTAAAGGTGACTGGCGGGTGTCTGTCTCTCTCACTTTAGCTGAATCAAGTGTGGCTACGCCCGGTCCTTGTGAAGGTTAAAACAACACATACTTGACGAAACATCGTTGTGGTTTTGTATGCGTAGGTAAGAACGGTTCTTGCTAAGCCCGTAGCAGCCACGTAAAACTTGCAACAAACAAAGTAGAGGACGTCTAACTTGTTTTTGCAGGGCATGTTGTGATGTGATATGGTCAAGACATGATGAGTTATACGGTTTTGTATGAGATGATCATGTTTTGTAAAGTTATCGGCAACTCGCAGGAGCCATATGGTTGTCGCTTTATTGTATGAAATGCAATCGCCATGTAATTGCTTTACTTTATCACTAAGCGGTAGCGATAGTCGTGGAAGCAATAGTTGGCGAGACGACAACGATGCTACGATGAAGATCAAGGTGTCAAGCCGGTGACGAAGGTGATCATGACGGTGCTTTGAAGATGGAGATCAAAA
>LR738710.1:183558093-183645053 GCA_902687465.1 Secale cereale | reverse complement strand
ATGATGGCCATATCATGTCACATATTTTGATTGCATGTGATGTTTATCTTATTATGCTTCTTATTTTGCTTAGAACGACGGTAGCATTATAAGATGATCCCTTACTAAATTTCAAGGTATAAGTGTTCTCCCTAAGTATGCACCGTTGCGAAAGTTCGTCGTGCCGAGACACCACGTGATGATCGGGTGTGATAAGCTCTACGTTCAAATACAACGGGTGTAAGCCAGTTTTGCACACGCAGAATACTCGGGTTAAACTTGACGAGCCTAGCATATACAGATATGGCCTCGGAACACTGGAGACCGAAAGGTCGAGCGTGAATCATATAGTAGATATGATCAACATAAGATGTTCACCATTGAAAACTACTCCATCTCACGTGATGATCGGACATGGTTTAGTTGATTTGGATCACGTGATCATTTAGATGGCCAGAGGGATGTCTATCTAAGTGGGAGTTCTTTAAAATTAATATGATTAAATTGAACTTTAATTTATCATGAACTTAGTCCTGATAGTTTTTGCATATCTATGTCGTTGTAGATCAATGGCCCGTGCTACCGTTCCTTTGAATTTTAATGCATTCCTAGAGAAAGCTAAGTTGAAAGATGATGGTAGCAATTACACGGACTGGGTACGTACCCTGAGGATTATCCTCATTGCTGCACAGAAGAATTATTTCCTTGAAGCACCGCTAGGTGACAAGCCCCCTTCCGCTGATGCAGACGCTTTGAACGTCTGGCAGTCGCGGTCTGATGACTACACGATAGTTCAGTGTGCCATGCTTTACGGCTTAGAACCGGGACTTCAACGACGTTTTGAACGTCATGGAGCATATGAAATGTTCCAGGAGTTGAAGCTAATATTTCAAGCAAATGCCCGAATTGAGAAATATGAGATTTCCAATAAGTTCTACAGCTGCAAAATGGAGGAGAATAGTTCTATCAGTGAACACTTGCTCAGAATGTCTGGGTACTACAATCATATGACTCAACTTGGTTGCAAAGTTGACGAGGATAGTGTTATTGATAGAGTTCTTCAATCACTGCCACCAAGCTATAAAGGCTTCGTGATGAACTATAACATGCAAGGGATGCAAAAGACAATTCCCGAGCTCTTCGCTATGCTCAAAGCTGCGGAGGTAGAAATAAAAAAGGAGCATCAAGTGTTGATGGTTAACAAGACCACTAGTTTCAAGAAAAAGGGCAAGGGAAAGAAAGGGAACTTCAAAAAGAATAGCAAGTCAGTTGCTACTTCCACGAAGAAACCCAAATCTGGAGCCAAGCCTGAAACTGAGTGCTTCTACTGCAAGGGGACTGGACACTGGAAGCGGAACTGCCCCAAGTATTTGGCGGATAAGAAGGATGGCAAGATGAACAAAGGTATATATGATATACATGTTATTGATGTGTACCTTACTAATGCTCGTAGTAGTACCTGGGTATTTGATACCGGTTCGGTTGCTAATATTTGTAACTCGAAACAGGGACTACGGATTAAACGAAGATTAGCTAAGGACGAGGTGACGATGCGCGTGGGAAACGGTTCCAAAGTCGATGTGATCGCCGTCGGCACGCTACCTCTACATCTACCTTCGGGATTAGTTTTAGACCTAAATAATTGTTATTTGGTGCCAGCGTTGAGCATGAACATTATATCTGGATCTTGTTTATTGCGAGACGATTATTCATTTAAATCAGAGAATAATGGTTGTTCCATTTTGATGAATAATATCTTTTATGGTCATGCACCCTTAAAGAGTGATCTATTCTTACTGGATCTCGATTGTGGTGATACACATATTCATAATATTGAAACCAAAAGATGCAGGGTTAATAATGATAGTGCAACTTATTTGTGGCACTGCCGTTTAGGTCATATTGGTGTAAAACGCATGAAGAAACTCCATAAAGATGGACTTTTGGAATCACTTGGTGCTTGCGAACCATGCCTCATGGGCAAGATAACTAAAACTCCGTTCTCCGGAACTATGGAGCGAGCAACAGATTAGTTGGAAATCATACATACTGATGTATGTGGACCAATGAGTGTTGATGCTCGCGGCGGGTATCGTTATTTTCTGACCTTCACTGATGATTTGAGCAGATATGGGTATATCTACTTAATGAAACACAAGTCTGAAACATTTGAAAAGTTCAAAGAATTTCAGAGTGAAGTAGAGAATCATCGTAACAAGAAAATAAAGTTCCTACGATCTGATCATGGAGGAGAATATTTGAGTTACGAGTTTGGTCTTCATTTGAAACAATGTGGAATAGTTTCACAACTCACGCCACCTGGAACACCACAACGTAATGGTGTGTCCGAACGTCGTAACCGTACTTTATTGGATATGGTGCGATCTATGATGTCTCTTACCGATTTACCACTATCGTTTTGGGGTTATGCTTTAGAGACAGCTGCATTCACGTTAAATAGGGCACCATCTAAATCCGTTGATACGACGCCTTATGAACTATGGTTTGGCAAGAAACCAAAGTTGTCGTTTCTTTAAATTTGGGGCTGCGATGCTTATGTGAAAACACTTCAACCTGATAAGCTCGATCCCAAGTCGGAAAAATGTGTCTTCATAGGATACCCAAAAGAGACTGTTGGGTACACCTTCTATCACAGATCCGAAGGCAAAATATTCGTTGCCAAGAACGGATCCTTTCTAGAAAAAGAGTTTCTCTCGAAAGAAGTGAGTGGGAGGAAAGTAGAACTTGATGAGGTAATTGTACCTTCTCCCATATTGGAAAGTAGTACATCACAGGAAATTGTTCCAGTGATTCCTACACCAATTAGTGAGGAAGTTGATGATAATGATCATGAAACTTCGGATCAAGTTTCTACTGAACGTCGTAGATCAACCAGAGTACGTTCCGCTCCAGAGTGGTACGGCAACCCAGTTCTGGAAATCATGTTGCTAGACCATGATGAACCTACGAACTATGAGGAAGCGATGATGAGCCCAGATTCCGCAAAATGGCTTGAAGCCATGAAATCTGAGATGGGATCCATGTATGAGAACAAAGTATGGACTTTGGTTGACTTGCCCGATGATCGGCAGGCCATCGAAAATAAATGGATCTTCAAGAGGAAGACCGACGCAGACGGTAATATTACTGTTTACAAAGCTCGACTTGTTGCGAAAGGTTTTCGACAAGTTCAAGGAGTTGACTACGATGAGACTTTCTCACCTGTAGCGATGCTTAAGTCTGTCCGAATCATGTTAGCAATTGCCGCATTTTATGATTATGAAATCTGGCAAATGGATGTCAAAACTGCATTCCTAAATGGATATCTTAAAGAAGAGTTGTATATGATGCAACCAGAAGGTTTTGTCGATCCAAAAGGTGCTAACAAAGTATGCAAACTCCAACGATCCATCTATGGACTGGTGCAAGCATCTCGGAGTTGGAATATACGCTTTGATGAGGTGATCAAAGCATATGGTTTTATACAGACTTTTGGAGAAGCCTGTATTTACAAGAAAGTGAGTGGGAGCTCTGTAGCATTTCTAATATTATATGTAGATGACATATTGTTAATTGGAAATGATATAGAATTTCTGGATAGCATAAAAGGATACTTGAATAAAAGTTTTTCAATGAAAGACCTCGGAGAAGCTGCTTACATATTAGGCATCAAGATCTATAGAGATAGATCAAGACGCTTAATTGGACTTTCACAAAGCACATACCTTGATAAGATTTTGAAAAGGTTCAAAATGGATCAGTCAAAGAAAGGATTCTTGCCTGTTTTACAAGGTATGAAGTTGAGTAAGACTCAATGCCCGACCACTGCAGAAGATAGAGAGAAAATGAAAGTCATTCCCTATGCCTCAGCCATAGGATCTATCATGTATGCAATGCTGTGTACCAGACCTGATGTGTGCCTTGCTATAAGTCTAGCAGGGAGGTACCAAAGTAATCCAGGAGTGGATCACTGGACAGCGGTCAAAAACATCCTAAAGTATCTGAAAAGAACAAAGGATATGTTTCTCGTATATGGAGGTGACAAAGAGCTCGTCGTAAACGGTTACGTCGATTCCAGCTTTGACACTGATCCGGATGACTCTAAGTCACAAACCGGATATGTATTTTTATTGAACGATGGAGCTGTCAGTTGGTGCAGTTCCAAGCAGAGCGTCGTGGCGGGATCTACGTGTGAAGCGGAATACATAGCTGCTTCGGAAGCAGCAAATGAAGGAGTCTGGATGAAGGAGTTCATATCCGATCTAGGTGTAGTACCTAGTGCATCGGGTCCAATGAAAATCTTTTGTGACAACACTGGAGCCATAGCCTTGGCGAAGGAATCCAGGTTTCACAAGAGAACAAAGCACATCAAAAGACGCTTCAATTCCATCCGCGATCTAGTCAAGGAGGGAGACATAGAGATTTGCAAAATACATACGGATCTGAATGTTGCAGACCCGTTGACTAAGCCTCTTCCACGGGCAAAACATGATCAGCACCAAGATTCCATGGGTGTGAGGATCATCACTTTGTAATCTAGATTATTGACTCTAGTTCAAGTGGGAGACTGAAGGAAATATGCCCTAGAGGCAATAATAAAGATGTTATTTGTATTTCCTTATATCATGATAAATGTCTTTTATTCATGCTAGAATTGTATTAACCGGAAACTTAGTACATGTGTGGATACATAGACAAAACAGTATGTCCCTAGTATGCCTCTACTAGACTAGCTCATTGATCAAAGATGGTTATGTTTCCTAGCCATAGACATGAGTTGTCATTTGATCAACGGGATCACATCATTAGGAGAATGATGTGATGGACAAGACCCATCCGTTAGCATAGCACTATGATCGTTTAGTTTAACTGCTATTGCTTTCTTCATGACTTATACATGTTCCTATGACTATGAGATTATGCAACTCCCGAATACCGTAGGAACACCTTGTGTGCTATCAAACGTCACAACGTAACTGGGTGATCATAAAGGTGCTCTACAGGTGTCTCCGAAAGTATTCGTGGTGTTGGCATAGATCAAGATTAGGATTTGTCACTCCGAGTGTCGGAGAGGTATCTCTGGGCCCTCTCGGTAACACACATCATAATAAGCCTTGCAAGCAAAAGACTAATGAGTTAGTCACGAGATGATGTGTTACGGAACGAGTAAAGAGACTTGCCGGCAACGAGATTGAACTAGGTATAAAGATACCGATGATCGAATCTCGGGCAAGTAACATACCGTTTGACAAAAGGAACAACGTATGTTGTTATGCGGTTCTGACCGATAAAAGATCTTCGTAGAATATGTAGGAGCCAATATGAACATCCAGGTTCCGCTATTGGTTATTGACCAGAGATGAGTCTCGGTCATGTCTACATAGTTCTCGAACCCGTAGGGTCCGCACGCTTAACGTTTGATGACGATCGGTATTATGAGTTTTTGAGTATTGATGTACCGAAGGTAGTTCGGAGTCCCGGATGAGATCACGGACATGACGAGGAGTCTCGGAATGTCCGAGACATAAAGATTGATATATTGGACGGCTATATTCGGACACCGGAAGTATACCGGAAAAGTTTCGGATTTATCGGGAATGCCGGAGGGGGTTACCGGAACCCCCTACGAGAGGGGATAGTCCATAGTGGGCCTAAAGGGTGAGAGAGAGGCAGCCCATAGGGCTGGCCGGCGCCCCCACCTAGGAATCCTAGTTGGACTAGGATTGGGGGGGCGCCACCTCTCCTATTCCTTTCCCCCTTCTTCCTTTCGGTGAATCCTACTAGGAATAGGATTGCAATCCTATTCCTAGTAGGAGTCCACTCCTAGCCGCACCATAGAGGTTGGCCGGCCCTCCCTCCCTTGCTCCTTTATATACGGGGGCAGGGGGCACCCAAAGACACACAAGTTGAATTGTTTTAGCCGTGTGCGGTGCCCCCCTCCACAGAATCACACCTCGGTCGTACCGTCGCGGAGCTTAGGCGAAGCCCTGCGCCGGTGAACACATCATATCCGTCACCACGCCGTCGTGCTGACGAAACTCTCCCGTGAAGCTCAACTGGATCAAGAGCTCGTGGGACGTCATCAAGCTGAACGTGTGCTGAACGCGGATGTGCCGTACGTTCGGTGCTTGATCGGTTGGATCGCGAAGAAGTTCGACAACATCAACCGCGTCACTTGACGCTTCCGCTCCCGGTCTACGAGGGTACGTAGACACACTCTCCCCTCTCGTTGCTATGCATCTGGTAGATAGATCTTGCGTGATCGTAGGAAAATTTTAAAATACTACGTTCCCCAACAGTTGGGTTCGACACTCTTACTTATCGAAAGGACTATGATAGATCCCCTACACTTGTGGGTCATCAAGGCTCTTTTCTGGCGCCGTTGCCAGGGAGTGAAGTGCCTTTGGTAAGTGGAATTTGGTAAGGAAAAATTTATATAGTGTGCTGAAATTTATTGTCACTTGTTACTATGGCTCATAATCCTTTGAGGGGCTTGTTCGGGGTATCTTCACCCCGGCCAGAAGAGCAAAGAGTTGCTCCTCAACCTACTGCACCTACTGAAAATGCTTGCTTTGAAATTCCTTCGGGTATGATAGAGAAACTGTTAGATAATCCTTTTACAGGAGGCGGAACACTGCATCCCGATTTACACCTAATCTATGTGGATGAAGTTTGTGGATTATTTAAGCTTGCAGGTATGCCCGACGATGTTATCAAGAAGATGGTCTTCCCTTTATATTTGAAGGGAGATGCATTGACATGGTTTAGGCTATGTGATGATATTGGATCATGGAACTATAGTCGTCTGAAGTTGGAATTTCATCAGAAGTTCTACCCTATGCACCAGGTTCATCGTGATCGTAATTATATTTATAATTTTTGGCCCCGCGAAGGAGAAAGCATCGCTCAAGCATGGGGGAGGCTTAAGTCAATGATATATTCATGCCCCAATCATGAGCTCTCAAGAGAAATGATTATTCAAAAAAAAATATGCTCGGCTTTCTCTCAATAATCGCTCCATGCTCAGTACTTCTTGTTCTGGCTCTTTTATGATGAAGACTATTGAATTCAAATGGCATTTATTGCAAAGAATTAAAGGCAACTCTGAAGATTGGGATCTTGACGAAGGTAAGGAGTCAGGTATGACCCCTAAGTTTTATTGTGTTAAAGCTTTTATGGATACCGATGTTTTCCGTGAGTTTAGCACTAAGTATGGACTTGACTCTGAGATAGTAGCTTCTTTCTGTGAATCATTTGCTACTCATGTTGATCTTCCCAAGGATAAGTGGTTTAAATACCATCCTCCCATTGAGGTAAAAGTAGTTAAATCTCCTAAAGTTGAAGAAAAAACTATCACTTATAATGTTGATCCTATTGTTCCTACTGCTTATATTGAGAAACCACCTTTCCTTGTTAGGATAAAGGAGCATGCTAAAGCTTCAACTGTAGTTTGTAAGAGTAATACTAGAACACCTACACCCTCTGAGAAAATTAAAGTTGAACCTAGTGTTCCTATGGTTAAAGATCTCTTGGTCGAAGATTTAGATGGACATGTTATTTACCTCCAAGAGGAATCTGCTAGAATAGCCAAACCCGATGCTAGGAATAAACATAGACCTATTGTAGGCCTGCCTGTTATCTCTGTTAAAATAGGAGATCATTGCTATCATGGTTTATGTGATGTAGGTGCTAGTGCAAGTATAATCCCTCATTCCCTATATCAAGAAATTATGCATGATATTGCACCTATTGAGTTAGAAGGGATTGATGTCACTATCAAGCTTGCTAATAGAGACACTATTGCACCAGTTGGGATTGTTAGAGATGTTGAAGTTTTGTGTGGGAAGGTTAAATACCCTGCTGAATTTCTTATATTCCCCACAAGATGAATTTTGTCCCATTATATTTGGTAGACCTTTCTTGAATACTGTCAATGCTAAGATAGACTGCTTGAAAGATATCGTTACTGTTGGTTTAGGGGATATGTCTCATGACTTTAACTTTGCTAAATTCCGTAGACAACCCCTTGATAAAGAATTACCTAGTAAGGATGAGATTATTGGTCTTGCTTCTATTGTTGTGCCTCCTAATGATCCTTTAGAACAATATTTGCTAGATCATGAAAATGATATGCATATGAATGAGAGAAGGGAAATAGATGAAATATTCTTTAATCACGGACCCGTATTGAAAAACAACTTGCCTGTTGAAATCCTAGGGTATCCTCCTCCACCCAAGGGTGATCCCGTGTTTGAACTTAAACCTTTACCTGATAATCTTAAATATGTTTATCTTGATGAAAAGAAGATATATCATGTTATTATAAGTGCTAACCTTTCAGAGCAGGAAGAAGAAAAATTACTAAAAACTCTGAAGAAGCACCGTGCTGCTATTGGATATACTCTGGATGATCTTAATGGCATTAGTCCCACCTTATGCCAACACAAGATAAAATTGGAAGAAAACACTAAACCAGTTATTGATCATCAACGACGATTAAACCCTAAGATGAAAGAAGTGGTAAGGAAGGAAATACTAAAGCTTCTAGAGGCAGGTATTATCTATCCGGTTGCTGATAGCCTGTGGGTAAGCCATGTCCATTGTGTCCCTAAGAAGGGAGGTATGCCTGTAGTTCCTAATGATAAAGATGAATTGATCCCGCAAAGAATTGTTACAGGTTATAGGATGGTAATTGATTTCCGCAAATTAAATAAAGCTACTAAGAAAGATCATTACCCCTTGCCTTTTATTGATCAAATGCTAGAAAGGTTATCCAAACATACTCACTTTTGCTTTCTAGATGGTTATTCTGGTTTCTCTCAAATACATGTGTCAAAAGGGGATCAAGAAAACACCACTTTTACTTGCCCTTCCGGTACCTTTGCTTATAGACGTATGCCTTTTGGTTAATGTAATGCACCTGCTACCTTCCAAAGATGCATGATGTCTATATTCTCTAATTTTTTTGAAAACATTGTTGAGGTTTTCATGGATGATTTCTCCGTTTATGGAACTTCTTTTGATGATTGCTTAAGAAACCTTGATCGAGTTTTGCAGAGATGTGAAGACACTAATATTGTTTTGAATTGGGAGAAGTGTCGCTTTATGGTTAATGAAGGCATTGTCTTGGGACATAAAATTTCTTAAAGAGGTATCCAAGTTGACAAGGCTAAAGTTGATGCTATTGAAAAGATGCCATGCCCCAGGGACATTAAAGGTATACGAAGTTTCCTTGGTCATGCCGAGTTTTATAGGAGGTTCATAAAGGACTTCTCCAAAATCTCCAGGCCTCTAACTAATCTCTTACAAAAAGATATTCCTTTTGTCTTTGATGATGATTGTCTAGAAGCATTTGAAATACTTAAGAAGGCATTGATCTCTGCACCTATTGTCCAACCTCCTGACTGGAATTTACCCTTTGAGATTATGTGCGATGATACGATTATGTTGTAGGTGCTATTTTAGGGCAAAGAATTGATAAGAAATTAAATGTTATCCAATATGCTAGTAAAACTCTAGATAGTGCCCAAAAAAATTATGCGACTACTGAGAAAGAATTTTTAGCAGTTGTATTTGCTTGTGATAAGTTTAGACCCTATATTGTTGGTTCTAAAGTAACTATTCACACTGATCATGCTGCTATCAAATACCTTATGGAAAAGAAAGAGTCTAAACCTAGACTTATTAGATGGGTTCTTTTGCTGCAAGAGTTTGACTTGCATATTATTGATAGAAGGGGAGCTGAGAACCCCGTTGCAGACAACTTGTCTAGGTTAGAGAATATACTTGATGACCCACAACCTATTGATGATAGCTTTCCTGATGAACAATTAGTTGTCATAAATACTTCTCGTACTGCTCCATAGTATGCTGATTATGCTAATTATATTGTTGCTAAGTTTATACCTCCTAGCTTCACATACCAGCAGAAGAAAAAGTTCTTCTATGATTTGAGACATTACTTCTGGGATGACCCACATCTTTATAAAGGAGTAGATGGTATTATTAGACGTTGTGTACCTGAGCATGAACAGGAACAGATCCTACGCAAGTGCCACACCGAAGCTTATGGAGGACACCATGCGGGAGATAGAACTGCACACAAGGTATTGCAATCCGGTTTTTATCGGCCTACTCTCTTCAAGGATGCCCGTAAGTTTGTCTTATCTTGTGATGAATGTCAAAGAATTGGTAATATCAGTAGACGTCAAGAAATGCCTATGTACTATTCACTTGTTATTGAACCATTTGATTTTTGGGGCTTTGATTATATGGGACCCTTTCCTTCCTCTAACAGGTACACGCATATTCTAGTTGTTGTTGATTACGTTACTAAGTGGGTAGAAGCTATTCCAACTAGTAGTGATGATCATAACACCTCTATTAAGATGCTTAAAGAAGTTATTTTTCCGAGGTTTGGAGTCCCTAGATACTTAATGACTGATGATGGTTCACACTTTATTCATGGTGCTTTCCCTAAAATGCTTGCAAAGTATGATGTCAACCATAGAATTGCATCCCCTTATCACCCACAGACTAGTGGTCAAGTAGAACTAAGTAATAGAGAGCTGAAATTAATTTTTCAAAAGACAGTTAATAGGTCTAGAAAGAATTGGTCCAAGAAACTTGATGATGCATTATGGGTCTATAGAACTGCATACAAAAATCCTATGGGTATGTCTCCATATAAAATGGTTTATGGAAAAGCTTGTCACTTACCTCTTGAACTAGAACATAAGGCCTGTTGGGCTATTAAAGAGCTCAATTGTGATTTCAAACTTGCCGGTGAGAAGAGGTTATTTGACATTAGCTCTCTTGATGAATGGAGAACCCAGGCCTATGAGAATGCCAAGTTGTTTAAGGAAAAAGTTAAAAGATGGCATGACAAAAGGATACAAAAGCGTGAGTTTAACGTAGATGATTATGTCTTGCTATACAACTCTTGTTTAAGATTTTTTGTAGGAAAACTTCTCTCTAAGTGGGAAGGCCCTTACATTATCGAGGAGGTCTATCGCTCCGGTGCCATAAAAATCAACAACTTCGAAGGCACAAATCCGAAGGTGGTAAACGGTCAAAGAATCAAACATTATATCTCAGGTAATCCTATAAATGTTGAAACCAATGTTATTGAAACCGTAACCCCGGAGGAATACATAAGGGACACTTTCTAGAACGATTCAGACTCCAAAAAGGAAGAGGTATGTGATACGGTAAGTGAACCAACTCCAAAACAATTCTAAAGGTAATCTTTCTCCATTTTGGAATATTTAGAAAAATAGAAAAAATAAGTGGCAGTCCGGAAGAGACACGAGCCGTCCACGAGGGTGGAGGGCGCCCCCCCCCTTCCATGGGCGCGCCCCCCTGCCTCGTGGGCAGCTTGTGTGCTTACCGGACTCTGATTTCTTGTATGTTACTCCTTTTGGTCGGTAAAAATTCATTATATATACTCCCGAAGGTTTTGACCTATGTATCACGCAAAAATCCTATGTTCTTGTTTCGAGCTATTTTTTGCTAGGGTTGACGAAGCCAGGCACCATGTCGTCTCCCTCCTCCAACAATGAAGGTAACGATGCTTGGCTAATGAAGATAGATCTGAAGAGGGAAGGACCCGAGGAGATCAACAAGAAGAAGAAGATCAAGAAGGAGGTGGAAGATCCGGCTCTGGCATTGGGAGAAGAAGACATCTATCAACCTCTTCCCAACCACTTTACCTCAACTGAGATTGAAGCTTTCAAGACGATTGAGTTAACTTAGATTCAAAACAAGCATCTCACAAGTGAAAAATATTTTGTTGAAGGAATATATAGTTGCACTCAAAGGTATTATCTGCAAGCTGGAGGATCTCCTACGCTCGATATATGATGATCCGGCGTCACTACTTTCAACTCCATCATCACCACCTCCGAAGAAGGAGACATAATCATATGGGTATGGGAACTCCCCTTGGCAACTGCCAAGCTTGGGGGATTGACCCCGGTATCGTATCACCATCACTCCTATCTTTACTGCTCTTCTCAGTTCGATCCTTTTGGTAGTATCTTGCTCTAATAGAATAAAGTTAGCATGATCTAGTTGTGAGCTTTTTCCTTATGATCTTTACCCTTTGTAATCAAGTCCGTGAGCTATATAATAAAGATTAGTGTTGAGTCAAGGGCTTGATTTACTCACTATGGTCATGATAAAAAGAAAGAAAACATAAAAAGTGTCAAGAGATCATATTGATCTTACGGGATGTAATGACTTCACATATAAAGAGTATGATGAATAAAAGTTGTTGGGAGTTGACAAACATAGTTTTGGTCATCGTTGCAATTAATAGTAAGTAATAAAAGAAGAGAGGCTTCACATACAAATAGACTATCTTGGACATCTTTTATGATTGTGAGCACTCATTAAAATATGACATGCTAAAGAGTTGATGTTGGACAAGGAAGACAACATAATGGGTTATGTTTTCTTATATCCAAAATAAAGTATATTGTCATGGATCATCCAACATGTTGAGCTTGCCTTTCCCGCTCATGCTAGCCAAAACTCCTTGCACCAAGTAGAGATACTACTTGTGCTTCCATACATCCTTAAAGCCAGTTTTGCCATGAGAGTCCACCATACCTACCTATGGATTGAGTAAGATCATTCAAGTAAGTTGTCATGTTGCAAACTCGCTAAAATATGTATGATTTATGAGTGTGGAGGAGATAAGCTTTATACGATCTTGTGATATGGAAGTAATAAAAGCGACGGACTGCATAATGAAGATCCTTATCACAAGTGGAAATATAAAGTGACATTCTTCTGTGCTAAGACTTTGTGCATCCAACCATAAAAACACATGACAACCTTTGCTCCCCTCTGCGAAGGGCCTATCTATTACTCTTGCCTTATAAGTGTCAAGGTGAAATTCACCTTTCCTTTTTACATTTTATCCTTTGGCAAGCACACTGTGTTGGAAAGATCCTGACATATATACCCACTTGGATGTAAGTTTTCATGGTCTATTACTGTTGACATTACCCCTGAGGTAAAAGGTTGGGAGGCAACACCACAAGCCCCTATCTTTCTCTGTGTCCGATTAAAACTCCATAACCATAAGTATTGCGTGAGTGTGAGCAATTGTGAAAGACTATATGATAGTTTAGTATTTAGGCTTGCTGAAAAGCTCTTATATTGGCTCTTTCCGATGTTACGATAAATTGCAATTGCTTCAGTGACCGAGACCAAAGTTTGTTAGTTTTCAATGAAGTTTATGATTCATGCTCGATAGTGAATGAATTATTACTTTAGCATAGGAATCATATGACAATATATATATATGTTGTTGTTATGAGAATGATCATGATGCCCTCATGTCCGTATTTTATTTTTATCGACGCCTCTATCTCTAAACATGTGGACATATTTTTTCGATATCGGCTTTCGCTTGAGAACAAGAGAGGTCTAAGCTTGGGGGAGTTGATACGTCCATTTTGCATCATGCTTATTTGTTGATATTTATTGCATTATGAGCTGTTATTACACGTTATGTCACAATACTTATGCCTTTTCTCTCTTATTTTACAAGGTTTACATGAAGAGGGAGAATGCCGCTAACTGGAATTCTGGGATGGAAAAGGAGCAAACTCTAGAAACTTATTCTGCACAACTCAAAAAGCCCCGAAACTTCACAGGACTCCGTTTCAGAAAATATAAAAAATATCTTGCGAAAGAAGATCACCAGGGGGCCACCAGCTTTCCATGAGGGTGGGGGCGCCCCCCCTCTCTCTGGGCGCGCCCCCTGCCTCGTGGGCCCCCCGACGGCCCCCCGATGCCCATCTCTCCTATATGAGGTGTTTTGCTCTGGAAAAAAATCATAAGGAGGCTTTCGGGACCAGACGCCGCCGTCTCGAGGCGGAACCTTGGCGGAAACCAATCTAGGGCTCCGGCGGAGCTCTTCTGTCGGGGATACTTCCCTCCGAGACGGGGAAATCGTCACCGCCGTCATCACCAACAACTCTCCCATCTTGGGGAGGGCTATCTTCATCAACATCTTCACCATCACCATCTCCTCTCAAACCCTAGTTCATCTCTTGTATCCAATCTTTGTACCCAAACCTCAGATTGGTACCTGTGGGTTGCTAGTAGTGTTGATTACTCCTTGTAGTTGATGCTAGTTAGTTTATTTGGTGGAAGATCATATGCTCAGATCCATTATGCATATTAATACCCCTCTGATCATGAACCATATTATGTCTTGTGAGTAGTTACTTTTGTTCCTGAGTACATGGGAGAAGTCTTGCTATTAGTAGTCATGTGAATTTGGTCTTCGTTCGATATTTTGATGAGATGTATGTTGTCTCTCCTCTAGTGGTGTCATGTGAACGTCGACTACATGACACTTCACCATTATTTGGGCCTAGAGGAAGGCATTGGGAAGTAATAAGTAGATGATGGGTTGCTAGAGTGACAGAAGCTTAAACCCTAGTTCATGCGTTGCTTCGTAGGGGCTGATTTGGATCCACTTGTTTCATGCTATGGTTAGGTTTACCTTAATACTTCTTTTGTAGTTGCGGATGCTTGCATTAGAGGTTAATCATAAGTGGGAGGCTTGTCCAAGTAAGGACAGAACCCAAGCACCGGTCCACCCACATACCAAATTATCAAAGTACCGAACGTGAATCAGATGATCGTGATGAAAACTAGATTGACTATAATTCCCATGTGTCCTCGGGAGCGCTTTCCTTTATATAAGAGTTTTTCCAGGCTTGTCCTTTGATACAAAAAGGATTGGGCCATCTTGCTGCACCTTATTTACTTTTACCTTTTGTTACTTGCTACCAATTACCTTATCACAAAACTATCTGTTACCTATAATTTCAGTGCTTGCAGAAAATACCTTACTGAAAACAGCCTATCATTTCCTTCTGCTCCTCGTTGGGTTCGACACTCTTACTTATCGAAAGGATTACGATAGATCCCCTACACTTGTGGGTCATCACCCGCAAAAATTTCATGCTGGTCATAGTGGTTGTATGGGTTCCCGATAAACCGTTCGACTTGCTGCAAAAACTAACTGAAATCTCTCATATTTTTCCCATTGGAGTTCAGACTCGATTCCTTTTTCTAATGACATCAGGAGCTATAAACTAGATTCAAATTGGGGTTTTGTTCGAGGATGTTTGACGTCTCATGAAAAAGAGCAGCTAAGGATAAATAAGTGGCTCAATCCAGTCGGACAAAATAATAGACTCCACCCACAACCTTTTTTTCCAGAAGTCCACAGTCTTCCATGCAAACCATGTTCAGACAAGTTGCATACATCGAGAACTTTTCCGAATCCATCTATTTGAGTCTGTCTTCTTATACACAGACTGTAATGATCATGGGTGTGAAGATCTTCATTGTAATCTCCCACACAGAGTCACAAGAGTGAACTTGCCGAGACCATAGATTTCAAAAGGTCCCATGTCATATATCTTCTGCTTGTATGAGCTTCACCATATGTGCACGTGAGTATCCAATCAACTATGCCCAATGAAGATATCGTGGGATCGATATGATATTCAGAGTAGCTAAAATCGTCAATATTTATTCCACCATTCCAAAACAAGCCTAGACCACCGATATGCCCTAAACTAGCAACATCATAGCTATGATTAATGCTTAGGTTACCTACTAATTTTTGACACATTCTTTGGAGATTTGAGTTTCAGTGATGCATAGTACGGGTGGGGAAAACTGCCTCGTGAGATCTCAAAGCTCTCAAACTATCACGGGCTTGTCCGCTCCACAACAATTTCAACATAGGATACTCTTTCCCCGGACAATCCTCCTCAAGGGAGCCCACTAATTCCACTTCAGACGTGACAAACTTACATGGCGAGTTACCCATCCTTGCCTTCTTGCATTCTATAGGAGTAATATAGGATGGATGAGGTGCGAGGTAGTGCCACCAGTGCCATGTTTGCTCTCCCTTCTTTGTTGAGACTATCATCCTGGGATGAATGATTTGCTCTATGTTTGGGTTCTCCCTCCTTCCACATGTCCATGTCAAGATTTTTAATAGTTCAACTTTTACCCCACCTGGTTCCATGCCATCTCCGTCCTTCACTTCCTGCTATTTCATGGGGATCTGAGTTGTATAAATGTTATCTCCCCCAAACCTGCGTCTCTGGAGCTCCTTTTCCTTGGTATCCCACCATGACCGAATCCTCTACCTCGAAAGTGACATGCTTGCTCTAGTAGGAGTTGTTGAGATTCCCCCAAGTGTAAGGGTGAAGCAGAACGATAGCAAGTAATTCCATCAGATAGAGAATGAAGGTTATCAATCCAGTAGGAGTCTCCCAAGCTAAGATAGTAAGAAACACCTGCACACAGTACACACACACACACGTCCCAACATGACAAGAGGGTTGTCAATCCCCTTGTCTTGCTAGTTACGAGATTAAACTACAAGTGATAGAGATCGCTGATAGCAAAGTAACACGGAAAAAATAAAAGTAGCAATGGTGTAGAAGAATTCAGTAATTAAGAATAGACACAGAGGGCCGTAGGTTCACTAGTGACATCTCTCTCAAATATAGGCAAATGACATGGTAAACAAATTCTAGTTGGGCAGCGATAAATTGCAATATTTATATTTATGACTATGATCATTCTGTTGGGGAATGTAGTATTTCAAAAAAATTCCCTATGCACACGCAAGATCATGGTGATGTATAGCAATGAGAGGGGAGAGTGTCATCAATGTACCCTCGTAGACCGTAAGCGGAAGTGTCAGGACCCCGATCCTAAGTCACACCGATCTAGCTGTAACACGTCATATCACTTTGCGGCCTCACGCACGGTAACCCCACGGGTGCCACCTTACCTGGCCCGGGACCGTTTGCGCATTTTGGCACACGTATATGACAGTGTCGCTAGCATCCATATGACAGAGAACCCGGGCCGACATGGCTAGTTATAAACCAAAAGTGGCACTAAATTACAGAGACAGGCATCCATGACCCAGCAACGAACGTGTCGGTCATCAACGTATGAACCCAAGTCGTAGCAAGCTACATGGACTTAAAGGAACAACGCGTGACATTTCCCCTAAGGGACAGACACAGGAACGAAGAAGGACATATGCCGGCCAACCTACGTGTTCCGAGCAGTAGCAAGCTACCAAGGCTCATTGGAATCACTTGGAGGCATTTCCCTGTAAGATGGGCTACCAAAGGAAAACAACTAGGTGTCGGATCCCACACATACCAAGCATTTCAATCATACACGCAATATGCTCAATATGTGCAAATACAACATTGCATCACAACAGAACTCTATGACTCAAAGTACTTTATTTAAAAGGCTCCAAGAGCCATACATAACATATTCATACAGGTAGGGGTCACATGACCCAACACTCAAGTCATACAGTCATACAAGCACAAGCGGAAGCTACATGTCTGAGTACAGACAACTTAGAAAATAAAACAGGCTTGGTGTAGCCTGACTATCTACAAGGCCCTTCACAAGCTCCAGATCACCGTCTGGGTGTCAAGCTACTCGTCGACGTCAACGTCTATGTAGAACCCATCGGCAGGGGCAGGGTTCTCCTCTGCAACAGTTATTAAGCAAACATGAGTACAAAGGTACTCAGCAAGTCTTACACAGAACCTATCATACATGCAACATTATCAAAGGGGGTAGTGGAGGTTATAGCAGAATGCCAGCTTTGACCTTGGCTAACCTATACTACAACTCTCAACGGATTGCAAGATGTTATTACGTACACGAGTCCTCTAATCACCACATCAATACACTACCGAGGATCCTCTTCCGTCATCCTACGGAAGGGCCATCCATGGCACTCACACTTATCTTGAGGCTTTTCGTGGTATCCATCAACTTGTCTATGAACTGTAAGAGTAACCAAGTAGTTCGTACCGCGAACAACGGCTATTCGAATAGTTTGATAACCCTGCAGGGGTGTACCTCTTCACACACGCTTTCACCACTTATCTCCGTTTACTCGGCGTGTACTCGGCAACCTTCAAGCGGAAGCCCAGCGGGGGTGTCGTCCACGACCTGACTAACTACTCAAGTCTCTCGTCCAGGTTTATCGCCTATTTGGGTTCCATCCGTGGGGAGATCCGGCCGGGGTGTCGCACACGGCCCCAAACGATGTGTACAGGGTTCCCGAGTCACCAAGCAGGCAACCGGTACACCGTGCCACGTACCTGTCGCATCACAGCCCACCCCGAGGGTCAGCGCTGCGCACGACCTCCAGTAAGCTATAAACACCAGAAACTAGTTGCAACTCCTGGACAGAGATCAAGGGTAATTAATAAGCCGAGAGGGTCAATTAAGGATCCCAATGCGTGGTAGTAGCTGTAACTTGAACCACACATACAGATCTCGGGTCCTATGGACGATTCCAATGAAACAACCCACCATGTACTCCTACATGGCCTTTCATCGATACCTTTACCAAGCGTATTCCACACTTCCTTCTCTTTATCGGTAAGATCATTTCACTCTGATCCATCACCCAGATGAACCAGACCAGACACAACTCTAAGCATAGCAGGCAACATAAGTAAATAGCATGGTGGATCACACATCACATGGCTCAATCAACTCCTACACATGCTAGTGGGTTTCAACTATTTACTGTGGCAATGACAGGTCATGCAAGGGAATAGGGTTCAACTACCGCAGCAAGTAGCAGTTCACGCGATGTTGCCTTAATGCAGTAAAAGAGAGCAGGAGCGAGAGGATTGGGTTTGTATCGGAATGATCAATGATTGCTTGCTTGACAAGGTAGTTGTCGGGTACTGCTCTTCAACTGGATACGCGACAGTATCCTCGGGAGCAGGACCTAACACAGGGAATATCGACGATACAATCATTAACAAACAAATGCAACAATATGATGCATGTTTATGACATGGCAAGATGCATGTGTGTTGGCTAATGCATCTAAACTAGAAGGGTTTGAACCTATTTGAATCAAGGATTCAAATTGAAGTTCAAACTATTATTTAAATAAGTGCATTATCATGTTTTTGATGTAAACAGCAAGTTAACTTATTCAAACATGCATGAAACCAGCGCCATCAGAAAGATTGGATTTTTCTGATCATTTTTCGTATATAAATCTTTTCCATCTGAGCTATGGTTGATTTTATATGATTTTTAGAAGTTTTGGGTATTTTCTGGAATTTCCTGAATTATTTTAAATCTAAAAATCCCAGAAAAACCTTTACTGCGTCAGCATGACATCATGCTGACGTCAGCTAGTCAACAGGGCCAGTCCAGGTCAAACCTGACTGGTGGGTCCCTCATGTCAGTGTCTCAGGGGCTAATTCCGGTCATAACCAGGGTTGACTGGGTTTGACTAAGCAAGGGGGCCCACTGTCAGTGACTGTGGTGACTAAACTAATTATTGTTAGCTCCTAATCAACGGCCCACGTCAGCCCGCCGGAGTTTGGCCGGCGGTGACCATTTCGCACGGCGGTGACTCGTCGGAATCCCTATTCCGGCATCCATTTGCCGCGCGGATGGGCTCGGTGTGCTCCTGGTGATGCACCGCATCCAACGGTGCCACTAGTTGGACGAGAGGTCGCCGGAGTCGACGGCGACAAGCTCGTCCGCGGCGGTGCTCGCACGGAGTTGGTCGGGATGGGGTTGTAGTGCACGGGAGGAGGAGCTAAAGCTTGCTTTAGCTTGCTGGTGACCTACTGAAGCTAACGGCGTGCTCAGCCACGAGGTACGGCGCCTATGGCCACGGCAGTGAGTTGACCGGCGGCGGTGATCGTCGGTCAGCAAAGGGGGCGGCGTCTACAAGGCCTAAACGAGCCCGTGGAGAGGGGGGTTCGAAGCGTGAGCTCACAGCGGTCGCAGAGGGCGTCGAAGTGAGCTCGGGGACGGTCGGACGACGGCGTACGGGCGGCGGCGATCTCCGGTGCCGGAGGTTGAAGACGACGGCGTCGAGGACGTTGCGGAGCTCCTGGCGTCGTGTGCGTCAGTGGGGAAGCTTCGGGGCGATGCGGCGGAGCTAGTGGTGCTTCGGGGAGGCGAGGGGGTGGCGTAGAGCGCGGTGTCAGCGGTCGTCGGCGACGAGCTCGCTCGGGGGAGCTCGGCGGAGGAAAGAGAGGAGGGGAGAGACACGGGGAAGAGGGGGAAACGGTTGAGGGGGCTTCGTGGCGTCGTTCTAGTCCGTCCAGAGGGCCGAGGAGCCAGCCAGGCAGGCAGGAGGTGGCCGGCGCGTCGGCGGCGCTCGCCACCGAGCTGCTTCGTGCGCTAGCGCGACGAAGAAGACGGGGATGCCCCTGGTGGGCTGGGCCGGCTGGGCCAACAGGTAGGTGGGCTCAGGTAAGAGTTCTTCCTATTTTTCTTTCCCTATTTTCTTTCTGTTTTATTTCTTTTGCAGCTTTGTTCAATTAATAAAAATGCCTAAACATTTTTATAACTCATGACACTTGTCATACCTACTGTATAGAATATGAACAGTAGGAAACATTATAGTTCATGATTATTTGAGCATTTAAAATATTTTATAGCATTTAAATGCCCAAATTCAAATACCATATGAATTAATCCAAAGCCCTAGATTGTCCTAGAAAATTGTGCACCATTTTTGGCAGAGGTTTAAGACCAAGGCAGAAATGATGAACATTTTGAAGGGCATTTTGGGTACATTGGAAAATATTTTAGCAAACCCTAGTTGTTAGGGGAGGGGTGCTGGGGTTTCTGTTAATCCCATTTCAGGTTTCTTTGAAAGTAAACATGATGCACACTCTAGTTAGGTCCTAATGCAAGTGCTAGCTAGGGATGTGACAACTCACCCCCACTTAAAAGAATCGCTTCCCGAGATTCAGGTTCCTCCGGAAAGAGGGTGGGGTACTCAAGTCAAAGACGATCCTCCCTTTCCCAAGTAGCTTCGCTCTCGGAATGATGTGACCATTGAACCTTGAGAAACTTGATATTGTGGCGTCGAGTGGTGCGCTCAGTTTGATCAAGAATACGAACAGGGTATTCTCGATATGTGAGATTGTCTTGGAGATCAAGCGTTTCGTGGTCCACTCCGCGGATAGGATCCGAGAAGCAATGCCTGAGTTGAGAAACGTGGAAAACATCATGAACTCTGGAGAGGTGCGGAGGTAGTTCCAATTGGTAGGCAACTTCTCCTCATTTGGCAAGAATGCGAAAAGGACCGATGTAACGAGGGGCCAATTTGCCTTTGATACCGAAGCGATGGGTTCCCTTAAGAGGAGTAACCCGAAGGTAAGCCTTATCGCCGACTTCAAAAGTCACAGCCTTATGATGACTATCATATTGGCTCTTTTGGCGAGACTGGGCTGTTTTCAATCTCTCACGAACGATGCGAACTTGCTCTTCTGCTTCCTGGATCATATCCGGGCCAAAGAATTGTCTTTCCCCGGTCTCTGACCAGTTAAGAGGTGTTCGACACCTTCGTCCATATAGAACTTCGAAAGGAGCTTTGCCCAAGCTGGCTTGATAACTATTGTTATAAGCGAATTCGGCAAATGGAAGACACTTTTCCCATTCCATACCGAAAGAAATGACAGAGGCTCGAAGCATGTCTTCCAGAATTTGATTGACTCGTTCCACTTGACCACTTAACTGCGGATGGAAGGCAGTACTGAAAGAGAGATGAGTTCCCATAGCATTCTGGAAACTTTCCCAAAATCGTGAAGTGAAAAGACTTCCACGGTCTGAGTTAATCTCCAACGGTACACCATGAAGTGATACTATTCGAGAGATATATAAGTCTGCTAGCTGGCTAGCGGTAATACTCTCCCGAACAGGCAGGAAGTGAGCTACTTTAGAGAGGCGGTCGATAACGACGAAGATAGCATTATTCCCTTTCCTGGACCTGGGAAACCCGGTAATGAAGTCCATACCGACTTTATCCCATTTCCATTCAGGAATAGCTAAAGGTTGAAGGGTGCCAGCAGGCCGTTGATGCTCTGCTTTGACTCGACGACAAACGTCGCAGTTAGCAATGAACTGAGCGATTTCTCTCTTCATCCTAGTCCACCAGAATCTTTGACGTAGGTCTTGATACATTTTGGTACTACCGGGATGAATCGTGAGAGGAGATTCATGAGCCTCCTTAAGAATCATCTGTCGTAGTTGTGGTTTCTTGGGTACCACCAAGCGGTTCTCGAAGTACACAACACCTCGATCATCCATAGAGAAACTTCTAGCAACTCCGCTAGCAATGTTCTCCTTGATTCGAGATATGCCTTTATCATACCACTGGGCAACTATGATTTGATCCATAAGGGTAGGTTTCGCCACCAAGGTGGAAAGGAATCCTCGAGGAACAATGTGAAGATTAAGCTTACGAAATTCCTCGTGGAGAAGTGGTTGACTTTGTTGTAACATTAAATTGTTACAATATGACTTACGACTTAGTGCATCAGCCATAACATTGGCCTTTCCAGGAGTGTAAGTGATTCCTAAGTCGTAGTCGGTCAGCAATTCAACCCAACGTCTTTGCCTGAGATTCAAATCCGGTTGGGTGAAGATATACTTCAAACTTTGGTGATCAGTGAAGATTTCACAGCGATTACCAAGGAGGTAATGCCGCCATGTTTTGAGTGCATGGACTACAGCTGCAAGCTCTAGATCATGAGTAGGATAGTTATCCTCATGTGGACGCAACTGTCGGGATGCGTATGCAATCACTTGACGATCTTGCATGAGAATGCAACCTAGTCCTTGTCGCGAGGCGTCGCAATAGATTATAAAATCCTTGGAAAAGTCTGGTGGTACCAGTACAGGTGCAGATGTCAGGCGTCTTTTCAGTTCCTGAAAACTGGACTCGCACTGTGGGGTCCACTCAAACTTTTTATCTTTCTTGAGGAGTTCGGTTAGAGGTTTAGCAACCTTGGAGAAATTCTCGACGAAACGTCGGCAATAGCTCGCTAAGCCAAGAAAACTCCTAACTTGTTTGACCGATTCAGGGGGAGTCCAATCAAGTACGGCTTGAACTCGCTCGGGATTGACAGCAATACCCTTGCCAGAGATCACATGACCTAGATAGGTTACTTCTGGCAACCAAAATTCACATTTAGAGAATTTGGCATAAAGGCGGTGCTCTCGAAGTTTCGTCAATACCAGCCTTAAATGCTCGGCATGATCTTCCTTGTTCTTGGAGAAAATGAGTATATCATCGAGGTATACCACGACGAATTTATCCAAATACTCCATGAATATAGAATTCATTAACCGAGAAAAGGTAGCTGGGGCATTGGTTAATCCGAAGGACATGACGGTGTACTCATATTGGCCATAACGAGCAACGAAAGCCGTTTTAGGAATGTCCCCGTTCTTGATTTTGATTTGATGGTAGCCCAACCTCAAATCCATCTTAGAGAAGACTGAGGATCCAGCGAGCTGATCATACAGGTCGTTGATCCTGGGAAGCGGATACTTATTCTTTATGGTGACCAGATTGACAGGTCGGTAATCTACAACCATCCGCTCCGTTCCATCCTTCTTCTTGACAAAGAGGACGGGACAAGCCCAAGGGGAAGAACTAGGACGGATGAAACCCTTTTGCAAGGACTCATCGAGTTGTTTCTTTAGCTCAGCTAATTCTAGTGGTGCCATTTTATAAGGTCTCCTAGAGATTGCGACAGTTCCAGGGATAAGATCTATCACGAACTCGACATCTCTGTCAGGTGGAACTCCTGGCAGTTCTTCTGGGAAAACATCCGGAAAGTCACGGACTACCGGGATATCTTCGAGTTCTGGTAGAGGGCTGGCATTAAGAGAATAGAGCTGACGTTCAGCCATTCGAGTCAAGACATTGACTATCTTGCCGGATGGATGTGTAAGTTGGACGGTCCTAGTAAAGCAATCAATTTTGGCGTAATGGGTGGTCATCCAATCCATACCCAAAATGATATTTATGTCCGAGGACTTGAGAGCGATTAAAGAATCAAGGAAAACAAGTCTATCGACAAGGATTTCATTTCCATGGCTTACCCTAGAGGTTTGCCACTTTGAACCAGGAGTTTGAATAACCATGGAAGTAGGCATGTCACAAAAAGTCATGTTGTGCAATCGAGCATAGCTCTCAGATATGAACGAATGGGATGCTCCAGTATCGAAAAGAACAGATGCCGGATGGCAGTTTACGAGAAGCGTACCAAGGACGACGTTAGGATCCTCATAAGCTTCTTCGGCAGAAACATAGTTGACATGACCACGTGCAGTGGGGATTGGCTTGACATAGTTCACCTTGCCGGTTGGCTTACCACGGCCAACGGGTTTTCCTGGCTGGTTCTGGGGACAATCACGCATGTAGTGTCCCGGTTCTCCACACTTGAAACATGTCACAGTGGTGGTGCGTGGAGCAAAGTTGGAGGGTGGACCTCCATAGGTCTTAGCAGGTGCAAACTGTTGAGTTGGGCGAGGCGCCTCATAGGATGTCCTCGGTGTATACTTGGGTGGCAGAGCAGTGTTAGGAACCCACACACGGCGCTTGTGAGAGCCAGAGCCGGATGAGGAACCAAGGTCTCGAGTATGCTTGCGGGTGGCCTCGAAGTCGGTCTGGCCTGTCTCAGCACTGATAGCCTTGTTAACCAACTTCTGGAAGGAAGTGCACTCGTGCAGACGCATATCTCGACGAAGTTCAGGGCTGAGTCCCTTCCGGAACCTCGCCTGTTTCTTGGCATCGGTGGATACTTCCTCAGGTGCATAGCGTGCCAGATTACCAAACTCACGACTATAGCCATCCACAGTTAAACGGCCCTGGGTGAAATTGCAGAATTCCTCCCGCTTGCGATCCATGAGACCTTCCGGAATGTGATGTTCACGGAATGCCTCACTGAACTCAACCCAGGTAGTGACTTGGCCAGCAGGACGCATAGCTTCAAAGTTTTCCCACCAAAGACTAGCAGGGCCCTCAAGATGATAGGCGGCATAGATAACCTTGTCAGCTTCGGCCACACGGGCAGAGTGTAGCTTGTGGGTGATACTACGTAGCCAGTCATCAGCATCCAGAGGTTCAGTGGAGTGATGGAACTTTGGTGGACACATCTTGATAAAATCGTGGATTGACACCACGTCATTCCTCTGACGGAACCCAGTGTTCTGCTCTATGCGTTCCAGCAGACGGTTGGTCTCTCTCTTGTTCCGTTCTGCTTCAAGCATAATTTTCGCCAAAGAGGGTGGCTAGGGCAGATTCCCATCTCTAGCCCCACTAGCCTCACCCTGCTCCTGAGCAGCAGGAGTGTTGCGAGTGTTGACCATCCTAGGAAAACAAAACAACGGTTTAGACAAGGATGGCAAAAAATTTGACATAGAAGTGCAGAATGTAATGGATGACACAGAATGCAGAGATGTTCATCCGTACGACATGGTAATATAGGAACTGCTATATATACACCAATGGTCATACACACCATACAAAGTTTAGTACAAGCCAAGGCTAAAGTACAACTGCGGTGAAAGACGATACATCCCATCAGAGGCATTCCAAGCTCCTATACATTATTTAACTACACCTCCGGAATTCAGTACACACTAAGTCATATTCCACAAGACGCGCAGGACTGTGGAGATACAACTACTACAATACTACTACTACCACGGACTAGCTCAGACATTCGCGTAGTAATCCTCGTAAAGATTACCACCGTAGCCTGGAAGTGGTACAAACGGATCTTGGAACTCGCGAGCACTCGAAGACTGTGGACCATAGGGGCATGGGTGTGGTCTCGGTCCCGATGCTGGTGGTAACCGACGCCCACGTGGAGGTGTAATACCCCCAACGTCACGCCAATCCATGCGATCAGGCAGACGAGTCCGCACGGGGTACAAATCTCGCATGTCCAGATATCCGGCGTGCACAGCAGGTGCAAGCCTTGTCAAAGTAGTCCAGTGAGCGGCCCGAGTGTTATACAGCTCCATTCGGAGGGCACGGACCTCACGGTCCCTATCCTCCAACATCTGAACAGTAGTCTGAAGCAGTGGCTCTTCAAGAGGAGCATCAGTATACAGACCAGTGTAGTAGCCTTCCTCTCCGGGGAACGAGGCTGGCATGTAACAGAACTCAGTGTTCAGCAAAAGGGCATGCCTAGCACGGAGAATGGTCATCATCGAATAAGCGGCATCCTGCACTACCATCTCGATGGTAATCCCGAGTCCATAAGACCAATGGATGGGATCATTAGCTCCGGGATATGAGGGGTATATCCGGACTGTGCAGAAATACTGACTTTGATTGAAATCCCGATACTGTTCCTCCACAGTGTATTCAGGATACCAGCGATAACCGGTCTCAGTCATCACACGAACTAGCATGGCCGTGTGACCGGGCACATTAATTCACCGAGTCAAATGAACCACTTGGTGAGGGATGCGGCCAGACATCTGAAACACGAAATAATGCAAAGGCATTAGTGTTTCTGGAAGAAATCGGGCAACATAACAACTGTAAATGCTCAAACAAAGATTTGAGACATCATACAAATGATAGCATAGCCACTCAACAATTCCATATCAAGGTTCCGAGTTCAACAATCATCATACTCAAAAGGATAGAAACTGAACTGAGGCTTGAAACCAACAATCCTAAGAGTCTACGGATTAGTAACACGTGAACCTAGTAAGGATAAGAGGCCTAGTCCTAATCCCCGTAGAAAGAATAGACAGACTCAGATCAGAAGGGCATAAGGTAAAGGAGTAAAAAGAGCCTTACGTTCCCTTCCACAATCAATTCCCCTACATAGAACTAAGAGTTTTTCTAGGCTCAACATCGACCAGTTTGGCTTGAGAAACCTACAGGCAGTCCAGCTCTGATGCCAACACTGTCAGGACCCCGATCCTAAGTCACACCGATCTAGCTGTAACACGTCATATCACTTTGCGGCCTCACGCACGGTAACCCCACGGGTGCCACCTTACCTGGCCCGGGACCGTTTGCGCATTTTGGCACACGTATATGACAGTGTCGCTAGCATCCATATGAGAGAGAACCCGGGCCGACATGGCTAGTTATAAACCAAAAGTGGCACTAAATTACAGAGACAGGCATCCATGACCCAGCAACGAACGTGTCAGTCATCAACGTATGAACCCAAGTCGTAGCAAGCTACATGGACTTAAAGGAACAACGCGTGACATTTCCCCTAAGGGACAGACACAGGAACGAAGAAGGACATATGCCGGCCAGCCTACGTGTTCCGAGCAGTAGCAAGCTACCAAGGCTCATTGGAATCACTAGGAGGCATTTCCCTGTAAGATAGGCTACCAAAGGAAAACAACTAGGTGTCGGATCCCACACATACCAAGCATTTCAATCATACATGCAATATGCTCAATATGTGCAAATACAACATTGCATCACAACAGAACTCTATGACTCAAAGTACTTTATTTAAAAGGTTCCAAGAGCCATACATAACATATTCATACAGGTAGGGGTCACATGACCCAACACTCAAGTCATACAGTCATACAAGCACAAGCGGAAGCTACATGTCTGAGTACAGACAACTTAGAAAATAAAACAGGCTTGGTGTAGCCTGACTATCTACAAGGCCCTTCACAAGCTCCAGATCACCGTCTGGGTGTCAAGCTACTCGTCGACGTCAACGTCTATGTAGAACCCATCGGCAGGGGCAGGGTTCTCCTCTGCAACAGTTATTAAGCAAACATGAGTACAAAGGTACTCAGCAAGTCTTACACAGAACCTATCATACATGCAACATTATCAAAGGGGGTAGTGGAGGTTATAGCAGAATGCCAGCTTTGACCTTGGCTAACCTATACTACAACTCTCAACGGATTGCAAGATGTTATTACGTACACGAGTCCTCTAATCACCACATCAATACACTACCGAGGATCCTCTTCCGTCATCCTACGGAAGGGCCATCCACGGCACTCACACTTATCTTGAGGCTTTTAGTGGTATCCATCAACTTGTCTATGAACTGTAAGAGTAACCAAGTAGTTCGTACCGCGAACAACGGCTATTCGAATAGTTTGATAACCCTGCAGGGGTCTACCTCTTCACACACGCTTTCACCACTTATCGCCGTTTACTCGGCGTGTACTCGGCAACCTTCAAGCGGAAGCCCAGCGGGGGTGTCGGCCACGACCTGACTAACTACTCAAGTCTCTCGTCCAGGTTTATCGCCTATTTGGGTTCCATCCGTGGGGAGATCCGGCCGGGGTGTCGCACACGGCCCCAAACGATGTGTACAGGGTTCCCGAGTCACCAAGCGGGCAACCGGTACACCGTGCCACGTACCTGTCGCATCACAGCCCACCCCGAGGGTCAGCGCTGCGCACGACCTCCAGTAAGCTATAAACACCAGAAACTAGTTGCAACTCCTGGACAGAGATCAAGGGTAATTTATAAGCCGAGAGGGTCAATTAAGGATCCCAATGCGTGGTAGTAGCTGTAACTTGAACCACACATACATATCTCGGGTCCTATGGACGATTCCAATGAAACAACCCACCATGTACTCCTACATGGCCTTTCATCGATACCTTTACCAAGCGTATTCCACACTTCCTTCTCTTTATCGGTAAGATCATTTCACTCTGATCCATCACCCAGATGAACCAGACCAGACACAACTCTAAGCATAGCAGGCAACATAAGTAAATAGCATGGTGGATCACACATCACATGGCTCAATCAACTCCTACACATGCTAGTGGGTTTCAACTATTTACTGTGGCAATGACAGGTCATGCAAGGGAATAGGGTTCAACTACCGCAGCAAGTAGCAGTTCACGCGCTGTTGCCTTAATGCAGTAAAAGAGAGCAGGAGCGAGAGGATTGGGTTTGTATCGGAATGATCAATGATTGCTTGCCTGATAAGGTAGTTGTCGGGTACTGCTCTTCAACTGGATACGCGGCAGTATCCTCGGGAGCAGGACCTAACACAGGGAATACCGACGATACAATCATTAACAAACAAATGCAACAATATGATGCATGTTTATGACATGGCAAGATGCATGTGTGTTGGCTAATGCATCTAAACAAGAAGGGTTTGAACCTATTTGAATCAAGGATTCAAATTGAAGTTCAAACTATTATTTAAATAAGTGCATTATCATGTTTTTGATGTAAACAGCAAGTTAACTTATTCAAACATGCATGAAACCAGTGCCATCAGAAAGATTGGCTTTTTCTGATCATTTTTCATATATAAATCTTTTCCATCTGAGCTATGGTTGATTTTATATGATTTTTAGAAGTTTTGGGTATTTTCTGGAATTTCCTGAATTATTTTAAATCTAAAAATCCCAGAAAAACCTTTACTGCGTCAGCATGACATCATGCTGACGTCAGCTAGTCAACAGGGCCAGTCCAGGTCAAACCTGACTGGTGGGTCCCTCATGTCAGTGTCTCAGGGGCTAATTCCGGTCATAACCAGGGTTGACTGGGTTTGACTAAGCAAGGGGGGCCACTGTCAGTGACTGTGGTGACTAAACTAATTACTGTTAGCTCCTAATCAACGGCCCATGTCAGCTCGCCGGAGTTTGGCCGGCGGCCACCATTTTGCACGGCGGTGACTCGTCGGAATCCCTATTCCGGCATCCATTTGCCGCGCGGATGGGCTCGGTGTGCTCCTGGTGATGCACCACATCCAACGGTGCCACTAGTTGGACGAGAGGTCGCCGGAGTCGACGGCGACGAGCTCGTCCGCGGCGGTGCTCGCACGGAGTTGGTCGGGATGGGGTTGTAGTGCACGGGAGGAGGAGCTAAAGCTTGCTTTAGCTTGCTGGTGACCTACTGAAGCTAACGGCGTGCTCAGCCACGAGGTACGGCGCCTATGGCCACGGCAGTGAGTTGGCCGGCGGCGGTGATCGTCGGTCAGCAAAGGGGGCGGCGGCTACAAGGCCTAAACGAGCCCGTGGAGAGGGGGGTTCGAAGCGTGAGCTCACAGCGGTCGCAGAGGGCGTCGAAGTGAGCTCGGGGACGGTCGGACGACGGCGTACGGGCGGCGGCGATCTCCGGTGCCGGAGGTTGAAGACGACGGCGTCGAGGACGTTGCGGAGCTCCTGGCGTCGTGTGCGTCGGTGGGGAAGCTTCGGGGCGATGCGGCGGAGCTAGTGGTGCTTCGGGGAGGCGAGGGGGTGGCGTAGAGCGCGGTGTCAGCGGTCGTCGGCGACGAGCTCGCTCGGGGGAGCTCGGCGGAGGGAAGAGAGGAGGGGAGAGACACGGGGAAGAGGGGGAAACGGTTGAGGGGGCTTCGTGGCGTCGTTCTAGTCCGTCCAGAGGGCCGAGGAGCCAGCCAGGCAGGCAGGAGGTGGCCGGCGCGTCGGCGGCGCTCGCCACCGAGCTGCTTCGTGCGCTGGCGCGATGAAGAAGACGGGGATGCCCCTGGTGGGCTGGGCCGGCTGGGCCAACAGGTAGGTGGGCTCAGGTAAGAGTTCTTCCTATTTTTCTTTCCCTATTTTCTTTCTGTTTTATTTCTTTTGCAGCTTTGTTCAATTAATAAAAATGCCTAAACATTTTTATAACTCATGACACTTGTCATACCTACTGTATAGAATATGAACAGTAGGAAACATTATAGTTCATTATTATTTGAGCATTTAAAATATTTTATAGCATTTAAATGCCCAAATTCAAATACCATATGAATTAATCCAAAGCCCTAGATTGTCCTAGAAAATTGTGCACCATTTTTGGCAGAGGTTTAAGACCAAGGCAGAAATGATGAACATTTTGAAGGGCATTTTGGGTACATTGGAAAATATTTTAGCAAACCCTAGTTGTTAGGGGAGGGGTGCTGGGGTTTCTGTTAATCCCATTTCAGGTTTCTTTGAAAGTAAACATGATGCACACTCTAGTTAGGTCCTAATGCAAGTGCTAGCTAGGGATGTGACAGGAAGCGTTATGACAACGCGGTTGATGTAGTCGTATGTCTTCACGATCGACCGATCCTAGTACCGAACGTACGACACCTCCGCGATCTGCACACGTTCAGCTCGGTGACGTCCCACGAACTCACGATCCAGTAGATCTTTGAGGGAGAGTTCTGTCAGCACGACGGCGTGATGACGGTGATGATGAAGTTACCGATGCAGGACTTCGCCTAAGCACTGCAATGATATGACCGAGGTGTGTTTCTGTGGAGGGGGGCACCGCACATGGCTAAAAGATCAATGATCAACTTGTGTGTACATGGGGTGCCCCCACCCTTGTATATAAAGGAGTGGAGGAGGGGGAGAGGCCGGCCCTCTAGGGTGCGCCTAGGAGGAGTCCTACTCCCACCGAGAGTAGGATTCCCCCTTCCATAGTTGGACTAGGAGAGAAGGAAGGAGAGGAGAGAGGAAGGAAGGGGGGGGGCGCCGCCCCTCCCCTCCTAGTCCAAATCGGACTAGAGGGAGAGGGGCGCGCGGCCTGCCCTAGTCTCCTCTCTCTCTCCACTATGGCCCAATAAGGCCCATATACTTACCGGGGGGTTCCGGTAACCTCCTGGTACTCGGGTAAAATCCTGATTTTACCCGGAACCATTCCGATGTCCAAATATAGGCTTCGAACATATTGATATTTATGTCTCGGACATTCCGAGACTCCTCGTCATGTCCGTGATCATATCCGGGTCTGCGAACTACCTTCGGTACATCAAAAATCATAATACCGATCGTCACCAAACGTTAAGGACGCGGACCCTACGTGTTTGAGAACTATGTAGACATGAGCGAGACTCATCTCCAGTCAATAACCAACAGCGGAACCTGGATGCTCATATTGGTTCCTACATATTCTACGAAGATCTTTATCGGTCAAACCGCATAACAATATACGTTGTTCCCTTTGTCATCGGTATGTGTAGCGACCAGACCTCAAACAGTCTGATCTCTGTGCATCAGTGTCATCCCTGGATCAGTAATGCTGACACGCACAGTACTTGAAGGATTTATAACAGAGTAGCAATCACACACTTATTACATCGATAGTCCAATGATGAATTTATTACAATAAATATGGATGAAAGCCATATATTACGATTACAGCGGAAGGCTTGGAAGATAAGTGAGTCCATCAACTCCAGCGGCATCACTGAGTATAGAACCACGACCTAAAAGGGCATCTTACTCGCTGTCTGAAAAGTCTGCAACATGAAACATTGCAGTCCGAAAACGGGTCAGCACATGGAATATGCTGGCAAGGTAACACAAGAGAATGCAATGGAAGTAAAGTTATACTACATGCAATATGGCTGGTGGAAAGCTCTATGGTTTAGTTTTTTGCGTAAAGCCAATTTTTTCCTACTTCAAAGGAATAGATTTTAATTTAACTATCATGGTAGTTGAAACATCGTTGAGAAGATAGACATCCTCTCAACCCCAATTAAAAGTTCATCATTAAACCCAACAATATTAAATTAGAGTAACATGCTGAGATGCACATGAAAATCCAAGTACTAGATACTCAAGACGTCCATAACTGGGGACACGGCTAATCATGATCAGTTTGTACACTCTGCAGAGGTTTGTGCACTTTTCCCACAAGACTCGATCGCCTCCGTTTGGTTTCTCGCACTGCATGGTGTTTGAGAAACGGATGACCGAGACATAGTCTTTCAGAAGCGCTAGCACCTTACGATCGGGCGGACCGTACCAACCTACATCCCCTACATCTGCTAGTCCTCCACTATAAGAGTTCGCACAACTTACTCATACTATGCTAGAGCCCATAATAGCATTGTGGCTGCACACAGAAGTTTCTAGTATGAATAATCTCATGATCCCTTTGAGCCTGGGTGGCGGTCCAAAGAAAAACAGGGAATCACTAGAATACCCAGGTGCCTCAATCCACCCAGATGTGTATTAATGTTGCCACCTTAAGTTGAACCATTAATTAACAAACTCACATCTGTCATGGAATTCACTCACCCAATCCACGTCTACGAGCATAGCATGTCCTATCAGCAAACGTAGAAGTAACTCCCAAAGGTTTGAATGTAATGCAGGCAATAGGTACTACCTCAATCTACTTCCCAAACCCACAAGTTAATTGCTCCTACTCATGCAATGTGTGAGGGTTGGACTAATGCAAATGAAAACTGGGTAATTTGGAAAGTATGATCAAAGTGTTACTTGCCTTGCTGATGATCCGCAAAACCTAGAGACTCAAAGTAGCAAGCGGCGCACTCCGGGTACTCTATCGCAATCAAACAAGCATACAATAAATACTTAACTAATGCACGGGTAAAGCTCCAATAAGAGATCTAAACAGAAAGTTCAACTTAAGAACTCCGGTTTGCAAAAAGAATCAACTCGAAAGAAGCAACGAAACTCAAATTGCAAAAGAAACGAGCTCCGGTTTACTAGTTGGCCTAAAGCCAAATTTTACAGTAGCCAAAACTTTGTTCCAGTTGATTAAACATAAAGAGGGCTTCGAGACGAAGATCTGGGATTTTGAATCACCTGATTCCGACTCTCGAGCGAAAAGAAAAACGAAAAACAAGATTAGGGCAGAAATCGCGATCGGAATAACCGCGGATAAATACCCCGAAAAAGAAAAACGACGAACAGGCTAACGAACGAACGTTCGCTGTCTGCGGCTAACTAACGAAAACCGTTCGTTAAAACGAACGTACGGATGAACGTCTGCTAAATAATTAAACCGACGAAAAACCGAACCGATCTATTCTAAAAAAAATAGATCTAGGTTTTCCTAAAAACAAAAACTGATCGGTTATTCGGGAAAAACCGAGAACTACCTCGAGCAACGAACTCCGGTGGGAAAACTCCGGCGGTCCGGCGGGGCGAGGCGGCGGTGCTCCGGCGGCGGCGGCGGGGCGGCACGCGGGGCGGTGGGCTGGCGGCGTGCCACCTGTCGGTGACCCCTTTAAGCGTATAAAAGGAGGCCCATGCGCAACGTAGAGGGGGGTTGGACATTCGAACACTCCCACGCTCGGTCTCGTTAGCTACTGAAGTGTACTGTAGCTCTCAGCGCTCCCGAGCCAAGAAATCAATACAAACCAAAGCAGGAGTAGGGTTTTACGCATCCGTGCGGCCCGAACCTGGGTAAACTGCTCGTGTGCCTCGCCTCGATCTGCTCTTCGTGCGATCTCCGCCCCCTGCCGTACCGAAAAGGGGCTCCGTCCCCATAGGTGTTCGTGGGTGGATCAGTTTCCCCGACATCTTTGGCGTGCCAGGTAGGGGGCGCATCGAGGTTGTGTGAACCTGATCCGGCGTTCACACGGGCTAGATCTTTATCATCTTCATCAACATGCCGCCGAAGAAGAAGGCTTCGGAGGCAGCTGGTCCATCCGCGTCGATCCCACCACCGCCGGAGCCAACGGCTGGTGGGGTAGATGCCGGTGGAAGAACGGACGTCGACGAGGGAACTCACGGTGCTGCCAAGTCTAAGGACAAGGCTGCGCTGCCCATCGGCGGCGTGGTCGACTCCCACAACGATCGGGCGCACTCCAAGACCTCAGCGTCCGTGCATGCACCGCACCCATCTCAGGAGGCGCGGAACCGGAAGCGTCATGGTACCCACGGTACCATACGCTTGCTGGGCCAAGGTCAAGCTGGTGGGTCTCGGGACGCTCAAGACCAGCATGCACGCCAGCATGCCGGCACGAGCAAGGCACGGTCGCCTGGACGGGATACTGCTCCTTCTAACGTGGTTAGAAGTCCGAGCATATCCCGCTCCTCGCACCGTTCTCCACCGCTACCCACCACTCCGGCAGAAGCTCTGGCACGAGCTCAACTGCTACTATACTTCCCTCCAGCGGCAGACAAGGCCGACGACTGGAGGGCCACCATTCAGAGTCTCATCGCCTTCGCCAACGGCGACACTCCACGGCAACCGAGCACATCGCAGTCGCGGCAAGTCAGCCAGGCGCGGGCCGATGGCGACAAGACTGGTGGGGGTGCAACCACCGTGCACTCTCCGCCCCGAAGGCCAAAATCGCCGACTCGCCGGATCAACATCGACGACGACTCCACTGCGTCATCAGATCCGCGAGCTCGTCGCGACCAGCGCCAAGTTCTCCATGAACGACAACAAGAAGACGCTCGTACCCGCATCGAGCGCCGAAGAGAAGCGCGACGTCAATCCGACCAGCGCGCTGGGCCCACTGTCGACATGCATGCGCCAGGGGGACCAGGCGACTTTCCGTACGCGGTAGGTTGTCCTGCGTTCACTCGTGAGCTGCGGCAAGTCCAGTGGCCCAGCATGAAGAATTTCAAGCCAGACGTACCGAAGAAGTACGACGGCAAGACGCATCCATCGGAATTCCTCAGCATGTACACCATTGCGGTGCAAGCTGCCGGGGGGCGGGACGACAAGATCCTTGCCAACTACTTCCCTCTGGTACTCAAACCCAACGTCAGGTCCTGGCTCATGCACTTGCCGGACAACTCCATATCCTACTGGGCAGACTTGTGCCATCAGTTTGTCGGCGCCTTTACAGGCGGCCACAAACCCCATGGCCAGGAAAGTGACCTTCACCTTCTCGCCCAGAAGGAAGGAGAACCCCTGCGCAAGTATATCCAGGGATTTAGTCGCGTACATCACAACATCCCAGACGTCCACCCTGTCGCGGTCATCAGCGCGTTCCATCAGAACGTGCGTAACCGCAGGATGAGGGAGGAGATGGCGATGTGCAAGATCAGAGACGTCAGTCAGCTTTATGCCCTGGCCGACAAGTGTGCACGCGCTGAGGAGGGGAGGAAACTCCCCGGAGAGGATACAGGCGCAGGAGGGTCTGACAGTGAGGATGCTGCCCCAGCAAAGAAAAACCGGCGGCGGAACAACAGGAAGAAGAAGAACAAAGAAGTGCTAGTCGTTGAGCAGTCCGGCAACGGAGGTGGCGCCGATAAGACCAAGGTTGGTGGCTCCGGCAAGGAGACTGCCGCATGCACCAACTGCCAAGCTGTGGCGGCCGCCGACAAGCAGGACCGCACCGACAAGCAGTACTGCAAGATCCACCGCACCAAGGGCCATGACCTCCAGAACTATAAGAGGGTCGAGCAGCTTGTTGAGCAGTAGAAGGCTGAATACGAGCGGCGCGACAAGGAGAAGGCCCAAGGAGGTGATGGAGGATCCGGCAAGAAGCGGTCATTCAACGGCCGAGAAGGACGCCGCGGTAAGGCCAAGCAGCGGCAAGGAGACAGACCTCCCCGCGGCCGCGACAAGGATGAAGATGACGAAGACGACGAAGACATGGATGATGTTGAGACCAGTGAGCAGGAGTTCCAGAAGGCCACAGAGGTTTTGGGCGTTGACGGCGGTGCTTCTCTGCATACTTCACACCGCCAACTCAAGCAGTGGGTGCGTGAAGTCAATGCGGCGGAACCACCTGTCGGATCACGCAAGCTTCTGAAATGGTCCAGCACGCCTATCATCTTTGATATTGAGGACCACCCTGATCGCACAACTGCGGTCGGGTGCTTGCCAATGTTGGTTTCGCCAACTATCCGCAACCTCAAGGTCACTAAGATGTTAGTTGACGACGGGGCCGGCTTGAACTTGATCTCCTCCACTGTACTCCAGAAACTCCAGATCCCTGACAGCGAGCTCGAAGAGACCGGCACATTCCAAGGAATAAATCCGGGAAGGAGCAAGCCGAAGGGGAAGATAACGCTGCCAGTGACGTTTGGCTGCGAGCTGAACTTCAAGACTGAGAGGGTCACTTTTGACGTTGCCGATTATCCATTGCCTTACAATTGAATCCTCGGCCGTCCAGCGCTCGCCAAGTTCATGGCGGCCTCTCATTACACCTATAACATGCTGAAGATGCCAGGCCCGATAAGCATCATCTCTGTCCCTGGCGACAAGAAGGATGCCCTTATCTGCGCCGACAAGATCTACTAGGAAGCAGCAGCCGCAACAGATCGCAAGACACTTGCCGCTGAAGCTCCCGGGGGGAAGCAGAAGACCAAGTCCGGCAAGAGCTTTGGGGCCCACTCCAGCAAGCGCACCTCTTCGGAGTGCTGCGCTACCGTCGAGGACGCACCATCGAGCTCCACCGGCAAGTGTAAGAAGACGATGGCAGCTCTGCCAGAGACCAAGAAGGTGTCCGCCAAGGAGGACGGCACTGGTGGTACTTTCACCATCAGTGCCACGCTTGACCCTAAATAGGAAAGCGCGCTCGTTGCTTTCCAGCGGGCGAACATCGACGTGTTTGCATGGCAACCGTCTGACAACCCCGGTGTTCCCAGGAAAGTGATTGAGCACAAGCTTGCCGTCTGTCCTCACGCGCGGCCCGTCAAGCAGAAAGTCAGGAAACAAGCAGTGGAGCTCCAAGGATTCATTGCAGAAGAAATCAAGAAGTTGGAAACAGCAGGCCTTGTCAGAGGAGTGCTCCATCCCACGTGGTTGGCCAATCCTGTAGTCATGCGTAAGGCAAACGGGAAATGGAGGCTTTGTATTGACTTCACCGATGTGAATAAAGCTTGTCCCAAAGACCCATTTCCCTTGCCGCGCATTGACCAGATTGTTGACTCCACGGCCGGATGTGACTTGCTTTCATTTCTTGACGCATACTCAGGATATCATCAGATCTTCATGGCAGAGGAAGATGAGGAGAAGACCACATTCATCACTCCATGTGGCACGAACTGTTTCATACGGATGCCTTTTGGTTTGAAGAATGCTGGTTCAACATTTGCAAGGGTGGTCCATACAGCTTTTGAGCCACAAATTCACAGAAATGTAGAAGCATACATGGATGACATAGTGGTCAAGAGCAAGGACAGGGCGACCCTGGTTCAAGATTTAGAAGAGACCTTTGCGAATCTGCGCAAGATCCAGCTCAAGCTCAACCCCGAGAAGTGTGTGTTTGGAGTCCCTTCCGGCAAGCTTCTCGGGTTCTTCGTGTCTCAAAGGGGAATTGAAGCCAATCCCGACAAGATCAAGGCCATTGAGCAAATTGAAGCACCGAAGCGCGTCAAGGATGTACGAAGACTTGCCGGTTGCGTGGCCGCCGTCAGCAGGTTTATCTCTAAGTCAGCTGAGCGCGCCCTGCCGTTTTTCAAAATTTTGAAAAAGGAAGGTCCAATGAAATGGACCCCCGAAGCGGAGGCCGCGCTGCAAGACTTGAAGAGATACCTATCCTCCACTCCAATACTTGTCGCACCTAAACCACAAGAGAAGTTGCTGTTGTATCTAGCGGTGACCAATCAAGTGGTTAGGGCTGCGTTAGTAGCGGAGAGGGAGGCAGATGATGAGCCAGCGACCACGGCAAGCATGTCCAACGACAAGCAGGGGGCTTCCCCGACAAGCTCTGGTCCCGACAAAGATGGATCTGCGCAGGCGCAAGAGGAGGTACGGAAGAAAATGGTGCAGCGCCCAGTGTACTTCGTCAGCTCCCTCCTGCAGGGGGCTAGGTCAAGGTACTCTGGTGTGCAGAAGTTGCTTTTCGGCCTTATCATGGCCTCGAGAAAGCTGCGCCATTATTTCCAGGCACATGAGATCACAGTTGTCACTCGCTTTCCGCTGAAGAGGATACTGCGGAATCCAGAAGCAACAGGCAGGATTGTTGAGTGGGCACTGGAACTGTCAAGCTTTGGCCTCAAGTTTGAAAGCACTTCAACTATCCAAAGCAGAGCATTGGCAGAGTTTATAGCAGAGTGGACGCCAACACCGGACGAAGAGATTCCAGAAACAGGCATCCCCGTCAAGGAAGCAAGCAAAGAGTGGCTGATGTACTTCGATGGTGCTTTTTCGCTGCAAGGCGCCGGTGCTGGCGTGCTACTTGTCGTGCCCACCGGAGAGCACCTCAAGTACGTGGTCCAGATGCACTTTCCCAAGGAGCAAGCAACAAACAATACTGCAGAGTATGAGGGTTTGCTTGCCGGTCTCAGGATCGCGGCAGACCTTGGGATCAAGAAGCTCATTGTCAGGGGTGACTTGCAGCTTGTCGTCCGCCAAGTGAACAAGAATTACCAAAGCCCGTTGATGGAAGCTTACGTTGATGAAGTGAGAAAGCTTGAAGAACACTTTGACGGCCTACAGATGGAGCACGTTCCAAGAGCTCAGAACGACATCGCAGATGGCCTGTCAAAGTGCGCCGCACTAAAGTTACCTGTGGAACCAGGGATCTTTGTGCTCAAGCTGACTCAACCATCCGTAACACCATCAACTGGACAAAGCAAAAAGAGGAAGTTGATTTCTGGCAACTATTTTCCGGCAGAGCTTCCCGAAGCCGCCACCAAGAAGGTCCCCAGGATCAACGCCAAGAATGCTGAGGAGCAGTCTGCTCCAGCAAGCCCTAGGGTCTGTTCCGTAGAAGCAAACGCTCCCGACAAGTTTTGCTCCGGCAAGCTTGCCGGGGAATGTCAAGCTCCGGCTGAGCCGCAGGTTCTTGCCGTAGAAGCGGACGTTCCCGCAGCAGCAGATGTGCCTTTAGTCCTTGCTGTCGAGCCACAAGCTCCAGCATGGGCGCAGCAGATTGTCCGTTTCCTTCAGACAGGAGAACTTCCCGAAGAACAAGAAGAAGCCGAAAGAGTAGCCCGGCAGTCAAGTATGTACCAGTTTGTTGACAACATACTGTACAGGAGAAGACTCAACGGTGTGAAATTGAAGTGTATTCCCCGGGAAGACGAACAAAAGCTGTTGGCAGAGATACATGGAGGCATATGTGGTCACCACATTGGCGCAAGAGCACTTGCCGGCAAAGCATTCCGGCAAGGTTTCTTTTGGCCGGAAGCCCTCCAGGATGCAACTGCACAAGTAACCAAGTGTGAAGCGTGCCAGTTCCATTCCAAGCAGATACACCAACTAGCTCAAGCTCTCCAGATGATCCCTTTATCCTGGCCATTTTCGGTCTGGGGGCTCGACATCCTCGGCCCCTTTCCCCACGCAGCCGGGGGCTTTGAGTACTTGTACGTTGCGATCGACAAGTTCACAAAGTGGCCGGAAGTGGAGCCAGTGAGAAAGGTGATAGCACAGTCAGCAGTCAAGTTCTTCAGGTCGATTGTTTGCCGTTTCGGAATCCCTAACAGGATCATCACCAACAACGGTACGCAATTCACGAGCCGCACCTTCATGCAGTATGTCCAGGGTCTTGACGCCAAGGTCTGCTTTGCTTCTGTTGCTCACCCGAGAAGCAACGGTCAAGCGGAGAGGGCAAATGCTGAAGTGCTGCGTGGCCTCAAGACCAGAACTTTCGACAGGCTGCACAAGTGCGGAAGAAACTGGATCGAGGATCTGCCGGTGGTTCTTTGGTCGATCAGGACGATGCGAAATCGAACCACTGGACAGACACCTTTCGCTCTAGTCTATGGAGCGGAGGCAATTTTCCCCACGGAACTCGTATACGGGTCACCTCGAGTGCTCGCTTATGATGAGCTCGAGCAAGAGTAGCTGCGACAAGATGACGCGCTGCTCCTTGAGGAGGACCGTCTTCAGGCTGCTGTATGAGCTGCTCGATGCCAGCAAGCTTTGCGCCGCTACCATAGCCGCAAAGTTAACGCCAGAAGTCTCGAGGAAGGCGACCTTGTTCTTCGGCGCGTTCAGTCCGCCAAGAATTCCAACAAGTTGACGCCGAAGTGGGAAGGCCCTTATCGGGTGAAACGAGTCACTAGACCCGGCGCTGTCCGCCTTGAGACCGAAGATGGCTTTCCGGTCAGCAACTCCTGGAACACTGAACATCTTCGCAAGTTTTACCCGTAAGGCGCGGTTGCCGTGACCCGCTCCGGCAACCACCTTTTGTACGAGTCTTGCCGCTGTTGCATGTAATCCTTTGTACAAAGCCGGGCGCAGACCCCGTGCATCAGTAAAGCTCATGTACTCTGCACATCTTGTCAATTTCGTGCTTTTTATTTCATGCATACGTTATCTGACACTTTGTGTAGCACCTACCCCCGGTAAGCCATAACAAGCCTTAAGGCTCCATACTGTTATTTTCTCTACTTTCTTTTTCTCAAGGAAAGGAAGGTCCCCTCGCACACAAGTTTGCCGGGGGGAAGGAGAAGATGGTAGTATGGACCAATCGCCGTTCAAGAAAATTTCGCCTTGCCGGGAAGCAAACAACAAAAGCTAAGTTGCCAAAGTTTGAGCAATCAAAATTTTAAGTTATTTTCCTTGAACGACCGTGCTTTGTATGGAAAACCTGTGCGCGGAGGAACCTACTCGTAGCTAGTTGCGCCCTTACTTTGTTTCGAGTCCGCTCAACAACTTAAGTGTGCTGCGACTAGTGTCGCGCCCTTACTTTGTTTTCGAGCACGCTCAACAACTTAAGTGTGCTGCAACTAGTTGTGACAAGATTTCTTGTCGGTAGCGACACCGCCAGCAGGCTGCTAAAGTTCTGCACTCAGCGCTCGCGGCTAAGGTGCTTGCGCCGGCAAGTTCCCTAAAAGCGTAGGGCAAAAACATACAAAGCAAAGGAATCAAGTAAAGGAAATAACAGTGCAATCACTACCCAAAATAAAGTCATATTACAAGATAACTTGTCGCAGCTCTAACAGATTGTTTTCATAACATAATTAACAGCGACAAGGAAAGAAGAAAATGGGCACCCTAATCTGCGCGATCGCCCTCGACCCTCTTGATCCTGCTCACCTTGTCCACAATGGGTGCGACAAGGGCCTTGAGCGCCTCCAGATCAGCGTCCGACGGCAAGCTCCTGAGGACGTTGGTGAGGTTGAGGCCAGGGTTGCGGAAGACCACCTTCATCAGCACCTTTTGAAGGGCTCCCGCGCAGAGCTTGCGCGACTCATCCGCCAGTTGCTTTGGGATCCTTTCCCGGAGCTGCTGGAGGGCCGTCGCCACGCCTCTGAAGAATAGAGTGAGCTTGGCGCTGGGGTGGAGGTTCTCGTCGGAGGAGTACCCGAGATACTCCGCCCCTAGCTGCGCCAGCTCCCAGTCGATATCCGCGGCAGCGTTGACAAGACCTTCCGTCCAGTGCTCGACGGTCGCCCTGAAGTTGGTCTGGGTGATGGCACCACTCTCCAGCAATGCCTTCTCGGCCCTGACCTCCTCCTTCAGGGCCGCCTCCCGCTCCTTGGCGCCGTCCAGCGTCTTGGTCAAAGTGGTTAGCTTCAACTCAAGATCCGCATTGGAGTTCTTGGCGGCGGCAAGCTCCTTACCCTTCTCGGCGAGGCGAACCTGCAGCTCCGAGTGGCTGTGGGCATCCTTCTCCCGCTCGAGCTTGAGCGTGGCGATCTCTTCGCTTCTCGCCTTGAGATCGGCCTTGAGCTGCGCCACTTTTGTCTCCAACTCTTTCTTGGCGGTCTCGGCAGCTGCGACAGCGTCCTTTGCCTCCTGGAGTGCCCCGCCAAGTGACTGCTCGCGCGCGGAAAGCTCTTCCTCGTGGCTGTCGAGGTTGACCTTCCGCTGCGCCAGCTCGCCTTCTCGCGTGGATAGCTTCTCGGTGGCACGCCGTTGCTGCTCTTCGACTTCGGCCTTCTCAAGGAAGAAGGCCTTCTGCTCTTTGGCAAGCTGCTCCCGCTCCTCTGCCAAGGACCGGAGAGCCGCCTGGTTAAGGGCTCGGAGCTCCTCCGCGCGCTTCTCAATGTCGATTCCCGCCTTGGCAGCCAGCACTTCGCGGGACTCCAGCTTGCCCTGCCGGGCGCGGTAGAGCAAAAGCAGCTTCCACAACAGCCGCTCCTCTTCGGGCTCGCCACTGCTGCTGCTCGGCGCGTCGACAAGCGTCAGCTCGGTAGAAGCGAGCACTTCCCCGTCAAAGGTTTCTCCTTCGACCGGCGCCCTGGAGCTCGACGCCCAGGGGATCTTGATGAAGACGCCGTCGCCGGCCTTCAAGTAGGCGCCTGGCTCGAGCTCGTCGGAGCTTGGCGCTGCGGCAGCGGCGGAGGGCTCGGTGGTCGGTGTAGCGTCTGGTGCTCCTGCGGCCTCGGTGCCGTCAGTACGATCGCCGGGCCCCTCGCCAGCTGCTGCGGCGGCACCCTTGGCAGGCTCGTCGCCGGCGGGATCGTTAGCACCGGCCACTCCTTTGGTGGCAGTGGCGTCGCCGGTGTTACCGCGCGTATCCTCCTCAACAGCAGCCTCCGTCTCCATAGGCTCCGCAGCAGATGTATCTGGCGGTAGGAAAGGGGAGGAAAACAGTCAAGCAAATATCCAAAAAAAAGAGAGAAGAATCAAAAGAAGAAAAGCCCAAGGGGAGTTTTTAAACAAGAAGATTACCTGCGCGAGCCGGCTCCTCGGCAGTGTCCCTCGCCGGGGAGCTCTCCCTTGGCGGCGTAGTTGTAGTCCCTGCTGGCGGAGGGCTGCTGGTGCTGTCCCTCGCTGGAGAACTTGCCCTTGGCAGAGAACTCTCCCTTGCCGGGGAGACCCTTGCCGGGGAACTTTCCCTTGGCGGCGTGGTTGAAGCAGGTGTCACGACGGGGGCGGTCTCCGGGCGCTCCTGGTGTGTCTGCTCTGCTCCTACACGAATCAACAACCAGGTGTCAGCAAAGATAGAGCGCTCATGCGCGTCTAACAAGAGAAAGTAAACTATGCACTTACGCTGGGGGCTGCTCTGAAGATCAGTTGCCGGGTCCGGCAAGTTTGTCTCAGGCTCACCCCCTGCTGGCACGGCAGACTCATCCTCGATGACAATCACCGGGGCCTTGGCTCTCTTTGCCGCCCTCTGGGCCAGAGTTCTGAAAAAGGGAACAGGTTCAGAGTGATGCAAGAGAGACGCAAGACAAAACAACAGAAAATCGAAGAAATACAAGAACGACAAAGACTTACCCTTCTTCCTCCTCGTCGGAGCTGAGCGCGAAGAAGTCGAAGTCTGGCTCACACGTCCCGGTGCGGGGAGGCGGAGGAGTAGGCTCCCTTGGCCGCTTGGCGGGAGCAGGGGCAGTGGTCTGAGACGACCCCGCTCCGGCTGCCGCCGAGGCGTGGGGAGCAGCAGGGGCAGAAGCAATGGTCCGAGAAGACCCCGCTCCAGTTGCTGCAGAAGCACGAGGCGCTCCCGCGGCAACCGTGCTTGCCGTGGTGGAGCGTGTCGTGCGGCGCGGCGGCTGTTGACCTGTCTACCGCTCTGTTACGTCCCCGGCCTTGCGGAGACGCCTTCTTGGTGGAGCTGGAGGCTCTGCTGGTGGTGGCGAGCTGCCTGAAGACAAAGAGGAAGAGGAGCCGATCTCCAGCGAGCCGCTCGTGTGCTCGGCGGGCCTGCTGGACTCGACGCCCTGCTCGGCGGGCTCGCTTGGCTCGGCGTCTTGCCCGGCAAGTTTCCCCGCGTTGAGAAACGCCTCTCGCTCGGCAAGGCTTGCCGCCTCAGCTGCCTCCGCCTCCTCCACGGTGTATCCGAACTCGCCCGCGGCCGCGGCTGCCGCCGCCTCTTCCAGCCTGGTAGCGATGTACGCCATCTCCTTGTCGGCGGTGTCGCGGGTGAGGCCCTTCTTCTCGTCGGATCAGATCGGCGTTTCTTCCACGTTGTCGAAGAATGCCTGCACGGCTTCGTCGGTAGGCTCTTGCCAAGTTGGGTCGATCACGTGCGAGTCGCACAGCGGCATCATTGCGCGGATGCGGCTGAGCGCGGAGTTATTGCACAGTGGGACGACCCCCCTCGGCAACCTGAACACTTCGGCATGATCGGGGTCATACTTGAACAGCTCCTGGAGCACTCCGTTAAGCTCCAGGACGGTGAAGTTGTAGTTGAGGCCCGGGCGCAGCCTCATGATATCTGTCGCGTTCTCAAACTCCCAGGCGGGCCTCTTCCTCTCCTGCAGGGGGGCGATGCGGCGGCGAGGAAAGTATGCGCGAACTGCGCCTACAGTTAGGCCGGCAAGCCTGAGGCGAAGAATCCGGGCAGTGGCAATCTTCAGTCTACTGTCTTCCGGGGCCAGGTCGCTCCAGACGTTGCCGCGTACTACTGGGGCTTGGCGCCGGGCGGTGAATGGCTGCGGGTTCTCCTCTACAATCCAGCACCAGTCTGCTCTCCATTCATCCCATTTGCCGCGGACCTCTCCCTCCAGATAAGCTTCCTTCTTGTGCGTCCTCGAGATCCAGGATACCCCGCCGGATAACGGCTCTCCTCTCTCAACTCGGGGCGTGAAGTAGTGGCGGAAGAAAGCAACATTGGGGAAGACTCCGACAAAGTTTTCGCAGAGATGTGCGAAAACTGCCATGGTCAGAACGGCGTTGGGGGTAAAGTCGAGGAGGTGGAACCCATATGTGTTCATGATGTCGCAGAAGAATTCAGAGAAAGGCGGGCAGAGCCCGCAGTAGAAGAACAAGGCGAAGAACGCGTATCCGTTTGGAAACATTTCGCAAGCAGCGGCTGGGAGTACCTTGGTGCGCTGATGCGCCCGCGTCTCCCCCGACCAGAAGAGGTAGTAGTTCTCCCTCAGCTTCCTCGCGGCAAGCTTGGGGGGGAAGACAGCCCGCTTCTTTCGTAGCGCCGCGAGCCGCAGCGCCTCGGCCGACTTCATGGTCTTCCCCTTCTCGCCTTTCGGAGCCATGGCGGAAGCGGTGAGGGAGGTCGACGGCGCTGGTGGTGCTGGTGGCGACGGGGGGCGGAGCGCTGCTCTCTTTCAAGCTTTGGGAAGAAGGGGAGCAGCGGAGGTTTTCGAGGATTGAAGCAGCAACGGGCGGATGGACGAACTGCCCCTGTTTCCCCTGCTTATAAGGGGGAGAGGGCGGACGTTCCGCATTTCCGATTAAAGAAACCGCCCACAATCTCTCCCACGACGCCGCAATCGACGCGTGCCGTTAGGGGAGGGCGCGTCGGATACGGAGAAAGATACAGCGAGAACCAGGCCGCGCGTGCCCGTGCACTGTTTTGGGCCTGGCCCAACAGTGCTCGGCACCGTGTATGGCCCAGGCCCGGGGGCTCCTGTTGGTGTACTAAAGTAGGGGTACCCTTAGTATCCCGAACTTGTGCACGGGCAGTCGCAGCGTCCCGCGGCAAGGTTTGCCGGGTGATCGCCAAGGTCCTCCGTGTTTCCTTTGGAGCCATTCAAGAACAATGTATTCAAGCCAAGGAGACAAGACCCCGGCAAGAGGAGCTTGCCGGGGAGGTCACTCAAGGCACAAGACTACTCAAGGCGCAAGACCCTAGCAAGAGGAGCTTGCCGGGAAGGCCAACCAAGGCACCTCAAGAAACTTGCCGCGATGCGCCACGCGTCCCGGCAAGGCCCGGTGAGCAACAAGCTCCCGGAAGCGACAAGATAGCGACCGCGGCAAGGCGCTTGCCGCGGCAAGCTTCCACTCGGTACCTGCGCTCCAGCACATCCACCCACGTGTCACTCTGGGATCCTCCCAGGCGTACGTGGTGGAAGGCTGTGCAGCCAGGGGTACGCGGTGGCAAGCGGCGATGACAAGGATGCCATCGTGGCGAACGGTGGCGCCCCTGACGGCCCTTTTTGCACTGTTTGGGCGACGATGATGGGCATTTAATGCCCTTGTCCCCTGCCGTCCGGGTTAGGTATGGAACACTGTACCAACTACCACACTTTTTCCAGTTTTACCCTCAACTGCGTTGCCACCTGTCGGTGACCCCTTTAAGCGTATAAAAGGAGGCCCATGCGCAACGTAGAGGGGGGTTGGACATTCGAACACTCCCACGCTCGGTCTCGTTAGCTGCTGAAGTGTATTGTAGCTCTCAGCGCTCCCGAGCCAAGAACTCAATACAAACCAAAGCAGGAGTAGGGTTTTACGCATCCGTGCGGCCCGAACCTGGGTAAACTGCTCGTGTGCCTCGCCTCGATCTGCTCTTCGTGCGATCTCCGCCCCCTGCCGTACCGAAAAGGGGCTCCGTCCCCATAGGTGTTTGTGGGTGGATCGGTTTCCCCGACAAGGTGTTCCTCCGATATTTGGGAGTTGCATAATCTCATAGTCATAGGAACATGTATAAGTCATGAAGAATGCAATAGCAGTAAAACTAAACGATCAAGTTGCTAAGCTAATGAAATGGGTCAAGTCAATCACATCATTCTCTAATGATGTGATCATGTTCATCAAATGACAACTCATGTCTATGGCTAGGAAACTTAATCATCTTTGGTTAACGAGCTAGTAAAGTAGAGGCATACTAGTGACACTCTGTCTGTCTATGTATTCACACATGTACTAAGTTTTCGGTTAATACAATTCTAGCATGAATAATAAACATTTATCATGATATAAGGAAATAAATAATAACTTTATTATTGCCTCTAGGGCATATTTCCTCTAGTCTCCCACTTGCACTAGAGTCAATAATCGAGTTCACATCACCATGTGATTTAACACCAATAGTTCACATCCTCATGTGATTTAACACTTTATAGTTCATATCGCCATGTGACCAATACCCAAAAGGTTTACTAGAGTCAATTATCTAGTTCACATCGCCATGTGATTAACACCGAAAGAGTACTAAGGTGTGATCATGTTTTTCTTGTGAGAGAGGTTTAGTCAATGGGTCTACTACATTCAGATCCGTATGTATTTTGCAAATTTCTATGTTTACAATGCTTTGCACGGAGCTACTCTAGCTAAATGCTCCTACTTTCAATATGTATCCAGATCGATACTCGGAGTCATCCAAATCAGTGTCAAAGCTTGCATCGACGTAACTCTTTACGATGAACTCTTTATCACCTCCATAACTGAGAAATAGTTCCTTAGTCCTCTAAGGATAATTTTGACCGTTGTCCAGTAATCTACTCCTAGGTCAAAATTATAATCCCTTGCCAAACTCAGGGCAGGGCATACAATAGGTCTAGTATACAGCATGGCATACTTTATAGAACCTATGGCTGAGGCATAGGGAATGACTTTCATTCTCTTTATATATTTCGCTGTGGTCGGGCTTTGAGTCTTACTCAACTTCACACCTTGAAACACAGGCAAGAACTCTTTCTTTGACTGTTTCATTTTGAAATACTTCAAAAAGTTGTCAAGGTATGTACTCATTGAAAAAACTTATCAAGCGTCTTGATCTATCTCTATAGATCTTTATGCTCAATATGTAAGCAGCTTCACCGGGGTCTTTTTTGAAAAACACCTTTCAAACACTCATTTATGCTTTCCAGAAAATTCTACATCATTTTTGATCGACAATAAGTCATTCACATATACTTATCAGAAAGGTTGTAGTGCTCCCACTCACTTTCTTGTAAATACATGCTTCACCGTAAGTCTGTATACAACTATATGCTTTGATCAACTTATCAAAGCATATATTCTAACTCTAAGATGCTTGCATAAGTCCATAGATGGATCGCTGGAGCTTGCACATTTTGTTAGCACCTTTAGGGTTGACAAAACCTTCTGGTTGCATCATATACAACTCTTCTTTAATAAATCCATTAAAGAACACGGTTTTGTTATCCATTTGCCAGATTTAATAAAATACGGCAATTGCTAACATGATTCGGACAGACTTAAGCATCACTACGAGTGAGAAAATCTCATCATAGTCAACACCTTGAACTTATCGAAAACCTTTCGCAACAAGTCGAGCTTTGTAGACAGTAACATTACCATCGGCGCCAGTCTTCCTCTTAAAGATCCATATATTTTCAATGGCTTGCCGATCATTGGGCAAGTCAACCAAAGTCCACACTTTGTTCTCATACATGGATCCCATCTCAGATTTCATGGCCTCAAGCCATTTTGCGGAATCTGGGCTCATCATCGCTTCCTCATAGTTCGTAGGTTCATCATGGTCTAGTAACATGACTTCTAGAACCGGGTTACCGTACCACTCTGGTGCGGAACGTACTCTGATTGACCTACGAGGTTCAGTAGTAACTTGATCTGAAGTTTCATGATCATCATCATTAGCTTCCTTGTTGGTTGGTGTAGGAATCACTAGAACTAGTTTCTGTGATGTACTACTTTCCAATTCAGGAGAAGGTACAATTACCTCATCAAGTTCTACTTTCCTCCCACTCACATCTTTTGAGAGAAACTCCTTCTCTAGAAAGTATCCAATTTTTAGCAACGAATATCTTGCCTTTGGATCTGTGATAGAAGGTGTACCCAATAGTTTCCTTTGGGTGTCCTATGAAGACACATTTCTCCGATTTGGGTTCGAGCTTATCAGGCTGAAACTTTTTCACATAAGCATCGCTGCCCCAAACTTTAAGAAACGACAGCTTAGGTTTCTTGCCAAACCACGGTTCATACGGCGTCGTCTCAACGGATTTAGATGGTGCCCTATTTAACATGAATACAACTGTCTCTAATGCATAACCCCAAAATGATAGTGGTAAATCGGTAAGAGACATCATAGATCGCACCATATCTAATAAAGTGCGGTTACGACATTTGGAAACACCATTACACTGTGGTGTTCCAGGTGGGGTGAGTTGTGAAACTATTTCACATTGTTTTAAATGAAGGTCAAACTCGTAATTTCAAATATTCGCCTCAACGATCTGATCGTAGAAACTTTTATTTTCTTGTTATGATGATTTTCCACTTCACTCTGAAATTCTTTGAACTTTTCAAATGTTTCAGGCTTATGTTTCAGTAGATATACCCATATCTGCTCAAATCATCTGTGGAGGTCAGAAAATAACAATACTCGCCGCGAGCCTCAACACTCATTGGTCCGCATACATCAGTATGTATGATTTCCAACAAGTCAGTTTCTCGCTCCATTGTTCCGCAGAATGGAGTTTTAGTCATCTTGCCCATGAGGCATGGTTCGCAAGCACCAAGTGATTCATAATCAAGTGATTCCAAAAGCCCATCAGCATGGAGTTTCTTCACGCGCTTTACACCAATATGACCTAAAATGCAGTGCCACAAATAAGTTGCACTATCATTATCAACCTTGCATATTTTGGCTTCAATATTATGAATATGTGTATCACTACGATCGAGATCCAACAAACTATTTTCATTGGGTATATGACCATCGAAGGTTTTATTCATGTAAACAGAACAACAATTATTCTATGACTTTAAATGAATAACTGTATTGCAACAAACATGATCAAATCATATTCATGCTCAACACAAATGCCAAATAACATTTATTTAGGTTCTACACAAATCCCGAAAGTTTAGGGAGTGTGCGGTCATGATCATATCAATCTTGGAATCACTTCCAACACACATCGTCACTTCACCTTTAACTAGTCTCTGTTCATTCTGCAACTCTCATTTCGAGTTACTAATGTTTAGCAACTGAACCGGTATCAAATACCTAGGGGTTGCTATAAACACTAGTAAAGTACACATCAATAATCTGTATATCAAGTATACCTTTGTTCACTTTGCCATCCTTCTTATCCGCCAAGTATCTAGGGCAGTTCCACTTCCAGTGACCATTTCCTTTGCAGTAGACGCACTTAGTTTCAGGCTTGAGTTTAGCTTTGGGTTTCTTCACGGGAGTGACAACTTGCTTGTCATTCTTCTTGAAGTTCCCTTTCTATCTCTTTGCCCTTTACTTGAAACAAGTGGTCTTGTTAACCATCAACACTTGATGCTCTTTCTTGATTTCTACCTTCGCCGATTTCAGCATCGCGAAGAGCTCGGGAATTATTTTCGTCATCCCTTGCATATTATAGTTCATCAGAAAGTTCTAGTAACTTGGAGATAGTGACTAGAGAACTTTGTCAATTACTATCTTATCTGGAAGATTAACTCCCACTTGATTCAAGCAATTGTAGTACCTAGACAATCTGAGCACATGCTCACCGATTGAGCTATTCTCCTCCATCTTGTAGGCAAAGTACTGTCAGAGGTCTCATACCTCTTGATACGCGCATGAGTATGAAATACAATTTTCAACTCTTAAAAACATCTTATATGCTCCGTGGCATTCAAAACATTTTTGAAGTCCCGGTTCTAAGCCGTAAAGCATGGTGCACTAAACTATCAAGTAATCATCATACTGAGCTTTTGTGAAAACGTTCATAACGTCTGCATCTGCTCCTACAATAGGTCTGTCACCTAGCGGTGCATCAAGGACATAATTCTTCTGTGCAGCAATGATGAAAATCCTTAGATTATGAAACAAGTCCGCATCATTTCTACTATCATCTTTCAACTTATATTTCTCTAGGAACATATAAAAATAAACGGGGAGCTACATCGCGAGCTATTGATCTACAACATAGATATGCTAATACTATCAGGTACTAAGTTCATGATAAATTAAAGTTCAATTAATCAAATTACTTAAGAACTCCCACTTAGACAGACATATCTCTAATCATCTAAGTGATCACGTGATCCATATCAACTAAACCATGTCCGATCATCACGTGAGATGGAGTAATTTTCAATGGTGAACATCTTATGTTGATCATATCTACTATATGATTCACGCTCGACCTTTCGGTCTCCAGTGTTTCGAGGCCATATCTGCATATGATAGGCTCGTCAAGTTTAACCCGAGTATTCTACGTGTGCGAAACTGGCTTGCACCCGTTGTATGTGAACGCAGAGCTTATCACACCCGATCATCACGTGGTGTCTCGGCACGACGAACTTTCGCAACGGTGCATACTCAGGGAGAACACTTATACCTTGAAATTTAGTGAGAGATCATCTTATAGTGCTACCGTCGATCTAAGCAAAATAAGATGCATAAAAGATAAACATCACATGCAATCAATATAAGTGATATGATATGGCCATCATCATCTTGTGCCTTTGATCTTCATCTCCAAGGCACCGTCATGATCACCATCGTCACTTGTGCGATGATACGTCTCCAACGTATGTATAATTTTTTATTGTTCCATGCTATTATATATTCTGTTTTGGATGTTTAATGGGCTTTATTTAACACTTTTATATTATTTTTGGGACTAACCTACTAACGCAAGGCCCAGTGCAAATTGCTGTTTTTTTTTGCCTATTTCTGTGTTTCGCAGAAAAGGGATATCAAACGGAGTCCAAACGGAATGAAACCTTCGGGAGAGTTATTTTTGGAACCGTATCCACCCAGAAGACTTGGAGTACAAGCCAGGGAACAAGAGAGGTGGCCACGAGGGTCCAGGGCGCGCCTCCTCCCCCTAGGCGCGCCCCCACCCTCGTGGGCCCCCTCTGGCTCCTTCGATGCCCTCCTTCCTCCTATATATATCCATGTACCCTAAAAACATCGAGGCAACAGAGAAAACCCTAATTCCACCACCGCAACCTTCTGTTCCCATGAGATACCATCTTGGGGCCTGATCCGGAGCTCCGCCAGAGGGGGGTTTACCACGGAGTGCTTCTACATCAACACCATAGCTTCACCAATGAGTTGTGAGTAGTTTACCACAGACCGTCGGGTCCATAGTTATTAGCTAAATGGCTTCTTCTCTCTTTCTTTATCTCAATACAAAGTTCTCCCCGATCCTCGAGGAGATCTACTCGATGTAATCTTTTTGCAGTGTGTTTGTCGAGATCTGATGAATTGTGGGTTTATGATCAAGATTATCTATGAACAATATTTGATTCTTTTCTGAAATCTTTTATGTATGATTATAATATCCTTGCAAGTCTCTTTGAATTATTGGTTTGGTTTGGCCTACTAGATCTATAGTTCTTGCAATGGGAGAAGTGCTTGGCTTTGGGTTCAATCTTGCGGTGTCCTTTCCCAGTGACAGCAGGGGCAACAAGGCACGTATTGTATTGTTGCCATCGAGGATAAAAAGATGGGGTTTATATCTTATTGCTTGAGTTTATCCCTCTACATCATGTCATCTTGCTTAAAGCATTACTCTGTTCTTATGAACTTAATATTCTAGATGCATGCTGGATAGCGATCGATGTGTGGAGTAATAGTGGTAGATGCAGAATCGTTTCGTTCTACTTGTCACGGACGTGATGCCTATATATAATGATCATGCCTAGATATTCTCATAACTATGCTCTTTCCTATCAATTGCTTGACAGTAATTTGTTCACCCACCGTAGAATTCTGCTATCATGAGAGAAGCCACTAGTGAAACCTATTGCCCCCGAGTCTATTCTCAACATATTAATCTTCCATGTACTTTACTTTGCTTTACTTATTTTCTGTTCTTATACCAAAAATACCAAAAATATTATACTATCCTATCTATCAGATCTCACTTTCGTAAGTGACCGTAAAGGGATTGACAACCCCTTATCGCGTTGGCAACGAAGTTCTTATTTGTTTGTGCAGGTGCGAGGGACTCGTGCGTGGTCTCCTACTGGATTGATACATTGGTTCTCAAATACTGAGGGAAATACTTACGCTACTGTGCTGCATCACCCTTTCATCTTCGAGGGAATACAACGCAAGCTCGAGAAGTAGCAAGAAGCATTTCTGGCGCCGTTTCGAAGGAGGCTTATGCAAAAGTCATATACCAAGTACCTATCACAAACCCTCATCCTTCGTATTACATTATTTGCCTCTCATTTTCCTCTCCCCCACTTCACCCTTGCCGTTTTATTCGCCCTTCTTTTTCCGTGTGTTTACCATTTGCTTGCCTCTTATTTGCTTGTTTGTTGGATTGCTTGCTTGTCACTATGGCTCAAAACAATACCAAATTGTGTGATTTTTCCAATAGCAACAATAATGATTTTATTAGCACTCTGATTGCTCCTATTACCGATGCTGAATCTTGTGAGATCAATGTTGCTCTATTGAATCTTATCATGAAAGATCAATTTTCTGGCCTTCCTAGTGAAGATGTCGCTACCCATCTAAACAAATTTATTGATTTGTGTGATACGCAAAAGAAGAGGGATATAGATAATGATATTGTTAAATTAAAGCTATTTCCGTTTTCACTTAGAGATCATGCTAAAACTTGGTTTTCCTCTTTGCCTAGAAATAGTATTGATTCATGGAATAAGTGCAAAGATGCCTTCATCTCTAAGTATTTTCTTCCCGCTAAGATTATCTCTCTTAGAAACGACATTATGAATTTTAAGCAACTAGATCATGAGCATGTTGCACAATCTTGGGAGAGAATAAAATTAATGATACGTAATTGCCCTACACCCTTGCTTTTAGAGATCTTTTACATTCAGCCGTGGGGGCACTTTCATGGAAACTGTCGTGGTTTTGTCACGGCAGATGTCCTAGCAAAAGGACTTAGTGGTGAGGCCATCGCTACCGGTTAGCTTAAAGGGGTTAAAGAGGACAAGGACACATGGATTTTATACTAGTTCGGCCCCTTTGATGAAGGTAAAAGCCTACGTCTAGTTTGGTGTATATTGCTAGGGTTTCGATGACCAGGGAGCGAATTCGCTTTGCCCGTGTCTCGAGCTGTTGTTTCCCTGCCTTGAACCGTCGCCGGGTCGTCCCTTTATATAAGAGGTGACGCCCGGTCCGGTTTACAGAGTCCCGAGGCCGGCTCATAAACGTGTCTACCTCGATCTCTATTCTTTCTATCTTAAATCTCAAGTTACATAGTATGGCGGTTTACAAATCATGGGCCCTAACACTTGGGCTCTAAACCTCTTGGGCTAAAGTCTCTTGCTTCATGTCTCCGCTGGGCTTTAATAAAATAAACTTGATAACATAAACCGGCCCCTCCTGGGCGGTTTATCCCTGGTAGTAATATCCCTAACAGAAACCACCTTAGGAGAAGCTACCAAACTCCTAGATAATATTATGGTTAACTACTCTCAATGGCACATCGAAAGATCTACTAGTAAAAAAGTGCATGCTATTGAAGAGATTAGTGTTTTGAGTGGAAAGATGGATGAACTTATGAAATTATTTGCTACTAAGAGTGCTTCTTCTGATCCTAATGATATGCATTTATCCACGTTGATTGAAAATAATAATGAATCTTTGGATGTGAACTTTGTTGGTAGGAATAATTTTGGTACAATGCTTATAGAGGAAACTTTAATCCTAGGCCTTCTCCTAGTAATTCCTCTAACAATTATGGTAATTCCGACAATAACTCTTATGGAAATTTTGGAAAGATACCCTCTGAATTTGAAACTAGTGTTAAAGAGTTTATGAATTCGCAAAAGAATTTCAATGCTTTGCTTGAAGAAAAAATGCTTAAGATTGATGAGTTGGCTAGAAACATGGATAGAATTACTCTTGATGTTGATTATTTGAAACTTAGATCTACTCCACCCAAGCATGATATCAATGAGTCTCTCAAAGCCATGAGAATTTCCATTGATGAATGCAAAGAAAGAACCGCTATGATGCGTGCTAAAAAAGATTGCTTTATGAAAGCGTGTTCTTCTAGTTATCATGAAAATAAATATGAAGATCTGAAAGTTATTGATGTGTCTCCTATTAGATCCTTGTTTTCTAGTATGAATCTTGATAAAGATGGGACTGGAGATGAGTCTACTTTTGTTAAAAGGTGACCCAATGATTCGAAGTTTTTAGATCTTGATGCTAAAATTGTTAAAAGTGGGATTGAAGAGATTAAAACTTTGCATAGTGATGAACCCACTATTTTGGATTTCAAGGGATTCAATTATGATAATTGCTCTTTAATAGATTGTATTTCCTTGTTGCAATCCGAACTAAATTCTCCGCATGCTTATAGTCAAAATAAGGCTTTTACCAAACACATAGTTGATGGTTTGATGCAATCTTATGAAGAAAAACTTGAATTAGAATTTTCTATCCCTAGAAAGCTTTATGATGAGTGGGAACCTACTATTAAAATTAAAATTAAAGATCATGAATGCTTTGCTTTGTGTGATTTGGGTGCAAGTGTTTCTACAATTCCAAAAGCTTTGTGTGATATGTTAGGTTTCCATGAGCTTGATGATTGTTCTTTAAATTTGCATCTTGCGAATTCTACCATTAAGAAACCTATGGGAAGGATTAATGATGTTTTTATTGTTGCCAATAGGAATTATGTGCCCGTAGATTTCATTGTTCTTGACATAGATTGCAATCCTTCATGTCCCATTATTCTTGGTAGACCTTTCCTTAGAACGATTGGTGCAATTATTGATATGAAGGAAGGAAATATTAGATTCCAATTTCCGTTAAGGAAAGGCATGGAACACTTCCCTAGAAAGAAAACCAAACTACCTTATGAATCTATTATGAGAGACACTTATGGATTTCCTACCAAATATGGAAATACCTAGATCTATTCTTGTATCGTGCCTAGCTAGGGGCGTTAAACGATATTGCTTGTTGGGAGGCAACCCAATTTTATTTTCTTTGTTTTTGCTTCTGTTTAGGAATAAATATTGCATCTAGCTTCTGTTTAGATGTGATTTTGTGTTTTAATTAGTGTTTTTGCCAAGTAGAACCTTTGGAAAGACTTGTGTGAAGCTTATATGATCATGCTGTAAAAAAAAAGAAACTTTAGTGCTCACGAGATTGGCTGTAATTTTTTACTGGAGAGTGCTATTTAGTTGATTATTTTTGCAGATGATTAATAGAAAAATTCCTCACGTTTACCAATTTTTTTTGGAGTTACAGAAGTATTCGAAAGTTACAGATTACTATAGATTGTTCTGTTTTTGATAGATTCTGTTTTCCGTGTGTTGTTTGCTTATTTTGATGAATCTATGAGTAGTATCGGGGGGTAGGAATCATGGATAAGTTGGAATAAAGTATGCTTAACACCAATATAAACAAAGAATGAGTTCATTACAGTACCTTTGAGTGGTGGTTTGTTTTCTTATACTAACGGAGCTCACGAGATTTTTGGCTAAGTTTTGTGTTGTGAAGTTTTTAAGATTTGAGTATGGCTTTGATGGACTATGGAACAAAGAGTGGCAAGAGCCTAAGCTTGGGGATGCCCAAGGCACCCCAAGGTAAAATTCAAGGTCAACCAAAAGCCTAAGCTTGGGGATGCTCCGGGAAGGCATCCCCTCTTTCGTCTTCATCTATCGGTAACTATACTTGGGACTATATTTTTATTCACCACATGATATGTGTTTTGCTTGGAGCGTCATGTATGATTTGAGTCTTTGCTTTTTAGTTAGCCACAATCATCCTTGCTAGACACACCTTTTGAGAGAGATAAATATGATTTAGAATTTATTAGAATACTCTATGTGCTTCACTTATATCTTTTGAGCTAGATAGTTTTGCTCTAGTGCTTCACTTATATCTTTTAGAGCACGGTGGTGGTTTTATTTTATAGAAATTGTTGATCTCTCATGCTTCACTTATATCCTTTTGAGAGTCTTTTATAACAGCATGGTAATGTGCTTTGGTTATCAAACTAGTCCTAATATGATATGCATCCAAGATGGGTATAGTAAAAACGTTCACATAAGGTGCATTGAATACTATGAGAAGTTTGATACTTGATGATTGTTTTGAGATATGAGGATGGTGATATTAGATTCATGCTAGTAGAGTAGTTGTGAATTTGAGAAATACTTGTGTTAAGGTTTGCAAGTCCCGTAGCATGCACGTATGGTAATCGTTGTGTGACAAATTTGAAGCATGAGGTATTTCATTGAGTGTCATCCTTTGTGTGGAGGTCGGGATCGCGCGATGGTTAAATCCTACCAACCCTTCCCCTAGGAGCATGCGTGTAGTACTTTGTTTTGGTGACTTGTAGATTTTTGCAATAAGTATGTGAGTTCTTTATGACTAATGTTGAGTCCATCGATTATACGCACTCTCACCCTTCCACCATTGCTAGCCTCTCTTGTACCACACAACTTTCGTCGGTACCATACACCCACCATATACCTTCCTCAAAACAGCCACCATACCTACCTATCATGGCATTTCCATAGCCATTCCGGGATATATTGCCATGCAACATTCCACCGTTCCGTTTGCTATGACACACTTCATCATTGTCATATTGCCATGCATGATCATGTAGTTGACATCATATGTGTGGCTAGTCCACCATGCATAATTTTCCATACATGTCACTCTTGATTCATTGCACATCCCGGTACACCGCCGAAGGCATTCATATAGAGTCATACTTTGTTCTAGTATCGAGTTGTAAATCAATATAAGTGTGATGATCATCATTATTAGAGCATTATCCCAAAGAAAAAAAAGAAGGAAAGTGTAAGGGCATATTTCTCCCTAAGTAGTTTTGGTGATTGATGACAATGCATTTGCGGACTAATCGTGTGCTCTAAGCTCTTTCAGATATATCTCACCTAGGCACAAGACGATTGTGAGCCCCTCGGATTCCTTGGAAGACGGTGTTTCCTTCTTGCTCCCTTTCGGTGGCTTTGAGTAATAGGAAAGCTGTACTATTAATAGGGGGTCCGCTTCGGAAAGGTTTCGGTGGAATCAACACGTACACATCTTACTCTCGCACCACCTTTCCTTTGCTTCTCTGGAGCTCCAGCCGTTTCTTATCGTATATGCAAACCATGGCTTCCTACTATAGAACATCTGCCTGGCAAGCGGTAGTACCACACAGCCACACGGTAGTACCGCCTCTGGGCACGGTAGTACCACACCAGCGGTAGTACCGCGTCTCTAGGATGGTAGTACCGTGTATCTGGCCCGGCACTACACCAAGTACGGAAGTAGGTGCGGGAGTAATTTTTTACTTCCGCATCCTACGCGGTAGTACCGCTTGAGTCGAGCGGTAGTACCGTGCCGTGTTTTGCTACTACCGTATTTCTGCGGATGTAGCTACGGATGTATTTTATTTTCATCTGTGCTTGTCCTCAGCCTGCGTGTCTCTGCCTTGCGGCAGTACCGCAAGGACGAGCGGTAGTACCGCTCAGGCAGTACTACCGCCTGTATGCCTTCACAACAGAGCACTTTCTGGCTAATACTGCTCCAGCGGTAGTACCACACCAAGAGCGGTAGTACCGCTAGCCAAGCGGTAGTACCACAACTTACGTGCGGTAGTACTGCGCTCTGCGGCCCGAAATGTGGGATAACGGTTGGATTTGTTCTCCCACTATATATAGGGAGTCTTCTTCCCCAAGAAGACTCACCTCTTCCACCCCAAAGCTCCATTGTTGCTCCAAGCTCCATTTCCGTCCGATCTCTCTCCCTAGCCAATCAAACTTGTTGATTTCCTCGGGAGAGCTTGAGGAGGCATCGATCTACACTTCCACCAAGAGATATTTGATTCCCCCCACTAATCCTTTTGGATCTTGTTACTCTTGGGTGTTTGAGCACCCTAGACGGTTGAGGTCACCTCGAAGCCATATTCCATTGTGGTGAAGCTGCGTGGTGTCGTTGGGAGCCTCCAATTCGGTTGTGGAGATAGCCCCAACCTTATTTGTGAAGGTTCGGTTGCCGCCTTCAAGGACACCACTAGTGGATTCACGGCACCTTGCATTGTGTGAGGGCGTGAGGAGAATACGGTGGCCCTAGTGGCTTCTTGGGGAGCATTGTGCCTCCACACCGCTCCAACAGCGATGTACTTCCCCTCAAAGGGAAGGAACTTCGACAACATCCTTGTCTTCACCGGTTCCACTTGTGGTTATTTCTTCCCTTTACTTGTGCAAGCTTTACTTGTTTATCTTATATAGCTTACTTGTGAGGTTGTTATCTTTACTTCCTATTAGTAGTCATCTTAGTAGCTTATCTAGACAACTTACTTTGAAGCTTAACTTAAAGTGGTTAAGAAAAGCTAAAAATTGTTAGTTGCCTATTCACCCCCCCCCCTCTAGTCAACCATATCTATCCTTTCAATTGGTATCAGATCCTCGGCTCTTTTAAGGACTTTACCGTCTAAAGAGTATGGGTGACAACATAGTCGAGACGGAGGGACATTTTGGTGGAACTTCGTCCTTGCCTACGTCCGATGGGGGAGCCTCGGTCTCTCGTGAGGAGTTCAATGTGGCTATGACCACATTGAAAGAATCACTAGCGACCGAGGTCAAAGGCATGTCTAAAGATTTGCTTGAGGGGCTTAAATTATCCACCACACCGTTGGAAGTGGTTCGTCCCGCTACCAACGTGTCGGAGGCTAATCCCGACAAGGGAGAAGCTAGTAGTGAACAAGCCCCGGTTACTAAGAATGGGAGTGGGATCTTTGCCCACTCCGCTCCTCCTACTCACTATGGAGGACCCGTTCCCACACCGCATTTAAATTCCGTTGGGCCTCCTCCCAAGTTCATAAAAAAAATTGATTTTGCTACTTGGGTGTTTCGCTTCAAACGTCATATAAATCATTGCTCTACTAATCTTTGGAGAATAATTGAGCAAGGTTTTTATCCGCGTGATCCCGAAAACATGACTCCAAGAGAAACTGCGGATCATCAATTCAACGAGTCTGTTCTTTGCATACTTCAAGATGCTATTCCTCCAGAAGACATTGCACATCTTCGACCCTTCACTGTGGCCAAGGAAGCTTGGGAGCATGTTGGCACTATGTACAAGGGGAGCGCTAGCATTCAACGCTCTAACTATGAAGTTGTGCAAGATGAAGCCGATGAGTTTGCTATGATCGAAGAAGAAGATCCTCGTGAACTTTATCGGAGATTAACCACTCTTGCGGTCTCACTTCGAGATCATGGGAGTAAGGACACGGATGACAATTGGATCAAGCGCAAGTTCCTCAAGGCCATGATGCCCTATCACAAGGCCATGTCCTCTGTCATCCGTCAAAGACCGGACTTCCACCACTTGTCATCAAATGAAGTGTTGGATGAGTTCGTTTCCATGAGGATCTTGGACATGACCGCCGACAATGCGGTCTTAAGAGCTCAACGATCGAAGAAGCCTAACCTTGCCTTGAAGGCCAAGGCTTGTGTGGAAGAAGAGGAGGTGGAGGATGATGATGAGAGTAGCCCCGAGGACACCAAATATGCCTATCATGAGCACATGGCTCTTGCTTCACGGCAATTTTGGGGCAACAAGAAGAACACAAGACCCAACTTCAACAAGAACAACTCAAGTGGCAACAAGGGCAAGCAACGAGTGAGGACTTGCTTCAATTGTGGAAATGTTAGCCACTTTGTTGTTGATTGTCCATATGAGAAAAGAGATGACTTTGGAGGCAAGCTTATCCGGAAGGACAAGGCCAAGTCTTATCCCAACAAGAACAACTTCAACAAGAAGACCCCTCCTAAAGGGTTGGTGGCCCAAGAAGAATATGTTGAGGATGATGATAATGATGAAGATGATGAGATGGTCACCATGGCCACAATGGCTATTGCTACTACTCCGCGCTCATCTCTCCTCAACTCGCCTAATGAGAACATCACCGCCAAGTGTCTCATGGCCAAGGGCTCCAACAAGGTAACCCCAAACATCAATACTACCATCACTTCTAATCCTTCATTAACGGATTGTATTGATGAGAGTCAGGGAACGAAGGAGGGAGAAAATGAATTTGAGGTGTTCATGAACAAACTTAAGGGCAAACCCAAGAAGCACTTTGTTGCTCTCTTGGGACAACTCGGTGAGGCCAATGACATGATCGAGGCTCACGAGGAGACCATTACTAAAATGGAAGGACATAGTCGAGACTATGCCGATGAGATATCGGATCTTTCTAACGCCCTAGAGGAAGAGTGTGGTCTTCGTTTGGCTCTTGAGGAGTCACACAACGATGATCATGCTAAATTAAAGAAAGATCTTGATCATGCTTTAGTTGTCTCTCGTATGCTTAATTCCGAGAAGGCAAAACTTGAGGTTGATCATGTTAAACTCAAGGAAGAGTTTGTCATACTCGACAAGGCTCACAAGGCCTTTAAAGGTATGCATGCTTCTCTCAAGGAGTCTCATGATCAACTCCAAGTTTCGCTAACCAAGTAAAAGGCTACCTTTCCTCGCATGGTATTAATTGATAATGCAAATGCTACTAACCCATGTTGCGAGCATGTGCATCTTGTTGAAGAAAATGCCAAGTTGAAGAAGCAACTTGAGAAAGGCCTTGTGACATGCATACAAGGTGAGAAGAACCTCAACAATCTTTTGAGCAATCAAAAGAAGGTTGTGGCAAAGGAAGGAATTGGGTTTGTTCCTAAGCCCAAGAGAAGAAGAATGACAAGACCAAGCTACCACCCCCTCTGCGACAAACTTTTGTGAAAGAAGGAGAGGGCACATAAAAGAAGAAGAAAACGGTGAAAGGTGGTGGTGTCAAGAAAAACTCCACCATACCATCAAACATGGCCGGCAACTTTAATCCTTCATATGTTTTATGTCGTGCTAGTGATGCTCATGTGTTTGCTAAATTTGTTGGTTCTTCTTATGAGTACATCGAATGGTCCATTTGGGTTCCTAAGACCCTTGTTACTAACCTCAAAGGAACCATTACCAAATGGGTACCTAAATCCAAGCATTGATCTCTTGTAGGGGTTTGCTTCCGCTGGGGGATCATGGCTGCTCGATAGTGGAGCCACAAATCATATGACCGGAAGCAAAGACTTGGTGGTGGACGTGCATCTAGGTTCATCTATGGCCACCAACGTTGAATGGGGTGATGCTTCATCTTCTAAGGTATTGGGGCTTGGCAAGGTTGTTGTCTCTCATGATCTCACGATCGAGAAAGTCATGCTTGTTGAGTCCCTTGCATACAATTTACTTTCTGTTCGCCAACTTGCACTCATGGGCTTTGCTACATTCTTTGATATTGATACCGTGGCCCTCTTGTGGAGCAAGACTCTTAAAGTAGCCTATGTTGGGCATGTCAAGAACGGTCTTTATGTGGTTAACTTCTCGAAGCAACCCACTAAGATCGCAACATGCCTAATGGCTAAAGTTGATGTGGGATGGCTTTGGCATCGCCGTTTGGCCCATGTCAATATGAGATCTTTGCAAAGTCTTCTCAAGAGGGACCATGTCCGTGGACTAACAAATGTTAGCTTTGCCAAAGATCGTGCTTGCAGGGCTTGCATTGAAGGAAAGTTACATGAGACGGCTCACCCTCCCACGACTATCATCTATTCAAAAAGACCCCTAGAGCTCATTCACATGGACCTCTTTGGGCCTCCATCTTTTGATAGTCTTGGGGGTAGAAAGTACTACTTGGTGATTATGGATGATTACTCAAGATACACCTGGGTATACTTCTTCAAGAAGAAGAGTGAAACCCAACAAACCGTCATCAACTTTGCAAATGAAGCTCAACGGCAACATGAAGCAAAGATTTTGATGATCAAAAGTGACAACTGCACCGAGTTCAAGAACTACACCTTGGATGAGTTTCTTAGTGATGAGGGGATCAAACATCAATATGCAGCTCCCTATACCCCTCAACAAAATGGTGTAGCGGAGAGAAAGAACCGGACTCTGATAGATGCGGCAAGGACCATGATGGCGGAATTCAAATCTCCATACAACTTTTGGGCTGAAGCCATCAACACCGCATGCCATGCATCAAATCGACTCTATCTCCGCAAAGGCTTGACAAGACTCCATATGAGATACTTACCGGTAACAAGCCCAATCTCAAGTACTTCCGGGTATTCGGGTGTAAGTGTTTCATTCTCAAGAAAGGTGTTCGCTTGTCTAAATTTGAATCTATAGCTCATGAGGGCATATTTGTTGGTTATGCTACAAACTCTCATGCTTACCGTGTCCTCAACAAGTCCAATGGACTCATTGAGGAGACGAGTAACGTAGAGTTTGATGAAAATAATGGCTCCCAAGTGGAGCAAAGTGGTACTTGTGATGTAGGTGATGAAATTCCTCCTCAAGCCATAAGAAGAATGGGTGTTGGATATATCCTATCCATTGAGGAACCCCTTGTAGCCGAAGGAGAAGGACAATGTTCCACTCAAGTGGAACCATCACCAACCCAAGACCCACACGCTTCCGAAGAACAAAGTGAAGGCCCTCAACCGGACGAACAAGGCCAAGTACAAGATCAATCACAAGATGTTGGGGAGCCACCAAATGATGCACAACGCCAAGTTCTTTCCTCCGAGCAAGATCAAGGTCAAGAGGAAGCTCAAGATCAAGATCTAGCTCCTGACGACGCTGAAGATGATCAACTCAATGCTCCTCAGTTATCTCTTGAAGAGCAATTGGAGCGTCGTGCTGCAAAAGTTGCCTCCAGGCTTGCTTCCAGAGAACATCACATGGAGAATATCCTAGGAAGCATCAAAAGGGGGGTAAGAACTCGTAGACAATTAGCAAACTATTGTGCTCATCAAGATTTTGTCTCCTGTGTTGAACCTCAGAAGGTCTATGAGGCGCTCGAAGACCCTGATTGGCTTAATGCCATGCATGAAGAACTCCATAACTTCGAGCGTAACAAAGTGTGGCGTCTGGTGCCAAGGCCAAAGGAGAACCATAATGTCATTGGAACCAAGTGGATCTTTAAGAACAAGCAAGATGCTCATGGCATTGTCATCCGCAACAAGGCACGTCTGGTGGCTCAAGGCTACTCCCAAGTCGAGGGTATCGACTACGGTGAAACCTTTGCCCCCGCTCGCCTTGAATCTATTCGTTTGTTGCTTGCCTATGCTTCTCATCATAACTTTAAGTTGCAACAAATGGATGTGAAAAGTGCATTTCTTAATGGTCCTATTAATGAGTTGGTGTATGTTAAACAACCCCAGGGGTTTGAGGATCCCAAGCTCCCCAATCACGTGTACCAACTCGATAAGGCACTCTATGGCCTTAAACAAGCCCCACGTGCGTGGTATGAGCATCTTACCGAGTTGTTACAAGATCGTGGGTTTGAAATTGGGAAAATCGACCCCACTCTTTTTACTAAGAAGGTCAAAGGGGATTTGTTTGTCTGCCAACTATATGTTGATGATATTATCTTTGGTTCTCCTAACAAAGCTTTCAATGATGAGTTCACCGCACTCATGACCACACACTTTGAGATGTCCATGATGCGAGAGTTGAAGTAGTTCCTTGGGTTTGAGATCAAGCAAAGAAGAGAAGGGATCTTCATCAAACAATCCAAGTATACTCAAGACATGCTCAAGAAGTTCAATCTAAGTGATGTCAAGCCGGTTACTACTCCAATGCCAACCAAGTGCCAACTTGACATTGATCCCAATGGTAAAGCGGTGGATCAAAAGGTATATCGTTCTATGATTGGGTCCTTGCTTTACCTTTGTGCATCTAGGCCAGATATTATGTTGAGTGTGGGAATTTGTGCACGGTTCCAAGCCTCACCTAAGGAAAGTCACTTTGTGGCAGTCAAGCGAATCTTTCGGTATTTGGCTCATACCCCAAACTTTGGCTTATGGTACCCAAGAGGAGCAAACTTCAACCTTGTAGGTTTCTATGATTCGGATTGGGCGGGAGACAAAGTGGATAGGAAGTCCACTTCTGGAGGGTGCCAATTCCTTGGTTGCTCTCTCGTTAGTTGGTCTTCCAAAAAGCAAAGTTGTGTGTCTATCTCGTCCACCGAAGCTGAGTATGTGGCGGCTGGCAGTTGTTGTGCTCAACTCTTATGGATGAGGCAAACTTTAAAGGATTACGGTGTCACTTGTGACAAAGTGCCTCTTTGGTGTGACAATGAAAGTGCCATCAAGATTTCTCTCAACCCGGTGCAACACTTCAAGACGAAGCATATAGAGATTCGGTATCACTTCATCCGGGATCATATAAGGCAAGGAGAGATCGAGGTTCACTATGTCAACACTCATGATAACCTTGCAGATATCTTCACGAAGCCGTTGGATGAAGCAAGATTTCGCGAGTTAAGGCATGAGCTAAATATCATCGATTTGAGCAATGTGGCTTGAGACTTTGCACACACTCCTCACACTCAATATAGTTATCTTGTCTAGATGTAGGCATTGACATAGGGGGAGTATTGTTCTCTCAATGAACTATCCCTCCCCCCATTATGCATAAATTGATCAAGTCTTTGTCATTTGCCATAAGTAGATGGTATAAGTGCTTCAAGACGAGTATTGGTCGTGGGCCCAAGGATAGTTCTTTGCGGTGCCATACCAAATAACTCAAACATAGGTGGCCTCGGCCACCGACCTCCTCGTTGGAGTAGTGTTTTGCCTTGCGTGTGCGTTTCTTTGTTTTTTCTTCTCTCCTTTGCTAAAAGCCTCTTGTCGAAACGTGCAAGTTCTTGGAGGAGCGGTACTACCGTGCGCAGTCACGGTACTACCGCAAAAGAGACTATGGTACTACCGCAAGTCCAGCACGGCAGTATTTTTTTACTGCCACTGGTAGAGCGGTACTACCGCTTCGCGTGCGGTACTTCCGCCCAAGCGGTACTACCGCGATGACCGCGGTACTACCGCACTTATCCGAACGGGTGGGGGTTATAAGCGGCCAGGGGGAGTTCCACTCCCCCATACCCATTCATCTCCTAATCCCCACGCCGTCTCTCTCTCTCCCTCTCAAGAACGCCGCCGGAGGACCTCGCCGGATCTCCTCCCTCGGACACTCTCCTTGCATTCCGACCGGTGGGATCATTCCCCACCTCGACCTCTTGCCATGGATGAAGGTTTCTCCCCAAATCCCCTCTTCCTTTTGCCTAGTTGTTGTTTTTAGGGCTTGGGGAGATGCTTGGTGTTCTAGCGTTCTTCGTGTTCTTATCCATGGAAGATTAGGATGTAGGAGAGTGTTTTTGCACTAGAAATGCTAGTATGTATGTTGCTACCAAGTTACTATGATCAGCTATAGTACCGTTCTTTGATCTACGCGTTCTAGTCTAGATCCGTTCTTTTCAGATCTGACCCGAGCAGTACTACCGCTGGCTAACCGCGGTACTACCGCTCTGCCGCGTAACTACGCGGAAGTAAAATTTTACTACCGCCTACTGAGCGGTACTACCGCAACCCAAACGCGGTACTACCGCTCCCTAAGCGGTACTAATTTTTTACTTCCGTCTTCGCTCGCGGAAGTAAACTTTTACTACCGCATACTGTGCGGTACTACCACATCCCTCAAGCGGTACTACCGCTCACTAAGCGGTACTAATTTTTTACTTCCGCGTCCATAGGCAGTACTACCGCTTGTATCATAGTTCCTTCGTAGCACTTACATATTACCATTTCTACTCGTTTCATGTGCTTTTTGTGGCTTTTGCATTGATTCTCTTTGTGTTTTCGTCATGTTCTTGTGTTTGTGTCTTAGGTGGTGGCTCCGGTTCCGATGTTCGTCGTACCAATCCCGTCCGTGACACCGGGTCCAAGCGTCTGCACACCCCCAGTGATGTGCCAGAGGGCTCCAATCCCCAACGCAAGTTCAAGACCGCCGCCAACAAGCAAAAGGAATCATCTATGACTATGGAAGAAATGCCAGCCAATGAGTTCATGGCAAGGAGGAAGATTAATCCTTATGGAGAACCCCGGGCCTAGTTTCATGGTGATGAACTTTTCTGGACCAAGCAGCAGTTTCGCATCTACACAGAGGTGCTCAAGAGCAAGCACAACCTGTATGTGGAAGCTCATTGGGTGGACATGGTCTACATGCGGAGGGCTGATAACCTAGCCTACTTTGCCGAGGCTCTAGATCTGGTAGAGCAGTTTGGGATTGAGCATTTCATGACCTTTCAGAATGATTTTGACCCAGAAATCATTGCTCAGTTTTATGCCTCATTGCACTTTCATACCAAGGAAGATCGCCCAATGACTTGGATGACAAATGGTCACAAGATGACTGCGACTTGGAAGGAATTCATGGATCTTATTCAGGTTGCTGACGAGGGACTCCACAACCCAATTGGAGCTCGGCCTCATGCCAACCCAGAGGCTGCAAACAAAGACCGTCTGTTACCGTTTTATGTGGAGAAGACACTTGCGAGTGGCAAGAAGACATGGGTGTTGAATCCCTTTTTGGACATCATGCATCGGATCTTCCGCAACACCTTGTTTCCTCGAGTTGGGGACAAGGATAAGATCCATGCATACCTCGTCGACATGCTGCTGATGTGTGAGGCGGCTCGCACGGCGCAGTCTCCACCACTTGACATATCCCATATCATGTGGTGTGAGCTCCGCTTTGCGATCTACACTCACAAGGTGCCCATCTATGGTCCGTTCCTGTTTCTGCTCATCTCCAAGACTTGGGAGAAGATTTACCCTGATGAGGAGTTCGAGGCAGAATGTATTCGTCATGACCCCATCTGTCTCCGTATCAAGACCCGTTGGGCCAACACAGCCACTCGTGCGCAAGCTGCTGCAGCTCAGATGGGTACTGACGAGGAGCCTGTGGAGGAGCCGGCTAAGGAGAGTCCTGGAGGATATGCTCCTCCCTCATCTGAGCCCTCTTGGGCTAAGAAGCTGAAGAAGAAGATGAAGGCCCGTTTCTGCATGCAGGCTCAAGGTCAGTACAGGGCTCATGTCAATCACAAGGAGTCTCGCCAGCGTGACAAGAAGATCATGAGGATCTTCAGGGAGAATGTGTCCAACGGATCCGAGGACAACATCACCCCTGAGGCAGCATGGATGGCCCGACAGGGGTACAAGTGGTCTGAGTCTGACGAGGAGCAGCAGGAGTCCGATGGAGAGCATGATGACTGAGATCTTCTGCTAGGGCTACCACCTCTCTTAGTGTCCTCTTTCCCTTTGTGGTGTCTCGATGCCAAAGGGGGAGAGAGTGGGATTTGCGTCTTGTGCCGTTTCTTTGTGTTTTTCGTTGGTCGTACTCTATTTTCCTGTGTTTGCCTTTGTGTCGTGTGCGTGAGACTATCGTATGGTGTAAGACATATGCTCCTCTACAGTTAAACTCGTTATGTCTTTACTATTATGTCGTGAGCAGTTAGTTTACTTTACCTTGTTTATGTTCTCACCCCATCCTCCTTACTACTGTGCGTAGACTCTTATTCTTTATATGCAAGGAGTATATTATCTATAGAATATAGGGGGAGCATTGATCCTTGTATGTGTGTTGTGCAGTCCAAAGCACTCTCTCTTGTATGCACACATCTAGGGGGAGCTTGCCTATATTATAATGGTTATTAGGATTGCATACTTTCTTATATATCCTTGTGCAAATCCCGTATTGTCGTCCATCCACCAAAAAGAGGGAGATTGCAAGGTCATATTTCTCCCTAAGTAGTTTTGGTGATTGATGACAATGCATTTGCGGACTAATCGTGTGCTCTAAGCTCTTTCAGATATATCTCACCTAGGAACAAGACGATTGTGAGCCCCTCGGATTCCTTGGAAGACGGTGTTTCCTTTTTTTCTCCCTTTCGGTGGCTTTGAATAATAAGAAAGCCGTACTATTAAGAGGGGGTCCGCTTCGGAAAGGTTTGGGTGGAATCAACACGTACACATCTTACTCTCGCACCACCTTTCCTTTGCTTCTCTGGAGCTCCAGCCGTTTCTTATCGTATATGCAAACCATGGCTTCCTACTAGAACATCTGCCTGGCAAGTGGTAGTACCGCACATTTAAGCGGTAGTACCGCACAGCCACACGGTAGTACCGCCTCTGGGCACGGTAGTACCACACCAGCGGTAGTACCACGTCTCTAGGACGGTAGTACCGTGTATCTGGCCCAGCACTGCACCAAGTACGGAAGTAGGTGCGGGAGTAATTTTTTACTTCCGCATCCTACGCGGTAGTACCGCTTGAGTCAAGCGGTAGTACCGTGCCATGTTTTGCTACTACCGTATTTCTGCGGATGTAGCTACGGATGTATTTTATTTTCATCTATGCTTGTCCTCAGCCTGCGTGTCTCTGCCTTGCGGTAGTACCGCAAGGACGAGCGGTAGTACCGCTCAGGCAGTACTACCGCCCGTATGCCTTCGCAACAGAGCACTTTCTGGCTAATACTGCTCCAGCGGTAGTACCGCACCAAGAGCGGTAGTACCGCTAGCCAAGCGGTAGTACCACAACTTACGTGCGGTAGTACTGCGCTCTGCGGGCCGAAATGTGGGATAACGGTTGGATTTGTTCTCCCACTATATATAGGGAGTCTTCTTCCCCAAGAAGACTCACCTCTTCCACCCCAAAGCTCCATTGTTGCTCCAAGCTCCATTTTCGCCCGATCTCTCTCCCTAGCCAATCAAACTTGTTGATTTCCTCGGGAGAGCTTGAGGAGGCATCGATCTACACTTCCACCAAGAGATATTTGATTCCCCCCCCCCCACTAGTCCTTGCGGATCTTGTTACTCTTGGGTGTTTGAGCACCCTAGACGGTTGAGGTCACCTCGAAGCCATATTCCATTGTGGTGAAGCTTCGTGGTGTCGTTGGGAGCCTCCAATTCGGTTGTGGAGATAGCCCCAACCTTGTTTGTAAAGGTTCGGTTGCCGCCTTCAAGGGCACCACTAGTGGATTCATGGCACCGTGCATTGTGTGAGGGCGTGAGGAGAATACGGTGGCCCTAGTGGCTTCTTGGGGAGCATTGTGCCTCCACACCGCTCCAACGGAGACGTACTTCCCCTCAAAGGGAAGGAACTTTGACAACACATCCTCGTCTTCACCGGGTCCACTTATGGTTATTTCTTCCCTTTACTTGTGCAAGCTTTACTTGTTTATCTTATATACCTTGCTTGTGAGGTTGTTATCTTTACTTCCTATTAGTTGTCATCTTAGTAGCTTATCTAGACAATTTACTTTGACGCTTAATTTAAAGTGGTTAAGAAAAGCTAAAAATAGTTAGTTGCCTATTCACCCCCCCCCCTCTAGTCAACCATATCGATCCTTTCAGAAAGGCCAAAGAAAAAGAAAGGCCCAAAAAAGGAAAAAAAGAAAGAAAAAAGAAGAAAAGACGAAAAAAAGGGGACAATGCTACTATCTTTTCCCACACTTGTGCTTCAAAGTAGCACCATGATCCTCATGATAGAGAGTCTCTTATTTAGTCACTTTTATATACTGGTGGGAATTTTCATTATAGAACTTGGCTTGTATATTCCAACGATGGGATTCCTCAAATGCCCTAGGTCTTCGTGAGCAAGCAAGTTGGATGCACACCCACTTAGTTTCTTTTGTTGAGCTTTCATACATTTATAGCTCTAGTGCATCTGTTGCATGGCAATCCCTACTCACTCACATTTATATCTATTGATGGGCATCTCCATAGCCCATTGATATGCCTAGTTGATATGAGACCATCTTCCTCTTTTTGTCTTCTCCACAACCACCACTCTATTCCACATAGTGCTATGTCCATGGTTCATGCTCATATATTGCGTGAAAGTTGAAAAGGTTTAAAAAAATTAAAGTATGAAACAAGTGCTTGGCTAAAACCAGGGTTGTGCATGATTGGAGTATTTTGTGTGACGAAGATGGAGCATAACCTAACTATATGATTTTGTAGGGATGAACTTTCTTTGGCCATGTTATTTTGAGAAGACATGATTGCTTCGCTAGTATGCTTGAAGTATAATTATTCTTATGTCAATATGAACTTTTATCTTGAATCTTTCGGATCTGAACATTCATGCCACAACAAAGAGAATTACATTGAGAATTATGTTAGTTAGCATTCGACATATAAAATTCTGTTTTTATCATTTACCTACTCGAGGACGAGCAGGAATTAAGCTTGGGGATGTTTGATACGTCTCCAACGTATCTATAATTTTTTATTGTTCCATGCTATTATATATTCTGTTTTGGATGTTTAATGGGCTTTTTTACATTTTTATATTATTTTTGGGACTAACCTACTAACCCAAGGCCCAATGCAAATTGCTGTTTTTTTGCCTATTTCAGTGATTCGCAGAAAAGGGATATCAAACGGAGTCCAAACGGAATGAAACCTTCGGGAGAGTTATTTTTTGAACCGTATCTACTCAGAAGACTTGGAGTACACGCGAGGGAACAAGAGAGGTGGCCACGAGGGTCCAGGGCGCGCCCCTCCCCCTGGGCGCCCCCCACCCTCGTGGGCCCCCTCCCCCGATGCCCTCCTTCCTCCTATATATATATATATATATATATATATATATATATATATATATATATATATATATATATATATATATATATCCATGTACCCTAAAAACACCGAGGCAATAGAGAAAACCCTAATTCCACCGCTGCAACCTTCTATTCCCGTGAGATCCCATCTTGGGGCCTGTTCCGGGGCTCCGCCGGAGGGGGGATCTACCACGGAGTGCTTCTACATCAACACCATAGCCTCACCATGAGTTGTGAGTAGTTTACCACAGACCTTCGGGTCCATAGTTATTTGCTAGATGGCTTATTCTCTCTTTTTGGATCTCAATACAAAGTTCTCCTTGATCTTCGAGGAGATCTATTCAATGTAATCTTTTTGCGGTGTGTTTGTCGAGATCTGATGAATTGTGGGTTTATGATCAAGATTATCTATGAACAATATTTGATTCTTTTTTGAAATCTTTTATGTATGATTATAATATCCTTGCAAGTCTCTTTGAATTATTGTTTTGGTTTGGCCTACTAGATCTATAGTTCTTGCAATGGGAGAAGTGCTTGGCTTTGGGTTCAATCTAGCGGTGTCCTTTCCCAGTGACAGCAGGGGCGGCAAGGCACATATTGTATTGTTGCCACCGAGGATAAAAAGATGGGTTTTATATCATATTGCTTGAGTTTATCCCTCTACATCATGTCATCTTGCTTCAAGCATTACTCTGTTCTTATGAACTTAATACTCTAGATGCATGCTGGATAGCGGTCGATGTGTGGAGTAATAGTAGTAGATTGATAATCGTTTCGGTCTACTTGTCACGGACATGATGCCTATATATAATGATCATGCCTAGATATTCTCATAACTATGCGCTTTTCTATCAATTGCTCGACAGTAATTTGTTGACCCATCGTAGAATTCTGCTATCATAAGAAAAGCCACTAGTGAAACCTATGGCCCCCGGGTCTATTCTCAACATATTAATCTTCCATCCACTTTACTTTGCTTTACTTACTTTCTGTTCTTATACCAAAAATACCAAAAATATTATACTATCCTATCTATCATATCTCACTTTCGTAAGTGACCGTAAAGGGATTGACAACCCCTTATCGCGTTGGCTGCGAAGTTCTTATTTGTTTGTGCAGGTGCGAGGGACTCCCGCGTGGTCTCCTACTGGATTGATACATTGGTTCTCAAAAACCAAGGGAAATACTTACACTACTGTGCTGCATCACCCTTTCCTCTTCGAGGGAATACAACGCAAGCTCGAGAAGTAGCATGCGACACCTTGATCTCCATCGTAGCATCGTTGTCGTCTCGCCAACTATTGCTTCTACGTCTATCGCTACCGCTTAGTGATAAAGTAAAGAAATTACATGACGATTGCATTTCATACAATAAAGCGACAACCATATGGCTCCTGCCAGTTGCCGATAACTCTGTTACAAAACATGATCATCTCATACAATAAAATTTAGCATCATGTCTTGACCATATCACATCACAACATGCCCTGCAAAAACAAGTTAGACATCCTCTACTTTGTTGTTGCAAGTTTTACGTGGCTGCTACGGGCTTAGCAAGAATCGTTCTTACCTACACATCAAAACCACAACGATATTTTGTGAAGTATGTGTTGTTTTAACCTTCACAAGGACCGGGCGTCGCCACACTTGATTCAACTAAAGTTGGAGAAACTGACACCCGCCAGTCACCTGTTTGTGAAGCACGTCGGTAGAACCAGTCTCGCGTAAGCGTACGTGTAATGTCGGTCCGGGCCGCTTCATCCAACAATACCGCCGAATCAAAGTATGACATGCTGGTAAGCAGTATGACTAGTATCGTCCACAACTCACTTGTGTTCTACTCGTGCATATAACATCCACGCATAAACCTGGCTCATGATGCCATTGTTGGGGAACGTAATATTTCAAAAAAATTCCCTACGCACACGCAAGATCATGGTGATGTATAGCAACGAGAGGGAAGAGTGCTGTACACGTACCCTCGTAGATCGTAAGTGGAAGCGTTATGACAACGTGGTTGATGTAGTCGTACGTCTTCACGATCAACCAATCCTAGTACTGAACATATGGCACCTCCGCGATCTGCGCACGTTCAGCTCGGTGACGTCCCACGAACTCACGATCTAGTAGAGCATAGAGGGAGAGTTCCGTCAGCACGACGGCGTGATGATGATGATGATGAAGTTACTGATGCAGGGCTTCGCCTAAGCACTGCAACGATATGACCGAAGTGTGTTTCTGTGGAGGGGGGCACCACACACGTCTAAAAGATCAATGATCAACTTGCGTGTCCATGGGGTGCCCCCACCCCCGTATATAAAGGAGTGGAGGAGGGGGAGAGGTCGGCCCTCTATGGCGCGCCTAGGAGGAGTCCTACTCCCATCGGGAGTAGGATTCCCCCCCCCCCTTCCCTAGTTGGACTAGGAGAGAAGGAAGGAAAGGGAGAGAGGAAGGAAAGGGGGGGTGCGGCCCCTCCCATCCTAGTCCAATTCGGACTAAGGGAGAGGGGGTGCGCATCCTGCCCTGGTCTCCTCTCTCTCTCTCTCTCCACTATGGCCCAATAAGGCCCATATACTTACTGGGGGGTTCCGGTAACCTCCCGATACACCGGTAAAATCCCGATTTTACCCGGAATCATTCCGATGTCCAAATATAGGCTTCCAATATATCGATCTTTATGTCTCGGACATTCCGAAACTCCTCGCCATGTCCTTGATCATATCCGGGACTCCAAACTACCTTCGGTACATCAAAACTCATAAATTCATAATACCGATCGTTGCCAAACGTTAAGCGTGCGGACCCTATGGGTTCGAGAACTATGTAGACATGACCGAGACTCATCTCCGGTCAATAACCAACAGCGGAACCTAGATGCTCATATTGGTTCCTACATATTCTACGAAGATCTTTATCGGTGAACCCGCATAACAATATACGTTGTTCCCTTTGTCATCGGTATGTTACTTGCCTGAGATTCGATCGTCGGTATCTCAATACCTAGGTCAATCTCGTTACCAGCAAGTCTCCTTACTCATTCCGTAATGCATCATCCCGCAACTAACTCACTAGTCACATTGCTTGCAAGGCTTATAGTGATGTGCATTACCGAGAGGGCCCAGAGATACCTCTCTGACACTCGGAGTAACAAATCCTATTCTTGATCTATGCCAACACCACAAAAAACTTCAGAGACACATGTAGAGCATATTTATAATCACCCAATTACGTTGTGACATTTGATAGCACACAAGGTGTTCCTCCGGTATTCTGGAGTTGCATAATCTCATAGTCATAGGAACATGTATAAGTCATGAAGAAAGCAATAGTAGTAAAACTAAACGATCAAGTTGCTAAGCTAACGGAATGGGTCAAGTCAATCACATCATTCTCTAATGATGTGATCATGTTCATCAAATGACAACTCATGTCTATGGCTAGGAAACTTAACCATCTTTGATTAACGAGCTAGTCAATTAGAGGCATACTAGTGACACTCTGTTTGTCTATGTATTCACACATGTACTAAGTTTCCGGTTAATACAATTCTAGCATGAATAATAAACAGTTATCATGATATAAGGAAATAAATAATAACTTTATTATTGCCTCTAGGGCATATTTCCTTCATATTCATGGCATAATCTCATATATGCATTATGTCTGTGATAAGTAGATCGTTAATCCAACTACATCTACTACTAATACTCCACTCCAAAACTGTTATCCAGCATGCATGTCAAGGTATTAAGTTTGCAAGAAATAGAGTATCACAATAAGCAAGATGACATAATGTAGACAGGAAGACATCAATCAATATGACAAAACCCCATCGTTTTATCCTTCTTGTCAACACTACAATATGTGTCTTAGTCCTTATTGTCAGTGGGTTAGAGCACCGCACGATTGAACCCACTACAAGGCACCACTCTCTCTTAAGAAAACTCAACGAACTTGGCCAAAGAAGATAGATAGATAGATAGGAGAGCATGCAAAGCTAGTTTAATTATACATCAAGAAAACCTGGAATATTCAATTGATTTCAATGAACAATTTGATCATAAAGTGACAATTCATCATATCCCAACAAACACGCGACCGATTATACCGAATTGATCCCAATCACGTGAGGCGGTTCAAGAGGACATGTTATTGAAGATCCAAGAGAGAGAGAGAGAGAGAGAGAGAGAGCTACTACTATGGACCCCTAAGGTCCTAATGCAACTACTCACACATCATCATAGAGACAATAAGGTTGATGAAGACAACTCTGACAATGATTTCCTCTCTAGCAGAGCTCCAGAAGAGGCCACGAGATTGGATCTTCGCGAAACAGGAACTTGCGACGGTAATAATATTCTTCTAAAAATACAGCGAAGGGTTTCAATACCTATGGGGATTTATGGCAGTTTAATTGAGGCAAGGCAGACCCCATGGGCCCACATGCCTTGGTGGTCCAACCTAGGGCCAGGCGCGCCACCTAGCCATGTGGGCCCATGGTGGTTCTTCTCGTCCATCATTGAAGCTTCTAGGACCTTGGTCGTCCAGAAAAAAATCGTCAAAGAATGGCATTGTATTTAGACCTTCCTAGATATTGATTTTCCGTAAAACTAAAAAACATGCAAAAGCAGGAAGTGTCACTGGCACAAAATTAATAGGTTAGTCCATAAACATAATATAAATTTATATAAAAAATAAATAAAAATGATAATATAATTTCATGAAGCAAATAAAAAATAGTAGATATGTTTGTGACATATCACGACCCCATGAGAAGTTCGTGCCATCGCGAGCACCTCCATGGGGGGACATGGGTCTAGCCATTTTTCACATTGTACATTGTAATGCATGTGAACATCGTCCCCACATTCCTCCATAGCATGCTCGACCAAACCACTAATCTCATAGGAGTAACCTCGTTTTTCATACTTTAGAACCAGGAACAATCTTTCATAGACCACATTAAGTGGAGTCCATCATATCAAGGGCTTGCTCACTTCTATGTTCAACCTTAAACACACGCACTTGCCCTCATACATCCTTGTAATGTTAAGCTCCACGCTCTGCACCGTCCTAATTCTTTGAGCTAATTGGTCCACGATCGGATGTTTCCTATGTAAATATGAAATTTGGTGAATCTGTGCCAACACTAAGACCCAGCCAAATTTTTACAGAGTCCGGCGTCGGAATCAGTAATCTTCAAGAAGCACCATGAGAATCTTCAATAAGCACCATGAGACCATGGAATATCCATGGCCCTTGAAACATCGCCATCTTCCAATCCCCATGACAAAACATGTGGAACACAAAAAGGTTGCATCCATCTCTCTGATCTCTAGCTCATGGGCTAGGTTCCAGATGAATTTCATTGTTTCCTTGAATGCCGCACTACTGAAGTTCTTGGTGGTGTTTACCTTAGCCATCACAAGCCAACGGGCCAATTTGGCCAACTCGTCGATCTCCTGAAGCCCTACATACACGTCATCAAGTTCATGTTCCTACAGTCTCATCTTCCCCATAGTACCCTCCAGACCCCCTCGGATTGCTTCTCCTTTCCTCCGACTATCCCTCATGAGGTCAAACTTGGAGTCGCCATGACGACGTATGAAAAGCTTTGAAGGCAAAACCGCATATGCGATCACCATGAGTTCTCTCCACTGAGACCAAGGTCGGGTGAACGGGCCTGCCATCCTCGTAGTTCGCCCAAGAATTTGTGCGGAGAATACCGATGGTGGTGAGCAAAAGGTAGAAAAAACTCGACACCGACATGAGGCGTTGGTGGAGTAGGCTAAACCCTAATCGTCTGGATAAGGTAACTCGTGTGTGTGGACATTTCTGTTTCATTGAGTCATTTTTCTTCTTCTTTTGAGCATCTCTTTTTTAAAATAAAGACACCCAAAGGGCATCTTAGATTTGATTAATATCAACAAAAATAAAAGCTTGTACGATGTATGGACAACTGAACCTTCAGTTATTCTGAGAGGCCCTAGACCGTGAATGACACGCCCATGTTGGTGCCCTCCCAACAACTAGCATCCACCGACCATCGATAGGCTCAACACATGTTTTACGCCCATGTTGGTGCCCTCCCAACAACTAGCATCCACCGACCACCGATAGGCTCAACACATGTTTTGCACCCTGATATCGTTGCCCGTCCTTTCCACCCTGAGAGCTTCTATTGGATGCTCATTGCATCCAATATCGTGTGGAACACATAAGGGATAGTGACTAGGCCGGCCCACTAGGAAGCGCCGAACATAAAAAATCCTGAAAAAGGAGAGTTGTCACCAGGAATCGAACCCACTAGCTCCCACTCAACAATGTGTGCTACTAGCCACCATGGGCGAACCTTGTTGTTGAGTGGTTGCAATGCGAAAAAATTAAGAACTCACATGCAACGGGATATTTACTGTAGCTTTTCATTTTTTGATTTACATTGAACGCATTTTGGGAAACCTGAACACTTTTTAGAAAAAATGTGAACAAAATTTGAAATCTAAATAGTTTTTGAAACGCACAAACAAAATTTGGAATTTTGAGCATCTTTTGAAATTTTTTGAACTTTTAAAAAATAAGAACCAAATTTATAAACATGTTTTTTTATAGTTTATGAACTTTTTTGAAATTGTGAAATATATTTTGAAATTATTAATCAAAGGCATGGACATTGTTTGAAATTCCGATTTTTTGGTAGTATTTTTTAAATTTACGACCAAAATTTAAAATTATCATTTAAAAAATCGTTTTTCCAAGACACAACATTTTTTAAAAATTTGACGCATTTTTTAGAAATATATTATTTATAAAATAAAAAGGGAAAAATAAAATGAAACGGAAAAGGAAAAAAGTAATGAAAACTAATAAATGAAAAAAACTAACCGAGAACCGAAAAAAGAAAAAGAGAAAGAGAAAAGGAAAAAGACCAAAAGGAACCAAAAAAATAGGAAAAACAAAACGGTTCATGGAACGTCCCAGAACCGGCAGCCTCGCTGTGGTAAAATGGTCCGGGCCAATTCTCGCGCGCGGGGGATCGCGTCACATAGGGTTTCTCAATTCCCTCAGGGTTTCTCAAGACAAAAAAGGGGGTCACATAGAGTTTTCCTCTTCCATCGCCGGTTTCGCGCCCAGGGCAGTGATACTCTCTTTCGGTCCTATCGTCTGTTCAAACTATTTCAAATTTCAAATCAGTGTGTCTGTTTGGTGGTAAGTTAAAGTGAACCGATGGCGTCACTCATGCTGTAATCAGCTCATTTGGACTACCACCATTCGTCGCTTGTGAGGAAGTGCGGATCGTCATGTGCGATTTGGAAAAGCAAAAGCAGGTAAAAACAAGCAGTCGGTTTTCTGTCCAGGTAAAAACGAGAAAAGATAAAGGTGGTAACTGAGCTCTGAACTGAAGAAACTGAATCCTGAAAAAGCTGAGTCTGCTGCCTCCATCCAGACTGAAAATGGTGCCACCCGTCCATGCATGCACGTACCACCTTGACCAATGTGGAGACCAAAGCCACGACCGTGTGCCTCCTCCTTACCCGTACGCAGCATATAAAGTAGGCACCAACCCCACGGCAATTTCCTTTCAGAGAGCTCCATTGCTGTTTCCTCTAGAACCCCGCCAACATCTCCAAAACTTTTCGTGGTGAGGGAAAGGGTGGTGCTAGAGAGATGGATGGTATGCTAGCATCTATGATCTATCCCTCTTGGTTAATCGTCTTTGGTCTTTCCCGTTGACAGTTTCTTCCGCTTATTATCGTGCTGAAAATTTGTGCTTAAGATCTCCGCATGGATGTTCTTCCTGTGTTTCTGTTTCTCCGTTGTTTCCTTTTGGAGATCTTGTGCGTTAAGATCTCCGCTGATTTCCTCGACAAAGGCTCAATTTGGGGTTTCTTTTCGCTATTTGTTCAAGTTGTGGCAATTGGCAAAGTTTCACCTTGATCTCGCTCTGCTATCTTCCTGTCATGCCACCAAGATTTGATCTTCTTTTTTTCTTATCTGAACTCTGAAGGTCGCAATCTGCTGGGTGCTGTAGGAGGAGCTGCGAGAGAGAACAAGAACAAGGTTCAAAACTCCTGCATGCGCATTCATCATCGATCTCGTTTTTCTGCGTTCGTTCGATCTCTCCATCTGACTCTGCACGCTCTGCTTTTCTTCAGGCCAAGTTCGTCAAGATGGCAGTGCCAGTGCTGGGCATGCTGCTGCTGTTCACGGCGGCGGCTGTCTCGACGACGCCGGACGACCGTGCCTGCCTCCTCGCCTTCTTCCGCCGCGACATGTTCCTGATGTTCTGCGTGTTCGTGAGCACCACAAGCGGTTGTTTCCTGGCGTGGATGGCCGTTATGGCACCGACGAAGGCTTCCCGGCGCTCGTACGCGTGGGCCACCGGCAGGTGCTTCGCGCTTCTTGCCATCAATCTGTACTTCGCCTTGTCCAAGTGAGTCTCTGTGGTGTGCTGGTCTCTGTTCTTCACTTGTCCTGAAGTTTGGGCTGTGATTAACTTGCTCTCCTTGTTTTCGTCAGCCTCCCGGATGTCGACGATGCTGCCTAGGATCGCTGCGCCCGTGTGGATGTGCCTGCCGGTGGATCGAAGATGGATCATTTTGGAGCTTGGAGATGCGCCGTTTTAATCGCCAAGTTAGAAGTTTGGAAGGGCCTGCCGTAAGGTGCTCTATGTTAGCTTAATCTTCCAGTATCGTTGTACTTGGGGACATGTCTATCTTAGCTTCTTTTTCTGTTGTCTTCCTCACCTGGGTTTTAGACTGTCTGTTTGCATCTGCTGCATTAATGATTAATCGAGATTCAACCTCGAGTATCCCCGGAGCCTACGTAGTAGTAGTATGAACTTCGAAAGGGTTTGAATTTTGTTTGTCTGAAGCTTTGAACGTTGGAAACTTGGAATGCATGTGACTGAGTGAACTTCCTTACTATTCTGAAACAACTGAGTGACTCTGTTTTGCAACTGGTTGTCGATGGTTAACTGACAACTGCTTTGTTTTCTTCTTCACCTGAACTAACTTTGTTAACTGGCAACTGGTTGTTCTTGTTTTGCAACTGAGCCAACTTTTTTACTTTCATCATCTGGGTTTGCATCAACTGCCCGTCACCTGGAGCCTACTTAGTACATTTATCCAATTCGAAATGGTTTGAATTTTCTTTAGCCGAAGCTTTGAACGTTGGAATGCATGTGACCGGGGGAACTTCGTTGTTCTCAACCAACCGAGTCACTCTGTTTTGTGTCGTGCCCTGCGTATCTCCTCCGTTACTCGAGAATAAATGAATAATTTGCAACTGGTTGTCCATGGTTATTACCTCCTTTTGAGGCAAATTCTTTCATGGTTGGCTAGTTCTTTGTGTTAAACATGGAAGTAGTTGAGGTAGAGTCGTTAGGGCAACTCTAACTGGCCCCTATCCAGCATTAGAGGAGGATAAATTCGGTTATCCTCCTCTAACACGCACCTAACCGATTCCTAATAACTGTTAGCAGAGGATAAATTATCCTCCGATACCTATGCCACCACTATTTTTACTCTACTATTAGCGCTCCAGCAAACGCTCGCACTTCTCTATCGCCTCTCCCCTGCCATTGCCATTTCGCCGGCGACCGCCCGCCGGCCCCCGCGGCTACCGTGTTGCCTCCTTTGGCCCTCGCTACCCGACGCAAGCCGTTTGTCCGCACGCAGATGGGTGCCCGCAAGTTGTTTGCTGCAATGCCGAGAGCAGGGGAGCTGGTGTTCAACGCGTACAGGGAGATGCTCGTTATCATCCACGAAAGAGGCGAGGGAGGAAGAGGGGGCTACAAGGACGGACAAGTGGAAGACTCAAATCCCACCCAGTCCGGCAACTACCAGCAGCAGTTTTCCTACACCCAGACGGCCATGCAGCAGTCCTACACCAGACCAGATGATACAACCAACGATCCGAAGAACAAGGGTAGAGGAGAAAGATTCAACATGCGGGAGAACGAGCTATTGTGCGACGCATGGTTGGCCACTAGTCTCGATCCTTTCGATGGCATGGAGCAAAAGGGCACAACCTTTTGGAGGAACTTTCACATATGGTTCCATGAGCACAAGCACTTCATGCCCTACTCCGACGCATTGATCCGCAACCGTGAGTGGAAGTCCCTCAACCATCGATGGTACACCATCCAAAAGGCCATCTCCAAGTATTGCGGCCACTTGAAGCATCTCATCGCCGGTGGCCTAGCAGTGCACAAATCACCGAGCAAGTAAGTTGATCACTTGTCAGCTATGCTTTAGTTTTGTTGATCACTAGCCGGATATGCTCTAGTTTTGTTGACCACTAGCCGGGTGTGCTCTAGTATTGTTGATCAGTAGCGGGACATACTTTAGTTTTGTTGATCAGTATCCATATATGCTCCAGTTTTGTTGATTAGTAGCCGGATATACTCTAGTTTTGTTGATCGCTAGCCGGACATATATTGTTTTATTGCTCACTAGACCGATATGCTCTAGTTTTGTTGATCATTAGCCGGATATGCTCTAGTTTTGTTGATCAGTGAGTCATGTATTGTTTTGTTCCTCACTGGACGAAATTGCATTGTTTCACTTTTGTAGACTACTCGTGCTTGTGTGGTGTATAAGAAGTTGGAGAAGAACCTTTTCATTGCCAAGACCGCCGCCCAAGCCAACGAGGAAGAAACAAGTGACCCTACCGACCCAGCCCTGGAACCGGCAAAGAAGGTTAGAAGAAATCTGCGTGGCAAGATTTGGGAGGAGGAAAGGGAGAAGTGAGTGTGGTGGCCAAGCTGATGGAGAGGTTCAAGGAGATCTTGGCGAAGAAGGAAGAGGCATGTTGAGGCGCTCGGACATGGAGAAAGGAGCGGAAGGCGGAGAGGTTCAAGCAGTTGATGGATGTGATGGAGAAGAAGATCAAGCTTGAAGTGAGGAGGACCATGATCGGGGAGAGGAAGGCGACGATTGAGGAGAAGAAGGCCGCGCTCGAGGAAAAGAGGGTGAAGATCGCTGCCAATGCGGAGGATGCCAAGATGTTGACCTTGAATATCGACTCTTTGGATTCCGATGCTAGAATTATCGTGCAATCCGTTCGCTATCAGATGTTGGAGCGGCAGACAGATCAACTAGCGGCTGCGCAATATAAGGACGCGGCGGAGGCTGCCTACGCGGCAGTGACGGCACCTCCTTGATCGGGAAGCATTTTGCTGGGATGGCCGGTCCGGTAGGGCAATAATGCACGGACTACCGGACTGATAATCTTTTGGATCCGGACATGTAAAAACTAAGCACATTTGCCTCCTTTTGATTGTGAGGCGATCCGGTGGGGGTGTGATCCGACGAGTTGTGTGGATCAACGTAGATTTGAGTTTGAATTTGGTGACGAATAGAACGCGGCTAGCGACTGCCTCCTGCATCCGTGTCCACAGACTGGCCCCCCTGTCCGTGAACGGATGCGGAAGGTTTCGCGAGTTGCCGTTGGAGATGCCCTAAAAGGGTTCTGTAGGACCTATGGAAGAACCAGTAATTTTTCTCCATCTTGTGAGGCATTTTAAGGGTGATTATACTGAATTAAGTGGAGTTTTCACGTCAAATGAAATGTCAAATCTTATACTACATCTGGAGGTTTCAAATTAATCCAAAATCAGTGTGTCGTTTCGTGGTACGTTAAAGTGAAGCGATGGTATCCTGCTGTACCAGCCCATTCGGATTCTACCACCAATCCCATTCATCTATCTGAGTTGAGATGACATCGGCCTGGAAGCGGGATCGTCACCCGCGTCTTAGAAAAGCAAAATCAGCCGAGAAAAGAAAAGAAAAAGGTCCTAGCACCTGCAAGTACGATCTCTGAAACGATGAAACTGAAATCTGAGAAAGCACTGTCTGCTGCTGCACCCCGACTGACCGATGTGGAGACCAAGCCACGACTTCCTCCAGTCCTCCTCAATCTCACCTGTACGCTGCATATAACCACACGCCAACTCCATGGCGGTTCTTCCATAGAGCTCCATCGGCATCTATCTCCAAAACTCTCCGTGGTTAGCAAAAAGACTAGTGCTAGTGAGATGCCTGGTATGCATCCTCTTAATTAGTCATTGTCGGACTTTCCTGCTGATATTTTGTCGTGCATGTTATTTCGGTGAAAATTTGCGCCTCAGATTTTTGATTTCCCGATGAATGTTGTTGCATTTGCTTTTTTTCCGTCTTCCTCTTGCCGGAGCACATTGGCTCTTGGTAGCGTTTCAAAAGATTACTTGGAGTTTTCCTGGCGTTATTTGTTCAACTAGTCAGCTTATGATCTTGCTCTGCCACATCCTCTTGTTACCAAGATCTGATGATCTTCTTGTTTCTTGTCTGAACTTTGAAGGCCGCGATCTGCTGGGCGCCGGAGGAGCTGCAGGAGCGAGGAAGAACAAGGTAAAATAAAAACAAAAACTCGCACATGGACATTCACCATCGATCTCGAGTTCCTCTGCATGCACTTATTTCTCCCGATGTGCCCATGCGTTCGTTTGGTCTCTATGCCTGACTCTGCACGCTCTGCAATCCAGATGGTCAAGATGGCGGTGACCGCGCTGGCCATGGTGCTGCTGCTCACGGCGGCGGCTGTCTCCACGGCGCCCGACGGCCGTGCCCGTCTGCGCGCCTTCTTCATGATGGTCTGCCTGGTCTCCCAGATCAACCTGGGCCGTCTTCTGGCGAGGGAGGCCGTTCTAGCGCGGACGCCGGCGGCCCGGCAGTGCTACGCGGTCAGCGCCGTCGCGTGCTTCGTGGAGCTCACGCTCAAGCTGTACATGATCCTGGTGCTGGTCAGTCTCTACGCTGTGTCCGTCTCCGTCTGTTCTCTTCTTTCTCAAGTTTGAGGCTGATTAACTTGCACTCGCCGTTTCTGCCAGTGCCCGGCGGGGGTGGAGGATGGTGTTCACTGCTTAGGCACGCCGCGCTCGGGTGGATGTGGCTGCCGAAGGATCGAAGATTGATCATTTTGGAGTCTGGGGATGCGCCGTTCTGTTTAATTCTTACTCTGCTAAGCTACAAGTCTGGAAGGGGCCCGTCATAAGGTCTTTTAGTTTCAATTTGCAGTAGCAGCAGCTTTGGTGTGGCTGTATTCTGGATTTGAATTTGTTTAGTTGAAGCCGGTGAGGCTATTCCGTGAGCAACAGTTCTCATTTTTGGCGCGCGCGGCAGTAGTTTGCAGCCAGATCTTCATGTGCGCGTAGGTCGTTTCACTGTGCAATCAACCTGAACTTTGTTTTAACCACTTTATATCAGGTTGTTAAACCCCGGTGAATCTTTTCATCCGCCCCACTTGATTTTCTTCTGTGCAATCCCTACGCTTTTACTCTGGAGTTACCGTACCAAACCAATCCTACTTCCCTAACAAAAAAGCAAAAGAAAAAAAAATGAATGCAAGTATAAGTACATCATCTGGACTTGCTGGATTCAGAAAAGAAAAGAGAAAAAGGAGATGGTTCAGAAAACTGCAAACTGGAAAAGCTGTCTTGATCCTGCCCTCAGAATCTCCACGACTTGACCCCTCCACCTCTTGCTGGCCTGGCTACACCATTTGCCTCTCCAGCGCGAAGCCAAGGTTTCCGCTATCCGACAATTTGACGGCATAAAATTCAGAAATAATTTCGCTTCCACCGGTGTTTTCGCGCCCAGGGCAGCGATACTCTCTTTCGGTCCTATCGTCTGTTAAAACTATTTCAAATCAGTGTGTCTGTTTGGTGGTAAGTTAAAGTGAACAGATGGCGTCATCAGTTCATTTGGACTACCGCATCGCTTGTGAGGATCGTCATATGCGATTTGGAAAAGCAAAACCAGGTAAAAACAGGCTGTCGAATTTACTGTCCTTATGAGAAACGGGAAACAAAGAAAAAAGGTGGCAATTGAGCTCTGAAATCTGAAAAAGCTGCGTCTGCTGCCTCCAGACTGAAAATCTTACCACCCGTCCATGCATGTACCACCTTGATCGTCATGCGCGTTTTGGAAAAGCAAAATCAGGTAAAAACAAGCAGTCGATTTTACTGGCCAGATAAGAAACGAAAAAAGAAAGAGGTGGCAATTGACCTCTGAAAGGATGAAACTGAAACCTGGAAAAGCTGTGTCTGCTGTCTCCATCCAGACTGAAAATGTCACCACCTGTCCATATACCATCTTGACCAATTCGGAGACCAATCCACGACGGCGGGCCTCCTCCTCACCCGTATGTTGCGTATAAAGCAGGCGCCAATCCCACGGCAATTTCGTTTCAGAAAGCTCCATCGCTGTTTCCCCTAGAGCCCCGCCAATATCTCCAAATCTCTCCGTGGTCAGGGAAAAGAGTGGTGCTAGAGAGATGGACGGTATGCTTGCATCTATGATCCATCCCTCTTGATTAACCGTCCTTGTTTTTTTCCTGTTGGTTGTAATTTGTTCTGCTTACTATTATGGTGGGAATTTGTGCGTAAGATCTTCGGGTGAATGTTCTTCCTTTGTTCCTGTTTCTCCAGCTTCCTCACGATAGAGCAATCTTGTTTCCTTTTGGAGATATTGTGCGTTGTTCGGATCAGTTTGGAACTGGACGCATTTCCTCTGATTTTCCATGGCAAGGTTCAATTGGGGGTTTCTTGGTCTTTTTTTGTCCGGGCAGTGGCAACTCGCCATGTTTCGCCTTGATGATCTCGCTCTGCTATTTCCCTGTAATGTCAGCAAGATTTGCTCATCTTCTTGCTTCTTGTGTCAACTTTGAAGCCCGCAGTCTGCAGACCATGATCGTCAAGACAGCGGTGCCCGTGATGGCCATGCTACTGCTGCTCACGGCGTCCACTGTCTCCATGGCGCCGCACGACTGTGCCTGCGCCTGCCTCCGCGCGTCCTTCGGCAGCAACTGCTTCCTGATGATCGGCGTGCTCGCCCAGATCAACATGGGCCGTCATCTGGCGAGGGAGGCCGTTCTGGCGCGGAGGCCAGCGGCCCGGCGCTACTACGCGGTGGGCGTCGTCGCGTGCTTCGTGGAGCTCGCTCTCAAGCTGTGCATGATCCTGGTGCTGGTGAGTCTTTGCGCTGTGTCCGTCTGTTCTCTTATTGCTCGAGTTTGGGCTTAATTTGAGCTCTCGTTGTTTTCATCAGTGTCCCGCGGCTGTGGAGCATGGTGTTTTAGCTTGGACGCGCGCGTGTGGATGTGCCTGACCAAGGATCGAAGATGGATAGTATGTATTGTTTTGGAGTCTGGAGATGCGCCGATTTGTTCAGTTATTGCTACTGCTCTGCTAAGTTTTACAAGTTTTGAAGGGGCCTGTCCTGTCGTATGATGTTTTAGTTTCAATTCAATTTGCCTGTCTGGAGATGTTCGTCCTTGGTACAAGACTATCTTAGTACTACTGTAGCATTAGTTATTGTCTTCTTCCGCTGAAGCATCAGCTTTGGGGTGCGCCTATATATGCGGTTGGAGGGATTTATATTTGTTTAGCAGAGCCTTGAAGGTTGCAACGTTCTTCTTCATGTGCGCGTAGACCGCTGTTTGAGCAATCAGCAATCTTCTTTGAAATGCAAGATGTGCAACCGTTTTTTTTTCCTTGGGGCTTGCCCC
>LR738710.1:183390219-183556772 GCA_902687465.1 Secale cereale | reverse complement strand
GCCCTAAGTGCTTTCATAAAGAAGAGCACGATTCATGACAACTTTTTATATGTTCGCAATTTCGTGTACTGATTGCACAAACACAAGATTCCCGCCATCTTCAAGCTCGACATTGGAAAAGCATTCAATTCGATCTAGTGGGAGTACATCCTTGACTTACTACAAAGTAAGGGGTTCCCTTACAAATTTCAGAATTGTGTCGCCGATTTGCTTTCATCATCCTCTAAGTGCATCCTCCTCAATGGGCTTCTGAGGCACCCGATCAAGCATGGCCGCGGGTTTCATCAAGGGGACCTGATATCATCACCGTTGTTTGTCCTTGCAATCGACCCCCTTCAACAAATCCTCGACATTGCAACTCGTAAGGGCATCTCACACAAGATACGCGGGCGCGGCGCCATGATAAAAACTTCCTCTATGTGGACTACGCGGCCATCTTCATGTCCCCAATAAAGAGGGACATTGACAACCTCTCATTCATCCTTAGGGGCTTTAGCGAGGTGACAGGCCTATGCACCAACTTCCACAAGATCTTGGTGGTACCCATTCGTTGCAATCATCTTCTGCTGGGGCATGTTCTAAGTAGCATTCCGGCGACCCGTCATGTTCCTAGTAAAATATTTGCGCCTCCCTTTCTTGGTAAGACATCTTAAGAAAGTCGACTTCTAATATCTTGAAGACAAGGCGGCCGGGAAATTGGTAACATAGGGGGGCAAATCATCACAACCATTGGACACACTGCCCTTGTCAGATCGGCCATCACCTCTTAAGTGTTCTTCTCCATCACACCACACATTGTGCCACAGGGCACACTTCATAATATCAACAAGATTGAGAGGGCCTTCCTTTCGTATGGTTCAGACAAGATGACCGGTGCAAAATGCAAGGTCAATTGGGACGTGGTCTACAGGCCTACGAGTTATGGAGGCCTTGGGGTCCTCAACACCGACAAGTTTGCTTGTGCTTTAGCGCTAAGGTGGCTATGGTACAAATGGAAAGAGCCTAACAAATTATGGGTTGGGTTGGGAAACCCTTGCACCAATGAAGACCTGGATTTCTTCTATGTCTCAATCACAATCATCATCGGGAATGGTGCTAAAACACCTTTTTCGGAGTACCCGTGACTGCTTGGTCTTAAGCCCATGGATGTTGCCACACTTATATTTTGAAGCCTCGAACAGGAAGAGTTGGAAGCCACGAGAAGCCCTACGCGGGAACGCTTGGACGACCCACATCAAGCATGATACTGTCGTCTCTGCCGCTCAAGTCCAGGAGCTTTGCTCACTTTGGACACTTCTCCATGAGTTAGATCTTACCAACCAGGTTGAGGATGACATTGTTTGGAAACATGTTGTAGAGCGGATATACTTGGCAGCCACCGCATATAAGGCGCAATTCCTCGGTCTAACACACTCGCCCATTCACTACATGGTCTGGAAAGCTTGGGCTCCCCCAAAAGTAAAATTCTTCACTTGGCTAGCCTCGCAAGACCAGATTTGGACTGCATGCCAATTGGAGCAACGCGACTGGGAAAATTGTGGGCTTTGCCCTCTTTGCAAAAGGGAACAAGAAGTGGGCATCTACCTTTTCGTCAAGTGCAGCTTCTCCATTCGGCTCTGGCGATCGGTCATTGACAAGTTTGGTCTTACGCGCATTGACACCTTCGATTGACACCTTGGGGACTCCCTTATGCGTTGGTGGGATAGAAGAATCGACATGTAAGACACCGATAGACAAGCGATGACCTCCCTTACCATGCTTGTCTCTTGGACTCTTTGGAATGACAGAAACGCCCGGGTGTTCCGCCACAAGAGTGTGTCGCCGCATATTCTTCTCCAAAATGTCATACTCGAGGACAACCTATGAGTTACATCAGGTGCTAAGAAACTCAGGTGTATTGTTTTATGAGAGTAATTGCCTTGCTTTTTTGTATGGTCACTTGTAAACTGTCAAACTCTTTTCTCCTCCTATTTAATGGATGAGGTAAATCTTTGGCCCCCATTTCGGAAAAAAGATGTGCAATTGCAACTTTACTAAACTTGAGCTTGGTCTTCTCTCAGGTCGTTTGTTCTGCACACTCGAGATGAAGGGCATCAATGCTCAGCAAGGTGCGGTGTCGATGGCCTGAGAGGGCCGAGCCGAGCACGTACTCGAGAGTACGGCTGGACTGCCCGGTGTGGCCAATGCAGAGCACACAACCTGGTATGTCTGTCACAAATGGGCCGGTACATGAGTCCAAACTCCAAAGAAATGTATGCTTGCATGCACCAGGTACGTGCAATGTATGTTAGGCCCTTGTCCAAATATCTGAAGAACTAGTGCTTTCCCCGTTCCTGCGTGCCAGAAGCCACAAGAGTCGTTGATTTGTCATTCAATTACTCACCTTGAAAGATCTCGGTACACCAACGGTGACTGATCTCATCCCTTGATTTGCGATCTAATGGTTGTTAGCTACTCACCGGTCACTATTTACTTTCAGACACACCATGTGCTCTATTTTGCTTTTATTCTCTTTCATTGTGTTGTAATGTCTATAAGGCCAACCTCTCCTCATTTTGGACCATGTTGATCAGTATTTGGGTGTAAAACCTAGCCGATGATGGCGTGATAAGCTACTTTCCCCTTTTCTCAAGCACTAGAACCTAGTTAGAGCTCTCATTTCTCTCTGAAATTGGATGGTCGCATACTAAATTCGGTAGTTTGTAGCCCCAGGATTAACAATTGATATCGAGAGCCAGTCCATTATTAGCGGCGAAGTGAGTTCTAGGTGTCATAGAGGTCGGGAGACCGTAGAATCCATTGTGAGATGGTCTTCAGTGGCAGCTGCGACCATCAGGGAGGCAGCCGGAGTGCCGTTGTTTGGGTTTAGTTAAGGCCTTGGCCTGGTTGTTGAAGAGTAATTCTTCGGTCATAAAACCCCAACCACAAAGATCTGACCACGCATCACCGACGGCGGGAGTAGGCAGTGGTGTAGCTCCGGTAGACAGATATACTTGGAAACCCTCCCTTCCCAACCATGTGGTTTAAGTCATGTTGCACCTCGATGAGTCAGGCGACAAGGTGAGCGTGAGGAAGATCAAAAATAGTTCAAGGAGTTCCAAACAATTCTCAAGAAATGTTTTGCAACTCTGTAGAAGAACTTTGAGAAAATCCCAGATAACTTCAGATGTTTGCTTTTGGATCCAGACCAAGAGGAATAAACTAATGAACTTTCTACTCAAGGTAGTGTGTAACCAAAAGATAACAACAACAAATCACTAGTCATACTTGTAGGAAGACCCAAGCATCTGCAAGATTCAACTCCACCTTCAGTGGCATAGCCAGAAAAGAAAGTTCCTCCTGCATGAGGAACGACAACATTGAGGGGCAGTTTTGGAAAGGAGCTCCATTTATATGGCACTCCAAAATTCCAAAGTGGATCGTACTCATGTAGGAAGCGCCATTATCAAATCAAACATAGATATACCTCTAGATGGACCGGAGGAAGAAGATTGTAGGAGTGAAATGCTAGAAAAATTGGACCTCCTACTTTTGTTCACAGCAGAAGGGTTGCGCTGACAGTTAAGCCAACTAAAGTAAACATATCTAAATTGAAGGGGATAACCCTAACTCATGGAAGCAAAATCTAGAGTAGTAATTTGCTACTTCTAGAACTCTAATTGAGAATAAAACTGAGTTAGTTGTTTCTTATTTAAAAGTACATATCGTCTAATGGTGGAGAGAAACTGGCTATGCTCCTAGCAATGTCCGTTGGCATAACTTTTGCTCTTATATATCTAAAAGTTTGGCCCTGGATTCTATTTGTGACATTGTTAGCTCTTTTCATGGAACACAAAAGACTTCTACTATTGCTCTTTATGTAGAATAATTTGAAATGCACATGAATGTAATGAAAAGGAAAAATTCTGCAATACCAAGTGACTCCTATGTCACTAGATTTCTAGCTGGTCTCAACCCATATATAAGAAGCCATGTGGAGTGTTTTATACCCAAACACATGCAACAACAATTTGGTATGCCAGAAGGATGAAAAAAGTCACTATTTCAGGATCACCGAGTTCGATATGAGAGGAGGTTAAGAGCAGGGAGGACGTGAAACACTATTCTGAACAGTAGTGACATGAAGGTTTAATACGCAAGCAAAAATCCAATCCATGGGGATACGTGAGGTGTAGTCATTAAACACCCAATTCTTTTGTTTGATTTATCTTAATTAGAGAGTTAACCTTGCGTGACAGTAAGGTTCTACGGTGGTGGAGCACGATCACCTATGGGGCAGGTCCACACCTTTGTGGTTCGGTGAGGGGGATGATCACATGGCACAAAGAGCAGAAACAACAGGACAGCATGGCGAGGGACAACTCTCTTTTACCTAGGTTTGAGCCACTTTGCAGCCTAAAACCCTATTCCTGCTTAGGTGGATTGATTTGGAGGAACACGAAGACACGAAGCGCTCTCGCCTGGCAAGGGTGCCTCGGGAGAAGAAACTATGCGCGTACAAGTGTTGAGGGACCAAATGTTCAAACCCTTTGCTAGGTTGCCTCCGGCCTCCTTTTATAGCTAAAGAGCGACCACAGTGGCAAAACAGTTTTTAGAGTGTGGTTAGATGGCTAAACTGTGCTATCATACCTAACTCTTGCAGTTAGGTGTCATGTGGAGGCTGAATCTCGGCAAGGCTGTCGCACCACTTATCCAACTACCTCTTCTTAGCGTGACACGCCGCCTGGATGGGTGTCAATAAAGTTAACCTCTTCTCCAGTAGGTTGCCACGTACATGACAGGATCCACCTAGCCATCTGAGAGCTCGACATCACACTGATTAGTGATTGGCATATGATGAGGTGGAGCAAAGGCGTTCTGGTGAATGTTTGCCGGTGTAGAGCCTGCCGGAGCTTGTCTTGTGACCTTCCTTATGACCTTGGCGGCCCCGGAGGCCTTGCCGGGGGGCTCGCCTTGGCTCCAAGTGCAGTCTTGACCCCACGGAGCTTGCTTGCCCGACACGGGAGACTTTCCAAAAGGATTCTCTGGCTACTCTTGTCTTCTTGATCCACTCTTTGATCTCGCGAAGAGTGGCTCCACTGGCTCATCTTCAATCCCCGTCAAGGTGACCCACGGGGAAGTCTGCAACTATCTGTGCACAAGTCAGGGGTCCTAGGGACCCCCTTCCTAGGGCACCGACAAATGGTCTTGTGAAGATGTGCCTAAGAGTGACTCATCCATAGTGGAGTATGGGGGAGCAAGTTGTGAGTCTTCGCCAAGTGTGCGCTATCAAGAAAGGTGTTCCAACTTGAGGCTGGCATGATCGCCATCATCTAGCTCAAGTTGATTATGTGCAAGGCAAATGTTTGACCTTGATAGGTTTTATATTTTTACCGGTCTCATAGGATTGATTATTGTACTATCAAGAGGGTCTCTCAAGTGAGCAGCGTTGGAGTTTTTCCCGGTTCTTCTCTTATGGAGGTTTCACACTTCTACATTGTTGGCATTTTACTATTGCTTGCTCTGAAGATTTCTAGTAGTGTTTTAACAACTCTTGTCGTTTTCTTTCTACCAGGCTTTTGAAGAAGTTATGGTTGTTCTGGCTGTGCTGCTATCTAGTTAGAGGTAGTACCACTCCCTTAAGAGGTTGTACTGCTTCTACATAATTAGAGGTAGTACGGGTTGTGTTGTACTTCCATTGTTGTGTCGCGTTTACTACCGTGGGGTTTTCTGTTACCAATCAATAATTAGAGGTAGTACCATTCCCTTAGGATGTAGTACCACTTTTGCATATTTAGAGGTAGTACCGCTTGATGTCTACTACACAACCTTCTTCTTGTAGACGTTGTTGGGCCTCCAAGTGCAGAGGTTTGTAGGACAGTAGCAAATTTCCCTCAAGTGGATGACCTAAGGTTTATCAATCCATGGGAGGCGTAGGATGAAGATGGTCTCTCTCAAACAACCCTACAACAAAATAACAAAGAGTCTCTTGTGTCCCCAACACACCCAATACAATGGTAAATTGTATAGGTGCACTAGTTCGGCGAAGAGATGGTGATACAAGTGCAATATGGATGGTAGATATAGGCTTTGTAATCTGAAAATATAAAAATAGCAAGGTAACTAAAGGTAAAAGTGAGCATAAACAGTGTTGCAATGATAGGAAACAAGGCCTAGGGTTCATACTTTCACTAGTGCAAGTTCTATCAACAATAATAACATAACTGGATCACATAACTATCCCTCAACATGCAACAAAGAGTCACTCCAAAGTAACTAATAGCGGAGAACAAACAAAGAGATCATGGTAGGGTACGAAACCACCTCAAAGTTATTCTTTCTGATCGATCTATTCAAGAGTCCGTAGTAAAATAACATGAAGCTATTCTTTCCGTTCGATCTATCTTAGAGTTCGTACTAGAATAACACCTTAAGATACAAATCAACCAAAACCCTAATGTCACCTAGATACCCCATTGTCACCTCAAGTATCCGTGGACATGATTATACGATATACATCACACAATCTCAGATTCATCTATTCAACCAACACAAAGAACTTCAAAGAGTGTCCCAAAGTTTCTACCGGAGAGTCAAGACGAAAACGTGTGCCAACCCCTATGCATAGATTCCCAAGTTCACGGAACCCGCAAGTTGATCACCAAAACATACATCAAGTGAATCAATAGAATACCCCATTGTCACCACAGGTATCCCAAGCAAGACATACATCAAGTGTTCTCAAATCCTTAAAGACTCAATGCGATAAGACAACTTCAAAGGGAAAACTTAATCCATTACAAGAAGATAGAGAGGGAGAAACATCATAAGATCCAACTATAATAGCAAAGCTCGTGATACATCAAGATCGTGCCATCTCAAGAACACAAGAGAGAGAGAGAGATAAAACACATAGCTACTGGTACATACCCTCAGCCCCGAGGGTGGACTACTCCCTCCTCGTCATGGAGAGCGTCAGGATGATGAAGATGGCCACCGGAGAGGGATTCCCCCTCTGGCAGGGTGCCGTAACAATGTCTAGATTAGTTTTTGGTGGCAACAGAGGCTTTCGGCGGCGGAACTCCCGATCTAGTTTACTTTCCAAAGGTTTCAGTATATATAGGAGGTGTTGGAGTCGGGGCCAAGTAAAGGGGGTCTCCGGGCTGTCCACGCGGCAGGGGGTGCGCCTAGTAGGGGGGGCGCCCCCTACCCTCGTGGGAAGCCCGTGGACCTTCTGGTCCCCCTTCGACACTTCCTGGGCTTCTTCTGGTCCAAAAATCACCTCCGTTGAATTTCAGGTCAATTGGGCTCCGTTTGATATTCCTTTTCTGCGATATCCTAAAACAGGAGAAAAACAGAAACTGGCACTGGGCTCTGGGTTAATAGGTTAGTCCCAAAAATCATATAAAAGTGTATATAAAAGCCCATAAAACATCCTAGATGGATAATATAATAGCATGGAACAATAAAAAATTATAGATACACTGGAGACGTATCAAGCATCCCCAAGCTTAATTCCTGCTCGTCCTCGAGTAGGTAAATGATAAAAACAGAATTTTTGATGTGGAATGCTACCTAACATAATTCTCAATGTAATTCTCTTTATTGTGGCATGAATGTTCAGACCCGAAAGATTCAAGGTAAAAGTCTATATTGACATAAGAATAATAATACTTCAAGCATACTAACAAAGCAATCATGTCTTCTCAAAATAACATGGCCAAAGAAAGTTATCCCTACAAAATCATATAGTCTGGCTATGCTCCCTCTTCATCACACAAAATATTCATATCATGCACAACCCCGGTTTCAGCCAAGCAATTGTTTTCATACTCAGTTTTTTTCAAACCTTTCAACTTTCACGCAATACATGAGCATGAGCCATGGATATAGCACTATGTGGAATAGAGTGGTGGTTGTGGAGAAGACAAAAAGGAGGAAGATAGTCTCACATCGACTAGGCGTATTAACGGGCTATGTAGATGCACATCAATATATATCAATGTGAGTGAGTAGGGATTGCCATACAACGGATGCGCTAGAGCTATAAATGTATGAAAGCTCAACAAAAGAAACTCAGTGGGTGTGCATCCAACTTGCTTGCTCATGAATACCTAGGGCTTTTGAGGAAGCCCATCGTTGGAATATACAAGCCAAGTTCTATAATGAAAATTCCCACTAGTATATGAAAGTGACTAAACACGAGACTCTCTAACATGAAGATCATGGTGCTACTTTGAAGCACAAGTGTGGGAAAAGATAGTAGCATTGTCCCTTTTCTTTTCTTTTCTTTTCTTTTCTTTTCTTTTCTTTTTTCCTCTTTTTTTCCTTTTTTGGGCCTTTCCTTTTCTTGGCCTTTCATTTTCTTTTTTTCTTTTTCTTTTTTTTTCTCTTTGGGAAAATGCTCTAATAATGATGATCATCACACTTATATTGATTTACAACTCGATACTAGAACAAAGTATGACTCTATATGAATGCATCCAATAGTGTACCGGGATTTGCATTGAATCAAGAGTGACATGTATGAAAAATTATGCATGGTGGCCTAGCCACAAATACGATGTCAACTACATGATCATGCATGGCAATATGACAATATGAAGCGTGTCATATGAACGGAATGGTGGAAAGTTGCATGGCAATATATCTCGGAATGGCTATGGAAATGCCATGATAGGTAGGTATGGTGGCTGTTTTGAGGAAGGTATATGGGGGGTGTATGGTACCGGCAAGAGTTGCGCGGTACAAGAGAGGCTAGCAATGGTGGAAGGGTGAGAGTGCGTATAATCCATGGACTCAACATTAGTCATAAAGAACTCATATACTTATTGCAAAAATTTACGAGTCATCAAAACAAAGTAATCAACGCATGCTCCTAGGGGGGAGGTTGGTAGGAGTTAACCATCGCGCGCCCCCGACCTCCACACAAAGGATGACACTCAATAAATACCCCATGCTCTAACTTCGTCACATAGCGGTTCACCATACGTGCATGCTACGGGAATCACAAACTTTAACACAAGTATTTCTAAAATTCACAATTACTCCAATAGCATGACTCTAATATCACCATCCTCATATCTCAAAACAATGGTCAAGCATCAAAATTCTCATCATATGCAATGCACTTTATATCAAAGTTTTTACTATGTTCATCTTGGATGCCTATCATATTAGGACTAGTTTTATAACCAAAGCACATTACCATGTTGTTCTAAAAGACTCTCAAAATAATATAAGTGAAGCATGAGATTTCATCTGTTTCTTCAAAATAAAACCACCGCCGTGATCTAAAAAGATATAAGTGAAGCACTAGAGCAAATGGCAAACTACTCCGAAAGATATAAGTGAAGATCAATGAGTAGTTGAATAATTATGTAACTATGTGAAGACTCTCTAACATTTAAGAATTTCAGATCTCGGGATATTATTCAAACAACAAGCAAAACAAAAATAAAACAAAATTACGCTCCAAGCAAAACACATATCATGTGGTGAATAAAAATATAGTCTTAAGTAAAGTTAGCGATAGATGAAGACGAAAGAGGGGATACCTTCCCAGGGCATCCCCAAGCTTAGGCTCTTGGTTGTCCTTTAATATTACCTTGGTGTACCTTGGGAATCCCCAAGCTTAGGCTCTTGCCACTCCTTATTCCATAGTCCATCGAATCTTTACCCAAAACTTGAAAACTTCACAACACAAAACTCAACAGAAAACTCGTAAGCTCCGTTAGTATAAGAAAATAAAACCACCACTTAGGTACTGTTATGAACTCATTCTAAATTCATATTGGTGTAACATCTACTGTATTCCAACTTCTCTATGGTTCATACCCTCCGATACTACTCATAGATTCATCAAAATAAGCAAACAACACATAGAAAACAGAATCTGTCAAAAACAGATCAGTCTGTAGTAATCTGTAACTTTCGAATACTTCTGTAACTCTAAAAATTATGAAATAAATTGGTAAACCTGAGGAATTTGTATATTAATCATCTGCAAAAATAATCAACTTAAAAGCACTCTTCTGTAAAAAAAATGGTAGCTAATCTTGTGAGTACTAAAGTTTCTGTTTTTATAGCATGATCGCATAAACTTCACACAAGTCTTCCCAAAGGTTCTACTTGGCACAAACACTAATTAAAACACAAAACTGAAGGAAATATGCCCTAGAGGCAATAATAAAATTGTTATTTATATTTCCTTATATCATGATAAATGTTTATTATTCATGCTAGAATTGTATTAACCGGAAACTTAGTACATGTGTGAATACATAGACAAAACAGAGTGTCCCTAGTATGCCTCTACTAGACTAGCTCATTGATCAAAGATGGTTATGTTTCCTAACCATAGACATGAGTTGTCATTTGATCAACGGGATCACATCATTAGGAGAATGATGTGATGGACAAGACCCATCCGTTAGCATAGCACTATGATCGTTTAGTTTTACTGCTATTGCTTTCTTCATGACTTATACATGTTCCTATGACTATGAGATTATGCAACTCCCGAATACCGTAGGAACACCTTGTGTGCTATCAAACGTCACAACGTAACTGGGTGATCATAAAGATGCTCTACAGGTGTCTCCGAAAGTATTCGTGGTGTTGGCATAGATCAAGATTAGGATTTGTCACTCCGAGTGTCGGAGAGGTATCTCTGGGCCCTCTCGGTAACCCACATCATAATAAGCCTTGCAAGCAAAAGACTAATAAGTTAGTCACGAGATGATGTGTTACAGAACGAGTAAAGAGACTTGCCGGTAACGAGATTGAACTAGGTATAGAGATACCGACGATCGAATCTCGGGCAAGTAACATACCGATGACAAAAGGAACAACGTATGTTGTTATGCGGTTTTGACCGATAAAAGATCTTCGTAGAATATGTAGGAGCCAATATGAACATCCAGGTTCCTCTATTGGTTATTGACCGGAGATGAGTCTCGGTCATGTCTACATAGTTCTCGAACCCGTAGGGTCCGCACGCTTAACGTTTGATGACGATCGGTATTATGAGTTTATGAGTTTTGATGTACCGAAGGTAGTTCGGAGTCCCGGATGAGATCACGGACATGAAGAGGAGTCTCGGAATGTCCGAGACATAAAGATTGATATATTGGACGACTATATTCGGACACCGGAAGTGTTCCGGAAAAGTTTCGAATTTAACGGGATTGCCGGAGAGGGTTACCGGAACCCCCTACGAGGGGGGATGGTCCATAGTGGGCCTTAAGGGAAAGAGAGAGGCAGCCCATAGGGCTGGCCGGCGCCCCACCTAGGGTTCCTAGTTGGACTAGGATTGGGGGGGCGCCACCTCTCCTTTTTCCTTTCCCTCTCTTCCTTCTTTTGGTGATTCCTACTAGGAATAGGATTGCAATCCTATTCCTAGTAGGATTGCAACCCTAGCCGCACCAAACAAGGGCCGGCCGGCCTCCCCCTTGCTCCTTTATATACGGGGGCAGGGGGCACCCAAAGACACACAAGTTGAATTGTTTTAGCCGTGTGCGGTGCCCCCCTCCAGGGAAACACACCTCGGTCATACCGTCGCGGAGCTTAGGCGAAGCCCTGCGCCGGTGAATACATCATATCCGTCACCACGCCGTCGTGCTGACGAAACTCTCCCGTGAAGCTCAACTGGATCAAGAGCTCGTGGGACGTCATCAAGCTGAACGTGTGCTGAACGCGGAGGTGCCGTACGTTCGGTGCTTGATTGGTTGGATCGCGAAGAAGTTCGACAACATCAACCGCGTCACTTGACGCTTCCGCTCCCGGTCTACGAGGGTACGTAGACACACTCTCCCCTCTCGTTGCTATGCATCTAGTAGATAGATCTTGCTGATCGTAGGAAAATTTTAAAAATACTACGTTCCCCAACAGTGGCATCATGAGCCAGGTCTATGCGTAGATGATATGCACGAGTAGAACACAATGAGTTGTGGGCGATACTAGTCATACTGCTTACCAGCATGTCATACTTTGCTTCGGCGGTATTGTGAGATGAAGCGGCCCAGACCGACATTACGCGTACGCTTACGCGAGACTGGTTTCACCGTTACGAGCACTCGTTGCTTAAAGGTGACTGGCGGGTGTCTGTCTCTCTCACTTTAGCTGAATCAAGTGTGGCTACGCCCGGTCCTTGTGAAGGTTAAAACAGCACATACTTGACGAAACATCGTTGTGGTTTTGTATGCGTAGGTAAGAACAGTTCTTGCTAAGCCCGTAGCAGCCACGTAAAACTTGCAACAACAAAGTAGAGGACGTCTAACTTGTTTTTGCAGGGCATGTTGTGATGTGATATGGTCAATACATGACGAGTTATACCGTTTTGTATGAGATGATCATGTTTTGTAAAGTTATCGGCAACTGGCAGGAGCCATATGGTTGTCGCTTTATTGTATGAAATGCAATCGCCAGGTAATTGCTTTACTTTATCACTAAGCGGTAGCGACAGTCGTAGAAGCAATAGTTGGCGAGACGACAACGATACTACGATGGAGATCAAGGTGTCACGCCAGTGACGAAGGTGATCATGAAGGTGCTTTGGAGATGGAGATCAAAAGCACAAGATGATGATGGCCATATCATGTCACATATTTTGATTGCATGTGATGTTTATCTTATTATGCTTCTTATTTTGCTTAGAACGACGGTAGCATTATAAGATGATCCCTTACTAAATTTCAAGGTATAAGTGTTCTCCCTGAGTATGCACCGTTGCGAAAGTTCGTCGTGCCGAGACACCACGTGATGATCGGGTGTGATAAGCTCTACGTTCAAATACAACGGGTGTAAGACAGTTTTGCACACGCAGAATACTCGGGTTAAACTTGACAAGCCTAGCATATGCAGATATGGCCTCGGAACACTGGAGACCGAAAGGTCGAGCGTGAATCATATAGTAGATATGATCAACATAAGATGTTCACCATTGAAACTACTCCATCTCACGTGATGATCGGACATGGTTTAGTTGATTTGGATCACGTGATCATTTAGATGACCGGAGGGATGTCTATCTAAGTGGGAGTTCTTAAGTAATATGATTAATTGAACTTTAATTTATCATGAACTTAGTCCTGGTAGTATTAGCATATCTATGTTGTAGATCAATAGCTCGCGATGTTACTCCCCGTTTATTTTTCATATGTTCCTAGAGAAAACCAAGTTGAAAAATGTTAGTAGCAATGATGCGGAATTGTTCCGTGATCTGAGGATTATCCTCATTGCTGCACAGAGAAATATGTCCTTGATGCACCGCTAGGTGACAGACCTATTGCAGGAGCAGATGTAGACGTTATGAACGTTTTGACAAAAGATCAGTATGATGACTACTTGATAGTTTAGTGCACCATGCTTTACGGCTTATAACCGGGACTTCAAAAACGTTTTGAACGCCACGGAGCATATAAGATGTTCCAAGAGTTGAAATTAGTATTTCATACTCATGCCCGTGTCGAGAGGTATGAGACCTCTGACAGTACTTTGCCTACAATATGGAGGAGAATAGCTCAACCAGTGAGCATGTGCTCAGATTGTCTGGGTACTACAATTACTTTAATCAAGTGGGAGTTAATCTTCCAGATAAGATAGTAATTGACAAAGTTCTCTAGACACTATCACCAAGTTAGTAGAACTTCGTGATGAACTATAATATGCAAGGGATGACGAAAGTAATTCCCGAGCTCTTCACGATGCTGAAATCGGCGAAGGTGGAAATCAAGAAAGAGCATCAAGTGTTGATGGTTAACCAGACCACTTGTTTCAAGTAAAGGGCAAAGGGATAGAAGGGGAACTTCAAGAAGAATGACAAGCAAGTTGTCACTCCCGTGAAGAAACCCAAAGCTAAACTCAAGCCTGAAACAAGTGCTTCTACTGCAAAGGAAATGGTCACTAGAAGTGGAACTGCCCTAGATATTTGGCGGATAAGAAGGATGGCAAAGTGAACAAAGGTATATTTGATATACATATTATTAATGTGTATTTTACTAGTGTTCATAGCAACCCCTAGGTATTTGATATTGGTTCAGTTGCTAAAGAGTAGTAACTCGAAATGGGAGTTGCATAATGAACAGAAACTAGTTAAAGGATGAAGTGACGATGTGTATTGGAAGTAGTTCCAAGATTGATATGATCATCATCGCACACTCCCTATACTTTCGGGATTAGTGTTGAACCTAAATAAGTGTTATTTGGTGTTGAGCATGAATATGATTTGATCATGTTTATTGCAATACGGTTATTCATGTAAGTTAGAGAATAATTGTTGTTCTGTTTACATGAATAAAACCTTCTATGGTCATACACCCAATGAAAATAATTTGTTGGATCTCGATCGTGTGATACACATATTCGTAATATTGAAGCCAAAAGATGCAAGGTTAATAATGATAGTGCAACTTATTTGTGGCACTACCGTTTAGGTCATATTGGTGTAAAACGCATGAAGAAACTCCATAATGATGGACTTTTGGAATCACTTGATTATGAATCACTTGGTGCTTGCGAACCATGCCTCATGGGCAAGATGACTAAAACTCCGTTCTCCGGAACTATGGAGCGAACAACAGATTTGTTGGAAATCATACATACTGATGTATGTGGGCCAATGAGTGTTGAAGCTCGCGGCGGGTATCGTTATTTTCTGACCTTCACTGATGATTTGAGCAGATATGGGTATATCTACTTAATGAAGCACAAGTCTGAGACATTTGAAAGGTTCAAAGAATTTCAGAGTGAAGTAGAAAATCATCGTAACAAGAAAATAAAGTTTCTACGATCCGATCGTAGAGGAGAATATTTGAGTTACGAGTTTGGTCTTCATTTGAAACAATGTGGAATAGTTTCACAACTCACGCCACCTGGAACACCACAGCGTAAAGGTGTGTCTGAACGTCGTAACCGTACTTTATTGGATATGGTGCGATCTATGATGTCTCTTAACGATTTACCACTATCGTTTTGGGGTTATGCTTTAGAGACAGCTGCATTCACGTTAAATAGGGCACCATCTAAATCCGTTGATACGACACCTTATGAACTATGGTTTGGCAAGAAACCAAAGTTGTCGTTTCTTAAAGTTTGGGGCTGCGATGCTTATGTGAAAAAACTTCAACCTGATAAGCTCGAACCCAAGTCGGAGAAATGTGTCTTCATAGGATACCCAAAAGAGACTGTTGGGTACACCTTCTATCACAGATCCGAAGGCAAGATATTCGTTGCTAAGAATGGATCCTTTCTAGAGAAAGAGTTTCTCTCGAAAGAAGTGAGTGGGAGGAAAGTAGAACTTGATGAGGTAATTGTACCTTCTCCCGGATTGGAAAGTAGTACATCACAGAAAATTGTTCCAGTGATTCCTACACCAATCAGTGAGGAAGTTAATGATAATGATCATGAAACTTCGGATCAAGTTTCTGCTGAACGTCGTAGATCAACCAGAGTACGTTCCGCACCAGAGTGGTACGGCAACCCAGTTCTGGAAATCATGTTACTAGACCATGATGAACCTACGAACTATGAGGAAGCGATGATGAGCCCAAATTCCGCAAAATGGCTTGAAGCCATGAAATTTGAGATGGGATCCATGTATGAGAACAAAGTGTGGACTTTGGTTGACTTGCCCGATGATCGGCAGGCCATCGAAAATAAATGGATCTTCAAGAGGAAGACCGACGCAGACGGTAATGTTACTGTTTACAAAGCTCGACTTGTTGCGAAAGGTTTTCGACAAGTTCAAGCAGTTGACTACGATGAGACTTTCTCACTTGTAGCGATGCTTAAGTCTGTCCGAATCATGTTAGCAATTGCCGCATTTTATGATTATGAAATCTGGCAAATGGATGTCAAAACTGCATTCCTGAATGGATATCTCAAAGAAGAGTTGTATATGATGCAACCAGAAGGTTTTGTCGATCCAAAAGGTGCTAACAAAGTATGCAAGCTCCAGCGATCCATCTATGGACTGGTGCAAGCATCTCGGAGTTGGAATATACGCTTTGATGAGGTGATCAAAGCATATGGTTTCATACAGACTTTTGGAGAAGCCTGTATTTACAAGAAAGTGAGTGGGAGCTCTGTAGCATTTCTAATATTATATGTGGATGACATATTGTTGATTGGAAATGATATAGAATTTCTGGACAGCATAAAAGGATATTTGAATAAGAGTTTTTCAATGAAAGACCTCGGTGAAGCTGCTTATATATTAGGCATCAAGATCTATAGAGATAGATCAAGACGCTTAATTGGACTTTCACAAAGCACATACCTTGATAAGATTTTGAAGAAGTTCAAAATGGATCAGTTAAAGAAAGGGTTCTTGCCTGTATTACAAGGTATGAAGTTGAGTAAGACTCAATGCCAGACCACGGCAGAAAAATATAGAGAGAATGAAAGTCATTCCCTATGCCTCAGCCATAGGTTCTATAAAGTATGCCATGCTGTGTACAAAACACGTTGTGTACCTTACCAAGAGTTTGACAGGGAGGTACAATAGTGATCCAGGAGTAGATCACTGTACAGCGGTCAAAATTATCCTTAGTAACTGGATGACTAAGGAAATGTTTCTCGATTATGGAGGTGATAAAGAGTTCGTCGTAAAGGGTTATGCCGATGCAAGCTTTGACACTAAAATCCAGATGACTCTAAGTATCAATCTGGATGCGTATTGAAAGTGGGAGCAATTAGCTAGAGTAGCTCTATGCGGAGCATTGTAGACATAGAAATTTGCAAAATACATACGGATCTGAATGTGACAGACCCGTTGACTAAACTTCTCTCACAAGCAAAACATGATCACACCTTATTACTCTTGGGTATTAATCACATAGCGATGTGAACTAGATTATTGACTGTAGTAAACCCTTTGGGTGTTGGTCACATGGCGATGTGAACTATGGGTGTTATTCACATAACGATGTGAACTATCGGTATTAAATCACATGGCGATGTGAGCTAGATTATTGACTCTAGTGCAAGTGGGAGACTGAAGGAAATATGCCCTAGAGGCAATAATAAAATTGTTATTTATATTTCCTTATATCATGATAAATGTTTATTATTCATGCTAGAATTGTATTAACCGGAAACTTAGTACATGTGTGAATACATAGACAAAACAGAGTGTCCCTAGTATGCCTTTACTAGACTAGCTCATTGATCAAAGATGGTTATGTTTCCTAACCATAGACATGAGTTGTCATTTGATCAACGGGATCACATCATTAGGAGAATGATGTGATGGACAAGACCCATCCGTTAGCATAGCACTATGATCGTTTAGTTTTACTGCTATTGCTTTCTTCATGACTTATACATGTTCCTATGACTATGAGATTATGCAACTCCCGAATACCGTAGGAACACCTTGTGTGCTATCAAACGTCACAACGTAACTGGGTGATCATAAAGATGCTCTACAGGTGTCTCCGAAAGTATTCGTGGTGTTGGCATAGATCAAGATTAGGATTTGTCACTCCGAGTGTCGGAGAGGTATCTCTGGGCCCTCTCGGTAACACACATCATAATAAGCCTTGCAAGCAAAAGACTAATAAGTTAGTCACGAGATGATGTGTTACGGAACGAGGAAAGAGACTTGCCGGTAACGAGATTGAACTAGGTATAGAGATACCGACGATCGAATCTCGGGCAAGTAACATACCGATGACAAAAGGAACAACGTATGTTGTTATGCGGTTTTGACCGATAAAAGATCTTCGTAGAATATGTAGGAGCCAATATGAACATCCAGGTTCCGCTATTGGTTATTGACCGGAGATGAGTCTCGGTCATGTCTACATAGTTCTCGAACCCGTAGGGTCCGCACGCTTAACGTTTGATGACGATCGGTATTATGAGTTTATGAGTTTTGATGTACCGAAGGTAGTTCGGAGTCCCGGATGAGATCACGGACATGACGAGGAGTCTCGGAATGTCCGAGACATAAAGATTGATATATTGGACGACTATATTCGGACAGCGGAAGTGTTCCGGAAAAGTTTCGGATTTAACGGGATTGCCGGAGGGGGTTACCGGAACCCCCTACGAGGGGGGATGGTCCATAGTGGGCCTTAAGGGAAAGAGAGAGGCAGCCCATAGGGCTGGCCGGCGCCCCACCTAGGGTTCCTAGTTGGACTAGGATTGGGGGGGCGCCACCTCTCCTTTTTCCTTTCCCTCTCTTCCTTCTTTTGGTGATTCCTACTAGGAATAGGATTGCAATCCTATTCCTAGTAGGATTGCAACCCTAGCCGCACCAAACAAGGGCCGGCCGGCCTCCCCCCTTGCTCCTTTATATACGGGGGCAGGGGGGCACCCAAAGACACACAAGTTGAATTGTTTTAGCCGTGTGCGGTGCCCCCCTCCACAGAAACACACCTCGGTCATACCATCGCGGAGCTTAGGCGAAGCCCTGCGCCGATGAATACATCATATCCGTCACCACGCCGTCGTGCTGACGAAACTCTCCCGTGAAGCTCAACTGGATCAAGAGCTCGTGGGACGTCATCAAGCTGAACGTGTGCTGAACACGGAGGTGCCCTACGTTCGGTGCTTGATCGGTTGGATCGCGAAGAAGTTCGACAACATCAACCGCGTCACTTGACGCTTCCGCTCCCGGTCTACGAGGGTACGTAGACACACTCTCCCCTCTCGTTTCTATGCATCTAGTAGATAGATCTTGCGTGATCCTAGGAAAATTTTAAAAATACTACGTTCCCCAACAAAAACCACATCTAAACATAAGCTAGATTCAATATTTATTCCTAAACAGAAGCAAAAATCAAAGAACAAAAATAAAGTTGGGTTGCCTCCCAACAAGCGCTATCGTTCAATGCCCCTAGCTAGGCATGATGATTTCAATGATGCTCGCGTAAAAGATAAGAATTGAAACATAAGGAGAGCATCATGAAGAATATGACTAGCACATTTAAGTCTAACCTACTTCCTATGCATAGGGATTTTGTGAGAAAACAACTTATGGGAACAATAATCAACTAGCATAGGAAAGCAAAACAAGCATAGCTTCAAAAATTTAAGCACATAGAGAGGAAACTTGATACTATTGCAATTCCTACAAGCATATGATCCTCTCTCATAATAATTTTCAGATGCATCATGAATGAATTCAACAATATAACTATCACATAAAGCATTCTTTTCATGATCCCCAAGCATATAAATTTTATTACTCTCCACATAAGCGAATTTCTTCTCATTCGGAATAGTGGGAGTATCATAAGAGACTTGAATACTATAGATTGTTTCCACATTAAAGGAGTAATGTTCAGAAAAAGGGTAGTCATAATCATGACAAGTTTTATAAATATAATCATCACTACTTTTTATAGCATAAGTGTCATCACAATAATCATCATAAATAGGAGGCATGCTATCATCATAATAGATTTGCATATCAAAACTTGGTGGACTAAAAATATCATCTTCATTAAACGTAGCATCCCTAAGCTTGGGAAAAACATTAATTGCAGCAAATATATTCTCAAACATGTCACCCTCATAAAACATAGCATCCCCAAGCTTGGGCCTTTTCATATCATACACATAATCACTCTCATCATTAATAGTATGGATAGCACCGATAGTATAGCAATTATCATCATCACAATGAGTAATAGGAGCAAAATCATTTGGGAGGGATACATTTTTATCTTTGCTTCTCTGTCTTTTCTTTTTCTTCTTCACATTAAGTATGGGTTTAATATTCTTTTTGGAGCTCCTTATTAATGAGATTGGTAGAATAGAAGGCTCCTCCTCGTTACCTGATTCATCATAAGAAAGAATAGGAGGATATTGGGAGATCTCTTCCCCTTCATTAGTATTTGCTTCATCTTCTATTTGTTTTCTTGACTTTATGTAATTGGCAATATATGGATTTTCGACGCAATTCACAGCACAACACATATAAATTTCCTCCATATCAAAATCAAGAAATTTATCAAGAACAAATTCTGGAAGATCCTTAGTTAAACATTTCATTTCTTCATAACCCACAAGCAAACTAAGTTCATTAAGATGTGCAAGAGAAATCAAGTCATAACAATTTTTGGACACGATTCGATCATGAAACAATTCACACTCGGGATTTAAATGATCACGTTCATTGCAAAGTTCACAAGGATGGCAAAGAAATTTTAAATTTTCAGCACAATCATCTAGCCTCTCTAGCAACCATTTAGTTTCTAAATACTTATGCCTCTTGCAAAATCTATCTTCTCTATTTGGTATGCACTTGCAAACTCTATGCACTCCACAAAAATCGACATGCTTATATGAGATATTTTCATCATGACTGGTGCAATCATCATTAGTACTATGGATATTCGAAGATTTCATACTAACAATATTGCAATCATGCTCATCATTCAAGTTTTTAGTGCCAAGCATTCTATGTAATTCCTCTTCTGATACTTGAGCACAATTTTTCTTCCCATAATTTTCACAAAATATATTAAAAAGGTGAAGCATATGAGGTAACCTCAATTCCATTTTTTTGTAGTTTTCTTTTATAGACTAAACTAGTGATAAAACAAGAAACTAAAAAATTCGATTACAAGATCTAAAGATATACCTTCAAGCACTCACCTCCCCGGCAACGGCGCCAGAAAAGAGCTTGATGTCTACTACTCAACCTTCTTCTTGTAGACGTTGTTGGGCCTCCAAGTGCAGAGGTTTGTAGGAGAGTAGCAAATTTCCCTCAAGTGGATGACCTAAGGTTTATCAATCCGTGGGAGGCGTAGGATGAAGATGGTCTCTCTCAAACAACCCTGCAACCAAATAACAAAGAGTCTCTTGTGTCCCCAACACACCCAATACAATGGTAAATTGTATAGGTGCACTAGTTCGGCAAAGAGATGGTGATACAAGTGCAATATGGATGGTAGATATAGGTTTTTGTAATCTGAAAATATAAAAACAGCAAGGTAACTAAAGGTAAAAGTGAGCATAAATGGTGTTGCAATGATAGGAAACAAGGCCTAGGGTTCATACTTTCACTAGTGCAACTTCTCTCAACAATAATAACATAACTGGATCACATAACTATCCCTCAACGTGCAACAAAGAGTCATTCCAAAGTAACTAATAGCGGAGAACAAACGAAAAGATCATGGTAGGGTACGAAACCACCTCAAAGTTATTCTTTCTGATCGATCTACTCAAGAGTCCGTAGTAAAATAGCACGAAGCTATTCTTTCTGTTCGATCTATCTTAGAGTTCGTACTTGAATAACACCTTAAGATACAAATCAACCAAAACCCTAATGTCACCTAGATACTCCATTGTCACCTCAAGTATCTATGGGCATGATTATACGATATGGATCACACAATCTCAGATTCATCTATTCAACCAACACAAAGAACTTCAAAGAGTGTCCCAAAGTTTCTACCGGAGAGTCAAGACGAAAACGTGTGCCAACCCCAATGCATAGATTCCCAAGGTTATGGAACCCGCAAGTTGATCACCAAAACATACATCAAGTGGATCAATAGAATACCCCATTGTCACCACAGGTATCCCACGCAAGACATACATCAAGTGTTCTCAAATCCTTAAAGACTCAATCCGATAAGACAACTTCAAAGGGAAAACTCAATCCATTACAAGAAGATAGAGGGGGAGAAACATCATAAGATCCAACTATAATAGCAAAGCTCGCGATACATCAAGATCATGCCATCTCAAGAACACGAGAGAGAGAGAGAGAGAGATCAAACACATAGCTACTAGTACATACCCTCAGCCCTGAGGGTGGACTACTCCCTCCTCGTCATGGAGAGCATCAAGATGATGAAGATGGTCACCGGAGAGAGATTCCCCCTCCGGCAGGGTGCCGGAACAGGGTCTAGATTGGTTTTTGGTGGCAAGGCTTTCGGCGGCGGAACTCCCAATCTAGGTTACTTTCCGGAGGTTTCAGTATATATAGGAGGTGTTGGAGTCGGGGCCAAGTAAAGGGGGTCTCCGGGCTGTCCACGAGGCAGGGGGTGTGCCCAGTAGGGGGGCGCGCCCCCTACCCTCGTGGGCAGCCCGTGGACCTTCTGGTCCCCCTCCGGCACTTCATGGGCTTCTTCTGGTCCAAAAATCACCTCCGTTGAATTTCAGGTAAATTGGGCTCCGTTTGATATTCCTTTTCTACGATACCCTAAAACAGGAGAAAAACAGAAAGTGGCACTGGGCTCTGAGTTAATAGTTTAGTCCCAAAAATCATATAGAAGTGTATATAAAAGCCCATAAAACATCCTAGATGGATAATATAATAGCATGGAACAATAAAAAATTATAGAAACGTTGGAGACGTATCACTGCTCCATTAAGTGGTAGTACCACTTGAGCATTTCCTTTCTCATTCCCACTATTTAAGGGGGTCTTCTTCCCATTGACCCCAATGTTCTTGAGCAAGTTTTTGCCGACCATTGTTGACCTCTTGGAGCTTGCTTTCTCTCTACTCATTTCCTGATTCTTGCATATTTTTTAAAATATAGAGAAAATCTAGATCAACATTTCCAGCAATCCATCTCTCCTCTAAGTGATGAGAACCTTATCGATCTAGAACTTGGAGTTATTTTGTGTTCTCCTTGTTTTTCCTCTCATATTCCTCCATAGCTTTCGCTCGCTTTGGTGGGATTTGATTGTGAGGCACTTGAGCGCTTCGTGTGTTCTTTCATTGCATTTGTTGTATCAGTTTGAGTTCTCCATAGTGATATGCGGAAGTGAAAACTGAGAAGCTTATTACTCTTGGGTCTTTGGAAACCTAGATCATGTGCCTCTTAGGTGCTTGGGTGTCCTAGATGGTTGGTGGTGTAGTGGAGCTCAATCATTGTGGTATAAAGCTCCGGGCAAGCTTCGGGGTCTCCAATTAAGTTGTCGAGATTGCCCCGAGCAATTTGTACGGGTTCAGTGATCGCCCCGAAGGGTCGCCAATTGTATGGGTTCGGTGACCTCCCTCAAGGTTCCCTTAGTGGAATCACGACACCTTGCATTGTGCGAGGGTGTCAGGAGAATACGGTGGCCCTAGTGGCATTTTAGGGGGCATTCTACCTCCACACCGCTCTAACGGAGATTAACTTCCGCAAGGGTGTGAACTTCAAGATAAATCATCATCTCCGCGTGCCTCAATTATTTCCTACCCGAGCCCTTTACTTGTGCACTTACTTTGTGATAGCCTTACTGCTTCATGTTATATATCTTTCTATCACTTAGTTGTTTATCATGCTTAGCAGAAGTTGTTGGTGCACATTGTTGAGCCTAGTATATTTTGGTTTTGTGCTTGGCAAACTGAACACTAGTTTTATTCCGCATTTTTCAAGCCTTGACTGTATTTGTTTTTAAACCGCCTATTCACCCCTCCTCTAGGCGACATCCACGTCCTTTCAGAGACCTTTGCCCTGTGTTCGGGATCTCCCTCGTTGCCCAAGCTCATGTTAAGCTTTTTGATACACTAACTTATACTCTCGCCTAGTTCTATGCCATCTCCATCCTTCACTTCCTACTGTTTCATGGGGCTCTGAGTTGTATCATCGATATCTTCCCCCAAACCCGCGTCTTTTGAGCTCCTTTTCCTTGGGATCCTACCACGACTGCATCCTCTACCTCAGAAGCGACTCCGTGAGAAGTTCATGCCATCACGAGGACCTCCATGAGAGATTATGGGTCTCCCTCCTCTTTGCCACCAGCCATTTGCCCCATTGTACGTTGTCGTGCGGGTGAACGTCGCCCCCACACTCGTCCATATTATATCGCAGCAAACCGCTAACATCGTAGAAGTAAACTATTTTTTCATACTTTACATCAATCTTTCTCGGACCAGATTAAGGGGAGTACATCATATCAAGGGCTTGTTCACTTCAATCTTCACCCATAAACGCACATAGTTCCCTCATAGAACCTTGTAGGGTTCAGCTCCATGCTCGACATCGTCCTAATTCTCCGAGATAACTGGTGCACGATCTGATATTTCCTATATAAATATTGAATGTAGTGAATCTTGCCCCACATTGTGCCCCTCTGAATTTTTACTGATTCAAGTGTATTTTTACCATCAAAATCTTCAAATAGCACCATGAGACCATCAAAGATCCATGGCCCCTGAAACATCACACTTTTTCCAATCCCCATGACAAAATATCTACACCACAAAATGGTTGTCGTCCATCTCTCGGCCTGCTGGGCTAGGTTACAGATGAATTTCATTGTTTTCTTGAACACCACACTACTGAATTTCCTTGTGGTGTGTACCTTAGCCACCGCAAGCCAACATGCCAATTTATCCTACTCATCGATTTTCTCAAGCCCTACATAAACGCAATCAAGTCGACATTCCTTCAGCATCATCTTCCTCATAGCGTCCTCCACAGCCCCCTCAGATTGCTTCTCCTTTCCTCTGTCCGTCCCTCCGGAACTCGAACTTGGAGCCACCATGACAACATATTTGAAAAACTTCGAAGGAAAAATGCGTATGTGATCACCCTGAGTTCTCTCCGCAAAGAGCAAGGTCGGGCGGACGGGCCAATCGTCCTCATAGTCAGCCCAAAAATCTGTGCGGCGAATACCGACGTTGGTGAGAAAAAGGTAGGAAGAACTCGACACTAGCAAAATGCTTCGGTTGAGTAGGCTAACCCCTAATCGTCTTGATAGGGTAAGTCGTGTCCCTGGACATTTTTCTTTTGCTTTTGAGCATATTTTGGAATAAAGACATCAAAGGACATATTGTATTTGCTTAATATCAAGAAAAATACGACCCTTCTAAAATTAGATTAGCTTATATTCAGTTGCCCGGGGCCTTAGAATGTTTGGATAGACAACTGGACCACCAAGCATTCTGAGGCCCTGGACCATGAATAGCACGATCTAGTTGGTACCCTGCCAACAACTAGTATCCACTGGAAGGCTCAACCCATATTTTACACCCTAAGAGCATCTCCAGCCGCGCTCGCCAACAAGGTCCCCAAGCCGTTTTTTTGCCGTCGGCGGCGAAAAAAGGCCCAGTCGCGTCCCCAAAGGCCCATTTTTCGACGGCTCGGGCCGAATTTGGCGCCGACGGACCCAGGCCGAACCCGGAGCGCTGGGAGGGGCTTGGGGGCGCCGGCCGAATCGTTTTTTGGCATGAAAATCGACGGGCCCTCATTGACAGCGACTCGACGGTTCTCGTCGCTTCGTCGTCCTCACCGCCTCAGTTCTCCGCGGGGGAATCAATGCCAAAGCTACCGCGCTGCCGCGCCGGTCAGCCTCCATTGATGCCTCACGGGTGGCGCAGTGAAGGCGCGGAGGCGATGACGATGACGATGACGACGACTACACGAAGTTCTACAGGCTCCTCGGCATATAGAGCTTCAGGGCGGCGAGGAACGGCGAGGGCTACGGCGGGTCTAGTAGTGGCGTTTTTTTATAACTTTGTTGTAAAATATTTGATGAACTCGCTGAAGTTTGGTTTAATTTACGCCTTGTTTGTTCGAATTTGTGACCGAATTTTGTTTTTATAAAAAAACAAAAATACACCGTGGGAGCGGCGACTGGGGAGCATCACGCCCCACGACGCGGTTTTCGCCGGCTCATCCCTAGACGACGCTATTTGGATATCCCTAGGGACCGAACGGCTGAAGATGCTCTAATACATATGCACATACCTTCCACGCGGGAGCTACTATTGGACGCTCATTATGTCTAATAGTGTGTGGTACGCACATGTAACAATGACCGGGTCAGTCCACTGGCAAGCGCCGAATGCAGGAAATACTAAGAAGCAACACTATTGCGAGAATGGTGTTTTGGCTCTCGGCCTTCATGGAGGCCTATATTTTAAAATATTCAAAATTCAAAAATTTCTATTTAAAAAAAATCTGATAAAAAATGTACAAGTAAACAATGATGTACGTAAAATTTCAGAATGAAATATGTTGAAATGCGATCTACGCAAAAAAGACAAATTCATGGTTTAGTTGGATGAATAGTATCATGTGTTAAAAAGCCTCAGATTTTTCTTTTTTATCCAGCCCTCATTTCAACATATTTCGCTCTGAAAATTTACACACTTGTGCAATATGCCTTCATCTACCTCTGTATGTTTTTTTCAGAATTTTTTGAAATGTGAAAATACGAATTTTGAAGAATTTTGAATTTTGCATTTGGAGGCTTCCATGGAGCTCGGCCTCCAAAAGCAATTTCTGCACTATTGCTAGGATCAAACCCGCGAGCTCCTACTCAACTACGCACGCTACTAGCCAACACGGCTGATGGTTGTTGACTTGTTGGAGCGCGGAAGTTTTAAGAATTCTCATGCACATTTTTTATTTACTTTGAATTCATTTTGGGGAACACGAAAACTATTTTTAAAAATATTAACAAAATTGGAAATTCCAAAATATTTTTTGAAAAACGCAAACAAAATTCGACTGTTGAGCATTTTTTTGAAAATTTGTGAATATTCTTTAAAAAACAAGAACACAAATTTGTAAAGGTGATTTTTTTATATCCACACATTTCTTAAAATAATCTAAACAATTTTGAAAATCTGAACAACGTGGCTTCATTTTCACTTTGCCAGCATTTTTCTTTTTGGACAAAGGGTGAATTTTATTGGCTCCAAATGAAGCATCGAGAGAATACAAACACGATGAGCATATACCCGGCCTCTGCACAGTTAGGATGCACACAGCCAACGTCAACACACACAAAAACAAGCTAGAAAATAGCAAAGTCATATAAGACCAAAGCTATCCATCGATGAGAAAAAAACTTTAAAGTGATCGGATCCGTGGTCGGCAAACTACAGGAAAGACCATATCCGCACCAATCATTTCAAGATACCATATGGATGACGATGTTCTTCAACAACAACACCTTTAGGAAGGGAGCAACGCTTAATCGCCGCGGTCACCGTATTGAACCAGTCAAGGCCAGAATACAGGTTTTCACCCTGAAGAAACAATCTGAGAATATCCGAGCAGCCTTCAACAAGATAACGACGTATAAACATCGACATTGCCAGCCATAACCAACTCGTGTCAGTCCTGGGCTTTCACCCCATAGCTCGAAACACGGTACTCGAGAAGCACCACAATCGAAGTCGCTCATGCGTTGTCGCCATCACTTTCCACAATCCCAGCGGCTACATGCGATGTGATCGCTGTCGCCGCACATCCATCCCTCTGCGTCAAGCCGGCGTCCATCGTTTGCATCTCATAGTTAGCATATTCGTACAAGTCTATCTTAGTAGTACCTACCATTTTGTTGTTGTGTTATTCCGTTGGGGTTTAGACTGTCTATCTGTTTGTAGGAGCAGCTTTGGTGTGCGGCCCTCTAGGCTGTTGCTAAGTACAGTACGAGCTTGGAATGGATTTGAATTTGTTTAGCTAAAGCCTTGATGGTTTGAAATTTGGAGTGTATGCGGCACCAGTTTGCATTTGCAACCAGATCTTTCATGGTTAGCTGCTCTCATGCAATGCAGCTCGCGGCACGTGCGCCTCATGCAACCCTACGCTTTTACCATACCAAACCACCAGTTTACCAAGCCAGGAGTTACTGCATTCAGAAAGAAACGAGAAAAAGGAGATGGTTCAGAAAACTGCAACCTGGAAAAGCTGGGTTCATCCTCCTGCAGTCCTGCCACGGAGACGTAGCATCTGCACGACCCGCACTTGACCAATTAGTACGTCTGTACGACCATGATCGTCAGCTGTCTCTGCTGCTGCCTCCAGACTGAAAATGCTGCCACCCAGCCATGTACGGGTACGACCAATGTGGAGACCAAGCCACGACCGCGTACCTCCTCGCCCGTTTGCTGCATATAAAGTAGGCGCCAGCCCCATGGCAATTTCGTTTCAGATTCAGAAATCTCCATCGCCATTTCCTCTAGAGCCCCGCCAATATCTCCAAAATTCTCCGTGGCCAGGAAAAAAAGTGCTGCTAGAGAGATGGATGGTATGCTTGCATCTATGATCCATCTCTCTTGATTAATCGTCCTTATTTTGTCCTATTGGTAGTTTGTTCTGGTGGAAATTTGTGCTCAAGATCTGCGGATGAATGTTCTTTCTTGGTTTCTTTTTCTCCGTCTTCCTTTTTGGTGATCTTCCGCGTTCGAATAAGTTCAAAACTGGTCGCATTCCCGCTGATTTTCCATGGCAAAGGTTCAATTGGGGGTTTCTTGGTCTTTTTTTTTTCGGGTAGTGGGAACTCGCGAAGTTTCGCCTTGATAATCTCGCTCTGCTATTTCCCTGTCGATGTCACCGAGATTTGATCATCTTCTTGTTTCTTGTTTCTCTATGATCTCGCTCTGTTATTTCCCAGTCATGTCAACAAGATTTGATTATCTTCTTGTTTCTTGTTTCTTGTTACTTGATGATCTTGCTCTGCTATTTCCCCGTCATGTCAGATGTCATCAAGATTTGCTCATCTTGTTTGTTTTTTCTTGATGATCTCGCTCTGCTATTTCCTTGTCATGTCACAAAGATTTGGTCATCTTCTTGTTTCTTGTTTCCTGATGATCTCGCTCTGCTATTTCCCTGTCAAGTCACCAAGATTTGCTAATCTTCTTATTTCTTATGTCAACTTTGAAGCCCGCAATCTGCAGACCATGATCCTCAAGATAGCGGTGCCCGTGATGGCCATGGCGTTGCTGCTCACGGCGTCGACTGTCTCCATGGCGCCGGACGACTGTGCCTGCGCCTGCCTCCGCGCGTGCTTCCGCGGCAACTACTTCCTGATGATCGGCGTGCTCTTCCAGATCAACCTGGGCCATCTTCTGGCGAGGGAGGCCGTTCTGGCGCCGACGCTGGCGGCCCGGCGCTACTACGCGGTGGGCGCCGTCGCGTGCTTCGCGGAGCTCGCCCTCAAGCTGTGCATGTTCCTGGTGCTGGTGAGTCTTTGCGCTGTGTCCGTCTCTTCTCTTCTGTCTCAAGTTTGGGCTTGATTTGGGCGCTAATGAACTTGCTCTCGTCGTTTTCGTCAGTGCCCCTCGGCTTAGCTTCGTCCCGCGCGCGTGATGTGTCTGCCCAAGGATCGAAGATGGATGGTTTTGGAGTCTGGAGATGCGCCGTTTTGTTCAGTTATTACTACTACTACTACTCTGCTAAGTTTTACTAGTTTGGAAGGGGCCTGTCGTATGGTGTTTTAGTTTCAGTTCAATTTGCCTGCCTGGAGATGTTCGTCCTTGGGTACAAGACTATCTTAGTACTAGCTTTTTGTTGTTGTCTTGTTCCGTTGGGGTTTAGACCGTATGTCTGTTTGTAGCAGCAGCTTTGGAGTTTAGACTGTCTGTAACTCTGTATGAACTTGATGGGCCTTGAAGGTTGCAACGTCTTATGCGAGCAGCATTTCTCATTCTTGACGAGGTAGACTAGTAATATGCAGCCACTTCTTGTTCATAAGCGCGCAGGCCGCTGGTGTAGCAATCAGCAATCTTCTTTGAAATGAAAGATGTGCAATCACAACTTGTCGAAACTTGAGCTTGGTCTTCTCTCGGGCGGTTTGTTGTGCACACTCGAAACCAGCGATCTGGTCTGCCACGAATGGGCAGGTACACGAGTCACGTGTCCAAACTCAAAAAAAAGTGGGTGCTAGGCCCAAATTTGGGCCGGTCACATCAATACCGTACGATTCAGCAAATTAGGGCAGCACAATCTTCTTACTTCTTTCACTGTGTCTTCTTCTTTGGGAAACATCCCTGTGTGCAGTGGACAAACGATGCGCCCGACCTAGAAGCACCGCCCGACGCATCTGGCCGGTCGCCACCAGCCGCCCTCACAGCCGGCCGCCGCCGTCGTCTCCTGTGTTTCTCGCCGGCTCCGTGCATGCAGCTCCCCATGATGGCAATGGCAGCTCCGGCATGCGCCGGTTCCAGCTTGCAGCACATGTGCCACCCTGCTTTGTCGCCCATGGTATCAATTTCGATGTTGTTCGTAGCAAAAAAGCGGAGACGTTCCAGCAAAAAAATTATATGGTTCCAGCAAAAAAAATATGTGGTCCCAGCAAAAAATGAGATGGTCTCCAGCAAAATATTTATATGCTTGACGCAAAAATATTGCATGGTTCCAGCAAAACAATTGTATAGTTCCAGGAAAAAAGCAAAATGGCAAAAGAAAAAATTGGCATTGTTCTGCAGCGTCTCCCCTCTCGCCGAAGTTGTAGCAGCACCTCGCTAAGAGCATCTCCAACAGCCGCGCTACGCACCGCGCCCAAAAAACGCATTTGCCGCGCGCGCTTCGGCTGGTTTGCCGCGCCGCGCAGCGCTGGCTCCAGCAGCAGCGCTATAATGCAGCGCGCGCGTGCCGCTCCAGTGGTACCCAAAAATGCAGCGCGCGTAGCAAGCACAAACCACATATACAATTCAACAAATAGAAGAAAAATGATCAAACAAACAAAATAAATCAACAATAAATAGTTATTACAACTCAAACAAATAGTTTATCGTTCAATACAACAAATAATGCAATAAACACAACCAATAGTTCATGAACAATACAATACATAATGCAATGAAATCATACTCTTTGTCGTCCATGCCATGCCCACCACTCTTCAATCAGATCCTTCTGAAGATCATTGTGCGTTGCGGGACGCCGAATGACATGATAGGAGGCAACAAAACGGGCTACCCTTTCAGCCCTCCGTCGCACTCGCACGGGATGTCCCAAGAGCTCATACTGTGAGTAGTCTAAATCTTGGCCACGCTCATTCTCGATGATCATGTTGTGCATGATCACACAAGCATGCATGATGTACCAAAGCATGTTTTGATCCCAAAATCTAGCCGGTCCTCTCACAATAGCAAATTGGGCTTGCAAAATCCCAAATGCTCTCTCCACATCTTTTCTAGCAGCCGCCTGAGCATTATGGAAATCAAGATTTTTCTTACCTTCTGGCTTTTTCAACGGCTTCACGAAGGTTTGCCACTTTGGATAGATGCCATCCGCTAGATAATAGCCATAGTTGTACGTATGGCCATTTGCTACAAACTACACCGGTGGCAACTCACCATTCGCAATCTTATTCATCAGTGGTGACCGGTTGACAACATTGATGTCATTCAAAGATCCAGGCATTCCAAAGAATGCATGCCAAATCCAAGTCTCCTGATCGGCCACCGCTTCAAGGATTATAGTGGAACCCTTTTTTTGGCCGTGGAATTGCCCATGCCATGCCTTTGGACAATTCTTCCAACTCCAATGCATGCAATCTATTGAGCCAAGCATGCCAGGAAAGCCGTGAGATTTGTTCATCGCCAATAGCCTTGCGGCGTCTTCAGCAGTGGGAGATCTCAAATACTCCTCGCCAAACACTTGCACAATTCCCACTGCAAAGCGCTTGACACACATGATGGCTTGGCTCTCACCGATAGCCAAGTGATCATCAACTAGATCGGCCGGGATACCGTATGCCAACATACGCAAAGCGGCTGTCACCTTCAGAAAGGTGCTATGCCCGAGCTCTCCAGCAACATTCCTCCTTTGCTGGAAAAACCGGTCGCCGGCGGGCGCGGGCGGCGGCCGGCAGCGGAGGCAGACCGGGAAGCGCGAGTCGCCGGCGGGCGCGGGCGGTGAAGGCGGCGCCGGGATAGGCCGGGGAAGCGCTGAGGTCGCCGGGGGCGCGAGCGGCGGCGGCGGCGCGGCCGGATGGGGGCGGCAGCGTGGTCGCGGGAGAGAGAGGAGGGAGCGAGCGAGCGCGGGAGAGAGGAGCGAGCGAGCGCGGGAGAGTCGCGCGCGCGCGAGCCGGCGCAACAAATAACAGGCGCGGGATTGCGTTTCGGCCAGCGCGCTGCATTGCAAATGGCGCGCGCGCCGTTTTTGCGCGCCCGCTGGAGCTGCCCGCCGCGTTGCGCGCGCGCTAAAACTGCCTTTTTTAGGGCGCGACGCTAGTATAGCGCGGCTGTTGGAGATGCTCTAATCCCGTTGTAACATCTCATCTTGCCGATTGTAGCAAAAAAGAAATAAGAATAAAAGCTCACCATTCCATGGCCGCACCGCCACCATAGCCTGAAGCTGGTCGTCGCTCATCGTCTGCATCTCCCAAGGACGCGGGTTGCAGCTCCTTTGGATGCCTATTCCAACTTCCCGATATCCACGATTGCATCTCGCTGTAGCAGTCGGTGCTCCCGTCGACTTCGGATGCAGCTCGCCGTAGCAGTTGGGGCTCCCGTGGACTCCGGATGCAGCTCTTCTGAACATCATTTGCAGCTCCCCAATCCATGGTTGCAGTTGCCTTCTGGTCACCGGGGAGAGGTTGTAGCTCCACCATCTCGCCAGTTGTGTTGTGACCTCGCCGGGGGAGAGAAAGAGGAGGGGATTTGCTGCGACCTCGCCGAGAGAGAGAAAGAGGAGGGGATTTGCTCGGGCATGGCCGCTTCGTGGGAGAAGAAACGAGTGGATAGACTAGAAGTGGTTCCAGGTGAAGATAAGGACGGGCTGTTCGTAAGGCCCACGTGTATCTAGCCCGATCGAACGCATCCCGTCCCCCCGGCTGAAACTTCGGCCGGTGCACCGGGTGGAAACGTTTCCCCAAAAAAATGTATGCCTACATGCACCCGGTACGTTCAGTGTATGTCAGGCCCTTGTCCAAATGTCTGAAGAATAAGTGTTCTTTCCCCTATTCTTGCGTGCTGGAAGCCACAGGAGCCGTTGATGTGTCATTCAATGGCCCGCCTTAAAAGATAGCGGCTCGCCAACGGTGACTACTCTCATCCCTTGATCTGCGATCTGACGGCTGTTAGGGCATGGCCGGTGCATAGCCCTAAGGTGATGCCCCGCAGGCCATGTAGGATTGGATATCAGGAAAAGTAGGTTCGGATGATGTAGCAGGATCCTCGACAGGAGGCAGGTACTTGGGGAGGAAAAGTGTGGTCCGACGCATAAAGCAGAAAAAGTTGAAGTAAAGAGTAGGGATGCATGTGTAGTGGGAGTCTACTTTATATTCCTTGATGAGGCCCACTAATAGTAGCTTATGTTGGGGAGAAAAAAATCAATATAGATGCCTTAAGGTACTTTTTGTCATGGGGCATTTGTATTCATGTGCCACATGTACATGCCCTTAGTTACTCACATGTCGTTGTTTACTTTCAGACACTTTATGTGTTCTGCTTTTCTTCTCTTTCATTGTGTTGTAATGTCTATAAAGCAAACCTCTCCTCATTTTGGACCATGTTGATATGTATTCGGGTGTAAAACCTAGCCACCGATGGCGTGCTAAACTACTTCCCCTTTTCTCAAGCAATAGACACTACTAGGGAAAAGCTTATAGGCAGACGCTTACTAGTAGCGTGGGTTTATACCCCTCGCTACTGCTACTTACTAGTAGCGCGGGTTTTCCCCTCGCTAGTACTAAGTTGATAGTAGTAGCGCGGTTTTTACCCTTCGCTACTACTAAGCGGTCTCTACCGTGCCCCCGGGGACATTGCCATAGTAGTAGCGAGGGGTATAAACCCGCGCTACTACTAAGTTGATAGTAGTAGTGAGGGCTATAAACCCACGCTGCTACTAACTACATGGTTTTGAAGAGCCCTGAAATCCCCATCTCCTCCCCAAATCCTTCCTCTCCCCCGTCACTCTCCCCCCCTCTCTCCATAGGTTCTCACATGGACCTCCTATTGGAAATATGCCCTAGAGGCAATAATAAATTTGTTATTATCATATTTCCTAGTTCATGACAATTGTTTATTATCCATGCTAGAATAGTATTGATCGGAAACTCAAATACATGTGTGGATACATAGACAACAAGATGTCCCTAGTCAGCCTCTACTAGACTAGCTCGTTGATCAAAGATGGCCATGGTTTAAGGGTCATTGACATGAGGTGTTATTTGATAACAGGATCACATCATTAGGAGAATGATGTGATGGCCGAGACCCAAACTATGAATGTAGCATATGATTGTGTCAAGTTTATTGCTATCGTTTTCTGCATGTAAAGTATATGTTCCTATGACCATGAGATCAGGCAACTCACTGACACCGGAGGAGTACCTTGTGTGTACCAAACGTCGCAACGTAACTGGGAGACTATAAAGGTCCTCTACATGTATCTCCGAGGGTGTCCGTTGAGTTGGCATGGATCAAGACTAGGATTTGTCACTCCGTGAGACGGAGAGGTATCTCTGGGCCCTCTCGGTAATACAACATCACAAGAAGCTTGCAAGCAATGTGACTAATGAGTTAGTTGCAGGATCTTGTATTACGGAACGAGTAAAGAGACTTGCCGGTAACGATATTGAACTATGTATGGAGATACCGACGATCGAATCTCGATCAAGTAACATACCGATTGACAAAGGGAACTACATACGGGATTATCTGAATCCTTGAGATCGAGGTTCAACCGATGAGATCTTCATAGAATATGTGGGAACCAATATGAGCATCCAGGTCCCGCTATTGTTTATTGACCGTAGAGGTGTCTCGGTCATGTCTGCATAGTTCTCGAACCCGTAGGGTCTACACACTTAATGTTTGGTGATGATATTAATATAGTTGAGTCATTATGGTGGTTACCGAAGGTTGTTCGAAGTCCCCGAATGAGATCCCGGACGTGACGAGGAACTCTGGAATGGTCCGGAGGTGAAGATCAATATATTGGACGAAGGGTATTGGAGTCCGGAATTGTTCCGGGGTACTGGGTGACGACCAACGTGACCGAAAGGGGTTTCGGAGGCCCCGGCAAGCGTTGGGGGCCTAATAGGCCAAGAGAAGGGGCACACCAGCCCACTATGGGGCTCTACACCCCTCCCACCCCATCTCACATAAGTTGGAGAGGTGGGGCGCCTCCCCTAGGGCAGCTGCCCCCTCCCGGCTTGGGGGCCAAGTTTCCTAGGGGTGGGGGCGCCTAAACCCATCTAGGGTTTCCCCTGTGGGCGCCGCCCATACCCTAGGGAAACCCTAGGACACCTCCCCCCCTTCCCACTATATATTGTGAGGGAGAGAGAGGGCAGCCGCACCCTCATACGCCACGGCGCTGCCCCTTCTCTCTCGTAGCCTTCTTCCTCTCCGTAGCGCTTAGCGAAGCTCTACTGAGATTTCTCCACCACCACCGCCACCACGCCGTTGTGCTGCCGGAGGACTCGAGCTACTACTTCACCATTGCTCTCTGGATCAAGAAGGTGAAGGTGTCATCAAGCCATACGTGTGTTGAACGCGGAGGTGACGTCCGTTCGGCACTAGATTGGAGTTCGCGGGACGGATCGTGATTGGATCGCGGAGACGTACCACTATATCAACCACGTTCTTGAACGCTTACGCTTAACGATCTACAAAGGTATGTGGATCCTACTCTCCTCTCGTAGATGGTCATCTTCTAGATTGATCTTGGTGAGCGTAGGAATTTTTTTTGTTTCCCATGCAACGTTCCCCAACAGTGGCATCATGAGCTAGGTCTATGCATAGATGACATCACGAGTAGAACACAAAGAAGTTTGTGGGTGTGGATATTCAGATTGCTTCCTTCCCTAGTCCTATTTTGATTAAGCGGTATTGTGGGATGAAGCGGCTCGGACCAACCTTACATGTCCACGTACATGAGACCGGTTCCATCGACACACATGCAACTCGTTGCATAAAGATGGTTGGCGGGTGTGTGTCTCTCCCACCTTAGTTGGATCGGATTCGACGAAGGCGGTCCTTGTAGAAGGTTGAATAGCAATTATCATATCATCGTCGTGGCTTTGCGTAGGTAAGAATCGTTCTTACTAGATACTCATAGCAGCCACGTAAGACATGCAACAACAAATTAGAGGACGTCTAACTTGTTTTTGCAGGGTATGTTGTGATATGATATGGCCAAAGACACGATGAGAACATGTTTTGTAATAGTTTATCACGACTTGCATGTCGATGAATACGGCAACCGGCATGAGCCATAAGGTTGTCTTTAATTATTGTATGACATGCGTGTCAATCATTAAACGCTTTGTAATGCGTTACTTCATCGCTAAGCGGTAGCAATAGTAGTAGAAACATGGTTGGCGTGACAACCCCGATGGCAGCATGATGATGGAGATCATGGTGTCATGCCGGTGATGATGGAGATCACGCCGGTGCTTTGGAGATGGAGATCAAAAGCACAAGATGATGGCCATATCATGTCACTTATGATTTGCATGTGATGTTAATCCTTTTATGCATCTTATTTTGCTTAGGACGATGGTAGCATTATAAGGTGATTCCTCACTAAAATTTCAAGATAAAACTGTGTTCTCCCCAAGTGTGCACCGTTGCGAAAGTTCGTCGTTTCGAAGCACCACGTGATGATCGGGTGTGATAGACTCTACGTTCACATACAACGGATGCAAGCCAGTTTTGCACATGCGGAACACTTGGGTTAAACTTGACGAGCCTAGCATGTACAGACATGGCCTCGGAGCACAAGAGACCGAAAGGTCGAACACGAGTCATATAGTAGATATGGTCAACATGGAGATGTTCACCATTCAAACCACCTCATCTCACGTGATGATCGGACTTGGGTTGGTGAATTTTGATCATGTTACACTCGAACAACCGGAGGAATGTTGATTTGAGTGGGAGTTCTTAAGTAATAAGATTAATGGAACTCATTGTCATGAACAATAGTCTAAGTTGTCTTTGCAAATTATGTTGTAGGTCAATAGCTCACGTTCTTGCTCCCTGTTTTAATACGTTCCTAGAGAAAGACTAAACTGGAAGATATTGTGAGCAATTATGCGGACTAGGTCCGTAATCTGAGGATTTTCCTCACTGCTGCACAGAAGGCTTATGTCCTTAATGCACCGCTCGGTGTACCAACCCCTCTAACGTCGTTTGTGGATGTTGTGAACATCTGGCAGACACGTTCTGATGACTACTTGATAGTTTAGTGCGCGATGCTTTACGGCTCAGAACCGGGACTTCAAAAGCTTTATGAACGTCATGGAGCATATGAGATGTTCTAGGAGTCGAAGTTTATTTCTGTGAAAAATGCCCGGATCGAGAGGTATGAGACCTCCGATAAGTTCTATACCTATGATGACCCACAAGTGTAGGGGATCTATCGTAGTCCTTTCGATAAGTAAGAGTGTCGAACCCAACGAGGAGCAGAAGGAAATGATAGGCAGTTTTCAGTAAGGTATTTTCTGCAAGCACTGAAATTATAGGTAACAGATAGTTTTGTGATAAGGTAATTGGTAGCAAGTGACAAAAGGTAAAGGTAAATAAGGTGCAGCAAGATGGCCCAATCCTTTTTGTAGCAAAGGACAAGCCTGGACAAACTCTTATATGAAGGAAAGCGCTCCCGAGGACACATGGGAATTATCGTCAAGCTAGTTTTCATCACGATCATCTGATTCGCATTCGGTACTTTGATAATTTGGTATGTGGGTGGACCGGTGCTTGGGTGCTGTCCTTACTTTGACAAGCCTCCCACTTATGATTAACCTCTAATCAAGCATCCGCAACTACAAAAGAAGTATTAAGGTAAACCTAACCATAGCGTGAAACAAGTGGATCTAAATCAGCCCCTTACGAAGCAACACATAAACTAGGGTTTAACCTTCTGTCACTCTAGCAACCCATCATCTACTTATTACTTCCCAATGCCTTCCTCTAGGCCCAAATAATGGTGAAGTGTCATGTAGTTGACGTTCACATGACACCACTAGAGGAGAGACAACATACATCTCATCAAAATATCGAACGAATACCAAATTCACATGACTGCTTATAGCAAGACTTCTCCCATGTCCTCAGGAACAAAAGTAACTACTCACAAGACGTAATATTCTTCATGATCAGAGGGGTATTAATATGCATAATGGATCTGAACATATGATGTTCCACCAATTAAACCAACTAGCATCAACTACAAGGAGTAATCAACACTACTAGCAACCCACAGGTACAAATCTGAGGTTTGGGTACAAAGATTGGATACAAGAGATGAACTAGGATTTGAGAGGAGATGGTGTTGGTGAGGATGTTGATGAAGATAGCCGTCCCCAAGATGGGAGAGTTGTTGGTGATGACGGTGGTGACGATTTCCCCCTCCTGGAGGGAAGTATCTCCGCCAGAACAGCTCTGCCAGAGCCCTAGATTGGTTTCCGCCAAGGTTCCGCCTCGAGACGGCGGCGTCTGGTCCCGGAAGCCTCCTTATGATTTTTTTTCAGGTCAAAACACCTCATATAGGAGAAGATGGGCATCGGGGGGCTCTCAGGGGGGCCAGGAGGCAGGGGGCGCGCCCAGAGAGGGGGGCGCGCCCCCACCCTCGTGGACAGGTGGTGCCCCCTGGTGATCTTCTTTCGCCAGATATTTTTTATATTTTCTTAAATGGTGTCCTGTGAAGTTTTGGAGCTTTTTGAGTTGTGCAGAATAGGTTTCCAGAGTTTGCTGCTTTTCCAGCCCAGAATTCCAGCTGCCGGCATTCTTCCTCTTCATATAAACCTTCTAAAATAAGAAAGAAAAGGCATAAGCATTGTGACATAACGTGTAATAACAGCCCATAGTGCAATAAATATCAACATAAAAGCATGATGCAAAATGGACGTATCAACTCCCCCAAGCTTAGACCTCGCTTGTCCTCAAGCGAAAGCCGATATCGAAAAATATGTCCACAAGTTTAGAGATAAAGGTGTCGATAAAAATAAAATACGGACATGAGGGAATCATGATCATTCTCATAACAGCAACATATATATATTGTCATATGATTCTTATGCTAAAGCAACAATTCATTCACAATATCAAGCATGAATAATAAACTTCATTGAAAACCAACAAACTATGATGTCGTTCATTGAAGCAATTGCAATTTATCGTAACATCAGAAAGAGTCAATATAAGAGCTTTTCAGCAAGTCTACATACTCAACTATCATATAGTCTTTCACAATTGCTCACACTCACGCAATACTTATGGTTATGGAGTTTTAATCGGACATAGAGAAAGATAGGAGCTTATGGTATTGCCTCCCAACCTTTTACCTCTAGGGTAATGTCAACAGTATTAGACCATGAAAACTTACATCCAATTGGGTATATATGTCAGGATCTTTCCAACACAGTGTGCTTGCCAAAGGAAAAAATGTAAAAAGGAAAGGTGATTTTCACCTTGACTCTTATAAGGCATAGATAAAGGATAGGCCCTTCGCAGAGGTTGTCATGTGCTCTGATGGTTGGATGCACAAAGTCTTAGCGCAAAAGAACGTCACTTTATATTGCCACTTGTGATAAGGACCTTTATTATGCAGTCCGTCGCTTTTATTACTTCCATATCACAAGATCGTATAAAGCTTATTTCCTCCACACTAATAAATCATACATATTTTAGCGAGTTTGCAACATGACAACTTACTTGGAAGGATCTTACTCAATCCATAGGTAGGTATGATGGATTCTCATGGCAAAACTGGGTTTAAGGATGTATGGAAGCACAAGTAGTATCTCTACTTGGTGCGAGGAGTTTTGGCTAGCATGAGGGGTGATACGTCTCCAACGTATCGATAATTTTTGATTGTTCCATGCTATTATTTATGAAGTCTTGGATGTTTAATGGGCTTTATCATTCACTTTTATATCATTTTTGGGACTAACCTACTAACCCAAAGGCCCAGTCCAAATTGCTGTTTTTGCCTGTTTCAGGGTTTTGTAGAAAAAGAATATCAAACGGAGTCCAAACGGAATGAAACCTTCGCGAGAGATATTTTTGGAGAAAATCACGCATGCGGAGCTTGAGAAACACGTCAGGGGACCAAGAGGTGGCCCACGTGGGTGGGGGGCGCGCCCCCCTTCCCAGGGCGCACCCTTTGCCTCATGGCCCCCTCGAGCGTCCCCTGGTGCCCTCCTTCTTCCTATATAAGTCTACGTACCCCAGAAACTCCGTGAACAGAGAGAAAACCCTAACTCCACCACCGTACCTTCTATTCTCGTGAAGATCCCATCTTGGAGCCTGTTCCGGAGCTCCACCAGAGGGGGATCCGTCACGGAGTTCTTCATCATCATCATCATCACCCTCACCATGAGTTGTGAGTAGTTTACCACCTTCGGGTCCATAGCTAGTATCTAGATGGCTTCTTCTCTCTCTCTGGATCTCAATACAAATTTCTCCTCGGTCTTCGAGGAGATCTATTCGATGTAATCTCTTTTTGCGGTGTGTTTGTCGAGATCCGATGAATTGTGAGTTTATGATCAAGGTTATCTATGAAAGATATTTGGTTCTTCTCTGAACTTTTTATGTGTGCTTGCTAGGCTTCTCGCCCCTCGTTGGTTACCCCAAGTGGAAGGTGTGAGATGTAGTGTTGCGGAAGTTTTTCCCTTGGCAAAGATACCAAGGATCGAATCCCCAGAGACTCCTAGGTTCAACAAGAAGGTGTCAACTGCTAACGGCGCCAGATATTAGCAATCAACGTGGACCTGCACACAGATACAAATAACTTTGCTCCCAACGAGTACAGAGAGGTTGTCATTCCCTCCGGCATTGTAGTTTACAAAGGATTAAACGCAAGTGATAGTAGTGATAGATATAATTGCAATAGTAAATAAAAGCGAAAAGTAAATAGCGGATGTGATCAATGATGGTAATATGGACCGGAGTCTCATGATGTTCACTAGTGATGTCTCTCTCCCAAAAGATGATAAAACAGCTATGTGAGGTAAACGAATTACAGCTGGGCAATTGACAGGACCATGTGCGCAAACCAATGTTGACTACATTGCAAGAAAGGTTGAGGTTCAAAGCATGGACGGTACGCCAAAGTAAGTAGACCGAAATACATAAATATCTACTACTAATCATCCACCTTGAGATATCTATCCAGAACATCTCGCTGGTATTAAGTTGCGAGTCCCACCCATAGTGTAAACTCAATGCAACAGACAACTGCATTAAAAGAACTTTGCGTAAAGTAAACAATCCTTGCACCCGCGGGCACAAGCACCGTTGTTTTCCCCCTTGTGGCAACAACACATCCCCTAGACTCATGTTTCTGTCACTCAAGCTAGTCATCGAGGGGCATGAACCCACAATCAAGCATAACGTTCCCTCTTGGAGTCACTACCTACTACTTGGCCAAAGCAATAAATAACAACGGAGAACATGCAAGAATTACTTACGAACATAAATATAAAAGAGGTAGATCAAATATATTACTCAAGCACAATCTGAACATAATCTCATAATCCATCGGATCCCAGCAAACTCATCATAGCAACAGCATAAGGATTACATATGTGCCTCGATCATGTAGGGCAGCTCACGAGGACTAATTAGTGAAGCACAGGAACGGGAGGAGAACATCATGGACTCATGGCCCAAGGGAGACTACTCACAACTCATCCGGGAGGCGTCCATGGTGGTGGAGAGGCTCCCGGTGATGATCCTCCCCTCCGGCAGGGTGCCGGGAAGAGTTCTCCTGGTGCTCCCGATCTTGGAAGCGGCGGCGGCGGCGGAACAGAGATGAGATCGCGAAAAAGAGTTCCCGTCTCGAGGGTTTCGGGAGACGCTTTAAATATATGCCAAAGGGGGGCATCGGAGGAGCCTCGGGGGGCCCAGGCGCCCCCCGGCGCGGCCCGGGGGGGGGGGGCGCCACCAGGGCGCCTGGGGCCCTGGTGGCCCCCCCAGGCTGTACTTCGGGTGCCTGGTAGCTTCTGGAACGCTGATTTTTTATATAATTTTTCTGGATTTTTTCTGGCAGTTCTCGTAATGTGAAAACCTGAAATACAAAAACAGCTGAAAACATAAACTGGCACTGGGGGTGCACTGAGTTAATAGGTTAGTCCAAATATGATCAAAAGTGTATGGAAGTGTATAAATATCATAGCAATATCACCCAAAAGGGGCATGGAGCAAGCAGAAATTATAGATCCGTTTTGGACGTATCAACATCCCCAAGCTTAATTCCTGCTCGTCCTCGAGTAGGTAAATGATAACAAGAATAATTTCTGTGGTGACATGGTATTAACCATATAGGACTTTTCATAGTCATATGACAAAAGCTTACTGAGACAGTGAATCTGTAGTTATTAAGTTACCTCATGAGAAAATCACAAAGAACTGAAAGTTTTACAATATGATATTGAAACATCAAATAGATTTGCAATGAACATGATGTGCAAATATGATAAAGTGATATCTAGCTTGCCCCCTTTAGTGAAGCAAAACATAAATGCAGGGGCACCTTCAAGGTTTAAGTGATGACTAGATACAATGATTTCAAAATAAGCGATATCACAATCATGCAAAAGACAATGCTACTTTGGGACAATGCACATTACACTCAGAATGAAAATCATGCTCTCAGTAGTTGGTGCTTTTAAAAGAAGGTGGAGACTCTCGAACAGTGGCTTTTGTTGGCAAGGTTGAAAACCCGTAGTCGGAAACAAAGACAAAACATGTACCAGAGCTCTTGGTTTTAAAAACAGAGGTAATAATATTTTTTTCTTCTTAGATTATGCATGTTTCGTCAACGAATGCTAGCAGACAACTCAATCACTTTTTGAGATGGACAAGTTTCGAGGAACGGCTCCCGAATGAGGACGATCACATCCTCTTAATCTCCTTTGTTTATCACTGCCAAAGTGTTCTGATTTCTCATGAACAAAGCGTGAAGGAGGGTTTGTTTGTTATATTATCTTTTTGAGCCGGGCGCACTCAATGACAGTTCCTTCTCGTATTATGGGTTTGCACATTATACATGCAATCCCGGGGTGAAGCTTGTCCAACTTAAAAAGATCATGAATTAACCACTACTTCCTCATGAACTTAAAACAGAGGCACAAAATAGGAATGCTTTTCTTTGAATAATTTCGAGATGGTACATGCAAGTCTCCGTTAGGAATGGCAGGTAAATACCATGTAGGAAGATATGGTGGACTCATATGGCATAACTGGATTAAAAGGATGTGGATGCACAAGCAGTCAGTCCGCTTAGTACAGGTGGAGGTTAGCAAAAGACTGGGAGCGACCAACTAAAAGAGCAATGACGGTAATAATCATGCAGAGCGACAAAGCAACATTAAATCATGCATGGAAGTTATATCGCTACTCAGAAACAAAAGATCATCAAGGCTTGACAGACTTTCTTTACAGTCTTAAATATGCGTGAGCATACGCCAAGTCAATCAAAATAAATTCTTGAGGGAAGATATTACTAAACCATACCACATCATAGGCAAACAAATCATGTTGGTACTCCAATAACACATCGGGAACCCCCCAGCTATTTGAGACTAACCACAAGAAACATGAATTACTAAGCACCATTATGCAAGTAGCATCTTTATCATAGACATATCAACCAATGCAACGGAAGCAAACTCTCTTAATAAGATAAGCATGATAATTAAAGAGAGTTCAAGCAACCAACTAAACAAAAGCTCTTTGAAAAGATAAGCATGAATACTAAGAGCAGAACATGATAGTAGCTATTGAAAGACAAAGAACACACACAGCAAAGATAGACATGAAATTCTATGTTATGTTCTAGGTAGAAGTGGAGCGTGTTTCTCTCCCACATAAAGAAAGCTGAGTTCCGACTCGTTATGAAAAACTAAAAAGGAAACTAAAAGCAAGACGCTCCAAGCATAGCACATAACACATGAAGTGATTAAAATATAGTGGAACGAAAGACGAACTGATAATGTTGATGGAGAAGGGGATGCACGGGGGCATCCCCAAGCTTAGACGCTTGAGTCTCCTTGAATATTTCTTGGGGGTGCATGGGGGCATCCCCAAGCTTGAGCGCTTGACACTCCTGAATCTTTTTATCATCTTCCCTCGCACACTTGAAAACTCCCTTCATACATAACTCATCATAATCTGATTAGCGAGGTTAGCACCCATAATAAAATAATTGTTCCTTGCTGGAAATAAAGATATTCTTGAAGGTCTACTGTTTCTCAAGATTGCCAAAAGGTTTTTGCGAAGAAAAAGCAAGCTCTTGGTTTGCAAAATGAAGGAAAGGCAAAACAGGACAGAATCTGTGAAAAACAGAACAGCAGGTAGGAACTGATTTTTTCGGGGCACTTCTGCAACTCTAATCAGAAAACTCAGAACAGACGCACGAAAGACAATTATATAGAGCACGCTGTCGAAAATATTCAGACCAAAAAGATGATCTGGTGATTTTATACGAATTTTTCTATCCAAGGACAGAATCTGTTTCCTGGACAGCACCTCACAACTTTTGAACTTTCTTGCAATCAGAGGCTACACTTGGCACAAATATTGAAAAGCAAAGATACAATGATGATGCTACTGTAGTAAACAACATCAAGACACAACAAAAGCAAAATAAATTTTTTATTCATGTGGGCTGCCTCCCAAAAGCGCTTTCTTTTATGCCTTTAAGCTAGGCATAATGCATATAGATCAAGTTGTATCAATTGAACCATCATCAAGATCATCAAAAAGCTCTTCAATAATACAACTAGTCTTAAGAGGACTTTCAAATAAAGGCCTCATAGAGATACTTCTAGGTAGAAGACCAAAAGGATAAAAGTCAAGGGAAGATTCATTTATAAATTCATCAAAGACAGGTGTTTCTTCCAAAGTCTTTACAGTTTCAACCCCTTTGGCAATAGGTGGATTACTTTTAGAGCGGGGAGCCTTTGGAACGTGAACGAACTTAGGCTCCTTCTTTGCCGGAGTTTCTACCTTTTTGGTTTTGATTGAGGAGAAGGTGGTTCCTAGAGTATCAAAGATATCCTTAATCTTGTCTATCCTAGAAGAGTCCAAGTCATGGAATTTGACGGTCTCCAAAATTTTGAAAATTTTATGCATGGAGCTATCAAGCCTATTCAAATTCCCTTGGATCTTACGATCCAACTCATTTATCTTATTAATGCTTGGCATCTCTAGCTCTATCTTTTCAAGTTTTTTCATAATGTGAGCTAGGGTGATGTCCTCTCGAATGCTAACAACAGGGAGATTCCCAACAAGATTTTCAATAATACTAAGGGACTCCCAAACTGGGGCCACTAGGAAATTCCCATTGATAGCAGTATCTAGAATAAACCTATTCCAAGAAGTAATTCCAACATAAAAATTTCTAAGCACGATAGTAGTAGGTTGCTTCTTGGTGGCTCGTTTTTGTGAATCATTAATTCTATACCAAGCATCTTTCAAACTTTCCCCACCTCTTTGTTTAAAGGTGAGAAATTCTGCCTCGTCAAAGACAAAAGGACCCGACATAATGACAACTAAAGAACGAGATAACTATTTTTGTGATTTTCGATAAAAAGGTACTAAAGCAAAAACTGAAAGGTAAACTAACAAGACTAAAAAGCAAAGGTAAAAGATAGCATGCAACTCCCCTATCCTGAAGAGTGGAGTCCCCGGCAACGGTACCAGAAAAACTCTTGCTAGGCTTCTCGCCCCTCGTTGGTTACCCCAAGTGGAAGGTGTGAGATGTAGTGTTGCGGAAGTTTTTCCCTTGGCAAAGATACCAAGGATCGAATCCCCAGAGACTCCTAGGTTCAACAAGAAGGTGTCAACTGCTAACGGCGCCAGATATTAGCAATCAACGTGGACCTGCACACAGATACAAATAACTTTGCTCCCAACGAGTACAGAGAGGTTGTCAATCCCTCCGGCCTTGTAGTTTACAAAGGATTAAACGCAAGTGATAGTAGTGATAGATATAATTGCAATAGTAAATAAAAGCGAAAAGTAAATAGCGGATGTGATCAATGATGGTAATATGGACCGGAGTCTCATGATGTTCACTAGTGATGTCTCTCTCCCAAAAGACGATAAAACAGCTATGTGAGGTAAACGAATTACAGCTGGGCAATTGACAGGACCATGTGCGCAAACCAATGCCGACTACATTGCAAGAAAGGTTGAGGTTCAAAGCATGGGCGGTACGCCAAAGTAAGTAGACCGAAATCCATCAATATCTACTACTAATCATCCACCTTGAGATATCTATCCAGAACATCTCGCTGGTATCAAGTTGCGAGTCCCACCCATAGTGTAAACTCAATGCAACAGACAACAACATTAAAAGAACTTTGCGTAAAGTAAACAATCCTTGCACCCGCGGGCATAAGCACCGTTGTTTTCCCCCTTGTGGCAACAACACATCCCCTAGACTCCTGTTTCTGTCACTCAAGCTAGTCATCGAGGGGCATGAACCCACAATCAAGCATAATGTTCCCTCTTGGAGTCACTACCTACTACTTGGCCAAAGCAATAAATAACAACGGAGAACATGCAAGAATTACTTACGAACATAAATATAAAAGAGGTAGATCAAATATATTACTCAAGCACAATCTGAACATAATCTCATAATCCATCGGATCCCAGCAAACTCATCATAGCAACAGCATAAGGATTACATATGTGCCTCGATCATGTAGGGCAGCTCACGAGGACTAATTAGTGAAGCACAAGAATGGGAGGAGAACATCACATAGCTACTGGTCATGGACTCATGGCCCAAGGGAGACTACTCACAACTCATCCGGGAGGCGTCCATGGTGGTGGAGAGGCTCCCGGTGATGATCCTCCCCTCCGGCAGGGTGCCGGGAAGAGTTCTCCTGGTGCTCCCGATCTTGGAAGCGGCGGTGGCGGCGGAACAAAGATGAGATCGCGAAAAAGAGTTCCCGTCTCGAGGGTTTCGGGAGACGCTTTAAATATATGCCAAAGGGGGGCATCGGAGGAGCCTCGGGGGGCCCAGGCGCCCCCCCGGCGCGGCCCAGGGGGGGGGGGGCGCCGCCAGGGCGCCTGGGGCCCTGGTGGCCCCCCCAGGCTGTACTTCGGGTGCCTGGTAGCTTCTGGAACACTGATTTTTTATTTAATTTTTCTGGATTTTTTCTGGCAGTTCTCGTAATGTGAAAACCTGAAATACAAAAACAGCCGAAAACATAAACTGGCACTGGGGTGCACTGAGTTAATAGGTTAGTCCAAATATGATCAAAAGTGTATGGAAGTGTATAAATATCATAGCAATATCACCCAAAAGGGGCATGGAGCAAGCAGAAATTATAGATACGTTTTGGACGTATCAGTGCTCATAATATCCTTGCAAGTCTCTTCGAATTATTGGTTTGGTTTGTCCTACTAGATGTATAGTTCTTGCAATGGGAGAAGTGCTTGGCTTTGGGTTCAATCTTGCGGTGTCCTTTCCCAGTGACAGTAGAGGCAGCAAGGCACGTGTTGTATTGTTGCCATTGAGGATAAAAAGATGGGGTTTATATCATATTGCTTGAGTTTATCCCTCTACATCATGTCATCTTGCTTAAGGCGTTACTCTGTTCTTATGAACTCAATACACTAGATGCATGCTGGATAACGACCGATGTGTGGAGTAATAGTAGTAGATGCAGGCAGGAGTCGATCTACTTGTCTCGGACGTGATGCCTATATATAATGATCATGCCTAAATAGTCTCATAATTATTCGCTTTTCTATCAATTGCTCGACAGTAATTTGTTTACCCGCCGTAGAATATCGCTATCATGAGAGAAGCCACTAGAGAAAACTATGGCCCCCGGGTCTATTTTCAACATATCACTCTACATATACTTTACTTTTATCGCTTTTATTTGTTGTTCTTATAAACTAAAAATACCAAAAATATAAACTATCATCTCTATCGGATCTCACTTTCGTAAGTGACCGTAAAGGGATTGACAACCCCCTATCGCGTTGGCTGTGAAGTTCTTATTTGTTTGTGCAGGTGCGAGGGACTTGCGCGTGGTCTCCTACTGGATTGATACCTTGGTTCTCAAAAACTGAGGGAAATACGTACGCTACTGTGCTGCATCTCCCTTTCCTCTTCGAGGAAATACAACGCAAGCTCAAGAAGTAGCAAGAAGAATTTCTGGCACCGTTGCCGGGGAGGCTTACGCTAAAGTCATATACCAAGTACCTATCACAAACCTATATCATTCGCATTACATTTTTGCATCTCGTTTTCCTCTCCCCCACTTCACCCTTGCCGTTTCATTTGCCCTTCTTCTGCCGTGTGTTTATCGTTCGCTTGCTGTAACATCCCAAATTTTCAATTTGGAATGTTATACATAGATCATATTGCATTGCATGTTTCTTTGCATTTTTGTTTGTGGCGATCCTCGAAATTCTAAACAACTCAAGGACCTACGGAAAGAGTTGGGAATTCTACCTTTTTGTATTTGAGTTCACTCGAATATCGGTATGAGGACAGTGTTGGTTTTAATTATTTTTCTCTCCTAAAAATATTTCTAAATAAAATATATGAGCGGGGATAATATGACTTCTCCAAAATAACAGAAATATTGGAGTAAAAATGTTAAAATCACTTTTGGTAATTTTCTGGATTTGTTTGCGATTTTACTTGCATAGGAAAAATGCGCGTTTTTCAAAATTGTATTTAGGTCCGGGAAAAATGTTCACTTTGTCCTAAATATTATTAGAGGACGGCGAAAATTTATTTCTGGATTTTTGGAGTCCGTTTAGTATTTCTTTTGTTAGTTTTTCTACGTCAGGACTCGGTTTAAAAAAAATAGGAAACCGCCTCTCGGCCGTAACCGGCTAGGACTCTCCAAGCCGGGGTCTTTATAACCCGCGCCCGCCGGCCCGCCAGCACACGTCGCCCGAGCCGCCGAAACCCTAGCCCCGCCCCAGCGCCGCCGCCTGCCCGCGCCGCCGCCCGCGCCAGCCACCGCCGCCCGCACAGCCGCCGACCGCCGGAGCCGCCGGACCTCGCCGCCGCAACCACCGCCGCCCCGCCGCCGACCGCCGGAGCCCGCCGCCGCCGTTTCCCGAGGTAACCTCCGCCGATCCGCCGCCGTCGGTTTTTCTTTAGAAACCAATCGGGTTTTTTTAGAAACCCTAGATTCGTTTTTTTAGGTTAGATCGGTTTTTATTTTCCGGTTTAGTTATTTAGCGGACGTTCGTCTGTACGTTCGTTTTAACGAACGTTGTTCGTCTGTTAGCCCCAGACAGCGAACATTCGTTCGTTAGCCTGTTCGTCAGTTTTCTTTTTCGGGGTATTTATCCGCGATTATTCTGATCGCGATTTCTGCCCTCATCTTGTTTTTCATTTTTCTTTTCGCTCGAGAGTCGGAATGAGGTAATTCAAAATCCCAGATCTTCGTCTCGACGCCCTGTTTCCGTTTAACCAACTTGAACAAGGTTTTGGCTACTATAAAATTTGACTTTAGATCAATTAGTAATCGGAGCTCGTTTCTTTCGCAGTTTGAGTTTGGTTGTTTCTTTTTGCAAACCAGAGTTCTTAAGCTGAACTTTCTGGTTAGATCTTATGTTTTGGAGTTTTGTTTGTGCATCATTGCTTGTTTGCTTATGTATGCTATTGTTTGCTTGCGATAGAATACCCGGACTGTGAAGCGTGCTACTACGAGTCTCTAGGTTTTGCGAATCGTCAGCAAGGCAAGTAACACTTTGATCATACCTTTTATTACCCAGTTTTTATGCATTAGATCAAACCCTCACACATTGCATGAGTAGGATCTCTTAACTTGTGGGACTGGGAAGTAGTTTGTGGTAGAACCTATCACCTGCATTATTTTTCAAACCCTTGGGAGTTACTTCTACGCTATGCTTAGGTTGCTATGCTATGCTCATAGACGTGGTTTGGGTTTGAGTGAAATCCATGACAGATGTGAGTTGTTAATTAAGGATTCAACTTAAGGTGGCTACTTGAATACACATCTGGGTGGATTGGTTGCAGGGCACCTGAGAATCTAGTGTTGTCCTAGGAAATCCCGGGGTTCCGTGTGATTTTTCCTATGGAATGCCACCTAGGCTCAAAGGGATCATAAAACTATTCATGCTAGAAACTTCCGTGTGCAGCCACAATGCCATTATGGGCTCTGGCATAGTTGAGTAAGTTGTGGGAAACCTTTCCATGATGGGCTAGCAGATGTAGAGGGATTGTAGGTGTACCGGCCTATCTATCTGGTTAAGGGGACCTCTTCGAAAAGACTGTGTCTCGGTCATCCGTTTCTCAAACACCATGCAGTGCGATAAACCAAACGGAGGCGATCGAGTCTTGTGGGAAAAGTGCACAAACCTTTGCAGAGTGTACAAACTGATCATGATTAGCCGTGTCCCCGGTTATGGACAACTTGAGTATCTGGTACTTGAATTATTGGTTGATCTCATCACTCTCTATAATTTAATTTTGTTGGGTTAATGATAACTTTAATTTGGGATTGAGTTGGAGGTACCTTCTCAATGATTTTCAACTACCATGATAGTTCAAATAAAACTTATTCCTTTGTTGTAGGGAAAAATTGGCTTTACGCAAAAACTTTAACCTTAGAGCCTCCACCAGCCAAATATGGATATAGTGTAGCCTTTATTCTATTACTTGCATCTTTTGTGTTATCTTGCCAGCATATTCCATGTGCTGGCCCGTTTTCGGGCTGCAACATATTACGTTGCAGACTTTTCAGACAAGGAATAAGACGTTCTAGGTCGTTTGTCATGCACTCAGCTATGCCATTGGAGTTGATGGACTCACTTATCTTCCAAGCCTTCCGCTGTTATTTTGTTAGATGGCCTTAAGCCATAGACTTTTGTAATAAGTTCTCATTGGAGACATTCGATGTAATAAGTGTGTGATTGCCACTCTGTTATAAATTCTTCAAGTACTGCGTGTGTCAGCATTACCGATCCAGGGATGACACTGAAACACAGAGACTTGAATCCATTTGGATCGTGGTCGCTACAAGATGGTATCAGAGCACATGCTGAATGTAGGACACGACTACTAAGACAGACCCTAGACCACTCTTCTCTACTCGTTTCTGACTTCTCTCCATTTTCTATTTCTTTAGGATGGTGGACCCAAGGAACAAGTTCACTCAACCGGATGAAGACACACCTTGTGGACAACACTTGAAGGAAGTCACTAGGTACCTGAACATAGGAATACCAAGCTTTACCGGGACCTACACCGCCACTTTACTAGAAGAGGAGCGATGGAGCATTCAAGTTCAAATACCCGGGAGAACCTTCGCACCATCCACTGAGCCAATAGAGTTTTCTTTTGATGCACCAACCTGGAGCCTAGGCAAGAGTATGACAGCCCACATCACAATGGGAAGGATCGGAGAAGTCTACAAGCAGGAGCTGAAGGACACCATCTACCAGATTTGTGGACGCCGAGATGAGCGTTGGGACATGATCAGCACCCCAGAAGGATAGGTCCATTGCAGCGTTCATCCAGGAGTTGAACCAGCACATTCGACGACAGGAGCACCAGATGTGCGCTAGGACGATAGAATTGAAGAAGGCACTAAACAAGAATTTGGAGCTAGAAGAAGAACTTAAGTCTACTCGTGATGGATACGAGGAGCATATGTTGATACTAGTTGAGAGGAATGATGATTTGACAAGGAAGCTAGGAGTATTCATGGGAGATCCAGCACCTGGAGGTGAAGAAGAGGAAGAAGAACCCAAGGAGATTTGTCCTGAAGATTACATTATCATCGACGACACGGATTCAGACCCCGATGACAGTGAAGACGAAGACTATGAAGATGAAGCTGGAGCAGACATCATGAAATCTTCCGCCGATCAATATTTTTAGATGACCACCTTTGACTAGTAGTTTACCCCACATAGTAGTATTTAGAGCACTTTTGTAACGTTAGTTAGATTTTGTAAGACCTTGTTTGAAATTGATTGGTGTGATATGATTGTGTTTGTCTCATGTGCATATGGGTAGTGATTTTCCCTTAGACCTCAATTCTATTCTAATCTCTTCCCTCTACACTCATCAGATGCCTCCAAGACATGAGCCCGGATTTGAGTTTCCCACTGAGCTCACTCAGTTGATCTAGCAGCAGAACACCCTGATGCAACTACTTGTCCAGAACACTCAGAATAACCAGAACAACAACAACAACCCTCCACCACCACCACCCGTGGACAACCTGACACGTTTCTTAAGGTTACAACCACCAGTGTTTGCTAGCAGCATCGAACCAATAGTGGCTGATGACTGGCTACGCAAGATTGGAAGGGATTTGACCACCGCCAATTGCTCGGATGCTGAGAAGGTGCGATTTGCCGCACACCAGTTGTCTGGACCGCCGCAGCATGGTGGGAGAATTACACAACCACTTTCCCTATAGCTAATGTCACTTGGGAGCAGTTTCAGCAAGCTTTCCGTACTGCCCATGTCTCAACTGGAGCTATGAGCATGAAGAAGCGGGAGTTTCGCAACTTGCGCCAAGGAAACCGTACTGTAGCTCAGTACTTAGATGAGTTTTGTACCCTATCTCGTTATGCCCCAGATGATGTGGCCACAGATGTCGTTAAGCAGGAGAGATTTATGGAAGGGTTAAATGATGAGATGAGCGTATAGTTGATGGTGACAACTTTCAACAACTACCAGGAGTTGGTAGACAAAGCTCTTATGATTGAAGGGAAGCAGCAGCAAATTGAAAGCCGCAAGAGGAAGTATGGACAAGGAAGGAATAATTCTGGAGCCCGGTAGAAGCCCCGATTCACTCCGAATTCGGGAGGATATACCCATAACCATGGAAGTTCCCACAACCACAATGGCCCTAAGAATGGAAATGGAAATGGGAATGGAGCAAGTAATAACCAGAGTCGCTCTACCCCGTCCACGCCCACCAAGAAGGATTTAAGCCATGTCACTTGTTTCAAGTGCGGGAAGAATGGACACTATGCCATGGACTGCCCTGAAGCTAAGAATGGGAACGGCAATGGAAGCGCCGGGAAGAAGCCCAACCCGTTCAACAAAGGACAAGTGAACCACGTGACTGTGGAGGAGATATAAGAGCAACCAGATGCTGTTGTCGGTAAGTTTTTGGTTAAGACATTTACCGCAATAGTTCTTTTCGATACTGATGCATCGCATTCATACATTTCTAGGGGATTCGTGAATAGACATAGGATGTCCACCCGAGTCCTTAAGACCCCCATGTTAGTAAGTTCACCAGGAGCAGAGTATATGGCACACCAAGGATGTTTTCAGACGCCATTGATCATAGGATGCCATACTTTCCCCTCCGACCTAATTGTTCTAGAGTCACAAGGATTGGATGTGATATTAGGTATGGATTGGCTATCGAAGTATGGAGGTAACATCGATTGTGCCAGCAAGTCTATTTTGCTTACCACCTCGGAGGGAAAAAGGATTAAGTATGTATCTAGGCATTCGCCTATAAGGACACAAGTACATTCTCTCACGGGAGTTGTTCAGGAGGAAGTGCCTGTAGTAAAGGATTATCCGGATGTGTTTCCGGAGGAGCTACGTGGCATGCCACCGGATAGAGATATTGAGTTCTTGATTGAGTTGTTGCCTAGCACCGGACCAATATCTAAGAGACTGTATCGGATGCCAGCGAATGATCTGGAGGAGATCAAGAAGCAGATTAAGGAGTTATTGGAGAAAGGATTTATTCGCCAAAGTTCATCACCTTGGGGAACCCCAGTGCTTTTGGTCAAGAAGAAGGATGGATCTTTAAGAATGGTCGTTGATTATCGGGCATTGAATGAAGTGACTATTAAGAATAAGTACCCGCTGCCAATGATCAATTATTTGTTCGACCAACTCTAGGGAGCGAAAGTATTCTCCAAGATAGATCTACGATCTGGATACCACCAATTGAAGATCTGAGAGAAGGATATACCTAAGACATCCTTCACCACAAGGTATGGGCTATATGAGTATACGGTTATGTCATTTGGATTGACTAACGCGCCCGCCTATTTCATGAGTATGATGAACAAGGTGTTCATGGAGTTCTTGGATAAGTTCGTCGTGGTATTCATTGACGATATTTTGGTGTACTCGAAGGATGAAGAGGAACATGCAGAGCATTTGCGTTTGGTATTGGAGAAGCTCAGAGAACATCAGTTGTATGCCAAGTTTAGCAAATGCGAGTTATTGTTGAAGGAAGTTGGATTCCTATGGCATGTTATATCGGGAGAAGTTATAGCAGTGGATACCGTCAAAGTGCAGGCAGTCACGGAGTGGTTGGCACCCACTTCAGTTGGAGAGATCCGCAGTTTTCTTGGACTCGCGGGATACTACTGGAGATTCATAGAAAATTACTCCAAGATTGCAAAGCCAATGACGACATTGTTGAAGAAGGAGACAAAGTTTGATTGGACTAAAGAGTGTGAAGAGAGTTTCCAGGAGTTGAAGAAACGGTTGACGACAGCCCTAGTGCTGATATTGCCTGATATACGCAAGGATTTCCAAGTGTACTACGATGCCTCGTGCTTAGGACTTCAAGGAGTACTTATGCAGGATGGAAGAGTTGTTTCCTATGCATCCCGTCAACTACGACCGCACGAGTTGAATTACACGACGCACGATCTGGAGTTAGCAGTTGTCGTGCACGCACTGAAAACCTGGAGACATTTCCTTATTGGAAATCGTTGTGATGTGTACACGGATCACAAGAGTTTGAAGTACATTTTCACTCAGAAGGAGCTGAACCTCAGACAAAGGAGATGGTTGGAGCTTATAAAGGATTATGATATGAAGCTGCACTATCACCCAGGAAAGGCCAATGTCGTTACAGATGCTTTGAGCCGGAAGAGCTATGCAAATACATTAGTAAAAGGGGGAATGCCCTAGGAGATAGCAGAAGATCTCAGGGAGCTTCGTTTGGAGATAGTCCCTAGAGGTTTCGTCGCAAATTTGGAGGTTCAGTCAACATTGCTGGGAAAGATACGTGAAGCCCAGAAGGATGACAAAGAGATTTCCGAGATAAAGAAGAGGATGAGTGAAGGAAAAGCCAAAGGATTTCGTGAGGATGAACATGACACCTTTTGGTTTGAGGATCGAATCTACGTGCCCAACGTCCCGGAGATCAGGAAGTTGATACTGCAGGAAGAACATGATTCGCCATACTCGATACACCCCGGAAACACCAAGATGTATTTGGATTTGAAGGAATGTTTCTGGTGGATGGGAATGAAGAAGGATATTGCCGAGTATGTAGCCGTATGTGATGTATGCCAGAGGGTAAAAGCAGAACATCAGAAGCCAGCAGGATTACTACAGCCTATGCCGATACCCGAATGGAAGTGGGAGAAGCTTGGCATGGACTTTATCACCGGATTGCCCAGGACCAAATCGGGATATGATTCAATCTGGGTAGTAGTGGACCGTTTGACCAAAGTAGCCCACTTTATCCCCGTGAAAACCACTTACACCAGTGCGAAGTTGGCCAAGATATACATGACCAGGATCGTATGTCTGCACGGAGTTCCGAGGACCATTGTATCAGATAGAGGAACATAGTTCACCTCAAAGTTTTGGCATCAGCTAAACCAAACTTTAGGAACGAGGCTGGAATTCAACACAGCTTTTCATCCGCAGACCGAGAGAGTCAACCAGATCCTGGAGGACATGTTGAGAGCCTGTGCGTTAGATTATGGATCTAGTTGGGATGATAATTTGCCCTACGCTGAATTCTCGTACAACAACAGTTACCAGGCCAGTTTGAAGATGGCACCGTTCGAAGCATTGTACGGAAGGAGATGCCGAACACCGTTAATGTGGGATGAAGTTGGAGATCGACAGCTATTTGGAACATACTTGATCAAAGAGTCTGAGGAGAAGGTTAAGTTGATTCGAGATAGATTGAAGGTAGCTCAGTCTAGGCAGAAGAGTTATGCAGACTCAGAAAGCAAGGAGATAGCCTATGAGATCAGAGATAGAGCGTACTTGAGAGTATCGCCTCTACGAGGAGTTGAACGTTTCGGAGTTAAGGGAAAGCTAGCCCCGAGATTTGTGGGACCTTACCGTGTTTTGGAACGCATGGGAGAGGTTGCCTATGAGTTGGAGTTGCCCGAAGGATTGTCAGGAGTGCACGACGTGTTTCACGTTTCGCAGCTTAAGAAGTGCCATGCGGAGATGGCCGATATCCCGCTTAGAGACACAGTACCCCTAGAAGCAATTCAGTTGGATAGTGATCTGACCTACGAGGAGAAGCCTGTTAAGATTCTCGAATTTTCGAGCAGAGTCACCCGCAATAAGGTTATCAAGTTTTGCAAAGTTCAGTGGAGTCACCACACCGAGGAAGAAGCCACCTGGGAACGAGAAGATGATCTACGCAAGGACCACCCACACCTGTTCTCTAGCCAAGTCGAATCTCGAGGGCGAGATTCATTCTAAGGGGGGGGGGTAGGTTTGTAACATCCCAAATTTTCAATTTGGAATGTTATACATAGATCATATTGCATTGCAAGTTTCTTTGCATTTTTGTTTGTGGCGATCCTCAAAATTCTAAGCAACTCAAGGACCTACGGAGAGAGTTGGGAATTCTACCGTTTTGTATTTGAGTTCACTCGAATACCGGTACGAGGACAGTGTTGGTTTTAATTATTTTCTCTCCTAAAAATATTTCTAAATAAAATATATGAGTGAGGATAATATGACTTCTCCAAAATAACATAAATATTGGAGGAAAAAATTTTAAAATCACTTTTGGTAATTTTCTGGATTTGTTTGCGATTTTATTTGCATAGGAAAAATGCACGTTTTTGAAAATTGCATTTAGGTCCGGGAAAAATGTTCACTATGTCCTAAATATTATTAGAGGACGGTGAAAAATTATTTTGGAATTTTTGGAGTACGTTTAGTATTTCTTTTGGTAGTTTTTCTACGTCAGGACTCGGTTTAAAAAAAAGGAAACCGCCTCTCGGCCGTAACCGGCTAGGACTCTCCTAGCCGGGGTCTTTATACCCGCGCCCGCTGGCCCGCCAGCCCACCTCGCCCGAGCTGCCGAAACCCTAGCCCCGCCCAGCGCCGCCGCCGCGCTGCACCGCCGTCGCCCGCGCCAGCCACCGCCGCCCGCCCAGCCGCCGACCGCACAGCCGCCGACCGCCGGAGCCGCCGGACCTCGCCGCCACAACCACCGCCGCCTCGCCGCCGACCGCCGGAGCCCGCCGCCTCCGTTTCCCGAGGTAGCCGCCGCCGATCCGCCACCGTCGGTTTTTCTTTAGAAACCAATCGTTTTTTTTTGAGAAACCCTAGATTTGTTTTTTAGGTTAGATCGGTTTTTATTTTCCGGTTTAGTTATTTAGCGGACGTTCGTTCGTACGTTCGTTTTAACGAACGCTGTTCATCCGTTAGCCGCAGACAGCGAACGTTCATTCGTTAGCCTGTTCGTGAGTTTTCTTTTTCGGTGTATTTATCAGCGATTTTTCTGATCGTGATTTCTGCCCTGATCTTGTTTTTCGTTTTTCTTTTCGCTCGAGAGTCGGAATCAGGTGATTCAAAATCCCAGATCTTTGTCTCGACGCCCTCTTTTCGTTTAACCAACTTCAACAAGGTTTTGGCTACTATAAAATTTGACTTTAGATCAATTAGTAACCGGAGCTCGTTTCTTTCGCAGTTTGTGTTTCGTTGTTTCTTTCGATTTGTTTCTTTTTGCAAACCGGCTTAAGTTGAACTTTCTGTTTATATCTTATGTTTTGGAGTTTTGTTTGTGCATCATTGCTTGTTTGCTTATGTATGCTATTGTTTGCTTGCGATAGAATACCCGGACTGTGAAGCGTGCTACTACGAGTCTCTAGGTTTTGCGAATCGTCAGCAAGGCAAGTAACACTTTGATCATACCTTTTATTACCCAGTTTTTATGTATTAGATCAAACCCTCACACATTGCATGAGTAGGATCTCTTAACTTGTGGGACTAGGAAGTAGTTTGTGGTAGAACCTATCACCTGCATTATTTTTCAAACCCTTGGGAGTTACTTCTACGCTATGCTTAGGTTGCTATGCTATGCTTGTAGACGTGGTTTGGGTTTGAGTGAAATCCATGACAGATGTGAGTTGTAAATTAAGGATTCAACTTAAGGTGGCTACTTGAATACACATCTGGGTGGATTGGTTGCAGGGCACCTGGAGAATCCAGTGTTGTCCTAGGAAATCCCGGGGTTTCGTGTGATTTTTCCTATGGAATGCCACCCAGGCTCAAAGGGATCATAAAACTATTCATGCTAGAAACTTCCGTGTGCAGCCACAATGCCAATATGGGCTCTTGCATAGTTGAGTAAGTTGTGGTAAACCTTTCCATGATGGGCTAGTAGATGTAGAGGGTTTGTAGGTGTACCGGCCTATCTATCTGGTTAAGGGGACCTCTTCGAAAAGACTGTGTCTCGGTCATCCGTTTCTCAAATACCATGCAGTGCGAGAAACCAAAAGGAGGCGATCGAGTCTTGTGGGAAAAGTGCACAAACCTCTGCAGAGTGTACAAACTGATCATGATTAGCCGTGTCCCCGGTTATGGACAACTTGAGTATCTGGTACTTGAATTATTGGTTGATCTCATCACTCTCTATAATTTAATTTACTTGGGTTAATGATAACTTTAATTTGGGATTGAGTTGGAGGTACCTTCTCAATGATTTTCAACTACCATGATAGTTAAAATAAAATTTATTCCTTTGTTGTAGGAAAAAATTGGCTTTACGCAAAAACTTTAACCTTAGAGCCTCCACCAGCCAAATATGCATATAGTGTAGCCTTTTTTCTGTTACTTGCATCTTCTGTGTTATCTTGCCAGCATATTCCATGTGCTGACCCATTTTCGGGCTGCAACATATTACGTTGCAGAATTTTCAGACGAGGAATAAGACGTTCTAGGTCGTTTGTCGTGCACTCAGCTATGCCGTTGGAGTTGATGGACTCACTTATCTTCCAATCCTTCCGCTGTTATTTTGTCAGATGGCCTTAAGCCATAGACTTTTGTAATAAGTTCTCATTGGAGACATTCGATGTAATAAGTGTGTGATTGCCACTCTGTTATAAATCCTTCAAGTACTGTGTGTATCAGCATTACCGATCCAGGGATGACACTGAAACACAGAGACTTCGGTCCATTTGGATCGTCGTCGCTACACTTGCCTCTCGTTTGCTTGTGTGCTATGTGCCCTCAATTAGCTTGCATCTTCACTTGCTAAAGTATGGATCCTCATCCACTTGCTAATCTCTTTAAGAGATCCAATTATGTTGAACCTATTGCTAGTGAGTTCACTGCACTAGATTATCTTTATGGGGTTTTGCTTGAAATTTGTGAATCTGAAAATTGTGACGAAGTATTGAAAGAAAAACTTAAATTGATTCACAATAGCTCTTTGAGTAAAAAGCATGATTGCAATGATGTTATTATAAATTCTATTAATGTCAATTGTGTTAATGACATGCAAAACCCTAAGCTTGGGGATGCTTATTTTGCTATGCCCACTACTTGTTGCAATGATCATGATTGGGGTGATGATTCTTACGATCTTGAAAATTTATTTAAACCCCATCATGAATATGAGATTGATAATAATGTTTGCCATAATACTGAAAGTGGATTTGAAAGAGTATCAACTTTTGATCGCACTACTTTAGATATTGATCAATCTTATGATTTTTTTTATAAAAGTGGGTTTGGAAAGGTCATGACTTTAGTTAATGTTAATCCCACTATTTTGGAAGAGTGTCAACTTTGCATGCATGTGGATCGTGTTGAGAATATGTTATGTGATAGCTATTTTGTTGAATTTGATCATGATCCTACATGCAATTATTATGAGAGAGGGAAATATGGTTGTAGAAATTTTCATGTTACTAAATTACCTCTCGTTATGTTGAGATTGCTACTCTTTCTTGCTTCTTCCTTGCATATGCTAGATCTTGCTTGCCTTGATAATTTGTTTGCTTAGAAGATGCCTATGCATAGGAAGTATGTCAGACTTATATGTGATTTTCACATGCTATATGATGCTCTCTTTGTGCTTCAATTCTTATCTTTCATGTGAACATCATTAAATTCGTGCTTAGCTAGGGGCGTAAAACGATAGCGCTTGTTGGGAGGCAACCCAACTTTTTTTTGCTGCTATTAGGGAATAAATTTTGCATCTAGCCTCTGATTAGATGTGGTTTCATGTTTTGTTTAGTGTTTGTGCCAAGTAGAACCTTTGGGAAGACTTGTGTGAAGTTTATGAGATCTTGCTGTGAAAAACAGAATCATTAGCGCTGGATAAAGTAGTCTTCAGATTTTACTGGAGCTTGATTTTTAGTTGATTCTTATTGCAGATGATTGGTAGAAAAATTCCACAAATTTACAAATTTAGTTTGAATTTTTTGGAGTTCCAGAAGTAGGCGAAACCTGCAGATTACTACACACTGTTCTGTTTTGGACAGATTCTGTTTTTCGTGTGTTGTTTGCTTATTCCGATGCATCTATGAGTTGTATTGGAGGATATGAACCATAGAGAAGTTGTAATATAGTAGGTTTAACACCAATATAAACAAAGAATGAATTCATTGCTGCACTTTTGAGTAGTGGTTTGCTTTCTTATACTAACAGAGCTCACGAGAATTTTTGTCTAAGTTTTGTGTTGTGAAGTTTTCAAGTTTTGAGTATTGCTTTGATGGACTATGGAACAAGGAGTAGCAAAGGCCTAAGCTTGGGGATACCCATGGCACCCCAAGTAAATGCAAGATAATCAAAAGCCTAAGCTTGGGGATGCCCCGGGAAGGCATCCCCTCTTTCGTCTTCATCCATTGGTAACTATACTTGGAGCTATATTTTTATTCGCAACATGATATGTGTTTTGCTTGGAGCGTCTTGTATAATATGAGTCTTTGCTTGTTAGTTTTCCACAATCATCCTTGCTGGACACACCTATTTGAGAGAGTTAAATATGGCCTAGAAATTGTTAGAACACTCTATGTGCTTCACTTATATCTTTTGAGTTGAATAGTTTTTGCTCTAGTGCTTCACTTATATCTTTTAGAGCACGGTGGTGGTAACATTTTGAAGAAATTGCTGAACTCTCATGCTTCACTTATATCCTTTTCGGAGTCTATTAAAATAGCATAGTAATTTGTTTAGGCTAAAGAAACTAATCTTCACATGATGAACATCAAATGTCAATGTAATAAAAAAAATCACACTAAGTGCATTGAATAGAAAGAGATGTTGGATGTTTGATAATTGTTTGGAGACATGAGGATAGTGATATTAGAGTCATGCTAGTGGAGTTATTATTAAATTAAGAAATACTTGTGTTAAGGTTAGTGATTCGCGTATCATGCACGTATGGTGAACCGTTATGTGACGAAGTTAGAGCATGCGGTATTTGTAGAGTGCCAACCTTTGTGTGGAGGTCGGGGGCGCGCGATGGTTAACTCCTACCAACCTCCCCCCTAGGATCATGCGTCGATTGCTTTGTTTTGATGACTCGTAGATTTTTGCAATAAGTATATGAGTTCTTATGACTAATGGTGAGTACATGCATTATACGCACTCTCACCCTTCCACCATTGCTAGCCTCTCTTGTACCGCGTAACTTTCGCCGGTGCCATAAACCCACTATATATCCTTCCTCAAAATAGCCACCACGTTGTTCCTCAAAACAGCCACCATACCTACCTATCATGGCATTTCCACAGCCATTCTGAGATATATTGCCATGCAACTTTCCACCGTTCCATTTATATGATACGCATCATATTGTCATATTGCCATGCATGATCATGTAGTTGACATCGTAGTTGTGGCAAAGACACCATGCATAATTTTTCATATATGTCACTCTTGACTCATTGCATATCCCGGTACACCGCTGGAAGCATTCATGTAGAGTCATACTTGTTGTAGTATCGAGTTGTAATTTCGAGTTGTAATAAAAAGTGTGATGATCATCATTATTAGAGCATTGTCCCATGTGAGGAAAGGCCAATAAAAAAAGGAGATGGTCCAAAAAAATAGAGATGGGCTAATAAAAAAAGAAGAAGAGAAAGCCCCTCCAAAAAAACAAAAAAATTAGAGAAAAGAGAGAAGGGACAATTGCTACTATCTTTTTCCACACTTGTGCTTCAAAGTAGCAGCATGTTCTTCATTGTAGAGAGTCTCAAGCTTATTCACTTTCATTTACTAGTGGGAATTTTCATTATAGAACTTGGCTTGTATATTCCAATGATGGCCTTCCTCAAATGCCCTAGGTCTTCGTGAGCAAGCAAGTTGGATGCACACCCACTAGTTTCTTTTGTTGAGTTTTCATTCATATTTAGCTCTAGTGCATCCGTTGCATGGCAATCCCTACTCACTCACATCGATATCTATTGATGGGCATCTCCATAGCCCGTTGATACGCCTGGTTGATGTGAGACTATCTCCCTTCTTTTTGTTTTCTCCACAACCACCTCTGTTCCACCCGTAGTGCTATATCCATGGCTCACGCTCATGTATTGCGTGAAAATTGAAAGGTTTGAAAAGATAGAGTATGAAAATAAGTGCTTGGCTGAAATTGGGGTTGTGCGTGATATGAATATTTTTTGTGATGAAGAGGGAGCATAGCCAGAATATATGATTTTGTAGGGATAACTTTCTTTAGCCATAGTATTTTGAGAAGACATGATTGCTTTGTTAGTATGCTTGAAGTATTGTTATTTCTTATGTCAATATAGACCTTTATCTTGAATCTTTCAGATCTGAACATTCATGCCACAATTAAGAGAATTACATTGAAAAACTATATTCGTTATCATTCCACATCAAAAAAAAATTCTTTATCACTTACCTACTCGAGGACGAGCAGGAATTAGGCTTGGGGATGCTTGATACGTCCCCAACGTATCTATAATTTTTTATTGTTCCATGCTATTATTTATGAAGTCTTGGTTGTTTAATGGGCTTTATCATTCACTTTTATATCATTTTTGGGACTAACCTACTAACCCAAAGGCCCAGTCCAGATTGCTGTTTTTTGCCTGTTTCAGGGTTTTGCAGAAAAAGATTATCAAACAGAGTCCAAACGGAATGAAACCTTCGCAAGAGATATTTTTGGAGAAAATCACGCACGCGGAGCTTGAGAACCACGTCAGGGGACCAAGAGGTGGCCCACGAGGGTGGCGGCACGCCCCCTTCCGAGGGCGCGCCCCCTGCCTTGTGGCCCCCTCGAGCGTCCCCTGGTACCCTCCTTCTTCCTATATAAGTCTACGTACCCCAGAAACTCCGTGAACAGAGAGAAAACCCTAATTCCACCGCCGTACCTTCTGTTCCCGTGAAGATCCCATCTTGGAGCCTGTTCCGGAGCTCCACCGGAGGGGGGTCCATCACGGAGTTCTTCATCATCATCATCATCGCCCTCACCATGAGTTGTGAGTAGTTTACCACAGACCTTCGGGTCCATAGCTAGTATCTAGATGGCTTCTTCTCTCTCCCTGGATCTCAATACAAAGTTCTCCTCAGTCTTCGAGTAGATCTATTCGATGTAATCTCTTTTTGCGGTGTGTTTGTCGAGATCCGATGAATTGTGAGTTTGTGATCAAGGTTATCTATGAAAGATATTTGGTTCTTCTCTGCACTTTTTATGTGTGCTCATAATATCCTTGCAAGTCTCTTCGAATTATTGGTTTGGTTTGGCCTACTAGATCTATAGTTCTTGCAATGGGAGAAGTGCTTGGCTTTGGGTTCAATCTTGCGGTGTCCTTTCCCAGTGACAGTAGGGGCAGCAAGGCACGTATTGTATTGTTGTCATCGAGGATAAAAATATGGGGTTTATATCATATTGCTTGATTTTATCCCTCTAGATCATGTCATCTTGCTTAAGGTGTTACTCTATTCTTATGAACACAATACACTAGATGCATGCTGGACAACGGTCGATGTGTGGAGTAATAGTAGTCGATGCAGGCAGGAGTCGGTCTACTTGTCTCGGACGTGATGCCTATATACAATGATCATGCCTAGATAGTCTCATAATTATTCGCTTTTCTATCAATTGCTCGACAGTAATTTGTTTACCCGCCATAGAATATCGCTATCATGAGAGAAGCCACTAAAGAAAACTATGGCCCCCAGGTCTATTCTCAACATATCAATCTACATCTACTTTACTTTTATCGCTTTTATTTGCTGTTCTTCTAAACTAAAAATACCAAAAATATAAACTATCATCTTTATCAGATCTCACTTTCATAAGTGTCACACCCTGATTTTCGTGCCACAACACTTAAGCTAATAATCATGCTAAAAATGTGGTTTGACAAAAACTTCTGAGTGTTTTGGACTTTGCTTGATTTGATTTTTTGTCTGCTGTTTGCTAGTGCTCTAAAAATCAAGTAAAACCTCCAACTCTTATACTTCATCTCCTTGATCCAAAACCTTTTCCCAATGATCATGCCATGTGTATAGACCAGTATAGTATTTTCTTATAAAAATATTTTGGCCAAATAGTATTTTCTAAAATTATTTTCCAAAAACCCCTGAATTGAGGTTTGTGCTGCAAGTACCTTATTTAGGGCGTGAAAAATCTTTCAAAAAGTATATTTGAATCCTATTAGGAATAAGACTCCCTTAAACCACAAAATTATAATTTTAAAAGTTATTTTTATATTTTATTTAAATGCTTTTTCCTTAGGCCAGAAATGGTCATTATTAGGTCAAAAATTATTTAACTATTTCAAAAATATTTGCCAAAATTCAGAGAGACTCCTAGGACATATATTGTCCATATATAAGAGTTTCAACACATGGTCATGTTCAAAATATTGGGCAAATCCTTCCAAAAGCCTTTCTGGATATTTCAAGCGTTCGAAATATTTATAAAGGAAATATTCTCCAAAAATTCCATGGAAATTCTATCATGTCAAATATGACATACTTGATGATCTTACAAAGCCTCATGCCTTGAAGATCAAGAAAACATCATCTAATCCCCTCAAAACCATTTCTGTCCATTTTGAGGATTGAGCAACTTTACATTGCCAAACTTGTCCAAATGCTCTCAAACTTGGTGCACATACTAAAATGGTCTAATTATGCACTAGACCAAATGGCACAAGTATTGGAGAAGCATAACTTGATCTAAGTGCCCCAAAACCCTTTCTGGCCAGATCCAAATTTGAACAACTCTACATTGCCAACTTTTTACTTGGGGCCTCAAATTTTGTGGACATCCTCACAACCCCAAATGATGACACTACACCAAGTGGTGCATCAAGGAGAGATGATTTTCTTAACTTAATCTTGGAAAATCCATTTCTGTTGATTTCTAGGGTTTACAAAAGTTGCATTGGCAACTTTGCCCAAATGAGCTCAAATTTGGTGGAAGGGCCTAAATGTATGTGCCATTTCATCCTGTTAAGTCTCATGTCATTTGGGCTCCATTTGCATGCCCAAAACATCATCAAACACCTTCTGGCACTTTGCCAAAATCACCTTTTTGATCCACTTCCACCACTCCCCCTTGCCTCAAGTTTTTACCACAACTGCTCCTAGTCACCCTCTACCTCCAGGAACTCCTTCCCCTCCTCGGATCAATGATTGAGGGAGGGTAAAACCTCACTTTACCCCTCTGGACAGCACCATTCACCCTCTCTCTCAACCCCTCGTTCCCTCCAGAGGATTCCTAGAGCATACAATGCATCTTCCCCATTCTTTACACCTCCGTAAAGCCAGTAGACAAGCTTGGGCACGCCCAACTGCCAATGGCATGCCCTGGCATGCCAAAACGGCGCTCTAGAGCGCGCTACAGTGCTCTCGCGCACTGTAGCCGCCCCCCATCCCGATGCCCCGACCACCTCGGCTGTCCCCCGCACGCCAGCAGGACCACCTAGACGTCCGAGACACGCCAAGCTGGTCGCCCCCTCCTCCTTCTCCCTCCTGCTGATGTACTGGCACGCACGCCGGCTGCCCGCAAGCTCCAGTGGCTGGCTTCACACGAGTGGCCCCTCTGGCGCATGCTCGCTCCATCTCTCACTTCCTATGGGCGTAGACCACCCCCACAAACTCCCCGGACACACCCACGCGCTCCCCCATGGCTTGCAGCGTCGGCAACTAGCTCGCCGGCGCACGAGTCCTCGATGGACCGTCGCCCACCTATTTAAAGGCCACCCCCCGAGCCCCTCGCTGTTCCTTTGGCTCTCCCTCTCTCCTGTACGCCCCCCAGGCCAACCCAATACTCCTCCCGTGCCCCCATTCAACTCCACGGCCGGGAACCTTGCCGCCGACCACCGCTCAAATTCGAGCTCTCCCTAGCCTCTCCTTTGCCCCTACCTACTCCAGAGCCCCCTCACCACCACCGCCGACTCGCCTCACACGCCACTTCGTCCTTCCCCTGCCTGTGTCACCGTGCCCAACACTGCTGACGCCATCCTCCGCCGTGGCTGATGGAGCGCTCGCTTCTGGAAGTCCCCATGGTCATGGCGCACCTCGACGGATGCGGCAGATCCCCTGGAGCGCGCCGGTGGCCAGAACACCGGAAACGGCAGCCTGTGGCGCCGGCCAGCCACCGTCGAAGCCGCCCTGCCTCTGCTCTGTTCGAGCAGGAGGTGGTGGATAAATCCGACAGCCGGGCCCCACCTGTCGGCCGGCCAGAGTGCCTGAGCCACTGACGGGAGGGCCCCGCCCCATTTAAGTGGAGACGGACTCCGCCGCTGCCACCTTCACTGCGGGGAAGCGTATTCCCTGGAGTATGCCTCCCGCGTCGTCAGCCCGAGCATAGCCGAGCCACTGGGCCGGCCCACGATCTATCTGTCGCCGTGTGCGCAGTATAAGGGTATAACCCTTTTTCCTTTTCTTTTTCTTTTCCTGTCAACTTCAAAAATCCATAAATAAATCAAATGTATTCCAAATTTGATGATTCAAATTTCTAGGAGTTTCTAAAATCATGATCTACCTATTGGTGCAACATGCACATTTTTCCATAGACCTTTTCTTCGCAAATATTATCAAAATGTCATTTTTCTATTTCTGTGATAAACTTTAGAAAATCACAGTGAGCTCAAATTTGATCCAAATGCAATGGTTCAAATTCCTAGATGCTTACAAGTTCATAACTTAGTTTATGAACATTTTTATTAATACTTTCTGTACCCCACAAAATAATGGCCTATTTCTTCATATTTGTCAACTTTGCGAAATCCTAGGAAATTCATTTGAACTCCAAATCCAGTAAAACCAACTCCTAGATGCTTCTAAAATCATGATTTGTTAAATGGGTGCCTTCGCTCATTTTTCAAAAATATATTTCTGTACACTTCTTTCAAATCCATAAACCCCTTGATTCCATCATATTGAAATGTTCCAAACTATCCATTGATCAAATACCTATGAAAACACCTTGGTCATTTCTCATATGACCAGAGGTATCCTAGAAAAGTCCAACTCCTATTTTTGGAGAACTTTTATTTTTGCCTTGTCGTGTTGCTTATTATGATTGTTTCCATCGTTAGTTGACGAAATAAACGGAGTACTTGGAGATGGACCAGAAGGTTTGAAAACTCGGAAGGACAAGGCAAGCAGCCCTTTGACCATGTTCGAGAAACCTTTTTATGCATGTCTCATAGCACCTTATTATCAATGCATCGGAATCATGTTGAGGTGGTGACCACTTTGGTTGGTGCCTTCGTTACTTTACTATTGAAACTTGCATCAAGCATGACCCTACCTTCCTATGAGGGTTATGTAATGACCAGGATGGGATTATACATCCTACGTGTCGAGGCACGACTTAAAGGTATAAGCCCATTCTAGAATGATCTCAAGTTTGGTATCTTTGCACGACTCATGCAAAAATAGGGATGAAATTGCAAAAGGATAGTTGGCTTACACTCGCCACGTCACACAATACATTACATAAGCAAATCATCATCCAAATAACATCACAGTCCGACTACGGACGAAGATCCAAATAAAAGATACCAAAAACATAAAGCCATAGGTCGGAATCGCCCCTAGTAGAAACCACAATTGATCGTTGAAAACGTCACATACATACGGCTACGCTCTTCATTGAACTCCCACTGAAGTTCTGATCCATCTCCTGCATCGTTCTCGACTGAACCTGCATCTGGTGTTGTAGTAACTATGAGCCACGAGGACTCAGCAATCCCATAACCATGGGTATCAAGACTAGCAAAGCTTTATGGGTATGGAGAAGGGTAGTGGTCAGGTTGCAGCGGCGGCTAAGCATAATATGGTGGCTAACTTACTAGTACAAGAATAAGATGAGCATCTACGCAAATGGTCGCAAACTAGTAGTGATCGCTAAAGATCCTGAACTACCTACGAGTCAAACATAACCCCACCGTGTTCTCTTCTCAAACTGAAAAGAGACAGTCACGGTTACTCACACGGTTGTGTGTTTTACTTTGGATCCTCTGTCAAGTTTTCTACAATCGGACATTAACAAATTCCAATCTGCCACATAACCGCGGGCACGGCTTTCGAAAGATCATAACCCTGCAGGGGTGTCCCAACTTAGCCCATCACAAGCTCTCACGACCAGCTGAAGTAATAATAATTATTACCCCTTATCTTAGAGAAATCCGATCAGGCTCGGTATCCCGGTGCACAAGACATTTCGACAATGGTAAAACAAGTCCAGCAAGACCTCCCGGCGTGCCAACTTTTTACTTGGGGCCTCAAATTTTGTGGACATCCTCACAACCCCAAATGACGACACTACACCAAGTGGTGCATCAAGGAGAGATGATTTTCTTAACTTAATCTTGGAAAATCCATTTCTGTTGATTTGTAGGGTTTACAAAAGTTGCATTGGCAACTTTGCCCAAATGAGCTCAAATTTGGTGGAAGGGCCTAAATGTATGTGCCATTTCATCCTGTTAAGTCTCATGTCATTTGGGCTCCATTTGCAGGCCCAAAACATCATCAAACACCTTCTGGCACTTTGCCAAAATCATCTTTTTGATCCACTTCCACCACTCCCCCTTGCCTCAAGTTTTTACCACAACTGCTCCTAGTCACCCTCTACCTCCAGGAACTCCTTCCCCTCCTCGGATCAATGATTGAGGCAGGGTAAATCCTCACTTTACCCCTTTGGACAACACCATTCACCCTCTCTCTCAAACCCTCCTTCCCTCCAGAGGATTCCTAGAGCATCCAATGCATCTTCCCCATTCTTTACACCTCCCTAAAGCCAGTAGACAAGCTTGGGCACGCCCAACTGCCAATGGCATGCCCTGGCATGCCAAAACGGCGCTCTGGAGCGCGCTATAGTGCTCTGGTGCACTGTAGCCGCCCCCCATCCCAATGCCCTAACCACCTCGGCTGTCCCCCGCACGCCAGCAGGACCACCTCGACGTCCGGGACACGCCTAGCTGGTCGCCCCCCTCCTTCTCCCTCCTGCTGCTGTACTCGCACGCGCGCCGACCGCCCGCAAGCTCCAGTGGCTGGCTTCACACGCCCCTTCCTATGGGCGTAGACCACCCCCACAAACTCCCCGGACACACCCACTCGCGCCCCCATGGCTTGCAGCGTTGGCAACTAGCTCGCCGGCGCACGAGTCCTCGGTGGACCATCGCCCACGTATTTAAAGGCCACCCCCGAGCCCCTCGCTGCTCCTTTGGCTCTCCCTCTCTTCCGTACGCCCCCCGGGCCAACCCAGTACTCTTCCCGTTCCCCCATTCAACTCCACGGCCGGGAACCTTGCCGCCGACCACCGCTCAAATTCGAGCTCTCCCTAGCCTCTCCTTCGCCCCTACCTACTCCAGAGCCCCCTCACCACCATCGTCGACTCGCCTCACACTCCACTTCGTCCTTCCCCCGCCTGTGTCGCCGTGCCCAACACCGCCGACGCCATCCTCCGCCGTGGCCAATGGAGCGCTCGCTTTTGGCCGTCCCCATGGTCATGGCGCACCTCGACGGATGCGGCAGATCCCCTGGAGCGCGCCGGTGGCCAGAACAGCGGAAACGGCGGCCTGTGGCGCCGGCCAGCCGCCGTCGAAGCTGCCCCTGCCTCTGCTCTGTTCGAGCGGGAGGTGGGGGATGAACCCGACAGTCGGGCCCCACCTGTCGGCCGGCCAGAGTGCCTGAGCCACTGACGGGAGGGCTCCGCCCCGTTTAAGTGGAGACGGACTCCGCCGCTGCCATCATCACCGCATGGAAGCGTATTCCCTCGAGTACGCCTCCTGCGTCGTCAGCCCGAGCACAGCCGAGCCACTAGGCCGGCCCACGATCTATATGTCGCCGTGTGCGCAGTATAAGGGTATTACCCTTTTTCCTTTTCTTTTTCTTTTCCAGTCAACTTCAAAAATCCATAATTAAATCAAATGTATTCCAAATTTGATGATTCAAATTTCTAGGAGTTTCTAAAATCATGATCTACTTGTTGGTGCAACATGCACATTTTTTCATAGACCTTTTCTTCGCAAATATTATCAAAATGTCATTTTTCTATTTCTGTGATAAACTTTAGAAAATCACAGAGAGCTCAAATTTGATCCAAATGCAATGGTTCAAATTCCTAGATGCTTCTAAGCTCATAACTTAGTTTATGAACATTTTTATTAATACTTTCTGTACCCCACAAAATAATGGCTTATTTATTCATATTTGTCAACTTTGCGAAATCCTAGGAAATTCATTTGAACTCCAAATCCAGTAAAACCAACTCCTAGATGCTTCTAAAATCATGATTTGTTAAATGGGTGCCTTTGCTCATTTTTCAAAAATATATTTCTGTACACTTCTTTCAAATCCATAAACCACTTGATTCCATCATATTGAAATGTTCCAAACTATCCATTGATCCAATACCTATGAAAACACCTTGGTCATTTCTCATATGACCAGAGGTATCCTAGAAAAGTGCAGCTCCTATTTTTAGAGCACTTTTATTTTTGCCTTGTCGTGTTGTTTATTATGATTGTTTCCATCGTTAGTTGACGAAATAAACGGAGTACTTGGAGATGGACCAGAAGGTTTGAAGACTCGGAAGGACAAGGCAAGCAGCCCTTTGACCATGTTCGAGAAACCTTTTTATGCATGTCTCATAGCACCTTATTATCAATGCATCGGAATCGTGTTGAGGTGGTGACCACTTTGGTTGGTGCCTTCGTTAGTTTACTATTGAAACTTGCATCAAGCATGACCCTACCTTCCTATGAGGGTTGTGTGGGTGGGAGTAGATAGGTTGCTATAGTAGTGGCTATGCAAATGGGACGGGAATATGCATGGTGACGGAGGTATAGTAGTTTCAAAAGACTTTTCGAAAACCCCGTCGGGTGCCATTTATGCCCAAGGGAGATGATGAGTTGGGTAGCCACTTGATGACGAAGTGGTGTACCGAGGCAAGTGTGTGTGTTGTTTTGAAAACGGATTGGTTTAAGTTGCGATCGTTATTCCAACCTTACATGCGCAACCACTCTACCCTTATATGGGAAAGGGCATTATTGATTACCTAGGTCGATACTAGCATGGTGCCCGCATTACTAGTGACGGGGGTGACATGAGGTCACTCTCGGGACGGGGTCGTGCTTGGATAGGCAGCCATGACTGTTTTCATAGGGCACCGAACACACCGTTGGTACCCCGTGTCAGTGGTATGTGATGAATATGGGAGCGAGGCTCCACAGTTTTTAAGACGTGAAATGTGGGCACGGGGGCTGCTACCAATCGAGTGGACTCCATGTTAGTGTTGTGTAGGGAAAGATAGTGATCAGGTGCTTACCTCGGGTACTTGAGGTACCGCGGGTCGTGGATGACACGGAAGTTCCCCGGATCTAGTGGGTAAAGTGTGCAACCTCTGCAGAGTGTAAAACTATTCGAATAGCCGTGTCCACGGTCAAGGACAGTTGGGTAACCGCTCTTGGGCTACGTCCAATGTTTGCGAAACCTGGTGCGTGTGTGTGTGTGAGGAAACAACGCGGTTCAGTGATATTAATGATGTGATTCTTGAGGAAGTCACGATGAGCTTGAGCATGAGTTGATTACAACTCTTCCTCGATATTGATGTCTGTAACCTCCTGGTACTTGTTGCAGATGCATGCATGCCCTTGTTTTACGTTGATCATACTTGCATATGAAAAATTAGCTTTCCGCTAAACTGCCAATTTAGCAGTAGAGCCTTGCATAATTATTCTGTCATCACACTTGGGTTGCTTGCGAGTACATTCAAAAGTACTCATTGGCTTGCCACTGGTTATTTTATTGGCCAGGCATGAGAGAGCAGGATATGATGGAGATTTCTTGGTGACGAACATGCGAGCTAGGACGCTTTCGTGTCAGAATGCCTGTAGGGTTAAGGCAGATGGCATGGGTCCATGTTGTTATTGAAGATTTCCGCTGCGATGATTTATAATTCATGACTTGACCATTATGGTCACCATTTGTGTAAAACGGTATGTATGGATGTAAGACTCTTGTTATTCAGCTTCTGTGTGTTCAGTGAGCATTGATCTCTAGGATCACTGTACACGTGCATTCGGTGATCACGACTTATGAGTCCGGGTCCCCACGGAGCTGGTATCAGAGCCATCATGACTATAGGAAGCCTTAGTTAGCATGGTCGTTAGTTAGGGTAAAACTATTTCCAGAACTATTACTAGTTTCCAAAACTATCTATACTTCTCTTCCCTTCTCGGTTTTTCGAAAACTAGGCTATATTTCCTTATTGATCTCTTTCCCTGTAATGCCCAGGATGGGATTATACCTCCTACGTGTCGAGGCACGACTTCAAGGTATAAGCCCATTCTAGAATGATCTCAAGTTTGGTATCTTTGCACGACTCATGTAAAAATAGGGATGAAATTGCAAAAGGATAGTTGGCTTACACTCGCCACGTCACACAATACATTACATGAGCAAATCATCATCCAAAACATCATAGTCCAACTATGGACGAAGATCCAAATGAAAGATACCAAAAAATAAATAAACCACACAAGGTCCGAATCGCCCCTAGTAGAAGCCTCTACTGATCATCGAAAAACGTCACACACGTACAGCCAAACTCTTCATCGAGCTCCCAATGAAGTTCTGAACCAACTTCTGCATTGATCTCAGCAGTACCTACATTTGGTGTTGTAGTAATCTGTGAGCCACAAAGGACTCAGCAATCCCATAACCATGGGTATCAAGACTAGCAAAGCTTAATGGGTAAGGAGAGGTTAAGTGGTGAGGTTGCAGCAGCGGCTAAGCAATATATGGTGGCTACCTTACGAGTACAAGAGTAAGATGAGCATCTACGCAAGCGGTCGCAAACTAGTAATTGTTGGGGAACGTAGTATTTTTAAAATTTTCCTACGATCACGCAAGATCTATCTACCAGATGCATAGCAACGAGAGGGAAGAGTGTGTCTACGTACCCTCGTAGACCGGGAGCGGAAGCGTCAAGTGACGCGGTTGATGTTGTCGGACTTCTTCGCGATCCAACCGATCAAGCACCGAACGTACGGCACCTCCGCGTTCAGCACACGTTCAGCTTGATGACGTCCCACGAGCTCTTGATACAGTTGAGCTTCACGGGAGAGTTTCGTCAGCACGACGGCGTGGTGACGGATATGATGTGTTTACCGGCGCAGGGCTTCGCCTAAGCTCCGCGACTTTATGACCGAGGTGTGATTCTATGGAGGGGGGCACCGCACACGGCTAAAACAATTCAACTTGTGTGTCTTTGGGTGCCCCCCTGCCCCCGTATATAAAGGAGCAAGGGAGGGAGGCCGGCCGGCCCTTCCTGGTGCGGCTAGGGAAGGAGTCCTACTAGGAATAGGATTGCAATCCTATTCCTAGTAGGATTCACCAAAAGGAAGAAGGGGGAAAGGAATAGGAGAGGTGGCGCCCCCCCCCCCAATCCTAGTCCAACTAGGAACCCTAGGTGGGGGCGCCGGCCAGCCCTATGGGCTGCCTCTCTCTTTCCCTTTAGGCCCACTATGGACCATCCCCTCTCGTAGGGGGTTCCGGTAACCCCCTCCGGCATTCCCGATAAATCCGAAACTTTTCCGGTATACTTTCGGTGTTCGAATATAGCCGTCCAATATATCAATCTTTATGTCTCGGACATTCCGAGACTCCTCGTCATGTCCGTGATCTCATCCGGGACTCCGAACTACCTTCGTTACATCAATACTCATAAACTCATAATACCGATCGTCATCAAACGTTAAGCGTGCGGACCCTACGGGTTCGATAACTATGTAGACATGACCGAGACTCATCTCCGGTCAATAACCAATAGCGGAACCTGGATGTTCATATTGGCTCCTACATATTCTACGAAGATCTTTTATCGGTCAGAACCGCATAACAACATACGTTGTTCCTTTTGTCAAACGGTATGTTACTTGCCCGAGATTCGATCGTCGGTATCTCTATACCTAGTTCAATCTCGTTACCGGCAAGTCTCTTTACTCGTTCCGTAACACATCATCTCGTGACTAACTCATTAGTCTTTTGCTTGCAAGGCTTGTTGTGATGTGTGTTACCGAGAGGGCCCAGAGATACCTCTCCGACACTCCGAGTGACAAATCCTAATCTTGATCTATGCCAACACCACGAATACTTTCGGAGACACCTGTAGAGCATCTTTATGATCACCCAGTTACGTTGTGACGTTTGATAGCACACAAGGTGTTCCTACGGTATTCGGGAGTTGCATAATCTCATAGTCATAGGAACATGTATAAGTCATGAAGAAAGCAATAGCAGTTAAACTAAACGATCATAGTGCTATGCTAACGGATGGGTCTTGTCCATCACATCATTCTCCTAATGATGTGATCCCGTTGATCAAATGACAACTCATGTCTATGGTTAGGAAACATAACCATCTTTGATCAATGAGCTAGTCTAGTAGAGGCATACTAGGGACATACTGTTTTGTCTATGTATCCACACATGTATTAAGTTTCCGTTTAATACAATTCTAGCATGAATAAAAGACATTTATCATGATATAAGGAAATACAAATAATATATTTATTATTGCCTCTAGGGCATATTTCCTTCAGTCTCACACTTGCACTAGAGTCAAAAATCTAGCTCACATCGCCATGTGATTTAATACTGATAGTTCACATCGTTATGTGAATAACACCCATAGTTCACATCGCCATGTGACCAACACCCAAAGGGTTTACTAGAGTCAATAATCTAGTTCACATCGCTATGTGATTAATACCCAAGAGTAATAAGGTGTGATCATGTTTTGCTTGTGAGAGAAGTTTAGTCAACGGGTCTGTCACATTCAGATCCGTATGTATTTCGCAAATTTCTATGTCTACAATGCTCTGCATAAAGATACTCTAGCTAATTGCTCCCACTTTCAATATGCATCCAGATTGATACTTAGAGTCATCTGAATTTAGTGTCAAAGTTTGCATCGGCGTAACCCTTTACGACGAACTCTTTATCACCTCCATAATCGAGAAACATTTCCTTAGTCATCCAGTTACTAAGGATAATTTTGACCGCTGTACAGTGATCTACTCCTGGATCACTATTGTACCCCCTTGACAAACTCATGGCAAGGTACACAACATGTTTGGTACACAGCATGGCATACTTTATAGAACCTATGGCTGAGGCATAGGGAATGACTTTCATTCTCTCTATATTTTCTGCCGTGGTCTGGCTTTGAGTCTTACTCAACTTCACACCTTACAAGTCAGGCAAGAATATCTTCTTTGACTGATCCATTTTGAACTATTTCAAAATCTTATCAAGGTATGTACTTTATCGAAAGTCTTATCAAGCGTCTTGATCTATCTCTATAGATCTTGATGCCCAATATGTAAGCAGCTTCACTAAGGTCTTTCTTTGAAAAACTCCTTTCAAACACTCCTTTATGCTTTCCAGAAAATTCTACATCATTTCCGATCGACAATATGTCATTCACATATACTTATCAGAAAGGTTGTAGTGCTCACACTCACTTCTTGTAAATACAAGCTTCACCGTAAGTCTGTATAAATCTATATGCTTTGATCAACTTATCAAAGCGTATATTCCAACTCCGAGATGCTTGCACCAGTCCATAGATGGATCGCTGGAGCTTGCACATTTTGTTAGCACCTTTAGGATTGACAAAACCTTCGGGTTGCATCATATGCAATTTTTCTTTAATAAATTCATTAAAGAATGCAGTTTTGTTATCCATTTGCCAGATTTCATAAAATGTGGCAATTGCTAACATGATTCGGACAGACTTAAGCATCGCTACGGGTGAGAAAGTCTCATCGTAGTCAACTCCTTGAACTTGTCGAAAACCTTTCGCAACAAGTCGAGCTTAGTAAACAGTAACATTACCGTCAGTGTCGGTCTTCCTCTTGAAGATCCATTTATTTTTGATGGCTTGCCGACCATCGGGCAAGTTAACCAAAGTCCATACTTTGTTATCATACATGGATCCCATCTCAGATTTCATGGCTTCAAGCCATTTTGCGGAATCTGGGCTCATCATCGCTTCCTCATAGTTCGTAGGTTCATCATGGTCTAGTAACATAATTTCCAGAACTGGGTTGCCGTACCACTCTGGTGCGGAACATACTCTGGTTGATCTACGACGTTCAGCAGAAACTTGATCCGAAGTTTCATGATCATTATCATTAACTTCCTCACTAATTGATGTAGGAATCACTGGAACAATTTCCTGTGATGCACTACTTTCCAATCCGGGAGAAGGTACAATTACCTCATCAAGTTCTACTTTCCTCCCACTCACTTCTTTCGAGAGAAACTCTTTTTCTAGAAAGGATCCGTTCTTAGCAACGAATATTTTGCCTTAGGATCTGTGATAGAAGGTGTACCCAACAGTCTCTTTTGGGTATCCTATGAAGATTTTACTTCTCCGATTTGGGTTCGAGCTTATCATGTTGAAATTTTTCACATAAGCATCGTAGTCCCAAACTTAAAGAAATGACAGCTTAGGTTTCTCGTCAAACCACAGTTCATACGGTGTCATCTCTACGGATTTAGATGGTGCCCTATTTAACGTGAATGTAGCTGTCTCTAATGCATAACCCCAAAAGCGATAGTGGTAAATCGGTAAGAGACATCATCGATCGCACCATATCTAATAAAGTATGGTTATGACGTTCGGACACACCATTACATGTCACACCCTGCATTTTGTAACATGTTATTTGTAACTTTGAAGCATGAAAATTTGGACCAGCAAAAATTTTTAGCATCATTTGGCCTTTATTTGAAATTGAGTTTTCTGCATTTGCTTTTCTTGTGCTCATTAAAGTCAACTATGATCTCTTGTAGATTCCATCTCCTTATCCAAAACTTCTGCCCAATGATCATGCCAAGTGTTATATAGCAGTATAGTAATTTCTTATAAAATTAATTTGGCCAAAAAGTATTTTATAAATTTAGTTTTCCAAAAACCCCTGAATTGAGGTTTGCACTGCAAGTACTTGATTAAGGGTGTGAAAACTTTTTCAAAAGGTTTATTTGAGACCTAGTAGTCATAGGACTCCCATAAACCACAAAGGTATAATTTTAAAAGTTATTTTCCTATTTTATTTAAAAGGCTTTTCTTAAGGCCAGAAATGGTCTTTAATAGGGGAAAATTATTTAACTATTTCAAAAATATTTGCCAAAATTCAGAGAGACTCAGAGGACATATATTGTCCATATATAAGAGTTTCAACACTTGGTCATGTTCAAAATAATGGGCTAAGCCCTCTAAAACCCTTTCTGGATATTTCAAGCTTTTGAAATATTTACAAAGGAATTTTTCTCCAAAAATTCCAGGGAAATTCTATCATGTCATATATGACATATGTGATGATCTTGCAAAGCCTCATGCATTGGAGATCAAGGAAACCTCCTCAAACCCCTTCATAACCATTCTGTCCATATATGAAGTTTGAGCAACTTTACATTGCCAAACTTGTCCAAATGCTCTCAAACTTGGTGCACATGCTAGAATGGCCTAATAAGGCACTTAGACCAAATGGCACAAGATTTGGGATAGAGCAACTTGATCAGATCACCTCAAAACCCTTTCTGTTCAAATGCAAATTTGAACAACTTTACATTACCAACTTTTTATCTGGAGCCTCAAACTTTGTGAGCATGATCAATACCCCAAATGAGGATGCTACACCAAGTGGTGCATCAAGGGGAGATGATTAGCTTGACTCAATCAAGATGAAACTATTTCTGTTGATTTCTAGGGTTCACCAGAGTTGCATTGGCTAGTCTCTTCAAATGAGCCCAAATTTGGTGAAGCACCCTATTTTCTCATGCCTTTCAACCCTGTCAAGTGCCATGTCAATTGGACCTCATTTACTTGATCAAACCATGATCAAACACCTTCTGCAGAAATCTTAAAACCTCTACTTTTACCACTTTCACTTTTCTCCATGGCCTCAGCTCTTTACCACAGACTCATGGGGTTACTAGCAAACCCCAGTAACTCCCCCAGCACCTCATCTCCATGATTGGGGGGGTGAAACCTCCACTTTACCCTGCTGGACATCCCACTTTCACCATTTTTACCAGCACCCTCCCTCTCTCTCTACACCACAGAGCATCCAAGGCCTTAGGGCATTTCTTTACTACTCCCTCAGCACCCCAGACACTGTTGGGCACGCGGGAATGGACCAAGCCGGCGAGAGCGTGCTGATGCCAGCCATACGCGCGCTCCAGAGCGCGTGAACAGTGCGGCTCACACGCTGGCTCGGGCCAATCGTTGGTCCCCGACCACCTCGAGCCTCCCCCTCGCGCCAGTCGAGGCGCCTCGACGTCCGCAACGTCACCGGCGCTGTCCCCCCTCCTCCTGCGCCCTCCAGTGAGCGTCGCCGCACGCGCACCGGCCGCCCGCTTCGGCCAATCTTCTGCTCCACACGCGCACGCCTCCCTGCTGCTCCCCCGCTCCTCCTCTTGCCTCAGCTGGGCGTGGGACTCGTCCAGCAACACCCCTGGCTCACTCCCGCAGCCTCCTGTGCGCTGTAGCGACGAGCCGGAGCTCGCCGGCGCACTGGACCACGGGTCCTCGTCGGGGCCCTATAAATAGGCCTCCCCGAGCCCTTCCAACACCACCACCAGCCTCCCCACTCTCCTCTAGTCCCTCCTGCACCCTCAGATCAGCCCCGGAGCACCCCAGAGCTCGGGATCGACCGGAGCTCCGCCGCGTCGGGCCGCCGGCGATCTCGAGGTACAGGCCTCCCCGGCCCCTCCTTTCGCCCGTTTTGGAACCGCAGCACGCCACTGACTCTTTCCCCTCTCTTTCCCCCTCTGTCCGCAGTCGGAAACGGCCGCCGCAGCGGACCTCCGACGAGCCTCCGCCGTCGCATCTCGTCGCCGGCGAACCAGGGCTCCCCGCCGAGCCACACCACCACCGTTGCAACCGCAACACGACGCTGAACCCGACCCTGCCCTCCGTTGCCGTCGCCGTGGCCGGAGTCGACGCCGGTGAGCTCGCCGCCGCCGTGACCGCGGGGTTAGAGATGACAGGCGGGCCCCGCCTGTCATCCTCCCACCTCTCTTCCCTCCTCTGAGCCACTGACCCACGGGCCCCGCCCGTCAGGTTTGAAACCTGACGTGCGCGCGCGCTGGCTCCGTGCGGCCAGGCCGAGCCGTTTGGGCCGTGCACTGTGGCCACTTCTGGCCCAGTGCACAGGAACCCTTTTTCTTTTTCTTTTCTGTAAATGTTTTAAACATTTATGCAGAAAAGAATATTGATCCAAATTAATTATTTCCAACTCCTAAAATCTTGTAATATTCCAACCTATTTAATGGTACTACTTTCATTCAAATCCATGAAACTTTTCTGTACTGTTCAAATTTAAATTCAAATTTGAGCAGTATAACTCCTGTTCAAAAATCAATATGTCCTATTCTGTAACTCCAAAACTCCAACTAAGATTTTTCCCTATCTTAGAAAACTCTCTAGTATTTTACAAAAATGAGTTGACATTTTTCTGAGCACTTTGGTTTTTTTGTTTTATTTGTATTCTTATTTTTCTGTTATTATTATGCGACGTATAGATCCCGTACTTGACGAAGTTGCTGTGGAAGAAGTAGGAGAGGGACTAGAAGACTTTGAAGACCAAGCTAATCCAGGCAAGCAGCCCTTTGACCATGATACACTTGTTCCTCGTAACCCGTTGGTTTCCGATGCATGATGATTAGGGTTACGATGGTAACCTAGATGAACCACCACATGATGCATGCTTTATTGTTGATCTTGCTACATGCTAGATGGCATGCAATAGTTGGTCTTGATGCTCATATGATGCTTGTGTGATATGAACCCCCGTAGTGGAAACTTTGCATGAACCCATCGGGTGCCCCTAATGCCCGAGGGTGATGAAGTGTTAGGTCATCACTTGAGAAAGAAGTGATGTGCCGGTAATATCATGTGCATGGTGGAATGATGGATTAGATTTATGTGTGACTACCGTCCCAACCAAACATGTGCAACCACACTACCCCTTATGGGACGGGGCTTTATTGATTACTTAGGTCGATACTAGCATGGTGCCCGCATTACTAGTGACGGGAAGACTTGAGGTCTTTCCCGGGACGGGGTCGTGCTTGGATAGGCGGCCATGACTGTTTTCACAGGGCACCGGACACACCGTTGGTCCCTTCGGGTACGCGTGAACATTGAAATTTGGGCAAGTCCCGTGATCTATTGTTTGTACCCGAGGGCCGTGTGCCAACGAGTGGACTCTATGTTAGTGTCGTCTAAGGAAAGGTAATGACCGGGTGCTTACCCCGGGTACTTGAGGTACCGCGGGTCGTGGATGACACGGAAGTTCCCCGGATCTTGTGGGTAAAGTGCGCAACCTCTGCAGAGTGTAAAACTATTCGAATAGCCGTGTCCACGGTCATGGACAGTTGGGTGGTGCTACTTAAACTATGTCCAGAATTTTACTTCTTTGGTGATACATTGTGTGTGATGAGTCAAGATGGTGACATGACTCAGTGAGATGAATTATATTCATGTTGATGTCGGTAACCTGTCTTCGAGGTTACGCGAGGTTATTGATGCATAAGCTTGATGATATCATATTGTTCTAGCCTCTTGCTAGATCGCTCATTATTATTTCAAAATTGCATTGTTACTTGAACCACATCATGGGTTGCTTGCGAGTACATTCAAAGTACTCATTGGCTTGCCACTGGTTATTTAATTGGCCAGGCATGGAAGAGCAGGACTATGAGGAAGAGTTCTTTGGAGACGACCATGCGAACTAGGACGCTATCCCAGTCAGAATGCCTGTAGGGTTAAGGCAGATGGCATGGGTTCTACCCGTTTTACCGAAGACTTCCGCTACTTAAGATATTTGCTATTCAGCCCGTGAGGCTCAATCTATGTAAGACTTGGCCATAACGGCCTTAATTCGTGTAAGACCATTTGTATGGATGTAAGACTCTTGTTATTTCAGCTTCTGTGTGTTCAGTGAGCATTGATCTCTGGGATCACTGTACACGTGCATTCGGTGATCTCGACTTCCAAGTCGGGGTCCCCACATTACACCATGGTGTTCCAGGTGGCATGAGTAGTGAAACTATTTCACATTGTTTTTTACTAAAGGCCAAACTCGCTAACTCAAAATATTCTCCTCTACGATCATATCGTAGAAATTTTATTTTCTTGTTACGATGATTCTCTACTTCACTCTGAAATTCTTTGAACTTTTCAAATGTTTCAGACTCGTGTTTCATTAAGTAGATATACCCATATCTGCTCAAATCTTCAGTGAAGGTCAGAAAATAACGATACCCGCCACGAGCTTCAACACTCATTGGTCCACATACATCAGTATGTATGATTTCCAACAAATCTGTTGCTCGTTCCATAGTTCCGGAGAACGGAGTTTTAGTCATCTTACCCATGAGGCATGGTTCGCAAGCACCAAGTGATTCATAATCAAGTGATTCCAAAAGTCCATCATTATGGAGTTTCTTCATGCGTTTTACACCAATATGACCTAAACGGCAGTGCCACATATAAGTTGCACTATCATTATTATCCTTGCATCTTTTGGCTTCAATATTATGAATATGTGTATCACACGATCGAGATCCAACAAACCATTTTCATCGGGTGTATGACCATAGAAGGTTTTATTCATGTAAACAGAACAACAATTATTCTCTAACTTACATGAATAATCTTATTGCAATAAACATGATTAAATCATATTCATGCTCAACACAAACACCAAATAACAATTATTTAGGTTCAACACTAATCCCGAAAGTATAGGGAGTGTGTGATGATGATCATATCAATCTTGGAACTACTTCCAATACACATCGCCACTTCATCCTTTAACTAGTTTCTGTTCATTATGCAACTCCCATTTCGAGTTACTACTCTTTAGCAACTAAATCAGTATCAAATACCGAGGGGTTGCTATGAACACTAGTAAAATACACATCAATAATCTGTATATCAAATATACCTTTGTTCACTTTGCCATCCTTCTTATCCGCCAAGTATCTAGGGCAGTTCCACTTCCAGTGACCATTTCCTTTGCAGTAGAAGCACTTAGTTTCACGCTTGAGTTTTAGCATTGGGTTTCTTCACGGGAGTGACAACTTGCTTGTCATTCTTCTTGAAGTTCCCCTTTTAACCCTTTGCCCTTTACTTGAAACAAGTGGTCTTGTTAACCATCAACACTTGATGCTCTTTCTTGATTTCTACCTTCGCTGATTTCAGCATCGCGAAGAGCTCGGGAATTACTTTCGTCATCCCTTGCATATTATAGTTCATCACGAAGTTCTACTAACTTGGTGATAGTGACTAGAGAACTTTGTCAATTACTATTTTATCTGGAAGATTAACTCCCACTTGATTCAAGCAATTGCAGTACCCAGACAATCTGAGCACATGCTCACTGGTTGAGCTATTCTCCTCCATCTTGTAGGCAAAGTACTGTCAGAGGTCTCATACCTCTCGACACGGGCATGAGTATGAAATACTAATTTCAACTCTTGGAACATCTTATATGCTCCGTGGCGTTCAAAACGTTTTTGAAGTCCCGATTCTAAGCCGTAAAGTATGGTGCACTAAACTATCAAGTAGTCATCATATCGAGCTTTTGTCAAAATGTTCATAACGTCTGCATCTGCTCCTGCAATAGGTCTGTCACCTAGCGGTGCATCAAGGACATAATTCTTCTGTGCAGCAATGAGGATAATCCTCAGATCACGGAACAATTCCGCATCATTGCTACTAACATCTTTCAACTTAGTTTTCTCTAGGAACATATAAAATAAAATAAACGGGGAGCAACATTGCGAGCTATTGATCTATAACATAGATATGCTAATACTACCAGGACTAAGTTCATGATAAATTAAAGTTCAATTAATCATATTACTTAAGAACTCCCACTTAGATAGACATCCCTCTGGTCATCTAAATGATCACGTGATCCAAATCAACTAAACCATGTCCGATCATCACGTGAGATGGAGTAGTTTCTATGGTGAACATCTTATGTTGATCATATCTACTATATGATTCACGCTCGACCTTTCGGTCTCCAGTGTTCCGAGGCCATATCTGCATATGCTAGGCTCGTCAAGTTTAACCCGAGTATTCTGCGTGTGCAAAACTGGCTTACACCCGTTGTATTTGAACGTAGAGCTTATCACACCCGATCATCATGTGGTGTCTCGGCACGACAAACTTTCGCAACGGTGCATACTCAGGGAGAACACTTATACCTTGAAATTTAGTAAGGGATCATCTTATAATGCTACCGTCGATCTAAGCAAAATAAGAAGCATAATAAGATAAACATCACATGCAATCAAAATATGTGACATGATATGGCCATCATCATCTTGTGCTTTTGATCTCCATCTCCAAAGCACCGTCATGATCACCTTCGTCACCGGCGCGACACCTTGATCTCCATCGTAGCATCGTTGTCGTCTCGCCAACTATTGCTTCCTCAACTATCGCTACCGTTTAGTGATAAAGTAAAGCAATTACATGGCGATTGCATTTCATACAATAAAGCGACAACCATATGGCTCCTGCCAGTTGCCGATAACTTTACAAAAACATGATCATCTCATACAAAACCGTATAACTCATCATGTCTTGACCATATCACATCACAACATGCCCTGCAAAAACAAGTTCGACGTCCTCTACTTTGTTGTTGCAAGTTTTACGTGGCTGCTACGGGCTTAGCAAGAACCGTTCTTACCTACGCATACAAAACCACAACGATGTTTCGTCAAGTATGTGTTGTTTTAACCTTCACAAGGACCGGGCGTAGCCACACTTGATTCAGCTAAAGTGAGGGAGACAGACACCCGCCAGTCACCTTTAAGCAACGAGTGCTCGTAACGGTGAAACCAGTCTCGCGTAAGCGTACGCGTAAAGTCGGTCCGGGCCGCTTCATCTCACAATACCGCCGAAGCAAAGTATGACATGCTGGTAAGCAGTATGACTAGTATCGCCCACAACTCATTGTGTTCTACTCGTGCATATCATCTACGCATAGACCTGGCTCATGATGCCACTGTTGGGGAACGTAGTATTTTTAAAATTTTCCTACGATCACGCAAGATCTATCTACCAGATGCATAGCAACGAGAGGGAAGAGTGTGTCTACGTACCCTCGTAGACCGGGAGCGGAAGCGTCAAGTGACGCGGTTGATGTTGTCGAACTTCTTCGCGATCCAACTGATCAAGCACCGAACGTACGGCACCTCCGTGTTTAGCACACGTTCAGCTTGATGACGTCCCACGAGCTCTTGATCCAGTTGAGCTTCACGGGAGAGTTTCGTCAGCATGACGGCGTGGTGACGGATATGATGAGTTTACCGGCGCAGGGCTTCGCCTAAGCTCCGCGACGGTATGACCGAGGTGTGATTCTGTGGAGGGGGGCACCGCACACGGCTAAAACAATTCAACTTGTGTGTCTTTGGGTGCCCCCCTGCCACCGTATATAAAGGAGCAAGGGAGGGAGGCCGGCCGGCCCTTCCTGGTGCGGCTAGGGAAGGAGTCCTACTAGGAATAGGATTGCAATCCTATTCCTAGTAGGATTCACCAAAAGGAAGAAGGGGGAAAGGAATAGGAGAGGTGGCGCCCCCCCCCCCCAATCCTAGTCCAACTAGGAACCCTAGGTGGGGGTGCCGGCCAGCCCTATGGGCTGCCTCTCTCTTTCCCTTTAGGCCCACTATGGACCATCCCCTCTCGTAGGGGGTTTCGGTAACCCCCTCCGGCATTCCCGATAAATCCGAAACTTTTCTGGTATACTTCCGGTGTCCGAATATAGCCGTCCAATATATCAATCTTTATGTCTCGGACATTCCGAGACTCCTCGTCATGTCTGTGATCTCATCCGGGACTCCAAACTACCTTCGGTACATCAATACTCATAAACTCATAATACCGATCGTCATCAAACGTTAAGCGTGCGGACCCTACGGGTTCGAGAACTATGTAGACATGACCGAGACTCATCTCCGGTCAATAACCAATAGCGGAACCTGGATGTTCATATTGGCTCCTACATATTCTACGAAGATCTTTTATCGGTCAGAACCGCATAACAACATACGTTGTTCCTTTTGTCAAACGGTATGTTACTTGCCCGAGATTCGATCGTCATTATCTCTATACCTAGTTCAATCTCGTTACCGGCAAGTCTCTTTACTCGTTCCGTAACACATCATCTCGTGACTAACTCATTAGTCTTTTGCTTGCAAGGCTTATTGTGATGTGTGTTACCGAGAGGGCCCAGAGATACCTCTCCGACACTCGGAGTGACAAATCCTAATCTTGATCTATGCCAACACCACGAATACTTTCGGAGACACCTGTAGAGCATCTTTATGATCACCCAGTTACGTTGTGACGTTTGATAGCACACAAGGTGTTCCTACGGTATTCGGGAGTTGCATAATCTCATAGTCATAGGAACATGTATAAGTCATGAAGAAAGCAATAGCAGTTAAACTAAACGATCATAGTGCTATGCTAATGGATGGGTCTTGTCCATCACATCATTCTCCTAATGATGTGATCCCGTTGATCAAATGACAACTCATGTCTATGGTTAGGAAACATAACCATCTTTGATCAATGAGCTAGTCTAGTAGAGGCATACTAGCGACATACTGTTTTGTCTATGTATCCACACATGTATTAAGTTTCCGTTTAATACAATTCTAGCATGAATAAAAGACATTTATCATGATATAAGGAAATACAAATAATATCTTTATAATTGCCTCTAGGGCATATTTCCTTCAGTAATGATTGCTAAAGATCCTGAACTACCTACGAGGCAAACATAACCCCACCGTGTTCTCTTCTCAAAGTGAAAATAGACAGTCACGGTTACTCACACAGTTGTGTGTTTTACTTCGGATCCTCTGTCAAGTTTTCTACAACCGGACATTAAAAAATTCCAATCTGCCACATAACCGCAGGCACGGCTTCCGAAAGATCATAACCCTGCAGGGGTGTCCCAACTTAGGCCATCACAAGCTCTCACAATCAGCTGAAGTAATAATCATTATTACCCCTTATCTTAGGGAAATCCGATCAGGCTCGGTATCCTGATGCACAAGACATTTCGACAATGGTAAAACAAGTCCAACAAGACCACCCGGCGTGCCGACACCCTGATAGTAGACGCGTGTATCTCGTCTTAGGCCACGTCCGGATGAGCAATACGTACAACAACCGCAGACTCCAGATAACTGGGTGGCACCGCAAGTGGCTCTAGTTTGGGACCAACACCATCAGCACTGGCCCCCCTGTTATGTAGAATTAAGAACCCGGGGACATGACCCCCTATGCAATTAATTAATTAATTAAGTTGTTATTATGAGCAAATTAAAACCAATGTTGGGCCTTGCTGGAGGAGTTTTATTCAAAGACGAAGTGTCAAGGGGTCCCCATATACCCAACCGTTTAAGGAACGCAAAATCAAGGAACATAATGCCGGTTTATCGGCGCCTAAGGTGGCATGAGTAGAACAAAACACCGAGCAAAAGGCCAAGCCTTCCACCCATGCCCAGTATATAGGTGTGTTAATAATAATAATAGATATTGTGATATACCAACAACAAGTTCCAACATGGAACGATCTTCATCTTCACCTGCAACTAACAACGCTATAAGAGGGGCTGAGCAAGCGGGTAACATAGCCAAACAACGGTTTGCTAGGAAGGTTTCAAGAGTTAGAGGTTTCATGGAACAAGGAGAGGGGCTGACAATAATGATGGGTAGCGCGACATGTAGCGATAGCACCGAGACAACTAAGCATGGCAATGATAGTAAAGGTATCCAAGGTGATGGTCATCTTGCCTGGGATTCCGCAAGGAAGAAGAACGGGTCCATGAAGTAGTCGAACGGATCCTCAAAACTCCGGAACGAACCCAAAGCTAACAAGAGAAGCATACCGGAAAGAAGCAAACAACACGGTAAACACACAAACATAAACATGGCATATGATGCACATCCAAGTATGATGCATGTACGGTTTAAATATGCATGGCATGGCAAGGTGCACAAGCAATACTACAAGTTAAGCGGAGCTCAATATGCAACGCGTTGCATATTGACGAAACACGACATTATATATATATATATAGTTGACTCTCGTTTATTTACAAGACAAGATTAAATGTTTGTTAACATGGCAAGAGGTAAAGCAAAAATAGACTACCTATTTAGTCATTTTAAATGAGGCCGGAAATAACAACAACAATTCCGTAATCTCCTCATGTGCATATTTACGAATTTGGTACTGTACTGCCTATTACCACATTTTAAAGTTGTTAAACAGCAAAACAAAGTGCATCATGTTATTCTACACATTTTTCTACCCCATTTACATATAAAGTTTATTAAATTTGGAGCTACGGTTATTTAGTTATGAATTAAATCATTTTAGCTTGTTATTTACACAAATTAATGAAAACAGCAAGTTAAACATTTTTAAGAGGGGTGAAAGTGGCATATTATTAATGTACATAAAATTCTAAGCATTTTTCATATATAATGTTTTTGCATGAGATGCACAGTTGTGAAGTTATTATATGCATGAAGTTTGAGGTCTAAACTGTAAAACAGGTTATTCTCTGGAAATAGCAAAATCGTTGGACAGGGAAAAAAGGGAATGGGCTGAATCTGCTTGGCTCGGGGAGCTGCTCACATTGAGCATGTTGGCTTGTCGGTGGAGCAGAGCTGGGCCTCAGCGCTGGCTGGGCCTGGCACAGCGGGAGGGGGCGCTGGCCTGGCGATGCGGTTCGGGCGCGCTGGCGCTGCGGGTCGACGGGTGAATGGGCGAAGCAGGTCGTATCGTACGAAGCAGAGGATGCGGGCGCTCCTTCTCGCGGAGCAGAAGCAGGGCAGCGGCGGCTGGGCCGGCTGTGCCGAAGGGGATCGAGGCGGACGGCGTGGGCCTCCTCCGCTAGACAGGAAGCAGAGCAGCGGCGACAGCAGGGAGGTGGAGGTCGACGGCGCGGGGCATGGCGCGGGGTCTTGGGGTCGCGGTCAATGGTAACCGAGGCAGAGGTCGAGCGCTGCAAGCGCTGCTTGTCCTGAAGCAGGGGCGAAGGAGGTCGCCGGGGAGCTTGCAGGTCCGGCGGCTGGACTCCGGCGAGGGTCACGGCGACGAAGGGGCGCCGGCAGCCAGAGGTTCAGCGCGGACATGAGGTTCCAGGAAGGTTTCAGCTTGGAGCTCCATGAAGATGTAGTTGCTGGTGGAGCTCGTCCACGCCGGCGGACGTAGGCAACCGGGGCGGGGTCGTGGGCACGGGAGGAGGCCTTCGGGCGTTGGGAACGAGGCAGCGGGGAAAGGGGTGCGTCATGGAGCCGTGGAGATGCGACAACGCTGCGAGCTGGATCTGGGAAGATCCCGAGGAAGAGGATGATTGGGGTGGCGGCGGCGACGAGGAAGGATAGGACAAACTGCCTAGTTTTTAGGGGCTGATTTAGGGTTTCCACTATATATAGTGGTAGAGCTAGGCTAGAGGCTAGAATGACCCTCCGATTTAGATCAAACGGTCGAGATAATTAGGTTAGGGAGTCCAAATAATAAATCGAAGATGTTTTAGGGATGTTTGGGGATGATCCGGACACAACGGACACGACTGCTCGGATCGGGTTCGGGACAGTATCCGGACTAGGTTGTGAAGGTGGAAAAGTGGGTTGTGTAGAAGGCATCGGGCTGAGACGAGAGAAGAGAGAGAGAGGCCCGGCGGCAGTTTCAAAACACCGAAACGTCCGACGTTTATCCGGCTATAGTACCGCTATAAGTTTAACGGTTGGGCTATCAAACGAACTCCGAATGCGACGAAATTTGACAGGCGGTCTACCTACGCTATAATAAGACCGCACGCCAAGTTTCAACCCATTCCGAGAACATTTCCCGGCCACTTGTAAAATAAATATTCGGAGGTGCCGCGGGCGCGTGCGAGTGTGTCTAGACTCAGAACGGACAACAGAGAGAACTGGGGAACCCGAACAAATGCAAGTTTTGAATACATGCTGATGAAATGCACATGATGACATGACAAAGTGCAACACGCAAGCAAATGACATGGCAACGATGACGAATAACTGGCTGACACCTGGCGCATCGGTCTCGGGGCGTCACAACTCTCTCACACTAACAGAGGATCTCGACCCGAGATCCTAGAGATGGCACCGGGTAAAAATGGAAAAGAAGAGGTAAAACAAAGTTGCTTCTTTGACAAACAAGTTAAACCATGAAGCTTGAGAGGTTAAACAAGTTAAAGAAAGAATACAATGAAGATGAACGAAGATGAAAACAGTCCGTTAGGAAAGAGGAACAAGGAACGTTACGAGAACCTTGTAGGTTAAAAGGCATGAAACACGAGCTTACGAACCAAAAGACTGTGAAACTGCAATGGTATAGCCAAGGAATAAGAATGACATAATTTGGACAGCACTCCGCCTGAAAATGGAAGGAATTGAACAAGAACTTGAGAAGATGGGGTGATACTTGATGAAATCAACAACACACTGCCTCCGAAACAATTAAAAGAATGGCACAAGGTTAAGAAGGATTTCAGACAGCACTCCGGTTGAAAAGAGAGGCAAAACTTCATAAGAAGAGGGAACTTGAATGGAGAATACAACACTCCGATTAATGGATAAGCAAAGGAAAGAACATGATCTCGATAAAACAAGATGACGGTTTGGAGAGAGCAACATCACAATGCGTCCGGAATGAAAGAATAGCATAAAAATCATTGAAAGAAATGAACGGAGAAGAAAAATGACAACTTCTCCCACAAATGAATTAGAAAATCCTCCTTACGAAGAAGGATTGAACGAAGTTGTTGGAAATTCAACAACGAAAAGAATAAGTTTGTTGTGGGCTTATGGAAAACATCCCAAAGTTATGCGGTGACCATCGGCCACTAACGGAAAACAATTGCTTGCCTTGGTTCAATGATGAAGAGATGAAAAACTTCTTTCACCGAGAGTATAAATGAAGAATTTGGATCATTTATATGCACCATAATAGCAACAATCCTTAGGGGAAAGCTTTAGGTGAAATATAACCCAAATAACTCCAACATAGAGATTGAAGGGTTGAAAGATCTCTTGAATGAAGAAAATGATGGGTTTAAATATCTCATATCTGACAACTTGTGAATCATGAAACATAAAGGGAAATTGTCAAAATGACATACCACCATCTCAAACGATAAGGGAGCAAGAATTGCACTTCGAAATGCAAGAAGAAGAATGCTTGAGTTCCAACAAGAATCTTGATGAAGACTTCGGGGATGAATTAAATCATGCTGAACCACCATGAAGAACTCCGGTAATAAAGCATGAAAAGTGGAAGATGAAAAAAATAAGATTCAAGGCTTGCGATGAAATAGATGGAGCTTTGAAATGATATAATAGAAATAACTTGGAGCTCCGGAAAACAAGATGAACAACTTAGAACCGAGAATATGACATTATGAACAAGCTCCAGACAAAGGAATTAAATAACCTTGAAGGAATAAGAATAAGAATTATGTCATGCATATCCTTCACCAATTTAAATTGATGACAACCAAAGGATTTGGCGTACTACTTATTCTCGTTGGAAAGAATTAAAGAGAGATCTCGCACCAACTTGAGAAAGTATTCAACGAACCACCGGTAGGATTGGAAAGAGCAAATGAATTGATACCATACAACGAAAGAGTAATCTTGATTGAAACACCGTAAGAATTGAGACCGGGTGATGAAAGAGAATAAACCACCATGAAGAATTAGAAAAAATGAACGAAGACACATGAGGCAATCTTAGATACAAAAGAACGAATGGACCATGAGCAGAGTAAAGAATACTTGAATGATGCACCGGAAGAATATGGAGACGAACGGAGGGGCATTGATGAAGAATAGTTGGAGGACGAAGTTGAAAACTGAGAACGAAGAAATCTTTTGAAATGATGGCCTTCGGAGGATCACAATGGAAAGAATTCATGAAATGCTTCGGATGGTTATAAAAAGAATTCCCCACAATCAGAACAATAATGAGGATGGCATGAAGCTAGAACCACAACTCATCAAGAGAACGGGCCAAGATTTAAGAGAAACTATTCTCCGATCTTCAAATATTGAGAATGACAAGGAAAAACACCTTGAAGAATTGCGAGATACTCCGGAAGAATAAAAAGATGGAAGGTTTAACCAAACATGAAAAGAATTTGAAAGCGATCTGGGAGAAGGCATATGACTGATGGAATCCATACTTACGTCACACTTTGAAAAGAATTTGAGTATAACTCCAGAAAAATTAGAAGAGTCAAGTAAGATCCTGGGAAAAGACATGTGGGTTAGGGCCCACTCAAAAGAAATCACTGTTGAAAAATATTGCTTAAGAGATATTGCACCGGTTGAATTAAATGGCTTGAACAAGATAGCAACCTCAAAATAGTTTGAACGGATTAAGAATGGAATTATGAATCTTATGAGTTGTCTTGTACACTCCGGATAAGAATTAGAGAGAGTTGAATAAGCAAGAGAGACTTGCATAAGAAATTCCAACATGTGAAAAAAATGAAACAAGAGGAACAGATATGATCATGATCGAAGTTTGAATTTTAAGTCCACCGGAGAAGAAACGAGAATGGAGAATGATAAACTTGAAGCTCCTGAGCATCTTCACGAGAAAACACCGGATAAAGAAATTGAACGAAAAGAATGAAGAACATCACATGAATAAAAGGACACTAGATTAAGAATTCCAGCTCCATAAAGAAAAGGGTGGGAGGGTGGGGAAAACAAGACAACCTGGGATGAATGAAATAGACATCGTTGAGAAAAATTGAGAGTTGATCTTGCAAATGATGAAGAGATCGGATTAACTTGAAGAGAAGCATGCCAGTTGAAAAGATTTTAACATAGCAATCTCGATGATCAAGAAGGACTAGCACCCCCATAGAAATATGAGAACACCGCTTAGGAAAGATATGGAATCAACATTTGACATCGAAGCAACTCGAATACCAGAATGATAACAAAAACAAAGGATAGATATGTTGCATAGCTTAATGGTACAACACTTGTCGAGAAGCCACTTGGGAGAACAAAAGGTAAATAAAAACAAGAAGGAGCAGATAGAACAAATACAAGATAGAAGTTTCGTTCCACATATTCGTGCTGAAAGCTTATGGAACGTGTTACAAAAGGGTTTTGCAATCCCCGGATCAGCATAGCCAAGGACCCTTTAAGATGCAACTCCCGATCAGAACAAACACCCATAAAACTACTTCACTCAATGTAGAACCCCAAACTTCATATCACGCACTCGTTGGAAGAATACCTACGAACTACTAGATGAACCCACCTATTAATTTCCGAAAGTTTCCAGTTATGCAATCAGGTGTTGGGGATACAGGGGAAGCATCGCGCACTCAACTCTAATCCTACATCCAGCTGTATCCATCCTTCAACACATAACCAGTTATTTCCGGAGACCGTTTACCTCGAAACTTCGAAACGCATCTGCTATACAAGCTATGGCAATACTCCCGAACTACCTCCCCAGTACTGGGTGATGTCAGGGTTATCTTGCCACTAACTGCATAGGAGAGTTTTCGATGTCGGCCGTCTTAAGTATTCCAAAACTGCTGCGATATATTTGTGACGACAACACCTCGGAGCTCAACTCCCCGGGACACTGCCACAACCCCTAAATGACATGAGGCATCTAGAACAATGTTCTTGTCAGAAAGACATCGGAACAATCCAAACAATACTCGCGTGATCCTAAAACAATTAGTGAATTTTTGAGAGGAGAAGAGATAAGTAATCATCAGGAGTCCTCACCAGAGTGAAAAGTGATGAGGAGCAAAAGAAATCCTACTCTCCGATATATATATAGGACTCAAACCATTTTCATGTGTGTGCCTAGACTCAACCGTCAACGATTCGATCAATCAGTGGGGGCTTCTAGGTCAGAGAAGGCTCTGAATACCAACTTGTAATGCCCAGGATGGGATTATACCTCCTACGTGTCGAGGGACGACTTAAAGGTATAAGCCCACTCTAGAATGATCTTAAGTTTGGTATCTTTGCACGACTCATGTAAAAATAGGGATGAAATTGCAAAAGGATAGTTGGCTTACACTCGCCATGTCACACAATACATTACATATGCAAATCATCATCCAAAACATCACAGTCCGACTACGGACGAAGATCCAAATGAAAGATACCAAAAAATAAATAAACCACACAAGGTCTGAATCGCCCCTAGTAGAAGCCTCTACTGATCGTCGAAAAACGTCACACACGTACAGCCAAACTCTTCATCGAGCTCCCAATGAAGTTCTGAACCAACTCCTGCATTGATCTCAGCGGTACATGCATCTGGTGTTGTAGTAATCTGTGAGCCACAAAGGACTCAGCAATCCCATAACCATGGGTATCAAAACTAGCAAAGCTTAATGGGTAAGGAGAGGTTAAGTGGCGAGGTTGCAGCAGCGGCTAAGCAATATATGGTGGCTACCTTACGAGTACAAGAGTAAGATGAGCATCTACGCAAGCGGTCGCAAACTAGTAATGATCGCTAAAGATCCTGAACTACCTACGAGGCAAACATAACCCCACCGTGTTCTCTTCTCAAAGTGAAAAGAGACAGTCACGGTTACTCACACAATTGTGTGTTTTACTTCGGATCCTCTGTCAAGTTTTCTACAACCGGACATTAACAAATTCCAATCTGCCACATAACCGTGAGCACGGCTTTTGAAAGATCATAACCCTGCAGGGGTGTCACAACTTAGGCCATCACAAGCTCTCACGATCAGCTGAAGTAATAATAATTATTACCCTTATCTTAGGGAAATCCGATCAGGCTCGGTATCCCGGTGCACAAGACATTTCGACAATGGTAAAACAAGTCTAGCAAGACCTCCCGGCGTGCCGACACCCTGATAGTAGCCGCGCTTATCTCGTCTCAGGCCATGTCCGGATGAGCAATACATACAGCAACCGAAGACCCCAGATAACTGGGTGGCACCGCAAGTGGCTCTAGTTTGGGACCAACACCATCAGCACTGGCCCCCCTGTTATGTAGAATTAAGAACCCGGGGACATGACCCCCTATGCAATTAATTAATTAATTAAGTTGTTATTATGAGCAAATTAAAACCAACGTTGGCCCTTGCTGGAGGAGTTTTATTCGAAGACGAAGTGTCAAGGGGTCCCCATATACCCAACCGTGTAAGGAACGCAAAATCAAGGAACATAATGCCGGTTTATCGGCGCCTAAGGTGGCATGAGTGGAACAAAACACTGAGCAAAAGGCCAAGATTTCCACCCATGCCCAGTATATAGGTGTGTTAATAATAATAATATATATTGTGATATACCAACAACAAGTTCCAACATGGAACGATCTTCATCTTTACCTGCAACTAACAACGCTATAAGAGGGGTTGAGCAAGCGGGTAACATAGCCAATCAACGGTTTGCTAGGAAGGTTTCAAGAGTTAGAGGTTTCATGGCAACAAGGAGAGGGGCTGACAATAATGATGGGTAGCGCGACATGTAACGATAGCATCGAGACAACTAAGCATGGCAATGATAGTAAAGGTATCCAAGGTGATGGTCATCTTGCCTGGGATTCCGCAAGGAAGAAGAACGGGTCCATGAAGTAGTCGAACGGATCCTCACAACTCCGGAACGAACCCGAAGCTAACAAGAGAAGCATACCGAAAAGAAGCAAACAACACGGTAAACACACAAACATAAACATGGCATACGATGCACATCCAAGTATGATGCATGTCCGGTCTAAATATGCATGGCATGGCAAGGTGCACAAGGAATACTACAAGTTAAGCGGAGCTCAATATGCAACGAGTTGCATTTTGACGAAACACCACATTTTATATATATAGTTAACTCCCGTTTATTTACAAGACAAGATTAAATGTTTGTTAACATGGCAAGAGGTGAAGCAAAAACAAACTACCTATTAGTCATTTTAAATGAGGCCGGAAATAACAACAACAATTTCGGAAACTCCTCATGTGCATATTTATGAATTTGGTACTGTACTGCATATTACCACATTTTAAAGTTGTGAAACAGCAAAACAAAGTTTATTAAATTTGGAGCTACGGTTATTTAGCTATGAATTAAATAATTTTAGTATGTTATTTACACAAATTAATGAAAACAGCAAGTTAAACATTTTTAACAGGGGTGAAAGTGGCATATTATTAATGTACATAAAATTCTAAGCATTTTTCATATATAATGTTTTTGCATGAGATGCACAGTTGTGAAGTTATTATATGCATGAAGTTTGAGGGCTAAACTGTAAAACAGGTTATTCTCTGGAAATAGCAAAATCGTTGGACAAGGCAAAAAAAAGGGAATGGGCCGAATCTGCTGGGCTGGGGGAGCTGCTCACATTGGGCCTGTTGGCCTGTCGGTGGAGCAGAGCTGGGCCTCAGCGCTGGCTGGGCCTGGCGCAGCGGGAGGGGGCGCTGGCCTGGCGATGCGGTTCGGGCGCGCTGGCGCTGCGGGTCGACGGGTGAACGGGCGAAGCAAGTCGTATCGTACGAAGCAGAGGATGTGGGCGCTCCTTCTCGCGGAGCAGAAGCAGGGCAGCGGCAGCTGGGCCGGCTGCGCCGAAGGGGATCGAGGCGGACGGCGTGGTCCTCCTCCGCTAGACAGGAAGCAGAGCAGCGACGACAGCAGGGAGGTGGAGGTCGACGGTGCGGGGCTTGGCGCGGGGTCTTGGGGTCGCGGTCAACGGCGACTGAGGCAGAGGTCGAGCGCTGCGAGCGCTCCTTCTCCTGAAGCAGGGGCGAAGGAGGTCGCCGGGGAGCTTGCAGGTCCGGCGGTGGACTCCAGCGAGGGTCACGGCGAGGAAGGGGCGCCGACAGCCAGAGGTTTAGCGCGGACATGAGGTTCCAGGAAGGTTTCAGCTTGGAGCTCCATGAAGATGCAGTTGCTGGTGGAGCTCGTCCGTGGCGGCGGACGCAGGCCGGAGGGGCGGGGTCGTGGGCACGGGAGGAGGCCTTCGGGTGTTGGGAACGAGGCAGCGGGGAAAGGGGCGCGTCATGGAGGCGTGGAGAGGCGACAGCGCTGCGAGCTGGATCTGGGAAGATCCCGAGGAAGGGGATGATTGGGGTGGCGGCAGCGACGAGGAAGGATGGGACAAACTGCCTAGTTTTTAGGGATTGATTTAGGGTTTCCACTATATATAGTGGTAGAGCTAGGCTAGGGGCTAGAATGACCCTCCGATTTAGATCAAACGGTCGAGATAATTAGGTTAGGGAGTCCAAATAATAAATCGAAGATGTTTTAGGGATGTTTGGGGATGATCCGGACACAACGGACACGACTGCTCGGATCGGGTTCGGGACAGTATCCGGACTAGGTTGTGAAGGTGGAAAAGTGGGTTGTGTAGAAGGCATCGGGCTGAGACGAGAGAAGAGAGAGAGAGGCCCGGCGGCAGTTTTGGAAACACCGAAATGTCCGACGCTTATCCGGCTATAGTGCCGCTATAAATTTAACTGTTGGGCTATCAAACGAACTCCGAATGCGACGAAATTTGACAAGCGGTCTTCCTATGCTATAATAAGACCGCACGCCAAGTTTCAACCCATTCCGAGAACATTTCCCGGCCACTTATAAAATAAATATTCGGAGGTGCCATGGGCGCGTGCGAGTGTGTCTGGACTCAAAACGTACAACAGAGAGAACTGGGGAACCCGAACGAATGCAAGTTTTGAAAACATGCTGATGAAATGCACATGATGACATGACAAAGTGCAACACGCAAGAAAATGACATGGCAACGATGACGAATAACTGGCTGACACCTGGCGCATCGGTCTGGGGGCGCCACATTCCCCTTCAAAACTATTGGTTGCTAGAACCCTTATGCCCCTGACCACTTGATTTCCTGAAATCCTCGTGGATAATCTAGAAGGAGTACACCTTGCCAAACACTCACCCACCTCTTCTGAACACAAGATTGGCGACAACACAACAAGACGATGCCAACAGAAGATACATCCTCGAGGAATGAAGACATGAAGACCCAGAAGATGGTGACATCCTTGGCACTGCCCCAAGATGGTGCAACCTTAGCCTACGATGATCAGGGCACAGGGTGTGCAAGCTCATGATATACATCGCTAATAGAGTAATCATGTCACTATCGTTGTTGTGTTGGCAACCACCGGTGGATGAGAACCTCGCCATTTGGTCCTCCTCACTATAGTGAGCAGGAAAACGGTTCTCTTCGTCCCCAACTCTTGCTGTCGATGTTGTCATCAACGTAACCGACATGTTGAACCTTTACTATGCCTTGTTAATATCATTGCATAAGGATTGCCTACTTGGTACCCTCGACGCCCCAGAAGGCACAAGGGATCATCATGATCAAAGAGACAAGAGAAGACCAAGTCAACGCCAGCTACAAGGAGACACCGTCACCACATCATCTCATCACACGAGAAGTTGTTGAAGATTCTTCAGGCTCAACCCGGATCATTCATCAAACAACTGCAAGGGACATAGCAACACCCGAGGAAACTCAGAAGACTGCACGAGGCACCAGTCACGACTGCTGAGTCCGAGAACCCCTAGGGTAGGATGAGGTGTGTACCCCCTATGCGCAGTCGAGTCCGTATGATGGTTCGAATAGAACCATGATTGTGTGTTGCTTGCTTTTATTTGTTTGTGTTTTGATATAAGTCGCACTTTTGCCCTAGGCAACAAGTGCATGGCTATATCATCTTCCTTGCCTTGTTCCTTTTGTTTCGGCCTTTTTGCACCTGTTTGTTTGCACTTGCACTATAGAACCCCCTTTAGGCATCCCCCCCTCTATGATGCCCTTTCCCTCTCTTCTATCTCCTCAACTGAAGACCAACAATAGAAGAAGTACCAAGGATTCCAACTCGGCAACCAACTAACAATGAAGACTTCTGCTACAACGTTAACGACCAAGTGCAACCCCGTAGAATTATGTTTAACCCTCCAGACTAGAAACCCATTCCTAGACCCTTTGGGACTTCCCGAGATACTCCAGCACGAATCCTTAACCATGTGCCTAACCCATAGAATTACAAGAGAACCAGTTAAGCCTCTACAACCTTGCACAACACTGGGTTCGTAATGGAGCTAGTGGACACAGTGAGTGAGCACATTTTCATCCTAATATAGCACAAGAACTGAAGATGCCCTAGATAGACCAATTTGAGGATATAGGACAGATGATATGGTGACTTTATATCAATGACTTCGAGGGATTATCTGAGGGCTTGATGGATTGTGAGGTTTTCATGTTGGTGGGATCATGATTAGTAGAGTAGCATAACTTTCATCACCCTAGAGTAACTTGGATTTGCAGGGCAATTGTGATCGCAAGATGAAATTCTTGGAAGTATAAGGATTTGACTTGATCAGATGATATTGATGGGAGATAGTTGACATTACGATAATGACTTTGGGGAAGCATGTAGGAATTCTCGTTGGACATGAGATTTGGATTCGAGTAAGTGATTCTAGTCGAGTATAGATGTTGAGTTTGTCTACATGATTCGGAGTAAATTGGATTTAGACCGATGATCCTGATCATGATACCATGCTTCTTGGTGGACGATAAACTAGGAGATTGGATTATTTGTCGGAGTTGATTTGGGGATCTATATAATCATGACCTTGGAGTTTACTTGACCATGATGGTGGGAATTTGGTGGAATTAATATAAGAATGCATATCCCTTCCAAGTATTTGGGTATTATAGGGACTTGAGATCTTGCGGAACACCATAGACATCGGATTTGTAGAATTGTTGAATTATGTGGTGATTGATGGAAGTTACCGGGCTGTTGGAGTTGATCTATAGGAAGGAAACAAGACCTTGGAGTGGCATATGACATGTTTCCTTAGTATAGAGATGCATTATCTTGAACCTTGGAAGAATGAGGTGAGCACTTGGATTGTCGTGTTTAATTCAAGCTTAGCAGCTTGTATGCCTTACCCATGGATTCTTAGGGATAGCCATACATATGGTTTTTCGCGGACCGTAGACATGTATAATTTTGTTAGACCTCCTTTTGTGAGTCATGAGGATATGTATGGCATGGCTGGTGATCGAAGTTGACCTATGCGAGATGATGCTTTCGGTGGTATAAGGATTGCAGGACTAGGAAGAACTATTAGCATCTCAGAAACTGTGCTTAAGGATAAGATAATAAACGTTTAGGGGTGGGCATTCGGTTTATTTGGTTAATACGGTTTGGTTTATTCGGTTTTAAAAAAACCGTTTCTGTAAACTCTCCACCGAAATTATCAAAGAAAACATAACAACCGAACCTTATTTAGCAAAAAAAAAAATCGGTTCGGTTTATTCGGTTAACCGGAAAACCAAACTTTATAAATACATCTGTTGAACTAGCGTGTGACGGGCAGCCCAATGAAGCAATTTTCACACTAGCAGTTTGCGAGTATTGGAATTCTCCCACTACCATAGTACAAGTGTATTGCTATAGGAATGCATGAGCATGATGTCGAGTCATGAGGTATGAGTAACGAATTGATTACTAATTAATCGGCATGCAAATCAAATCTACGCTTGAAAAGAAACGTGCAGATCAAACCTCACAGGATTACTTCGCAGGATTCCAAGGTCGTAGGCGTGAGCGAACGGCCGGAGGTACGAGCGGCGCCGATCGGCCCTCACGTAATATTGAACTTGAGCGGCGGCGATGGCTAGGTCAACAAGATGTCCAGATTTTTTTGGAGCGGTGTCTCGCTTATTAACTGTGGGGAACTAGAGCCTGGTATTAGATGGGCCGACTTGGGCTGGTATACTAAATTAAACGAGGTGTTGCAAGTTATTTCGGGTTGTTCGGTGTGTACGGTTTCTCAACTCAGGAAACTGAGGCCACAGCCGAAAACCGAACTGTGAACAGTTTCCAAACCGCACCGATTCACCAAACACCGAAATAACCAATAATTCGGTTTAAACGGTTCGGTTTGGTGTCGGTTTTCGGTTTTCGGTTTTCGGTGTTAAAGTGCCAACCCCTATAAACGTTCACTCCCTCACTAGAATCCTTGAAACCCTTAAGCCCCACCAAGCCACAACATGGTCAGGTCCCGACCACAGCCTTGACTCTAAGTCAAGAAGACCATTGCCAATACTCAACGGAGACCACCATCAATACCCCAGCCTAACTCGCGTACCTCGTAGACTTCATGGAGTATTTGGACGAGTTGGGTGACATCATTATTTGATGGCCTACTTGTCTCCCCGAAGACAAAAGAAGACCCGTGCAGCTGGGTAGAAGACATTTGAAGACCGACATGTCAAGAAGGAAGAACTACACCGACCACCATCATCAAGAAATAAACTTCCGCGTCGAAGACCGGGCGAATCTGCAAACCACTCCTCTCGAAGGAAGCAAGCATTTCCATGTCGAATGGACGCTCACACCAAGATTTATCGACCTTCTTCAAGTTCACTGCAAGACGAGTAGTAGACAGCTACCAGCTAGACTTACCACCTGAGTTACCCACCGTGCACCAAATTTTCCACGAGACACAACTCTGGAAATACTTCTTACTTCCTAACTAGCCCGGTCCCTGCAAGGACATCGATCACCGAGCCCTTGACGTCAAGCCCAACCTAACCTATGCAAGAGACCCCTCAGCAACCTGCATCAAAGAGGGCAACGCGCGAGAAGACACACCACCAAGTACTTCAAGGATTCCATGGAGCGCCACTCACAAGCAGAACCAACAAGAAGAAGTGAAGACTACCCCATATCCAAGTTTTCGTGTTCCTTCCCACACCTAGTCTGGGAATCTCGGGGACGAGATTCTTGTAAGGGGGTAGGTCTGTCACACCCTGATTTTCATGCCACAACACTTAAGCTAATAATCATGCTAAAAATGTGGTTTGACAAAAACTTTTGAGTGTTTTGGACTTTGCTTGATTTCATTTTTTTGTCTGCTGTTTGCCAGTGCTCTAAAAATCAAGTAAATCCTCCAACTCTTATACTTCATATCCTTGATCCAAAACCTTTTCCCAATGATCATGCCATGTGTATAGACCAGTATAGTATTTTCTTATAAAAATATTTTGGCCAAATAGTATTTTCTAAAATTAGTTTTCCAAAAACCACTGAATTGAGGTTTGTGCTGCAAGTACCATATTTAGGGTGTGAAAAATCTTTCAAAAAGTATATTTGAATCCTATTAGGAATAGGACTCCCTTAAACCACAAAATTATAATTTTAAAAGTTATTTTTATATTTTATTTAAATGCTTTTTCCTTAGGCCAGAAATGGTCTTTATTAGGTAAAAATAATTTAACTGTTTCAAAACTATTTGCCAAAATTCAGAGAGACTCCTAGGACATATATTGTCCATATATAAGAGTTTCAACACATGGTCATGTTCAAAATATTGGGCAAATCCTTCCAAAACCCTTTCTGGATATTTCAAGCGTTTGAAATATTTACAAAGGAAATATTCTCCAAAAATTCCATGGAAATTCTATCATGTCAAATATGACATACTTGATGATCTAACAAAGCCTCATGCCTTGAAGATCAAGAAAACATCATCTAATTCCCTCAAAACCATTTCTGTCCATTTTGAGCTTTGAGCAACTTTACATTGCCAAACTTGTCCAAATGCTCTCAAACTGGGTGCACATGCTAAAATGGTCTAATTATGCAACTAGACCAAATGGCACAAGTATTGGAGAAGCATAACTTGATCTAAGTGCCCCAAAACCTTTCTGACCAGATCCAAATTTGAACAACTCTACATTGCCAACTTTTTACTTGGGGCCTCAAATTTTGTGGACATCCTCACAACCCCAAATGATGACACTACACCAAGTGGTGCATCAAGTAGAGATGATTTTCTTAACTTAATCTTGGAAAATCCATTTCTGTTGATTTCTAGGGTTTACAAAAGTTGCATTGGCAGCTTTGCCCAAATGAGCTCAAATTTGGTGGAAGGGCCTAAATGTATGTGCCATTTCATCCTGTTAAGTCTCATGTCATTTGGGCTCCATTTGCATGCCCAAAACATCATCAAACACCTTCTGGCACTTTGCCAAAATCACCTTTTTGATCCACTTCCACGACTCCCCCTTGCCTCAAGTTTTTACCACAACTGCTCCTAGTCACCCTCTACCTCCAGGAACTCCTTCCCCTCCTCGGATCAATGATTGAGGGAGGGTAAAACCTCACTTTACCCCTCTGGACAACACCATTCACCCTCTCTCTCAACCCCTCCTTCCCTCCAGAGGATTACTAGAGCATCCAATGCATCTTCCCCATTCTTTACACCTCCCTAAAGCCAGTAGACAAGCTTGGGCATGCCCAACTGCCAATGGCATGCCCTGGCATGCCAAAACGGCGCTCTAGAGCGCGCTACAGTGCTCTGGCGCACTGTAGCCGCCCCCCATCCCGATGCCCCGACCACCTCGGCTGTCCCCCGCACGCCAGCAGGACCACCTCGACGTCCGGGACACGCCTAGCTGGTCGCCCCCTCCTCCTTCTCCCTCCTGTTGCTGTACTCGCACGCGCGCTGGCCGCCCGCAAGCTCCAGTGGCTGGCTTCACACGCGCGGCCCCTCTGGCGCATCCCCGCTCCTTCTCTCCCTTCCTAAGGGCGTAGACTACCCCCACAAACTCCTCGGACACACCCACGCGCGCCCCATGGCTTGCAGCGTCGGCAACTAGCTCGCCAGCGCACGAGTCCTGGGTGGACCGTCGCCCACCTATTTAAAGGCCACCCCCCGAGCCCCTCGCTGCTCCTTTGGCTCTCCCTCTCTCCCGTACGCCCCCTAGGCCAACCAAGTACTCCTCCCGTGCCCCCTTTCAACTCCACGGCCGGGAACCTTGCCGCCGACCACCGCTCAAATTCGAGCTCTCCCTAGCCTCTCCTTCGCCCCTACCTACTCCAGAGCCCCCTCACCACCACCACTGACTCGCCTCACACTCCACTTCGTCCTTCCCCCGCCTGTGTCGCCATGCCCAACACCGCCGACGCCATCCTCCGCCGTGGCCGATGGAGCGCTCGCTTTTGGGCGTCCCCATGGTCATGGCACACCTCGACGGATGCGGCAGATCCCGTGGAGCACGCCAGTGGCCAGAACAGCGGAAACGGCGACCTGTGGCGCCGGCCAGCCGCCGTTGAAGCCGCCCATGTCTCTGCTCTGTTCGAGCGGGAGGTGGGGGATGAACCCGACAGTCGGGCCCCACCTGTCGGCCGGCCAGAGTGCCTGAGCCACTGACGAGAGGGCCCCGCCCCGTTTAAGTGGAGACGGACTCCGTCGCTGCCACCTTCACCTCAGGGAAGCGTATTCCCTAGAGTACGCCTCCTGCATCGTCAGCCCGAGCACAGCCAAGCCACTAGGCCGGCCCACGAACTATCTGTCGCCGTGTGCGCAGTATAAGGGTATAACCCTTTTCCCTTTTCTTTTTCTTTTCCAGTCAACTTCAAAAATCCATAATTAAATCAAATGTATTCCAAATTTGATGATTCAAATTTCTAGGAGTTTCTAAAATCATAATCTACCTGTTGGTGCAACATGCACATTTTTCCATAGACCTTTTCTTCACAAATATTATCAAAATGTCATTTTTCTATTTCTGTGATAAACTTTAGAAAATTACATAGAGCTCAAATTTGATCCAAATGCAATGGTTCAAATTCCTATATGCTTCTAAGTTCATAGCTTGGTTTATGAACATTTCTATTAATACTTTCTGTACCCCACAAAATAATGGCCTATTTCTTCATATTTGTCAACTTTGCGAAATCCTAGGAAATTCATTTGAACTCCAAATCCAGTAAAACCAACTCCTAGATTCTTATAAAATCATGATTTGTTAAATGGGTGCCTTTGCTCATTTTTCAAAAATATATTTCTATACACTTCTTTCAAATCCATAAACCACTTGATTCCATCATACTGAAATGTTCCAAACTATCCATTGATCCAATACCTATGAAAACACCTTGGTCATTTCTCATATGACCAGAGGTATCCTAGAAAAGTCCAACTCCTATTTTTAGAGCACTTTTATTTTTGCCTTGTCGTGTTGCTTATTATGATTGTTTCCATCGTTAGTTGACGAAATAAACGGAGTACTTGGAGATGGACCAGAAGGTTTGAAGACTCGGAAGGACAAGGCAAGCAGCCCTTTGACCATGTTCGAGAAACCTTTTTATGCATGTCTCATAGCACCTTATTATCAATGCATCGGAATCATGTTGAGGTGGTGACCACTTTGGTTGGTGCCTTCGTTACTTTACTATTGAAACTTGCATCAAGCATGACCCACCTTCCTATGAGGGTTATGTAATGCCCAGGATGGGATTATACCTCCTACGTGTCGAGGCACGACTTAAAGGTATAAGCCCATTCTAGAATGATCTCAAGTTTGGTATCTTTGCACGACTCATGTAAAAATAGGGATGAAATTGCAAAAGGATAGTTGGCTTACACTCGCCACGTCACACAATGCATTACATAAGCAAATCATCATCCAAATAACATCATAGTCCGACTACGGACGAAGATCCAAATAAAAGATACCAAAAACATAAAGCCACTGGTCCGAATCACCCCTAGTAGAAACCACTACTGATCGTCGAAAACGTCACATACATACGGCTACGCTCTTCATTGAACTCCCACTAAAGTTCTGATCCATCTCCCGCATCGTTCTCGACTGAACCTACAACTGGTGTTGTAGTAATTGTGAGCCACGAGGACTCAGCAATCCCATAACCATGGGTATCAAGACTAGCAAAGCTTTATGGGTATGGAGAAGGGTAGTGGTGAGGTTGCAGCAGCGGCTAAGCATAATATGGTGGCTAACTTACTAGTACAAGAATAAGATGAGCATCTATGCAAACGGTCGCAAACTAGTAGTGATCGCTAAAGATCCTGAACTACCTACGAGTCAAACATAACCCCACCGTATTCTCTTCTCAAAGTGAAAAGAGACAGTCACGGTTACTCACACGGTTGTGTGTTTTACTTCGGATCCTCTGTCAAGTTTTCTACAACCGGACATTAACAAATTCCAATCTGCCACATAACCGCAGGCACGGCTTTCGAAAGATCATAACCCTGCAGGGGTGTCCCAACTTAGCCCATCACAAGCTCTCACGATCAGCTGAAGTAATAATAATTATTACCCCTTATCTTAGAGAAATCCGATCAGGCTCGGTATCCCAGTGCACAAGACATTTCGACAATGGTAAAACAAGTCCAGCAAGACCTCCCGGCGTGCCGACACCCTGATAGTAGCCGCGCGTATCTCGTCTCCGGCCACGTCCGGATAGGTGCTCCTATGGGTTATACCAGATACCTCGAGTTTCCCCGTGGCGGCCCCGCAGTCTCCCCGTTTGGGACCAACACCATCAGCACTGGCCCCCCTGTTATGTAGAATTAAGAACCCGGGGACATGACCCCCTATGCAATTAATTAATTAAGTTTTTTATTATGTTGCAAATTAAAACCAATGTTGGGCCTTGCTGGAGGAGTTTTATTCAAAGACGAACTGTCAAGGGGTCCCCATATACCCAACCGTGTAAGGAACGCAAAATCAAGGAACATAATGCCGGTTTATCGGCTCCTAAGGTGGCATGAGTGGAACAAAACACCGAGGAAAAGGCCAAGCCTTCCACCCATGCCCAGTATATAGATGTGTTAATATATTTAAGAAGTATTGTGATATACCAACAACAAGTTCCAACATGGAACAATCTTCATCTTCACCTGCATCTAACAACGCTATAAGAGGGGTTGAGCAAGCGGGTAACATAGCCAAACAAAGGTTTGCTAGGAAGGTGTCAAAAATTAGAGGTTTCATGGCAACAAGGAGAGGGGCTGACAATAATGATGGGTAGCGCGACATGTAACGATAGCATCGAGACACTAAGCATGGCAATGATAGTAAAGGTATCCAAGGGAATGGTCATCTTGCCTGGGATTTCGCAAGGAAGAAGAAAAAGTCCATGAAGTAGACGGAGCAACATAGCCGAGCCAATCCTCACAACTCCGGAACGGAACCGAAGCTAACAAGAGAAACAACCGGAAAGAAGCAAACAACACGGTAAACACACAAGCATAAACATGGCATACGATGCACATCCAAGTATGATGCATGTCCGGTTTAAATATGCATGTCATGGCAAGGTGCACAAACAATACTACACGTTAAGAGGAGCTCAATATGCAACGAGTTGCATACTGACGAAACACCACATGTTATTTATTTAGTTGACTCTCGTTTACTTACAAGACAAGGTTAAATGTTCGTTAACATGGCAAGAGGTGAAGCAAAAACAAACTACCTATTTAGTCATTTTAAATGAGGCCGGAACAACAAACAACAATTCCGGAAAATCCCCACATGCATATAATGATTTTGGTACTGTTCTGCCTATTACCACATTTTAATGTTGTTAAACAGCAAAACAAATTAATGCAAACAGCAAGTTAAACAAATTAATGCAAACAGCAAAACACATTTTCCACCCCATTTACATATAAAGTTTATTAAATTTGGAGCTATGGTTATTTAGTTATGAATTAAATCATTTTAGCATGTTATTTACACAAATTAATGCAAACAGCAAGTTAAACATTTTTAACAGGGGTGAAAGTGGCATATTATGAAACTAGACAAAATTCTGAGCATTTTACATATATAAAGTTTTTACATGTGATGCACTATTTGTGAGTTACTAAATGCATGAACTAGAGGGACTTTACTGTAAATATGCAATTTCTGGATTATTACAAAAATCTCAAGATCAGGAAAAAAAGATTGGGCCAAAACTGGCAGGCTGGGCTGCTCACATTGGGCCTGTTGGCCTGTCGGTGGAGCAGAGCTGGGCCTCAGCGCTGACTGGGCCTGGCGCAGCGGGAGGGGGCGCTCGCCTGGCGATGCGGTTCGGGCGCGCTGGCGCTGCGGGTCGACGGGTGAACGGGCGAGGCGCTGTCGTCGTTCTCGTTTGAAGCAGAGGCTCGACAGCAGGGACTCGGTGCTGCGGGTCTCCGGCAACGGCAGGGCACAGAGGTGAGGGGCGGCCGGATCCGAGGCCAGGGCGGCCGGATCCAGGCTTGGGGCATCCCGTTCTTGTAGGACTCGTGGCCGCAGGCGGGCGGAGAGCTAAGGCCATGGCAGCGGTGGCCTGGTTCAGAGAGAGAGAGAGATGTGAGCGGAGGGAGTAGAAAGAGGAGGGAAGGCGAGGAGCTGGACGAGGTGCTGTAGGCCGAGTCGACGGCACGGTCCTGTTGGCGATGCTCGTCGGCGGAGTGAACTTCGGTGGTGTCGCGGCTTGCCGCGTGCGAAGGACGGGCGAGGAAGGAGGGGAGCAGGCAGGTTGGGGCCTCGGGCGCTTGAGCGGTGGCGGCCACGGTCAGGAGCGTGAGGGCGGAGTCGGGGCAGGATGGGTGGATCGAGGGGAGGAGGCTGGCTGCGACGGGATTTGGGCAGGTGGATGGCTGCAGCTATCTGGTTGAGTGGAGATGGATCGGGAGAGATCCCGAGGTGGAAGAGGACTGGCGGCGGCGGGTGAGGGGATTTGCTAGATGGGACAAGCCCCTAGGATCTAGGGTTAAACTGATATATATAGCAGAGGAATTAGTGTAGGGCTACCTCGTCCCTACGATTATAATTGGACGGACGAGAAAAATAGACTAGGGAGTCCAAATAAGAAAACAAAGATGTTTTAGGGATGTTTGGGGATGATCCGGACCCATCAGTACTGACAGACCGGTTCGGGTTTCGGGAAGTCTCGGGCGTGCGGTCGAGAGGGTAAAAGTGGGCTGGTTAGCGGGCTGTGTAGAAGGCATCGGGCTGAGACGAGAGAAGAGAGAGAGTGGCCCGGCGGCAGTTTCGAAACACCGAAACGTCCGACATTTAAACCGGCGACTAGTGCCGCTATATATAACGGTTGGGCTATCGAACGAGCTCCGAATGCGGTGAAAATTGGCAGGCGGCATGTCTACACTATAATAAGACCACACGCCAAGTTTCAACCCATTCCGAGAACGTTTTCCGGTCACTAAAATAAATAAATATTCGAAGGTGCCGCGGGCGCGTGCAAGTGTGTCTGGGTTCAGAACTGACAACGGAGAGGACGGGCGGACTCGGACGGATGCAAGTTTTAAAACATGCTGATGAAATGCACATGATGACAAGGCAAAGTGCAACACGTAAGCAAATGACATGGCAACGACGATGAATAACTGGCTGACACCTGGCGCATCGGTCTCTGGGCGTCACAGGTTATGTGGGTGGGAGTAGATAGGTTGCTATAGTAGTGGCTACGCAAATGGGACGGGAATATGCATGGTGATGGAGGCAGAGTACTTTCAAAAGACTTTTCGAAAACCCCGTCGGGTTCCATTTATGCCCAAGGGAGATGATGAGTTGGGTAGCCACTTGATGACGAAGTGGTGTACCGAGGCAAGTGTGTGTGTTGTTTTGAAAGCGGATTGGTTTAAGTTGCGATCGTTATTCCAACCTTACATGCGCAACCACTCTACCCTTATATGGGAAAGGGCATTATTGATTACCTAGGTCGATACTAGCATGGTGCCCGCATTACTAGTGACGGGGGTGACATGAGGTCACTCCCGGGACGGGGTCGTGCTTAGATAGGCGGCCATGACTGTTTTCACAGGGCACCGAACACACCGTTGGTACCCCGTGTCAATGGTATGTGATGAATATGGGAGCAAGGCTCCACAATTTTTAAGACGTGAAATGTGGGCACGGGGGCTGCTACCAATCGAGTGGACTCCATGTTAGTGTCGTCTAGGGAAAGATAGTGATCGGGTGCTTACCCCGGGTACTTGAGGTACCGCGGGTCGTGGATGACACGGACGTTCCCCGGATCTAGTGGGCAAAGTGTGCAACCTCTGCAGAGTGTAAAACTATTCGAATAGCCGTGTCCACGGTCAAGGACAGTTGGGTAACCGCTCTTGGGCTACGTCCAATGTTTGCGAAACCTGGTGTGTGTGTGTGTGAGGAAACAACGCGGTTCAGTGATATTGATGATGTGATTCTTGAGGAAGTCACAATGAGCATGAGCATGAGTTGATTACAACTCTTCCTCGATATTGATGTCTGTAACCTCCTGATACTTGTTGCGGACGCATGCATGCCCTTGTTTTACGTTGATCATACTTGCATATGAAAAATTAGCTTTCCCCAAAACTGCCAATTTAGCAGTAGAGCCTTGCATAATTATTCTGTCATCACACTTGGGTTACTTGCGAGTACATTCAAAAGTACTCATTGGCTTGCCACTGGTTATTTTATTGGCTAGTCATGAGAGAGCAGGATATGATGGAGATTTCTTGGTGATGAACATGCCAGCTTGGATGCTTCCCAGTCAGAATGCCTGTAGGGTTAAGGCAGATGGCATGGGTCCATGTTGTTATTGAAAATTTCCGCTGCGATGATTTATAATTCAAGACTTGACCATTATGGTCACAATTTGTGTAAAACGGTATGTATGGATGTAAGACTCTTGTTATTCAGCTTCTGTGTGTTCAGTGAGCATTGATCTCTGGGATCACTATACACGTGCATTCGGTGATCACGACTTATGAGTCGGGGTCCCCACAGTAAGTGACCATAAAGGGATTGACAACCCCTTATCGCATTGGCTGCGAAGTTCTTATTAGTTTGTGCAGGTGCGAGGGACTCGCGAGTGGTCTCCTACTGGATTGATACCTTGGTTCTCAAAAACTGAGGGAAATACTTACGCTACTGTGCTGCATCTTCCTTTCCTCTTCGAGGGAATACAACGCAAGCTCAAGAAGTAGCAAGGGGGAAAGGCAAGCTCAACATGTTGGATGATCCATGACGATATACTTTATTTCGGATATAAGAAAACATAACCCATTATGCTGTCTACCTTGTCCAACATCAACTCTTTAGCATGCCATATTTTAATGAGTGCTCACAATCATAAAAGATGTCCACGATAGTATATTTGTATGTGAAACCTCTCTTTCTTTAGTACTTCCTATTAATTGCAACAATGACCAAAGCTATGTTTGTCAACTCTCAACAACTTTATTCATCATACTCTTTATATGTGAAGTCATTACTTCCCATAAGATCAATATGATCTCTTTGATACTTTTTATATTTTTCTTTTACTCTATCATGACCAAAGTGAGGAAATCAAGCCCTTGACTCAACACTAATCTTTATTATATAGCTCACGGACTTGATTACAAAGGGTAAAGATCATAAAGCAAAAGCTCACAACTAGATCATACTAACTTTATTCTACTAGATCAAGATACTACCAAAAGGATCATACTAAGAAAAACGGTAAAGATAGGAGTGATGGTGATACGATACCGGGGTCACTCCCCCAAGCTTGGCAGTTGCCAAGGGGGGTGCACATACCCATATGATTATGTCCCCTTCTTTGGAGGTGGTGATGATGGAGTTGTTGATTATGGAGGCTTGTTGTCCACCTTCCAAGGCATGGGCGCACCATTGTAGAAGGATGATCGAGTCTCCGGGATACTCAAATCTGCAGCCAAACTCATCTTCTTGAATCTATATTCATACTCACAGTTTTGGTTTTGCAGGTCATAAATCTGGGCTTGGAGATGTTCGATTTTCTCTTGGAGATTGGAGATGGCTTCCCCGAAGATCCTTGAGTCTAGCTTGAGGTTGGCGAGCTCCGAGATCATCATGTGGTTGGCGTTGAGTTCTCGTTCCACCATACCTTGGCACTTGAAAACTTGCTGCTCCATTGCTTCGAGCCTTGTCTCAACGCTTCCGGTCCTCCTTGGCCCCTCAACATCGCGAATGTGCAGCACCCCCTCATGCAACTCCATGGTTTGAGGATGATGCAGCACCTCCGCAAGGTAGGGGTTGATGACCTTCTCGAAGAACTTGTCCTTAGGGGTGTTGGAAGACGCCATGATGATCTAGATCGTACCACATACCTCTTCCTTTTCGGAGTCTGAATCATTCTGGAAAGTGTCCCTTATGTATTCCTCTGGGGTTACGATTTCATTAACATTGGTTTCAACATTTATAGGGTTACCTGAGAAATAATGTTCGATTCTTTGACCGTTCACCTCCTTCGGATTTGTGACTTCGAAGTTGTTGATTTTTATAGCACCGAAACGATAGACCTCCTCGATAACATAAGGTCCTTCCCACTTAGAGAGAAGTTTTCTTGCAAAAAATCTTAAATGAGAGTTGTATAGCAATACATAATCACCTACATTAAACTCATGCTTTTGTATCCATTTGTCATGCCATCTTTTAACTTTTTCTTTAAACAGCTTGGCATTCTCATATGCATGGGTTCTCCATTCATCAAGAGAGCTAATGTCAAATAACCTCTTCTCACTGGTAAGTTTGAAATCATAATTGAGCTCTTTAATAGCCCAATATTCCTTATGTTCTAGCTCAAGAGGTAAGTGACAAGCTTTTCCATAAACCATATTTTATGGAGACATACCCATAGGATTTTTGTATGCAGTTCTATAGGCCCATAATGCATCATCAAGTTTCTTGGACCAATTCTTTCTAGACCTATTAACTGTCCTTTGCAAAATTAATTTCAACTCTCTATTACTTAGTTCTACTTGACCACTAGTCTATGGGTGATAAGGGGATGCATTCTATGATTTACATCATACTTAGCAAGCATTTTACGGAAAGCACCATGAATAAAGTGTGAACCACCATTAGTCATTTGGTATCTAGGGACTCCAAACCTCGGAAAAATAACTTCTTTAAGCATCTTAATAGAGGTGTTATGATCAGCACTACTAGTTGGAATAGCTTCTACCCACTTAGTAACGTAATCAACAGCAACTAGAATATGCGTGTACCTATTAGAGGAAGGAAACGGTCCCATATAATCAAAGCCCCAAACATCAAATGGTTCAATAACAAGTGAATAATTCATAGGCATTTCTTGACGTCTACTAATACTACCAATTCTTTGAGATTCATCACAAGATAAGACAAACTTACGGGCATGCTTGAAGAGAGTAGGCCAATAAAACCCAGATTGCAATACCTTATGTGCAGTTCTATCTCCAGCATGGTGTCCTCCATAAGCTTCGGAGTGGCACTTGCATAGGATCTATTCCTGTTCATGCTCAGGTACAAACGTCTAATAATACCATCTACTCCTTCTTTATAAAGATGTGAGTCATCCCAGAAGTAACGTCTCAAATCATAGAAGAACTTTTTCTTTTGCTGGTATGTGAAGCTAGGAGGTATAAACTTAGCAACAATATAATTAGCATAATCAGTCTACCATGGAGCAGTACGAGAAATATTTATGACAGCTAATTGCTCATCAGGAAATCTATAATCAATAGGTTGTGGGTCATCAAGTATATTCTCTAGCCTAGACAAGTTATCTGCAACGAGGTTCTCAGCTCCCTTTCTATCAATAATATGCAAGTCAAATTCTTGCAGCAAGAGAACCCATCTAATAAGTCTAGGTTTAGCATCTTTCTTTTCCAGCAGGTATTTGATAGCAGCATGATCAGTGTGAATAGTTACTTTAGAATCAACAATATAAGGTCTAAACTTATCACAAGCAAATACAACTGCTAAAAATTCTTTCTCGGTAGTAGCATAATTTCTTTGGGCACTGTCTAGGGTTCTAATAGCATATTGGATAACATTCTATTTCTTATCAACTCTTTGCCCAACAACAGCACCTACAACATAATCACTAGCATCACACATAATCTCAAAGGGTAAATTCCAATCAGGAGGCTGGACAATAGGTGCAGAGATCAATGCTTTCTTAAGTATTTCAAATGCTTCTAAACAATCATCATCAAAGACAAAAGGAATATCTTTTTGCAAGAGAATAGTCAGAGGCCTGGAGATTTTGGAGAAGTCCTTAATGAACCTCCTATAAAACCCGGCATGACCAAGGAAACTTCGTATACCTTTAATGTCCTTGGGGCATGTCATCTTTTCAATAGCATCAACTTTAGCCTTGTCAACTTCAATACCTCTTTCAGAAATTTTATGTCCCAAGACAATACCTTCATTAAACATAAAGTGACACTTCTCCCAATTCAGGACAAGATTAGTGTCTTCATATCTCTGCAAAACTTGATCAAGGTTGCTTAAGCAATCATCAAAAGAAGTTCCGTAAACGGAAAAATCATCCATGAAAATGTCAACAATCTTTTCACAAAAATCAGAGAATATAGCCATCATGCATCTTTGAAAGGTAGCAGGTGCATTACATAAACCAAAAGGCATACGTCTATAAGCAAAGGTACCGAAAGGACAAGTAAAAGTGGTCTTTTCTTGATCCCCTTTTGACACAGGTATTTGAGATAAACAAGAATAACCATCTAGAAAGAAAAAGTGAGTATGTTTGGATAACCTTTCTAGCATTTGATCAATAAAAGGCAAGGGGTAATGATCTTTCTTACTAGCTTTATTTAATTTACAAAAATCAATTACCATCCTATAACCTGTAACAATTCTTTGTGGGATCAATTTATCTTTATCATTTGGAACAACAGTCATGCCTCCCTTCTTAGGGACACAATGGACAGGACTTACCCACTGGCAATCAGCAATTGGATAGGTAATACCTGCCTCTAGAAGCTTTAATATTTCTTTCCTTACCACTTCTTTCATCTTAGGATTCAACTGTCGTTGATGATCAATAACCGGTTTAGCGTTTTCTTCCAATTTTATCTTGTGTTGGCATAAAGTGGGACTGATGCCCTTATGATCATCCAGAGTATATCCAATAGCAGCACAGTGCTTCTTCAGAGTTTTCAATAGTTTTTCTTCTTCCTGCTCTGAAAGGTTAACACTAATAATAACAAGATATATCTTCTTTTCATCAAGATAAACATACTTAAGATTATCAGGTAAAGGTTTAAGTTCAAACACGGGATCACCCTTGGGTGGGGGAGGATCCCCTAGGATTTCAATAGGCAAGTTATTTTTCAATACGGGTCCCTGATTAAAGAATATTTCATATATTTCTCTTCTCTCATTCATATGCATATCATTTTCATGATCTAGCAAATATTGTTCTAAAGGATCATTAGGAGGCACAGCAATAAAAGCAAGACCAATAATTTCACCCTTACTAGGTAATTCTTTATCGAGGGGTTGTCTACGGAATTTAGCAAAATTAAAATCATGAGACAGATCCCCCAAACCAACAGTAACAATATCTTTCATGCAGTCTATCTTAGCATTAATAGTATTCAAGAAGGGTCTACCAAATATAATGGGACAAAAATCATCATGTGGGGAACTAAGAATAAGAAAGTCAGCAGGATATTTGACTTTCCCACACAAGACGTCAACATCTCTAACAATCCCCACTTGTGAAATAATTTCTCTATTAGCAAGCTTGATACTGACATCAATCCCTTCTAACTCAACAGGTGCAATATCATGCATATTTTCTTGATATAGGGAATGAGGGACTATACTTGCACTAGCGCCTACGTCACATAAACCATGATAGAAATGATCTCCTATTTTAACAGAGATAACAGGCAAGCCTACAACAGGTCTATGTTTACTCCTAGCACCGGGTTTGGCTATTCTAGCAGCTTCCTCCTGGAGGTAAATAACATGTCCATCTGAATCTTCAACCAAGAGATCTTTAACCATAGCAATGCCAGGTTCAACTTTAATTTGCTCAGAGGGTGTAGGTGTTCTAGTACTACTCTTACGAACCACAGTTGAAGCTTTAGCTGAAGGAAATATGCCCTAGAGGCAATAATAAAGATGTTATTTGTATTTCCTTATATATCATGTTAAATGTCTTTTATTCATTCTAGAATTGTATTAACCGGAAACTTAGTACATGTGTGAATACATAGACAAAACATAATGTCCCTAGTACGCCTCTACTAGACTAGCTCATTGATCAAAGATGGTTATGTTTCCTAACCATAGACATGAGTTGTCATTTGATCAACGAGATCACATCATTAGGAGAATGATGTGATGGACAAGACCCATCCGTTAGCTTAGCACTATGATCGTTTAGTTTTACTGCTATTGCTTTCTCCATGACTTATACATGATCCTATGATTATGAGATTATGCAACTCCCGAATACCGGAGGAACACCTTGTGTGCTATCAAACGTCACAACGTAACTGGGTGATTATAAAGATGCTCTACAGGTGTCTCCGAAGGTATTCGTGGTGTTGGCATAGATCAAGAATAGGATTTGTCACTTCGAATGTCGGAGAGGTATCTCTAGGCCCTCTCGGTAATACACATCATAATAAGCCTTGCAAGCATATGACTAATGAGTTAGTCATGAGATGATGTATTACGGAACGAGTAAAGAGACTTGCCGGTAACGAGATTGAACTAGGTATTGAGATATCGACGATCGAATCTCGGGCAAGTAACATACCGATGACCAAAGGAACAACGTATGTTGTTATGCGGTTTGACCGATAAAGATCTTCGTAGAATATGTAGGAGCCAATATGAGCATCCGGGTTTTGATTGACCGGAGATGAGTCTAGGTCATGTCTATATAGTACTCGAACCCGTAGGGTCCGCACGCTTAACGTTCGATGACGATCGGTATTATGAGTATATGTGTTTTGATGTACCGAAGGTAGTTCGGAGTCCCAGATGAGATCGAGTACATGACGAGGAGTCTCGAAATGGTCGAGACGTAAAGATTGATATATTGGACGACTATATTCGGACATTGGAAAGGTTCCGAGTGATTCGGGTATTTTTCGGAGTACCGAAGAGTTACGGGAATTCGCCGGGGAGTATATGAGCCTTATTGGGCTTTAGGGGAAAGAGAGCGAGGTGGCTGCCCCCCCCCCCAAGGCTTAGTCCGAATTGGACTAGTGTGACGCCCCCGATTTGACCGTACACTAATCATGCACGCAAATGTGTACGACCAAGATCAAGGACTCACTGGAAGATATCACAACACAACTCTAGACACAAATTAAAATAATACAAGCTTTATGTTACAAGCCAGGGGCCTCGAGGGCTCGAATACATAAGCTCGAATACACAAGAGTCAGCGGAAGCAATAATATCTGAGTACAGACATAAGTTAAACAAGTTTGCTTTAAGAAGGCTAGCACAAAACATCAACGATCGAAAAGGCAAGGCCTCCTGCCTGGGACCTCCTAACTACTCCTGGTCGTCGACGGTCTTCACTTAGTTGTAGCCTTTGTCGGGGTAGTAGCCGTCGTCAAGTGTGGCGTCTGGCTCCTGGACTCCACCATCTGGTTGCATCAACCAGCAAGAAGAAAGAAGGGGGAAAAGGGGGAGCAAAGCAACCGTGAGTACTCATCCAAAGTACTCGCAAGCAAGGATCTACACTACATATGCATCGGTATCAATGAAAGGGGGTATCTGTGGACTAAGCTGCAGAATGCCAGAATAAGAGGGGGAGAAGCTAGTCCTATCGAAGACTAGCATCTTCTGGAAACCACCGTCTTGCAACAAGAGGGGGAAGTAGAGTAGTATATCATAAGTCATATTTATGTTGTTGTTCCAACACTCCGGGATCCTTTCTCGACTCCCGAAGCAATATATCCAAACAATGCCTCAGCATCCAGTTCTAGTTGTAGCGATCGGGATACAACTCCACGTGTCCGTTACCGTAGGACAGGCTATCGATAGATGTTTTCTTCCCTGCAGGGGTGCACCAACTTACCCAACACGCTTGCTTAACTCCGGCCGGACACACCATCAGGTCATGCCCGCCCTCGGCCAAACAATACGCCGCAACCCGACCTAGGCTTAATAGAGAGGTCATGCACGCCGGACTAAACCCTATGCCCCCAGGGGTCATGGGCCAATCGCCCCGGGAACTCCTGCACGTTGCGTGGGCGGCCGATGAGCAGACCTGGGCAACCTCCTTAAAAGGTAGGTGCTTACGCAGTCCAACCCGGCGCGCGCCGCTCAGTTGCAATGACGCCAGTTAAGCTTCGGCTGATGCATACGACGCAGAACGCCCATACTATGCCCACGTGATGGTTAGTGCTATCAGGCCAGAGGCCCCTCGGATCAAATATCCAAACCGTTTAGTGTCTTGGGAACGCGCGGTAACGAGCAGAGACTCACGAAAGATGTGACCCCATCGCCCCGTCTCGAGAACTTGCGGCAAGGGCGAGTGCCCGGCCACGCCTCGTATTATCTCGCGGGCACCTTCCAGGTCAACCCGACTACACATCACTCGCAATTAAGCTCGCGCGGGTACCCCTCAGGGTCGACCCGTCTTTAGTAACCAGGTTCAGGGTAAAGTCATAGTAACCAAAGTAACTGTGTGTCTGACACCAAAGGAAAACCTGAGGAAATCACCCTCGATGGAATTCCACCTGATGTCTATCGTCAAGGTGAACGAAAGAGGAGTCACCCTCGAGGTCCACTCTTGAGGAGTTACATGACAGTGTCGTTATCGGGAGTGGAGAAAGAGGAATCACCCTCGATGACCACAACCGATGAACTAACCTACAAGGTTAACATCAGAAGTACTGATGAGGTCTCACCCTCGGCACTCGATAGTAACCCAGTAGTGTCAAGCAACTAAGGGGAAAGTGATGTGCGGTGCCGGGTCCTGGTCTTCGATCCCGTTGATCGGGTCTTCTGATAATCCAGCGGGGCAGTCGGGACAAGGTAGGGGGTCACTGGTGGGTCTCTAACCAGCCTATACTAAGCAGTTTAGTATAAACATGTAAGGTATGAAAGCAGTAACAACAACAGGCTATGCATCATAATAGGGTCATACAGAAAAGCAGTAGCAGTTCTAATGCAAGCATAAGAGAGAAGAGAATGGGCGATATCGGAATGATCAAAGGGGGTTGGCTTGCCTGATTGCTTTGGCAAGAAGGAGGGGTCGTCAACACCGTAGTCGATCACCGGGGCATCATCTGTCTCGGGGTCTACCGGAGAGAAGAGGGGGAAGAAACAATAAATACAAAGCATACAGATGCAATAAAGAAGCACGGCAAGTTAACACGAATTGCTAGGGTGTTCTAATGCGGTGCTACACGATACCGGCGAAGGAGGGTAACATCCGGAAAAGTATCCCCGATGTTTCACGTTTTCGGACAGGTGTATCGGAGGGGGGAAGTTGCAGGTTCACTATGCTAGGGATGTGTGGCGAATGAACGGACAGCGTATTCGAATTCGTCTCGTCGTTCTGAGCGATTTTCATATATAAAACATTTTCATCCGAGTTACAGATTATTTTATATGCTTTTCCAAAGTTTTAGCATTTTTAGGAATTTATTTAATTAATTTAAATTAACATTATCCAGAATAGTAAGTGATGACGTCAGCATGATGTCAGGGTGATGTCAGCGGGGTCAACAGTCAACTTTGACTGGTCAAAGGGCAGTGGGGCCCATTGTCATTGACTAATTTAATTAATCAGGTTTAATTAGACTAACGTGTAATTAGTTTAATTAAACATAATTAATTAGCGTTAATTATCAGGATTAATTAATTTAATTATTAATTAATTAATTATATATTTTATTATTATTATTATTTTTTAAAACTTTTTTTTTGGGTGGGGGCTAGGCCCACCTGTCATAGGCCCATGGGGGGGGGGCTAACGGGCGCTAGCGCTAGCGGGGCTACGGGCGATGGAGCCCGTCCCGTGAGCGAGGGAACTGGACGGGGCGGGGCCGAGCGGAGCCCCCAGGGCGCACGGCGAGCAGAGCTCGAGCCCGAGGGCGTGCGGGCCCCGGGCGGCGGCCACGCAGGGCGCCGGCGAGGGCGAGGCCAGACTGGCCAGGGGGCGGAGGCGGCAGTGGAACGGCGGCGGCCTGGCTCGGCCGGCAGGCGCGGTGATAAGCAGGAGCAACGGCGGGAGTGCGGCTGCTGTGGGGAAGCAGGACGGGGCGAGGAGGCCGGAGGCGGGGCGCGGCCAGGGACGGACGCCGGCTGGCCGGCGCGGCGGGAGCGCGTGCGCCGGCGAGGGGAGGCGCGATGCCTGCAGTGGCCGCGCGGCAAGGCACGGGATGGCGCAGGGGCGCGCGTGAGCGCGGCCAGCGCGCGGCGCGGCGGTCGGAGCGGAGCAAGGCCAGGGCGGCGGCTTCTGCGATGAAGACGAGCGACGGCAGAGCAGACGCCAGCGTGGAGCGAAGCGGGGAGGAGGAGCGCTGAGCGCTGAGTCCGGCGGCAGGTCATGGTGGTGGCGAGGGGACGCGGGGCCGTGGGGAGGCGTCGGGGTCTGGTGGCAGCGGCGTAGAATGGCGAGCGTGCGAGAAGGCGACCTACGGCGACCGGAGCACAGGGGAACGGAGCGAGGGCAGACGAGGCCTCACCGGGGCCCTGTAGTTGTGCAAGAGTCGGCTCGGGGAGGAGCCGGGGATGCGGTTGGCGACGTTGGTGGACGAGGTGAGGCAGAGGCCTCCTGGCGGGCGACGTACGACGAATGAAGGCCTAGGAAGCAACGGCGGGGAGGAGGTCCGGCGACGGGGCGGTTGGCGTCGGGGCACAAGGTTTGGCCCGATCTGGATCAGATCGAGAGGGGTGAGGGAGATATTTGTGCGAGAGGAAGCTGACGAGGCCGAGGAGGGAGGGTCACGTTGTTCTTATCCCCTCCGGGGCAATGCCGATGACGTGGTGCGGCGGGGACGCGTGGGAGGAGCCCCGGTCGAGTGAACAGGGAAGGAGGAGGACGACCGTGGAGGTGAGCTGCGGGGTTGGGCCGCCCAAATGGCTAAGGTCTAGGGGCAGTGGGCCTTTCTCTCTTTTTGTTTACCTATTCTTTTCTTTGCTTCTGCCTTTTATTTACTAAATGAATTTAGTGGAGTATGAAAACTGGCACACAAACATTAGGCAGTGTGTTGAGCTAGAACACCAAGTTACAATTTATCTGGAGTACTTTAGATACTTGTTTAAATTTGAAATTGCTCAAATGAATGTTGTTGGATCTGTTTTAAAATGATTGAGGGAATTTTAAGCATCCAAATAATGTTGGTCCAAAATCAATATTCATTATGGATTATTTGGCACATGATGAACAATTAGTTTCCATGTTTGGAAAAATTGAATTTCACTCAGAATTTGAAATTGAATTCAACAGGAATTCGAAAGAGATAAGAGACAAAGATGAGAATCACTTGTTTTAGCAAAATGATTAGGTTAACCCCAAGGGTTACTGTAGCATGATTACACCGGGGTGTTACAACTCTCCTCCTCTAAAAGAAATTCTCGTCCCGAGAATTAAGAGGTAGAAGGAAAAAGGTCGGGATACTCTGCCCGAAGATTATCCTCGCGTTCCCAAGTGGCTTCACCTTCAGAATGATTTGACCACTGCACCTTGAGGAACTTGGTAACTTTCCGGCGGGTTCGACGTTCAGCTTCTTCAAGAATGCGGATCGGATGCTCTTTGTAAGTGAGATCATCTTGAACTTCAATCAATTCCGGATCCACTTCACGTTCCGGATCCTTGAAGCAACGACGAAGTTGCGACACGTGGAAGACGTCATGAACGTGAGAGAACTGAGGTGGCAACTCCAGTTGATAAGCCACCAGTCCACGACGGGCGAGAATGCGGAAGGGACCAATGTAGCGCGGAGCTAGCTTGCCCTTGACACCAAATCGATGGGTGCCTCTCAAAGGAGTGACACGCAGATAAGCTTGTTCACCAGGTTGATAAGTTGAACCCCAGTGTTTCCGGTCATAGTTGCTCTTTTGGCGAGACTGGGCCGCCTTGAGATTATCCCGGACAATGCGAACCTGCTCTTCAGCTTGTTGAATAATGTCCGGACCAATGAGCGTCCGTTCCCCAGTTTCTGACCAATTCAGAGGGGTTCGGCACTTACGTCCATAAAGCACTTCGAAGGGTGCCATCTTCAAGCTGGCTTGATAACTGTTATTATAAGAGAACTCCGCATAAGGGAGAGATTCTTCCCACTTCTTGCCGAAAGAAATAACACAAGCCCGAAGCATGTCTTCAAGAATTTGATTGACTCGCTCGACTTGGCCTTGGGATTGGGGATGATAAGCAGTGCTCCAGGTAATATGAGTTCCCATTGCCTCTTGGAAACTATCCCAGAACTTCGAAGTAAAAATACTGCCACGGTCTGAACTGATCTCCTTCGGAATGCCGTGGAGTGACACAATTCTGGAGATATACAAGTTTGCTAATTGACTAGCAGTGATTGTCTCCTTGACTGGCAGAAAGTGAGCAACCTTCGAGAATTGGTCGATGACGACAAAGATAGCATCATTACCTTTCTGAGACTTAGGAAGGCCAGTGACAAAGTCCATCTGAATCTTATCCCACTTCCATTCAGGAATCGGAAGTGGTTGTAGAAGTCCAGCTGGTTTCTGATGTTCAGCTTTGACGCGACGACAAACGTCACATTCTTCGATATACCGAGCAATGTCTTGCTTCATGTTAGACCACCAGTACTTCTGACGGATGTCTAGATACATCTTAGTACTTCCCGGATGAATAGAGAGAGGGGTGTCATGTGCTTCTTTCATCACCTTCTCAGTCATAAGCTCGAAGCGGGGTACCACTATGCGATCTTTGAAGTACAAGGTCCCATCTTCAGCAAGTGAGAAATCTCTGGATTTCTCTAAGGCAAGATCCTTTTTCATTATATCAACGTGAGCATCTTTGGCTTGAGCAGACTTAATTGCTTTCAATAGAGTTGGTTCCAGGACAAGGTTATTCAGAGAACCCTGTGGAACTAGTTGAAGGTTCAGCTTGCAGAGCTCTTCGTACAGGCAGGGTTGAGCTTTATGAACCATGTGGTTATTGCAATAAGACTTGCGGCTCAGGGCATCAGCCATGACATTAGCCTTGCCTGGGGTATAGGAAATACCCACGTTATAATCTGCTATAGCCTCCATCCATCTCTGCTGACGGAGGTTCAGATCTGGCTGAGTAAACAGATACTTCAGACTCTGATGATCGGTGAAGATCTCGCAACGATTACCGAGAAGGTAATGTCGCCACAGCTTCAAAGAATAAATAACCGCTGCAAGCTCGAGGTCATGAACCGGGTAGTTTTCTTCATGAGAACGCACTTGATGAGAGGCATAAGCAATCACCCTGCGCTCTTGCATTAGGACACAGCCTAATCCTTGACGTGAAGCATCGCAATATATGACGAAATCCTTCTGAGAATCCGGAGGAGCAAGCACTGGGGCAGAAGTTAGCTTGTCCTTGAGAGCCTGGAAACTTTCCTGACATTTTTCTGTCCATTCAAACTTAACGCCCTTGTGAAGCAGGTTAGTCAATGGCTTGGCGATCTTGGAAAAGTTCTCAACGAAACGACGGCAGTAGCTGGCGAGTCCGAGAAAGCTTCTGACTTGCTTGACATTCTTGGGAGGGGTCCAGTCAAGAATAGCCTGAACTCGCTCTGGGTTAACGGCAATACCATCCTTGGAGATCACATGACCAAGGTAGGTTACTTCGGGTAGCCAGAATTCACACTTAGAATACTTGGCATATAGCTGATGCTCTCGAAGCTTTTCCAGGATAAGACGAAGATGTTCAGCATGTTCTTCTTTATTCTTCGAATATACCAGGATATCATCCAGATATACCACGACGAACTTGTCGAGGTAATCCATGAATATATAGTTCATCAGACGAGAGAATGTCGCTGGAGCATTGGTCAAACCGAAGGACATGACGGTGTACTCGTAAGAACCATAACGAGTGACAAATGCGGTCTTTGGAATATCCTCTTCACGAACACGGATCTGGTGGTAACCCAACCTCAAGTCGAGTTTAGAGAAAACTGATGAACCAGCCAGTTGATCATACAGATCATTGATCCGAGGAAGCGGATATTTGTTCTGAATTGTAGCTTGGTTGATAGGACGGTAGTCTTGGACCAAACGGTTCGTGCCATCCTTCTTCTTCACAAAGAGAGAAGGTGCTCCCCAAGCAGAGGAACTTGGACGAATGAATCCACTGCGAAGAGACTTGTCGATTTCCTCCTTAAGTTCAAGGAGCTCATGAGGTGGCATCTTGTAAGGTCGTTTGGCGATAGGAACGGTGCTTGGTTTCAAGTCGATGACAAATTCAACAGCCCGTGTAGGAGGTATGCCTGGGAGTTCTTCGGGAAAGACATCTTGGAAATCCCGAACGACTGGAATCTCCTCAATGCCCTCAAGAGGTGCTGCGTTCAACGCATTCAAGGCATAAAGTCGTGCCTCGGCATTTTGAACAACTTGAGCATGGTAGCTTACTATCTCATTCGATGGATGTAGGAGATGAACGACTTTGGTGGCGCAAACGATAGAGGCAGTATGTGCTTTCAACCATTCCATTCCCAGAATGAGATCAATATTAGAAGACTCCAATATAATGGGAGAAACATGGAATTCCAACCCTTCAATTTCAACGGGGACGTCGCAACCAATCATGGTGGTTCGACACTGACCCGCAGGGGTGCGTACCACTATCGGAGTGTTCATGGGCTCGCATCGGATGTCGTGTGCGTAAGCAAAATTTTCTGACATGAATGAATGTGATGCTCCTGAATCGAATAACACAGAAGCCGGTACTGAGTTCACGAGAAGAGTACCCATCACAGTAGCAGGCTGGTCTTGAGCTTCATTCAGGTCAACGTGGTTAGCCTGACCACGACCATAAGGTTTGGCATTTTTATTGCGGGGCTGATTGTTACCATGACCAGCAGAAGGAAGAACAAGTTGATTCTGATTCTGAGGACATTTCCTAGAACGGTGACCCGGAAGGCCACACTTGAAGCATAGACCATCCTTGGGGTTGGAAGCAGGTGCTCGGGGCGGTGCAGTCTGAATAGGCTGCCTCGGCGGTGGGGGAGGCAGACGAGGTGCAACATAGGACTGTCTTGGTGCAGGTGCAGTTGGACGATACATGCTGTGGGGGATCCAAATCCGACGCTTCTGTGAGGACGGGCCCGAAGATGAGCCAGCATCACGACTGCGCCTGAGGGACCCCTGGTGTTCCTGAAGACCAGTCTCAACCTGAATAGCCTTGTTCACCAACGTGGCGAAGTCGGCAAAGTCATGAGCGAGAAGTGCTAGCTTGATATTAGGGTGAAGTCCATCACGAAACTTTTCTTGCCTGCGAGCATCAGTAGCAATGTCTTCTTCAGCGTAGCGGGATAAGTCCAAGAATTCTCGCTGATAAGCATCTACAGACTTGCTGCCTTGGATGAGGTTGCGGAACTCTCGCTTCTTCCTGTCCATGATTCCCCGAGGAATGAAGCGGGCACGGAAGGCGGCTTGGAAATCCGGCCAAGTGATGACCGTTCCAGCAGGTAGGGTACGCCTGTGGCTGTCCCACCATTGAGCAGCGGGGCCCTTCAGATAGTATGCCGCGAAGGTGACATAGTTGGCAGGGGCTACACCAGCAGACTCTAGCTCGAAAGCGATGTCACGGAGCCAGTCATCAGCATCCAGTGGTTGAGTTGAGCTGCGGTAGACGACAGGGTTTAGTTGCGCAAAGTCTTGCAGAGTTACTGGGGGTGGCTGCTGATTCATATTTGGGCGAGGAAATTGAGCCATCACTCCTTCCATGAACTGGCGATTCAGCTCAAACTGTTGCATCATTCCTGCCACGAATTCGGGCGGTGGTGGAGCGCTGCCACCACGGCCACGACCACCTGGTCTAACCATCCTGCTAACATGTAACAGGGGTAGTTCAGCATTGAGCATTTGCAAAGACAAAGAATTATTCATTATCTAACATGTAGAATGAACGAGGTTCGACGGGTACCACATAGTAGTCGGGCAGACAGAATGGGGTACTTATTCAAAATACTAACCTAAGGAATAACTATGGCTTATCCAACTTTGGGGTAAATGTGGTCACGGGATCTTAAGGTTAGAGTTAGTAAATTCGTTTAACCTGAATAGAAGAGAGTTCAGAGTCCCAGAGTAAAGACGAGGAGTAAAAGATCCTAATACCACCCAATTGGCGACGTGGGCCCGTAAGCCACACAGCCATGTTAGTAAAACAATTTTTCAAAGACTAGACTCAACTTCGGCCAAGGAGTTGGAAAGGGGGTTCCTACAGGCAGTCGGCTCTGATACCAACTTGTGACGCCCCCGATTTGACCGTACACTAATCATGCACGCAAATGTGTACGACCAAGATCAAGGACTCACTGGAAGATATCACAACACAACTCTAGACACAAATTAAAATAATACAAGCTTTATGTTACAAGCCAGGGGCCTCGAGGGCTCGAATACATAAGCTCGAATACACAAGAGTCAGCGGAAGCAATAATATCTGAGTACAGACATAAGTTAAACAAGTTTGCTTTAAGAAGGCTAGCACAAAACATCAACGATCGAAAAGGCAAGGCCTCCTGCCTGGGACCTCCTAACTACTCCTGGTCGTCGACGGTCTTCACTTAGTTGTAGCCTTTGTCGGGGTAGTAGCCGTCGTCAAGTGTGGCGTCTGGCTCCTGGACTCCACCATCTGGTTGCATCAACCAGCAAGAAGAAAGAAGGGGGAAAAGGGGGAGCAAAGCAACCGTGAGTACTCATCCAAAGTACTCGCAAGCAAGGATCTACACTACATATGCATCGGTATCAATGAAAGGGGGGTATCTGTGGACTAAGCTGCAGAATGCCAGAATAAGAGGGGGAGAAGCTAGTCCTATCGAAGACTAGCATCTTCTGGAAACCACCGTCTTGCAACAAGAGGGGGAAGTAGAGTAGTATATCATAAGTCATATTTATGTTGTTGTTCCAACACTCCGGGATCCTTTCTCGACTCCCGAAGCAATATATCCAAACAATGCCTCAGCATCCAGTTCTAGTTGTAGCGATCGGGATACAACTCCAAGTGTCCGTTACCGTAGGACAGGCTATCGATAGATGTTTTCTTCCCTGCAGGGGTGCACCAACTTACCCAACACGCTTGCTTAACTCCGGCCGGACACACCATCAGGTCATGCCCGCCCTCGGCCAAACAATACGCCGCAACCCGACCTAGGCTTAATAGAGAGGTCATGCACGCCGGACTAAACCCTATGCCCCCAGGGGTCATGGGCCAATCGCCCCGGGAACTCCTGCACGTTGCGTGGGCGGCCGGTGAGCAGACCTGGGCAACCTCCTTAAAAGGTAGGTGCTTACGCAGTCCAACCCGGCGCGCGCCGCTCAGTTGCAATGACGTCAGTTAAGCTTCGGCTGATGCATACGACGCAGAACGCCCATACTATGCCCACGTGATGGTTAGTGCTATCAGGCCAGAGGCCCCTCGGATCAAATATCCAAACCGTTTAGTGTCTTGGGAACGCGCGGTAACGAGCAGAGACTCACGAAAGATGTGACCCCATCGCCCCGTCTCGAGAACTTGCGGCAAGGGCGAGTGCCCGGCCACGCCTCGTATTATCTCGCGGGCACCTTCCAGGTCAACCTGACTACACATCACTCGCAATTAAGCTCGCGCGGGTACCCCTCAGGGTCGACCCGTCTTTAGTAACCAGGTTCAGGGTAAAGTCATAGTAACCAAAGTAACTATGTGTCTGACACCAAAGGAAAACCTGAGGAAATCACCCTCGATGGAATTCCACCTGATGTCTATCGTCAAGGTGAACGAAAGAGGAGTCACCCTCGAGGTCCACTCTTGAGGAGTTACATGACAGTGTCGTTATCGAGAGTGGAGAAAGAGGAATCACCCTCGATGACCACAACCGATGAACTAACCTACAAGGTTAACATCAGAAGTACTGATGAGGTCTCACCCTCGGCACTCGATAGTAACCCAGTAGTGTCAAGCAACTAAGGGGAAAGTGATGTGCGGTGCCGGGTCCTGGTCTTCGATCCCGTTGATCGGGTCTTCTGATAATCCAGCGGGGCAGTCGGGACAAGGTAGGGGGTCACTGGTGGGTCTCTAACCAGCCTATACTAAGCAGTTTAGTATAAACATGTAAGGTATGAAAGCAGTAACAACAACAGGCTATGCATCATAATAGGGTCATACAGAAAAGCAGTAGCAGTTCTAATGCAAGCATAAGAGAGAAGAGAATGGGCGATATCGGAATGATCAAAGGGGGTTGGCTTGCCTGATGGCTTTGGCAAGAAGGAGGGGTCGTCAACACCGTAGTCGATCACCGGGGCATCATCTGTCTCGGGGTCTACCGGAGAGAAGAGGGGGAAGAAACAATAAATACAAAGCATACAGATGCAATAAAGAAGCACGGCAAGTTAACACGCAGTGCTAGGGTGTTCTAACGCGGTGCTACACGATACCGGTGAAGGAGGGTAACATCCGGAAAAGTATCCCCGATGTTTCACGTTTTCGGACAGGTGTATCGGAGGGGGGAAGTTGCAGGTTCACTATGCTAGGGATGTGTGGCGAATGAACGGACAGCATATTCGAATTCGTCTCGTCGTTCTGAGCGATTTTCATATATAAAACATTTTCATCCGAGTTACAGATTATTTTATATGCTTTTCCAAAGTTTTAGCATTTTTAGGAATTTATTTAATTAATTTAAATTAACATTATCCAGAATAGTAAGTGATGACGTCAGCATGATGTCAGGGTGATGTCAGCGGGGTCAACAGTCAACTTTGACTGGTCAAAGGGCAGTGGGGCCCACTGTCATTGACTAATTTAATTAATCAGGTTTAATTAGACTAATGTGTAATTAGTTTAATTAAACATAATTAATTAGCGTTAATTATCAGGATTAATTAATTTAATTATTAATTAATTAATTATATATTTTATTATTATTATTATTTTTTAAAACTTTTTTTTTGGGTGGGGGCTAGGCCCACCTGTCATAGGCCCATGGGGGGGGGGGCTAACGGGCGCTAGCGCTAGCGGGGCTACGGGCGATGGAGCCCGTCCCGTGAGCGAGGGAACTGGACGGGGCGGGGCGGAGCGTAGCCCCCAGGGCGCACGGCGAGCAGAGCTCGAGCCCGAGGGCGTGCGGGCCCCGGGCGGCGGCCACGCAGGGCGCCGGCGAGGGCGAGGCCAGAGCGGCCAGGGGGCGGAGGCGGCAGTGGAACGGCGGCGGCCTGGCTCGGCCGGCAGGCGCGGTGATAAGCAGGAGCAACGGCGGGAGTGCGGCTGCTGTGGGGAAGCAGGACGGGGCGAGGAGGCCGGAGGCGGGGCGCGGCCAGGGACGGACGCTGGCTGGCCGGCGCGGCGGGAGCGCGTGCGCCGGCGAGGGGAGGCGCGATGCCTGCAGTGGCCGCGCGGCAAGGCACGGGATGGCGCAGGGGCGCGCGTGAGCGCGGCCAGCGCGCGGCGCGGCGGTCGGAGCGAAGCAAGGCCAGGGCGGCGGCTTCTGCGACGAAGACGGGCGACGGCAGAGCAGACGCCAGCGTGGAGCGAAGCGGGGAGGAGGAGCGCTGAGCGCTGAGTCCGGCGGCAGGTCATGGTGGTGGCGAGGGGACGCGGGGCCGTGGGGAGGCGTCCGGGTCTGGTGGCAGCGGCGTAGAATGGCGAGCGTGCGAGAAGGCGACCTACGGCGACCGGAGCACAGGGGAACGGAGCGAGGGCAGACGAGGCCTCACCGGGGCCCTGTAGTTGTGCAAGAGTCGGCTCGGGGAGGAGCCGGGGATGCGGTTGGCGACGTTGGTGGACGAGGTGAGGCAGAGGCCTCCTGGCGGGCGACGTACGACGAATGAAGGCCTAGGAAGCAACGGCGGGGAGGAGGTCCGGCGACGGGGCGGTTGGCGTCGGGGCACAAGGTTTGGCCCGATCTGGATCAGATCGAGAGGGGAGAGGGAGATATTTGTGCGAGAGGAAGCTGACGAGGCCGAGGAGGGAGGGTCACGTTGTTCTTATCCCCTCCGGGGCAATGCCGACGACGTGGTGCGGCGGGGACGCGTGGGAGGAGCCCCGGTCGGGTGAACAGGGAAGGAGGAGGACGACCGTGGAGGTGAGCTGCGGGGTTGGGCCGCCCAAATGGCTAAGGTCTAGGGGCAGTGGGCCTTTCTCTCTTTTTGTTTACCTATTCTTTTCTTTGCTTCTGCCTTTTATTTACTAAATGAATTTAGTGGAGTATGAAAACTGGCACACAAACATTAGGCAGTGTGTTGAGCTAGAACACCAAGTTACAATTTATCTGGAGTACTTTAGATACTTGTTTAAATTTGAAATTGCTCAAATGAATGTTGTTGGATCTGTTTTAAAATGATTGAGGGAATTTTAAGCATCCAAATAATGTTGGTCCAAAATCAATATTCATTATGGATTATTTGGCACATGATGAACAATTAGTTTCCATGTTTGGAAAAATTGAATTTCACTCAGAATTTGAAATTGAATTCAACAGGAATTCGAAAGAGATAAGAGACAAAGATGAGAATCACTTGTTTTAGCAAAATGATTAGGTTAACCCCAAGGGTTACTGTAGCATGATTACACCGGGGTGTTACAACTAGGGGGAGGGGCTGCGCCCCCTCCTTCCTTCTCTTCTCTTTCTCTTTCCTTCTCTCCTATTCCTACTACTTGGAAGGGCTCCTAGTTCTACTAGGAAAGGGGGAATCCAACTCCCGGTGGAAGTAGGAATCCCCTAGGGCGCGCCATAGAGAGGGCCGGCCCTCCACCTCCTCCGCTCCTTTATATACGGGGGTAGGGGCACCCCATAGACACACAAGTTGATCAAGTTGACCTCTCCCAGCCATGTGCGGTGCCCCCCTCGATAGAAACACACCTCGGTCATATAGTCGCAGTGCTTAGGCAAAGCCCTGCGCCGGTAGCTTCATCATCTCCGTCACCACGCCGTTGTGCTGACAAAACTCTTCCGCGAGGTTCTACTGGATCAAGAGCTCGTGGGACGTCAGCAAGATGAACGTGTGCTAAACGTGGAGGCTCCGTACGTTCGGTGCTTGATCGGTTGGATCGCGAAGAAAGTTCGACTACATCAACCGCGTCACTAGACGCTTCCGCTCCCGGTCTACGAGGGTACGTGGACACACTCTCCCCTCTCGTTGCTATGCATCTAGTAGATAGATCCTGCGTGATCGTAGGAATTTTTTTGAAATACTACGTTTCCCAACAGTGGCATCATGAGCCAGGTCTATGCATAGATGATATGCACGAGTAGAACACAAGTGAGCTGTGGACGATACTAGTCATACTGCTTACCAGCATGTCATACTTTGGTTCGTCGGTATTGTGAGATGAAGCGTCCTGGACCGACATTACGCGTACGCTTACGCGAGACTGGTTTCACTGTTATGAGCACTCGTTGCTTAAAGGTGACTGGCGGGTGTCTGTCTCTCTCACTTTAGTTGAATCAAGTGTGGCTACGCCCGGTCCTTGTGAAGGTTAAACAACACATACTTGACGAAATATCATTGTGGTTTTGTATGCGTAGGTAAGAACGGTTCTTGCTAAGCCCATAGCAGCCATGTAAAACTTGCAACAACAAAGTAGAGGACGTCTAACTTGTTTTTGCAGGCCATGTTGTGATGTGATATGGTCAAGACATGATGAGTGATACGTTATTGTATGAGATGATCATGTTTTGTAAAGTTATCGGCAACTAGCAAGAGCCATATGGTTGTCGCTTTATTGTATGAAATGCAACCGCCATGTAATTGCTTTACTTTATCACTAAGCGGCGGCGATAGTCGTGGAAGCAATAGTTGGCGAGACGACAACGATGCTATGATGGAGATCAAGGTGTCGCGCCAGTGACGATGGTGATCATGACGGTGCTTTGGAGATGGAGATCAAAGGCACGAGATGATGGCCATATCATATCATTTATATTGATTGCATGTGATGTTTATCTTTTATGCATCTTATTTTGCTTAGATCGACGGTAGCATTATAAGACGATCTCTCACAAAATTTCATGGTATAAGTGTTCTCCCTGAGTATGCACCGTTGCGAAAGTTTGTCGTGCCAAGACACCACGTGATGATCGGGTGTGATAAGCTCTACGTTCACATACAACGGATGTAAGCTAGTTTTACACACGCAGAATACTCGGGTTAAACTTGACGAGCCTAGCATATGCAGATATGGCCTCGGAACACTTGAGACCGAAAGGTCGAGCGTGAATCACATAGTAGATATGATCAACATGAGATGTTCGCCATTGAAAACTACTCCATCTCACGTGATAATTGGACATGGTTTAGTTGATTTGGATCACGTGATCATTTAGATGACTAGAGGGATGTCTATCTAAGTGGGAGTTTTTTAGTAATATGATTAAATTGAACTTTAATTTATCATGAACTTAGTCCTGATAATATTTGCAAACTATGTTGTAGATCAATAGCTAACATTATAGCTCCCCTATGTTTTTTGATATGCTCCTAGAGAAAACTAAGTTGAAAGATGTTAGTAGCAATGATGCGGACTTTTTCCATGATCTGAGGATTTTCCTCATTGCTGCAAAGAAGTATTATGTCCTTGATGCACCGCTAGGTGACATATCTATTGCAGGAGAAGATGTAGACGTTATGAATGTTTGACAAGCTCGGTATGAAGACTACTTGATAGTTTAGTGCGCCATGCTTTACGGCTTATAATCGGGACTTCAAAAACGTTTTGAACGCCATGGAACATATGAGATGTTCCAAGAGTTGAAATTAGTATTTCATACCCATGCCCGTGTCGAGAGGTATAAGACTTCTGACAGACTTTGCCTACAAGATGGAGGAGAATAGCTCAACCAGTGAGCATGTGCTCAGACTGTCTGGGTAGTACAATTACTTGAAATCAAGTGGGAGCGAATCTTCCAGATAAGATAGTAATTGACAAAGTTCTCTAGTCACTATCACCAAGTTAGTAGAACTTCGTGATGAATTATAATATGCAAGGGATGACGAAAGTAAACTCCCGAGCTCTTCGCGATGATGAAATCGGCGAAGGTAGAAATCAAGAAAGAGCATCAAGTGTTGATGGTTAACAAGACCACTTGTTTCAAGTAAAGGGCAAAGGGATAGAAGGGGAACTTCAATAAGAATGACAAGCAAGTTGTCACTCCCATGAAGAAACCCAAAGCTAAACATAAGCCTGAAACTAAGTGCTTCTACTGCAAAGGAAATGGTCACTGGAAGTGGAACTGCCCTAGATACTTGGCGGATAAGAAGGATGGCAAAGTGAACAAAGGTATATTTGATATACAGACTATTGATGTGTATTTGACTAGTGTTCATAGCAACCCCTGGGTATTTGATACTAGTTCAGTTGCTAAAAAATAGTAACTCGAAACGAGAGTTGCAGAATGAACAGAGACTAGTTAAAGGTGAAGTGATGAAGTGTGTTGGAAGTGGTTCCAAGATTGATATGATCATCATCGCACACTCCCTATACTTTCACGATTAGTGTAGTACCTAAATAAATGTTATTTGGCATTTGCGTTGAGCATGAATATGATTTGATCATGTTTATTGCAATACGGTTATTCATTTAAAGTCATAGAATAATTGTTATTCTGTTTACATGAATAAAGCCTTCGATGGCCATACACCCAATGAAAATAGTTTGTTGGATCTCGATCGTAGTGATACACATATTCATAATATTGAAGACAAAAAAATGCAAGGTTAATAATGATAGTGCAACTTATTTGTGGCACTGCCGTTTAGGTCATATTGGTGTAAAGCGCATGAAGAAACTCCATAATGATGGACTTTTGGAATTAGTTGATTATGAATCACTTGGTACTTGCGAACCATGCCTCATGGGCAAGATGACTAAAAACTCCGTTCTCCGGAACAATGGAGCGAGCAACCGTTGGAAATCATACATGCTGATGTATGTGGACTAATCAGTGTTGAGGCTCGCGGCGGGTATCATTATTTTCTGACCTTCACTAATGATTTGAGCATATATGGGTATATCTACTTGATGAAACACAAGTCTGAAACATTTCAAAAGTTAAAGGAATTTCAGAGTGAAGTAGAGAACCATCGTAACAAGAAAATAAAGTTTCTACGATCTGATCGTGGAGGTGAATATTTGAGTTACGAGTTTGGTCTTCATTTAAAACAATGTGGAATAGTTTCACAGCTCACGCCACCCGGAACACCACAGCGTAATGGTGTCTGAATGTCGTAACCGTACTTTATTAGATATGGTGCGATCTATGATGTCTCTTACCGATTTACCACTATCGTTTTGGGTTATGCATTAGAGACAGCTGCATTCACGTTTAATAAGGGCACCATCTAAATCCGTTGAGACGACGCCTTATGAACTGTGGTTTGGCAAGAAACCAAAGTTGTAGTTTCTTAAAATTTGGGGCTGCGATGCTTATGTGAAAAAGCTTCAACCTGATAAGCTCGAACCCAAGCCGGAGAAATGTGTCTTCGTAGGATACCCAATGGAAACTGTTGGGTACACCTTCTATCACAGATCCGAAGGCAAGCTATTCGTTGCTAAGAATGGATCCTTTCTAGAGAAGGAGTTTCTCTCGAAAGAAGTGAGTGGGAGGAAAGTGGAACTTGATGAGGTAATTGTACCTTCTCCCGAATTGGAAAGTAGTACATCACAGAAATTAGTTCCAGTGATTCCTACACCAATTAGTGAGGAAGCTAATGATGATGATCATGAAACTTCGGATAAAGTTACTACTGAACTTCGTAGATCAACCAGAGTACGTTCCACGCCAGAGTGGTACGGCAACCCGGTTTTGGAATTCATGTTACTAGACCATGATGAACCTACGAACTATGAGGAAGCGATGATGAGCCAAGATTCTGCAAAATGGCTTGAGGCCATGAAATCTGAGATGGGATCCATGCATGAGAACAAAGTGTGGACTTTCGTTGACTTGCCCGACAATCGGCAAGCCATCGAAAATAAATGGATCTTCAAGAGGAAGACCGACGCTGACGGTAATGTTACTGTTTGCAAAGCTCGACTTGTTGCGAAAGGTTTTCGATAAGTTCAAGTAGTTGACTACAATGAGACTTTCTCACCCGTAGCGATGCTTAAGTCTATCCGAATCATGTTGGCAATTGCCGCATTTTATGATTATGAAATCTGGCAAATGGATGTCGAAACTGCATTCCTGAATGGATATCTTAAAGAAGAGTTGTATATGATGCAACCAGAAGGTTTTGTCGATCCTAAAGGTGCTAACAAAGTGTGCAAGCTCCAGCGATCCATCTATGGACTGGTGCAAGCATCTCGGAGTTGGAATATACGCTTTGATGAGGTGATCAAAGCATATGGTTTTATACAAAATTTTGGAGAAGCCTGTATTTACAAGAAAGTGAGTGGGAGCACTACATCCTTTTTTGATAAGTATATGTGAATGACATATTGTCGATCGGAAATGATGTAGAATTTTCTGGAAAGCATAAAGGAGTGTTTGAAATGAGTTTTTTCAAAGAAAGACCTCGGTGAAGCTGCTTACATATTGAGCATCATGATCTATAGAGATAGATCGAGACGCTTGATAAGTTTTTTCAATGAGTACATACCTTGACAAGTTCTTGAAGTAGTTCAAAATGGATACCTTGACAAGTTCTTGAAGTAGTTCAAAATGGATCCATGAGTTTGGCAAGAAGGTATAAAAGTGATCCAGGAGTAGATCACTTGACAGCGGTCAAAATTATCCTTAGTTACTGGGTGACTAAGAAAATGTTTCTCGATTATGGAGGTGATAAAGAGTTCGTCATAAAGAGTTACACTGATGCAAGCTTTACACTAATTTAGATGACTCTAAGTATCAATCTAGATGCATATTGGAAGTGGGAGCAATTAGCTAGAGTAGCTCCATGCAGAGCATTGTAGACATGGAAATTTGCGAAATACATACGGATTTGAATATGTCAGACCCGTTGACTAAACTTCTCTCACAAGCAAAACATGATCACACCTTATTACTCTTGGGTGTTAATCACATAGCGATGTGAACTAGATTATTGACTCTAGTAAATCCTTTGGGTATTGGTCACATGGCAATGTGAACTATGGGTGTTATTCACATAACGATGTGAACTATCGGTATTAAATCACATGGAGATGTGAACTAGATTATTGACTCTAGTGCAAGTGGGAGACTGAAGGAAATATGCCCTAGAGGCAATAATAAAGATGTTATTTGTATTTCCTTATATATCATGATAAATGTTATCTATTCATGCTAGAATTGTATTAATCGGAAACTTAGTACATGTGTGAATACATAGACAAAACAGTATGTCCCTAGTATGCCTCTACTAGACTAGCTCATTGATCAAAGATGGTTATGTTTCCTAACCATATACATGAGTTGTGATGAGAACATCACTAACAAGGTTACACCCACAGCCCCAACTGACACATATACATGACGAATCACTAGAGCTCGCGCACGCCAATTAAATTACTAGGTACTTTCGTTTCTTGGTAATGATTCTAATGTTCATGAGAATATGATGCTGCCTAAATTGGATAAATTTGTCTTGATTACAAATGAAGGGCCTAGCTTGGACAAGAAGGATGAACATTGGAGCAAGATCAAGCATGGAGATGATGGCATGCGCAAGGGGAACAAGAACGGAGTTGCAAGTGATGATTTCAGGACTTTGAAGCCACCATAATGAGTGTGTGAAGCCTTGGACGAAATATACAAGATCCCACTTCATAAATTTCGTCCAAAGGCTATTATAGGTGCTGCGTCACCTTATTATTGGGCCAGGCCCATGTAATTTCGAAATACTTGAGTATATGCTGTTTTTAGAGTCTGTATGTGTGGGCAAACAAGAGTTAGGGTTGGTTTCGGACCCCTCCTCCAAGGGCCACGAAATTCCCCCCTCTTCCCCCATATATATAGCCCTTAGGGCATCATTTAGACTTTGGGTTTTGTTTAGATTAAAGTTCGCCATAGCTGCAACTTCGCGTACTACGTTTGTGTTCAACGACCAGACAAAGACGTCACAAAACCCCACCTTGATCAATAAAGCTTTCCTCTTATATTCGCAATATCTAGGTTGCAATCTTAGTTTCTTGCTTGTTCTTCGTTTTCTTGCAGGAAATAGACCCTCGTGGTCAGGTTGATCGTGCTTCGGCATGGTCAATAACCTCTCGGAGTTGGTTACGCGATTGCTAAGGCACGACGTCCTCGGACGTTCGTAGTCGGATCGTCAAAGTCGACTTCCTCCAAAACGATAGCTACCATCTCATCGAAAGACGGGACACCTTTGCCTCTATCAAGTGGTATCAGATTTCCAGGTTGCTCGGTGAGATTTTATGGTTTTTCATAGATTAGATCGAGTCTGTTCTTCATACCTACAGTCCACAAAAAATCCAAAAAAATTAGGGTTAGTTCCTCATATCCGACCCAGTTTGAGCCTTCGCATAGTCTTTTCAGTATTTTGCTTTGTTGAATTTGCGGTTGCATCATCGTGTCAAGTTGCTGGTCTTAGCGTCTAGTCTTTAAGAGTTCCGAGTTATGGTCATAAGTTGTCACGCTGCCGCCGCAACATCTTCATCGCTGCTGCCACATACCACCACCGATCCGTATCCATATACCACCACCAATCTGTATCCATATACCACCACCAATCCGTATCCATATACCACCACCGCTGCCATATACCATCACCGCTGCCATATTCTACCACCATATACCCACCACCAATCCGAGTTCTTTTCGTTTTAGATTGGCTTTCGAGATCCATCTAGTTTCGGTTTCGTGTTTCCTTGCCTGAGTAGGTCTCGGGAAAAAAAATCTGGAGACCCCCGGGTAGTTTTTAGGCCAAAATTTCGGCAGGTGAAAATATTTTTTCCCTATCTGGTTTTTAGGCTTTTCTGAGTCTTTTGAGACACGTGCCATCATACTATTTTTTACCGCACTTTTCGTCATCGTTGCACTGATTCCGAAAAAACAATTCGTCAATTTATTTTGTGCATATCATCTTAGTCTGACTTGGGAAGTGTTTTGAGACACTCGCCACTATAGTGATTTTCGGCAAAAGAAAGGAGTGCAAAAAAAAAGAGCGCAAAAAAAAGAGGCGATTTTTTTTCAGAGTGTGATTTCCCCTTGATTACGTGCAGCGTCATGATTTTGCTAGTGTTCTAGGCTCGCGTCTCTAGTACGGTCTAGACTAGGACCAGCACAGTACCGTCGTTGAGCATTTATTCAACTTTGCATCTGTGAATTGATTATTGCTGACCCTTTTTCCTACCATCTTATAAGCCTTCCCAGATCCACATACATCTACGCCGTGCATTTGACTCTCCCTAGTAATCGCTTTATCCACACTTTGAGAGTTTTGACTGCCACGGTTGCCGATCACCACCTGCTGCTGGGTAAGAACTAGTAAGAATTTGAGATTTGCTTGACGGATTTGTGACGCCCCACCATCACCATTTTCTAGTAGTCTGTAGGATCATATTTTTGTGTGTTTCTATTGCTGCTAACCATGCCAGGATCACAAGTCGACGAGACTGACTCGGAGAACATGACAAACAAGGAGTTGCATGATAAATTTCAGCAAATGATGGGTCAACAGGTAGAAGATGTGATGACCAGTTTTGACAACGCACTAGCGAGGATGGATGGCATTGAGAAGTCAATTGACACCATGTTGGATGCCAAATTCGCTGAAGTGCTTGCGCGTCTACCTCCACCTGCTGCACCATTGCAACAACAACAACAACCACCTTCACATCGCGAAACCGCCCTCCGCAAAGCGAGCCGTGTCGCTCTTCAGTCTGGCCAAATTTTTGATGCTGCTGTTGATACTTCTGTGGCTCCTGCTGCTGCTGAGGAGGAGGACGATTACGCGGGGGATTACGAGGATGAGGTTGATCAAAATCAGATCTACGTGCAACAACCAGCACCACAACTACCAGGTCGTCCACATGCAAATAATCGCAATGGTAGGGTTGCACCATACCCTCAGGTACGCGATCATGACCATCTCCCTAAACTAAAATTGAATATTCCACCATTTGAGGGTAGATATGTTCCTGATATATATCTTACTTGGGAGTTAGAAACCGAACAAGGTTTTACATGTTTAAAATATCCCGAGGAGAGACGTGTTGCTGCTGCTCTTTGTGCTTTCACTAGTTTTGCTTGTGTGTGGTGGTCTGAATATTGTAGATTACATCCGGATAATATTCCAACTACTTGGGCTGCTTTGAAAACTGCTATGCGTACTCGTTGGGTTCCACCATATTATCAACGCGAATTACTTCAGAAATTGCAGCGTTTAAGACAAGGAAAAAACTCTGTAGAGGAATATTATCAGGAATTACAAACTGGCCTGATTAGATGTGGTATTGTTGAGGACAATGAGGCTATGCTTGCACGTTCTGTGGGTGGCTTAAATAGAGAGATTCAAACAATTCTAGAGTATAAGGAGTATAATAATATCACTTGTTTATTCCATCTTGCTTCCAAAGCTGAACGTGAAGTGCAGGATCGACATGCCTTGGCACGAACTAATTTTTCTACAGGTCGCCCTTCATCATGGACACCGCGTGCATCATCAACTTCGACACGTCAGGCTGCACCACCGCCTACTTCATCCGTCACTTCTAGACGTGATAAAAGCAAACAGGCACCACCACCATCAACCAGGAGTACACATCCGGTCTTGCGCGGAGCTCTTCTTCATCCATGGCATCCAATGGGCCAACACATGATGTTATATGTCGTCGTTGCACTGGTCGTGGTCACTATGCGAGCAAATGCCCATCGCAGCATGTCATGATCGCTACTGAGGATGGTGGTTATGAGTCCGCTAGTGACTATGATGAGGAGATTTTGGCTCTTATTACACGTGAAGAACACGGTGGAGATGATTCTGAAAATGAGACGCAATACATGGCTCCTGAAGACGCTGACAGGTATGAATGTTTAGTTGCTCAACGTGTTTTGAGTGTGTAGGTCACACAAGCGGAGCAAAATCACAGGCATAATTTGTTCCATACAAAGGGAGTTGTGAAGGAACGTTCTGTTCGCGTCATCATAGATGGAGGGAGCTGCAACAACTTGGCTAGCATGGAGATGGTGGAGAAGCTATCTCTCACCACAAGACCACATCCACATCCTTACTACATCTAATGGTTCAACAATAGCGGCAAGGTTAAGGTAACACGTACTGTTCATGTGCATTTTAGTATCTCCACATATGCTGATTATGTTGATTGTGATGTGGTACCCATGCAAGCATGTTCCTTATTACTTGGTAGACCATGGCAATTTGATAAAAATTATGTACACCATGGTAGAAACAATTAGTATACTCTTGTTCATAAGGACAAATGTATTACTTTGCTTCCTATGTCTCTTGATTCCATTTTGAAAGATGATATTAATAGAGCTAATAAAGCAAAACAGGAGCAAAATAAGAGTGAAAATCAGATTGTGGCAAAAGAATTTGAGCAACAAATGAAGCCTAATAACACACCATCATCTCATGTTGCATCAAAAATTAAATTAAAAAGTGGATGTTTACTTGCCACCAAATATGATATTGATGATCTAGATTTAAGCAAATTTGTTTGCTATGCTTTTGTGTGCAAAGAGGCATTATTTTCATTCGAGGACGTGCCTCCCTCTTTGCCTCCTGCTGTCACTAACATTTTGCAGGAGTTCACGGACGTCTTTCCACAAGACGTGCCACCGGGATTACCACCTATTCGAGGAATTGAGCATCAGATTTACTTAATTCCCGGTGCATCGCTACCCAACCGCGCACCATACCATACCAATCCAGAGGAGACGAATGAGATTATGCGTCAAGTACAGGAGCTACTCGACAAAGATTATATACGCGAATCCCTTAGTCCTTGTGATGTTCCTATTATTCTATTGCCGAAAAAGGATGGTACATCGCGTATGTGTGTTGATTGTAGAGGCATTAATAATATTACTATTTGTTATCGTCATCCTATTCCTAGGCTAGATGATATGCTTGATGAATTGAGTGGCTCTACAATATTCTCCAAAGTTGATTTGCATAGTGGATACCATCAAATTCGTATGAAATTGGGAGATGAATGGAAAACAACATTTAAAACTAAGTTTGGATTATATGAGTGGTTAGTCATGCCTTTTGGGTTAACTAATGCACCTAGTACTTTCATGAGATTAATGAATGAAGTTTTACGTGCTTTCATTGGACGATTTGTGGTAGTATACTTTGATGATATATTGATTTATAGCATATCTTTGGAAGAACATTTGGAACATTTACGTGCTGTTTTTATTGCTCTTCGTGATACACGTTTGTTTGGTAACCTTGGAAAGTGCACCTTTTGCACCGACCAAGTATCTTTTCTTGCCTATGTTGTTACTCCACAGGGAATTGAGGTTGATAAAGCAAAGATTGAAGCTATTGAGAGTTGGCCGCAGCCCAAAACGGTCACACACGTGAGGAGTTTCCTTGGCCCCTCTAGATTCTATCGGCATTTTTGAGAGATTTCAGCGGCATTGCTCCACCTCTCAATGAGCTTACAAAGAAGGATGTGCCCTTTGTTTGGGGTATTGCGTAGGAAGAAGCATTCACGGTATTGAAAGATAATTTGACACATGCTCCTTTACTTTGACTTCCCGATTTTAATAAGACTTTTGAGCTTGAATGTGATGCTAGTGGAATTGGGTTAGGAGGTGTGTTATTACAAGATGGTAAACCTGTTGCATACTTTTCTGAACAATTAAGTGGGCCTAGTCCGAATTATTCTACTTATGATAAGGAATTATATGCTCTTGTTCGGACTTTGGAAATATGGCAACATTATTTATGGCCCAAAGAATTTGTTATACATTCTGATCATGAATCTTTGAAGCACATTAACAGTCAAGCAAAACTGAACCGTAGACATGCTAAATGGGTTGAATTCACAGAGACTTTCCCTTATATTATTAAACACAAGAAGGGAAAATAAAATGTTATTGCTGATGCATTGTCTCGTCGTTATAATATGCTTTCACAACTTGACTTTAAAATATTTGGTTTGGAGACCATCAAAGCTCAATATGTGCATGATGCTGAATTTAAGGATGTATTACAGAATTGTAAAGAAGGGGGAACATGGAACAAGTTCGTCCTTAATGATGGATTTGTGTTTCGTGCTAACAAGCTACGCATTCCAGCTAGCTTTGTTCATCTTTTGTTGTTGTAGGAGGCGCATGGAGGAGGATTAATGGGACACTTTGGCCTGAAGAAGACGGATGACGTACTTGCTACACATTTCTTTTGGCCAAAGATGAGACGAGATGTTGAGCGTTTTGTTGCTCGCTACACTACATGTCAAAAAGCTAAGTCATGACTCAATCCTCATGGTTTATATATGCCTTTGCCTATCCCTAGTGTTCCTTGGGAAGATATATCTATTGACTTTGTTTTTGGGTTTACCTCGAACAAAGAAGGGGAGGGATAGCATTTTTGTTGTCGTGGATAGGTTCTCGAAGATGACACACTTTATACCATGTCATAAAAGTGATGATGCTGCTAATGTTGCTGATTTGTTCTTTCGTGAAATTATTCGCTTGCATGGTGTGCCAAATACTATTGTTTCAGATCGTGATACTAAATTTCTTAGCCACTTTTGGAGATGTTTATGGGCTAAGTTGGGGACTAAACTGCTTTTTAGTACTACTTGTCACCCCCAAACTGATGGACAAACTGAAGTAGTCAATAGAACTTTGTCTACTATGCTTAGGGCTGTTTTGAAGAATAACAAGAAAATGTGGGAAGAATGCTTGCCTCATATTGAATTTGCTTATAATCGTTCGTTGCATTCTACTACTAAGATGTGCCCTTTTGAAATTGTCTATGGTTTCCTACCTCGTGCACCTATTGATTTGTTGCCTCTTCCATCTTTGGAGAAGGTTAATTTTGATGCTAAACAACGTGCTAAATTGATCTTAAAAATGCATGAGTTAACTAAGGAAAATATTGAGCGCATGAATGCTAAATATAAACTTGTTGGAGATAAGGGTAGAAAATCTTTTGTCTTTGCACCTGGAGATCTTGTTTGGTTACATTTGCGTAAGGATAGGTTTCCTAATTTGCGCAAGTCAAAGCTAATGCCACGTGCTGATGGTCCTTTCAAGGTGTTAGAGAAAATAAGTGATAATGCGTATAAACTTGAGTTGCCTGCAGATTTTGGGGTTAGTCCCACATTTAACATTGCAGATTTGAAGCCTTACTTGGGTGAGGAAGATGAGCTTCTGTCGAGGACGACTTCAATTCAAGAAGGGGAGGATGATGAGGACATCACTAACAAGGTTACACCCACAGCCCCAACTAACACATATACAGGACCAATTACTAGAGCTCGCGCACGCCAATTAAATTACCAGGTACTTTCGTTTCTTGGTAATGATTCTAATGTTCATGAGACTATGATGCTGCCTAAATTGGATACATTTGTCTTAATTACAAATGAAGGGCCTAGCTTGGACAAGAAGGATGAACATTGGAGCAAGATCAAGCATGGAGATGATGGCATGCGCAAGGGGAACAAGAACAGAGTTGCAAGTGATGATTTCAGGACTTTGAAGCCACCATACTGAGTGTGTGAAGCCTTGGACAAAATATACAAGATGCCACTTCATAAATTTCGTCCAGAGGCTATTATAGGTGTTGCGTCACCTTATTATTGGGCTAGGCCCATGTAATTTCGAAATACTTGAGTATAGGCTGTTTTTAGAGTCCGTATGTGTGGGGAAACAAGAGTTAGGGCTGGTTCGGACCCCTCCTCCAAGGGACACGAAATTCCCCCCTCTTCCCCCATATATGCAGCCCTTAGGGCGTCGTTTAGACTTTGAGTTTTGTTTAGATTAAAGTTCGCCATAGCTGCAACTTCGCGTACTTCATTTGTGTTCAACGACCAGACAAAGACGTCATAGAACCCCACCTTGATCAATAAAGCTTTCCTCTTATATTCGCAATATCCAGATTGCAATCTTAGTTTCTTGCTTGTTCTTCATTTGCTTGCAGGAAATAGACCCTCGTGGTCAGGTTGATCGTGCTCTGGCGTGGTCAATAACCTCTCGGAGTTGGTTTAGCGATTGCTAAGGCGTGAGGTCCCCACACGTTCGTAGTCGGATCATCAAAGTTGACTTCCTCCAAAACGATAGCTACCATCTCATCGAAAGACGGGACACCTTTGCCTCTATCAAGTTGTCATTTAATCAACGAGATCACATCATTAGGAGAATGATGTGATGGACAAGACCCATCTGTTAGCTTAGCACTATGATCGTTTAGTTTTACTGTTATTGCTTTCTCCATGACTTATACATGTTCCTATGACTATGAGATTATGCAACTCCCGAATACCGGAGGAACACCTTGTGTGCTATGAAACGTCACAACGTAACTGGGTGATTATAAAGATGCTCTACAGGTGTGGTAAACTCACGGAAAACATCGGTATCCATAAAAGCTTTAACACAATCAAACTTAGGGGTCATACCTGACTCCTTACCTTCGTCGAGATCCCAATCTTCAGAGTTGCATTTAATTCTTTCCAATAAATCCCATTTGAATTCAATAGTCTTCATCATAAAAGAGCCAGAACAGGAAGTATCGAGCATGGAGCGATTATTGAGAGAAAGCCGAGCATAAAAAATTTGAATGATCATTTCTCTTGAGAGCTCATGATTGGCGCATGAATATAACATTGACTTAAGCCTCCCCCAGGCTTGAGCGATGCTTTCTCCTTTGCGAGGCCAAAAATTATAGATATAATTATGATCACGATGAACCTGGTGCATAGGGTAGAACTTCTGATGAAATTCCAACTTCAGACGATTATAGTTCCATGATCCAATATCATCACATAGCCTAAACCATGTGAATGCATCTCCCTTCAAAGATAAAGGGGAGACCTTCTTCTTGGTAATGTCCTCGGGCATACCTGCAAGCTTAAATAATCCACAAACTTCATCCACATAAATTAGGTGTAAATTGGGATGCAGTGTTCCATCTCCTGTAAAGGGATTATCTAGAAGTTTGTCTATCATACCTGGAGGAATTTTAAAGAAAACATTTTTAGTAGGTGCAGTAGGTTGAGGAGCAACTATTGGCTCTTCTGGTCGGGGTGAAGATACCCCGAACAAGCCCCTCAAAGGATTATGAGCCATAGTAACAAGTGACAATAAATTTCAGCACACTATATAAATTTTTACTTACCAAATTCCATTTACCAAAGGCGCTTCACTCCCCGGCAACGGCGCCAGAAAAGAGTCTTGATGACCCACAAGTGTAGGGGATCTATCGTAGTCCTTTTGATAAGTAAGAGTGTCGAACCCAACGAGGAGCAGAAGGAAATGATAGGCAGTTTTCAGTAAGGTATTTTCTGCAAGCAATGAAATTATAGTTAACATATAGTTTTGTGATAAGGTAACTGGTAGCAAGTGACAAGAGGTAAAAGTAAATATGGTGCAGCAAGATGGCCCAATCCTTTTTGTAGAAAAGTACAAGCCTGGACAAACTCTTATATGAAGGAAAGCACTCCCGAGGACACATGGGAATTATCGTCAAGCTAGTTTCCATCACGACCATCTGATTCACGTTCGGTACTTTAATAATTTGGTATGTGGGTGGACCGGTGCTTGGGTGCTGTCCTTACTTGGACAAGCCTCCAACTTATGATTAATCTCTAATGCAAGCATCTGCAACTACAAAAGAAGTATTAAGGTAAACCTAACCATAGCATGAAACAATTGGATCCAAATCAGCCCCTTACGAAGCAACGCATAAACTAGGGTTTAAGCTTCTGTCACTCTAGCAACCCATCATCTACTTATTACTTCCCAATGCCTTCCTCTAGGCCCAAATAATGATGAAGTGTCATGTAGTCAACGTTCACATGACACCACTAGAGGAGAGACAACATACATCTCATCAAAACATCGAACGAATACCAAATTCACATGACTACTTATAGCAAGACTTCTCCCATGTCCTCAGGAACAAAAGTAACTACTCACAAGACATAATATTGTTCATGATCATAGGGGTATTAATATGCATAATGGATCTGAACATATGATCTTCCACCAAATAAACCAACTAGCATCAACTACAAGGAGTAATCAACACTACTAGCAACCCACAGGTACCAATCTGAGGTTTGGGTACAAAGATTGGATACAAGAGATGAACTAGGATTTGAGAGGAGAGGGTGCTGGTGAAGATGTTGATGAAGATAGCCCTCCCAAATATGGGAGAGTTGTTGGTGATGACCGCGGTGACGATTTACCCCTCCCGGAGGGAAGTATCCCCGGCAGAACAGCTCTGCCGGAGCCCTAGATTGGTTTCCGCCAAGGTTCCGCCTCGAGACGGCGGCGTCTGGTCCCGAAAGACTCCTTATGATTTTCTCCAGGTTAAAACACCTCATATAGGAGAAGATGGGCATCGGGGGGCCCTCAGGGGTCCCATGAGGCTGGGGGCGCGCCCCCCACCCTCGTGGACAGGTGGTGGCCCATGGTGATCTTCTTTCGCCAAATATTTTTTTATATTTTCTGAAACGGTGTTGTGTGAAGTTTCAGAGCTTTTTGAGTTGTGCAGAATAGGTTTCCAGAGTTTGCTCCTTTTCCAGCCCAGAATTCCAGCTGTCGGCTTTCTCCCTCTTCATGTAAACCTTGTAAAATAAGAGAGAAAAGGCATAAGTATTGTGACACAACGTGTAATAACAGCCCATAGTGCAATAAATATCAACATAAAAGCATGATGCAAAATGGACGTATCAACCTACAAGATGGAGGAGAATAGCTCAGTTAGTGAGCAAGTGCTCAGAATGTCTAGGTGCTATAATCGCTTGAATCAAGTGGGAGTTAATCTTCCAGATAATATAGTGATTGATAGAGTTCTCCAGTCACTATCACCAAGCTGCTAGAACTTCGTGATGAACTATAACATGAAAGGGATGGAGATAATCCCGGAGTTGTTCGCGGTAGGCCGCGAAGGTAGAAATCAAGAAGGAGCATCAAGTGTTGATGGTTAAACAAGACCACTGGTTTCAAGAAGGGCAAGGGAAAGAAGGGAAACTTCATGAATGGCAAGCCAGTTGCCGCTCTAGTGAAGAAACCCAAGGTTGATCCCAAACCTGAGACTAAGTGCTTCTATTGTAAGGGTACGGTCACTGGTCGAGGAACTACCCCAAATACTTGGTAGATAAGAAGGCTGGAGACTTCAACAAAAGTATATTTGATATATGTGTTATTGATGTGTACCTTACTAGTACTCCTAGTAGCACCTCGGTATGAGATACCGGTTCAGTTGCTAATATTGGTAACTTGAAACAAAAGCTGTGGAATAAACGGAGACTAACTAAGGGCGAGGTGATGATGTGTGTTGGAAGTGTTTCCAAGGTTGATGTGATCACCATCGCATGCTCCCTCTACCTTCAAGATTAGTGTTGAACCTTGATAAATGTTATCTGGTGTTTGCGTTGAGGCATGAACATGATTAGATTGTGTTTCTTGCAATACGGTTATTCATTTAAGTCAGAGAATAATGGTTATTCTGTTTACATGAATAATACCTTCTATGGTCATGCACCCAATGAATGGTTTATTGAATCTCGATCGTACTAATACACCTGTTCGTTGATGCCAAAATATGTAGAGTTCATGATGATAGTACCACTTTCTTGTGGCACTGCCGGTTAGGTCATGTTGGTGTAAAGCGCATGAAGAAACTCCTTGTCGGTGGACTTTTGGAGTCACTTGATTTTGAATCACTTGACACATGTGAACCATGCCTCATGGATAAGATGACTAAAACCCTGTTATCTGGAACAATGGAACGGGCAAGTGACTTGTTGGAAATCGTACATACTGATGTGTGCGGTCCGATGAGCGTTGACGCGCACGGTGGATATCATTATTTCCTCACCTTCACTGATGATTTAAGTAGATATGGGTGTATTTACTGGATGAAGCATAAGTCTGAAACATTTGAAAAGTTCAAGCAATTTCCGAGTGAAGTCGAGAATCATCATAACAAGAAGATTAAATTCCTACCATCCGATCGAGGGGGGGAATATCTGAGTTATGAGTTTGGCAATCACTTAAGACAATGTGGAATTGTTTCACAGCTGACGCCACCTGGAACACCATAGCGTAATGGTGTGTCCGAACGTCGTAATCATGCCTTATTGGATATGATGCGTTCTATGATGTCTCTTGTCGATCTGCCATTATCGTTTTGGGGCTATGCATTAGTGACATATGCATTCACTTTAAATAGGGCACCATCTAAGTCCGTAGACACGACACCGTAGGAACTATGGTTTGGCAAGAAACCTAAGTTGTTGTTTCTTAAGGTTTGGGGTTGCGATGCTTAAGGCTTCAACCGGAAAAGCTCAAACCCAAAGCGGACAAATGCGTCTTCATAGGATACCCAAAAGAGATGGTTGGGTATACCTTCTATCTCAGATTCGAATGCAAAGTGTTTGTCGCTAAGAACAGGTCCTTTCTCGAGAAGGAGTTTCCCTCGAAAGAATTGAGTGGGAGGAAGATAGAACTTGATGAGGTTGTTGAACCTTTACTTCAACCAGAAAGTAGCGTGGCACAGAAAGATGTTTCTGTGGCACCTACGTTAGTTGAAGAGGAAGCTAATGATGATGATCATAAAGCTTCAGATCAAGTTACTATAAAACCTCGTAGGTCGACAAGGGTACATACTACTCCTGAGTGGTACGGTAATCCTGTCTTAGAGGTCATGTTGTTTGACAACAGTGAACATATGAGCTATGGAGAAGCGATGGTGGGCCCAAATTCTGACAAATGGTTAGAGGCCTTGAAATCTAAGATGGGATCCATGTATGAAAACAAAGTACAGACTTTGGTGAACTTGCCCGATGATCGACAAGCCATTGAGAATAATTGGGTCTTTAAGAAGAAGACGGACGTTAATGGTAATGTCACCATTTATGAAGCTCGACTTGTCGCAATGGGTTTTTGACAAGTTCAAGGAGTTGACTATGATGAGACTTTCTCACTCATAGCGATGCTAAAGTCCGTCAGAATTATGTTAGCAGTTGCTGCATTTTTCTATTATGAAATCTGGCAGATGGATGTCAAAACAGAGTTTCCTTAACGGTTTCCGTGAGGAAAGGTTGTATGTGATACAACCGGAAGGTTTTGTCGATCCTAAGGATGCTAAAAGGTATGCAAGCTCCACCGATCCTTCTATGGACTGGAGCAAGCATTTCGGAGTTGGAATATATGCTTTGATGAGGTGATCAAAGCTTTTGGATTTATACAAGGTTTGCAAGAAACTTGTATTTACAAGAAAGTGAGTGGGAGCACTATGACGTTTCTGATAAGTATATGTGGATAACATATTGTTGATCGAAAATGATGTAGAATTTCTGGAAAGCATAAAGGGTTGTTTGAAAGGAGTTTTTCAAAGGAAGACCTCGGTGAAGCTGCTTACTTATTGGGCATCAAGATCTATAGGAATAGATCAGGACGCCTGATAAGACTATCATAGAGCACATACCTTGACATGATTTTGAAGGAGTTCAAAATTGATCAGTCAAAGAAGGAGTTCTTGCCTGAGTGGTAAGGTATGAAGTTGAGTGAGACTCAAAGCTCGACCACAACAAAAGAAGAGAAAGGACGAAGTTCATCCCCCATGCCTTAGCCATAGCCTCTATACGGTATGCCATGCTATGTACCACACCTATGGTGTGCCTTGCCACGTGTTTGGCAAGGGGGTTACAAGAGTGATCCAGGAGTGGATCACTGGACAGCGGTCAAAAATTTTCCTTAGAGGAGTAAGGAAATGTTTCTTGGTTATGGAAGTGATAAAGAGTTCAGCGTAAAGGGTTACATTGATGCAAGCTTTAACACCCATCCGGATGACTCTGAGTAGCAAACCGAATACATATAGTGGAGCAACCATTTGGAATAGCTCCAAGTGGAGCATGGTAGCAGCATCTAGAATATGACATAGAGATTTGCAAAGTACATACGGATCCAAATGCTGCAGACCCGTTGACTAAAACCTCTCTCACAATCATAACATGATCAAACCCTAGAACTCATTGTGTGTTAATCACATGGTGATGTGAACTAGATTATTGACTCTAGTAAACTATTTGGGTGTTAGTCACATGGCGATGTGAACTATGAGTGCTAATCAAATGGTGATGTGAACTAGATTATTGACTCTAGTGCAAGTTGGAGACTGTTGGAAATATGCCCTAGAGGAAATAATAAATTGGTTATTATCATATTTCCTTGTTCATGATAATCGTTTATTATCCATGCTAGAATAGTATTGATCGGAAACTCAAATACATGTGTGGATACATAGACAACAAGATGTCCCTAGTTAGCCTCTACTGGACTAGCTCGTTGATCAAAGATGGCCATGGTTTCCGGGTCATAGACATGAGTTGTTATTTGATAACGGGATCACATCATTAGGAGAATGATGTGATGGACGAGACCCAAACTATGTACTAGCATATGATCATGTCAAGTTTATTGCTATCGTTTTCTGCATGTCAAGTATATGTTCCTATGACCATGAGATCATGCAACTCGCCGACACCGGAGGAGTACCTTGTGTGTACCAAACGTCGCAACGTAACTGGGTGACTATAAAGGTTCTCTACATGTATCTCTTAGGGTGTCCTTTGAGTTGGCATGGATCAAGACTAGGATTTGTCACTCCGTGAGACAGAGAGGTATCTCTGGGCCCTCTCGGTAATACAACATCACAAGAAGCTTGCAAGCAATATGACTAAAGAGTTAGTTGCGGGATCTTGTATTACGGAACGAGTAAACAGACTTGCTAGTAACGAGATTGAACTAGGTATGGAGATACCGACGATCGAATCTTGGTCAAGTAACATGCCGATAGACAAAGGGAACTACATACGGGACTATCTGAATCCTTGACATCGAGGTTCAACTGATGAGATCTTTGTAGAATATGTGGGAACCAATATGGGCATCCAGGTCTCGCTATTGTTTATTGACTGTAGAGGTGTCTCGATCATGTCTGCATAGTTCTCGAACCCGCGGGGTCTACACACTTAACATTTGGTGACGATATTAGTATAGTTGAGTCATTATGGTGGTTACCGAAGGTTGTTCGGAGTCCTGGATGAGATCTCGGATGTGAAGAGGAACTCCGAAATGGTCCGGAGATGAAGATCGATATATTGGACGAAGGGTATTGGAGTCCGGAATTGTTCCGGGGGGTACTAGGTGAAGACCAGCGTGACCGAAAGGGGTTTCGGACGCCCCCACAAGCGTTGGGGGCCTAATGGGCCAAGGGAAGGGGCACACCAGCCCACTAAGGGGATGTGCGCCCCTCCCACCCCATCTCACGTAAGTTGGAGAGGTGGGGCGCCTTCCCTTGGGCAGTCGCCCCCTCCCGGCTTGGGGGCCAAGTTTCCTAGGGGTGGGGGCGTCTAAACCCATCTAGGGTTTCCCCTTTGGCCGCCGCCCATCCCCTAGGGAAACCCTAGGGCACCTCCTCCTCCCCCTTCCCACTATATATAGTAAGGGAGAGAGAGGGCAGCCGCACCCTCATACGCCACGTTGCTGCCCTTTCTCTCTCTCTCGTAGCCTTCTTCCTCTCTGTAGCGCTTAGCGAAGCTCTGCTGAGATTTCTCCACCACCACCACCACCACCACACCGTTGTGTTGCCGGAGGACTCGAGCTACTACTTTACCATTGCTCGCTGGATCGAGAAGATGAAGGCGTCATCAAGCCGTACGTGTGTTGAACGCGGAGGTGCCTTCCGTTCGACACTAGATCGGAGTTCGCGGGACGGATCGTGATTGGATCGCGAAGATGTACCACCACATCAACCGCGTTCTTGAACGCTTACGTTTAGCGATCTACAAAGGTATGTGGATCCTACTCTCCTCTCGTAGATGGTCATCTCCTAGATTGATCTTGGTGAGCGTGGGAATTTTTTTGTTTCCCATGCAACGTTCCCCAACACCTCCTACGCATGCACGCCTCCTCCTCCATGGCGCCAAAAGAGGCCGCCGGCGTCCCGGAGCTCGCCGGTCTTTTGCACATCTCCATGCCACCATGCCGGAGCACCTCACCACCGGCGACCAACCCCGCTGCTACCTCCATCTCCTTCCTCTCTCCCTCGTTCTTCTCTTTCTCTCTCTTCCTCTAGTTTGACTCACCATCCCATGTCCTTGCCCGTGCAGGTCGTCGCCATGGACGACCAGGAGCTCGCTTCCTTGGCTGCAAAGAGAATCCCCACGCCGCCGCCTTACTCGTCCATGGATCCGGGCCCTCTGCAGCATCCGACGCTGGATCTGGTCTGCTACTACCCTTTCACTGCTCCAGCAACCTCTACCGTCGCTGGATTGAACAATTGCTGCCATTGACAGCACGCACGAGATCGAGACTTTTTTTGTTTTTGAAACTAATAGTAGTAGCGCGGGTGGCACCCACGCTACTACTAACAGACATAGTAGTAGCGCGGGGGCACCCGTGCTACTACTATAAGTTAGGTGTAGCATTGTAGTAGTAGCGCGGGCACCCGCGCTACTACTAGGCTTTTCCCTAGTAGTGAGAACTCTAGTTCGAGCTCTCATTTTTCTCTGAAATTGGATGGTCGCTTACTAAATTCAGTTGTTCATCGCTCGGGGCTTGACAACGGTATCAAGAGCTAGTTGATTCTCAGCGGCAGAGTCAGTTTTAGGCATCATAGAGGTTGGGACACAGTAAAATCCCTTTGTGAGTTGGTCATCGGTGGTGGCTGCGAGCATCAGGGAGGCGGCCGGAGTGTCGTTGTCCGGGTATAGTCAAGGCCTCAACATGGTTGCCAAAGAGTTATTCTTTGGTGGTAAAACCACGACCACTAAGATCTGACCATTCATCACTGATGGCGGGAGTAGGCGGCAGTGCGGCTCCGGTAGAAAGAGATACTTGGAAACCCTCACTTTCCCAACCATTTGATTTCAGTCATGAGGCACCTCGATGAATCAGGCGACACGACGGACCTCTAGTTTGATTCGCTGGAGCTGGACGTCAAGATTCATGAGCGTGAGGAAGACCTAAAAGAGTTCAAGGAGTTCCAAGCAATGGTCAACAATTTTTTTGCAACTATGTAGAAGAACTTTGAGAAAATCCAAGACAACTTTAGACGTTTTCTTTTGGATCCAGACTCATAGGAAGAAAGTGATGGACTTTCTACTCATGGCAGTGTGCAACCAAAAGATAACAGCAAGAAATCAATAGTCATACCTGCAGGAAGACCCAAGCAACTGCAAGTTCCAACTTCCCCTTTAGTGGCACAACCATAAAAGCAAGTTCCTCCTAAAGTAGGAAGAACAATATTAAGGGACTATTCAGTAAAGGAGCTCCATTTAGATGGCACTCCCAAATTCGGCACCCAAATTTTGGCAATTCTAAAGTGGATCATACTCGTGTAGGGGGCTCAATTACCAAATTAAACAGAGATACTACTAGATGAACTGGAGGAAGAAGATTGACAGAAGGGAAATGCTAGAAAATATAGACCTCCTACTCTTGTTGACAACAAAAGAGTTGTGCTGATAGTTAAGCCAACTGAAGTAAGCATATCTGATTTTAATGGAGATGGCCCACACTCCTCGATCTAGAATATGGAGTAGTATTTTGCTACTTCTAGAACACCAATTGAGCACATAACTGAGTTAGTTGTTTCTTATTTGTCCAATGGTGGAGAGGAACTGGTTATGCTCTTAGAAATGTCCCTTCGCATAGATTTTGCTCTTATTTATCTGAAAGATTTGCCGTGGATTTTGTTTGTGACATTGTTAGCTCTTTTCATGCACCTATACCTGGCCATGGGCCGGGCCTAAAAAATCCCATGGCAGAAAACAGAGGCCCAGGCCCGCCCAGGCCCTACCATCGGGCCTACTTTTCAAGCCCAAGCCTGGCCCATCTGGTAAAAACCCTAAAAAGCCCGTAGGGCTTAGGGTCGTGGGCCGGGCCTCTTCCTTAAAATGCCAATGTGCCAAGCCCAAGCCCGTCCAGGCCCTGTTGATGGGCTCAAAACTCAGTCCCAAGCCTGGCCCATAGGCAAGCCCGTCGGGCCTAGGCCCGGGCCTGGGTGGGCCGACAAGGCCGGGCCGGAGATGGCCAGGACTACATGCAGCCCAACAGACTTCTATTGTTGCCCTTTATGTAGAATAATTTGAAATGCTCATGAATGTAATGAGGAGGAAAATCCCGCAATACCAAGTGACTACTATGTCACTAGCTTTCTAGCTGGTCTCAATCCATAGATAAGAAGCCATGTGGAGTGTTTTAATCCCAAATGCATGCAAACAATAATCTGTTATGGCCAAAGGATAGAAAAAGTCACTATTCTGGGATCACGGAGTTTGATATGCAAAGAGGTTAAGAGTAGGGAGGACGCGAAACGCTATTCTGAACACCGGTGACATAAAGATTTAGTACGGTAGTGACAAGCCAATCCTTGGGGATACATGAGGTGTATTCATTAAACGCCGAAATCTTATGCCTGATTTGTTCTTAATAACAGAGGTCGCCCCCTGTGATAGTAAGGTTCTGCAATTGGACAACTGACTCTTGATGCATGTCGCGAATCGGTCAATACGTTCATTTGAATACATCTTAACGGTGTCTTCCAGAGCAAAAACTAATATCATTATAATCTTGAGCACAAATAATGGTTATAAGCATCAAGTCCACATACTCATGCCCATTTTAGTTATACTAGCACATATGCTCGTGCGTTGCAACGGGAGAGTTAATTGATGTATCCACCGAAATAACCATAGCTCCATTAGCACTGTCCAACAACATCTGAATGGTGCCGCCCGGCCACGCAGAGTGACGCACACTTAGGCCTGGAAGAAATTCATATAAGTAGTACATTAAGAAGCAAGCTATGCATATAATACTTTCGGTACGGATTTGTACGGGGATTCTGATATTGAACACCTTAATTTTCAAATCTTTATCCGAGGGCATTATTTTTAAGTTGGGGCGTTGTTTGAAATTTGCACCAAGTCGTGCAAAAAGTATAATATAAAGGGTTCTGTTAAACGCGTTTTAGGCATCGCTTCATGCACATGAAGATCAATTAAAAAATGTTCGCGTTTGAGTGAAACGACCCTAGTTTGTCGCATGCAACTCGACATTTACATAGCGCCTCTCACCTCGTGGTTGCATTATTTTTGTTGCACATCACGGTCGCATAATCCATTTTGGTATATTAGTACATAGCCCAGCTCAATTGGTTGCAACCTTCTAAATAGTGGTTGAGGTGTGGCGTTCGAATCCACAAGAATCAATTAATTTTTTCTGTGGCAGAATTCTTTAACGTACAATGACCATGGGCCGGCTCTGCAGGAAAATAAGCACTGGGGCCTAGGGCCGGGCCCATTGCCTATGCGCGGGACATGCTACCGATAAGCCAAAAAAATGAAAGCCCAATGAAGGATGATTTTTTCTTTTGTTTTCTGTTTTTATTCTTTACATACGGAAAATTGGCAGTAAGAAACATACGTTATACATATATAATTATATATAGGAAATAAAAGGTAGTACTAATTAAGCGTGCAACATAAACATGATTTAAAAATAATTAACATGCAAGATAATATCATATTTACAATCTACACATTTTTCTTAGGCGAAATTCGGAGAGAGAAAAAAGGTAGAAAAATGGGGGAAAACTGGACCGAACCCAGGTCTCCTAGCTGCGAGCGCGAGCCACCATGCGTGAGCCACCATCTAGTCTGGCTACCTTCAACTAAGTGGCAACATAAGGTCGTAGCAGTACATGAATCAATCCGACCAGCGGCCACTTACCTAAAACAAATGGTGTTTGCCACTTACGGGTGGCATTGGTGGGTAAATTCTCCCAACTTCAAGGGAAATTCAAATGATGTATGGGTAGAAGCAATAGTTGCTTTATTATTAGGTAGAGAAGATTATAAACTCGAAGGTTGTTAAGGCCTAGTTGTAAAAACTGGAATTTAATTCTCTCGCAAAGACTTGGTAGAGCCTCTATGGTAGTAGCCATCCTCTCATTGTTCTTTTTGGGTCACTCCTTGGGAAAAGGGCAGGGATAACCTCGTTATCCAAACTGGATCTCAAAAGGCATCATTGCCATGTTCGATCTACCACTTTTGGGCTGCCTGCAGATTTTGGGGTTAGTCCCACTTTTAACATTGCAGATTTGAAACCGTATTTGGGTGAGGAAGATGAGCTTCCGCCGAGGACGACTTCACTTCAAGAAGGGGAGGATGATAAGGACATCAATACTATTGTTACACCCACTGCCCCTACTGCTATACATACTGGACCAATTACTAGAGCTCGCGCATGCCAATTAAATTACGAGGTACTTTCGTTTCTTGGTAATGATTCTAATGTTCATGAGAATATGATGTTGCCTAAATTGGATACATTTGTCTTGCTTACAAATGAAGGGCCTATCTTGGACAAGAAGGATGAACAATGGAGTAAGATCAAGCATGGAGATGATGGCATGCACAAGGGAACAAGAACGGGGTTACAAGTGATGATTTCGGGACTTTGAAGCCACCATAAGGAGTGCATGAAGCCTTGGATGAAATATACAAGATGCCACTTCATAAATTTCGTCCAGAGGCTATTATAGGTGTTGTGTCACCATATTATTGGGCCAGGCCCATGTAATTTTGAAATACTTGAGTATAGGCTATTTTCAAAGTCCATATATAAGGGGAAACAAGAGTTAGGTTTGGTTTCGGACCCCTCCTCCAAGGGCCACGAAATTCCCCCCCTCTTCCTCCATATATACAACCCTTAGGGCATCGTTTAAACTTTGGATTTTGTTTAGATTAAAATTTCGTCATAGCTGCAACTTCGTGTACTTCGTTTGTGTTCAACGACTAGACCAAGGCATCACAGAACCCCACTTTCACCAATAAAGCTTTCCTCTTATATTCACAATATCTAGATTGCAATCTCAGTTTCTTGCTTGTTCTTCATTTGCTCACAGGAAATAGACCCTCGTGATCAGGTTGATCGTGATCCGACAGGGTCAATAACCCCTCGGAAGTTGGTCTAGCGATTGCTAAGGTGCGACGTCTCGCACGTTCGTAGTCGGATCGTCAATGTCAACTCCCATACAAAATGATAGCTATCTCATCAAAACATTGGGACACCTTCCCTCTATCAAGTGGTATTAGATTTCCAAGTTGCTTGGTGAGATTTTACAGTTCTTTGTAGTTTAGATCGAGTATGTTCTTCATACCTACAGTCCACGAAAAAGCCAAAAAATAGGGTTCGTTCATCATATCCAAACCAATCCGAGTCATTGCATAATCTTTTCTGTATTTGCTTTGTTGAATTTGCGGTTGCATCGTTGTGTAAAGTTGCTGGTTTTAGTGTCTAGTCTTTTAGAGTTTCGAGTTCTGGTGACCGTTTGTCACGCCGCCGCCGCACCATACGCATCACCACTGTCATATACCACCATCGTCGTCACCGCTGCCATATACCACCGTCGTCATCACCGGTCATATACCAGCATCGTCATCACCGCTACCATATACCACCATCGTCATCACCGCTGCTATATACCACCGCATATCCATCACGACAATCCGAGTCCACCTCCATCACAAATTCGCGACCAGTCAATGTTCCACCGCCTCGACATATATCTGCCACTAGTATGAGTTCCACCAGATTCATCTCTGCCACCAATCCTAGTCCAAGTCCGGTATTTGTGCCTTTATTTTCAATTTCCAGATCACGCCATACTGCGAGTCGTGACATAGTCGGACTCCCCAACTTCCGTGATACTCGTAGAAGAAAAATAGTTCCTGTTTTGAAAAAACTAAGTCTGGAAAATTCTGGCTAGGCCGTTTTTAGACCATTTGCATACTTTTTCGAAAAAATATTACGGAGCAAAAAAAGAGAGGGAAAAAGTGCAAAAAAGTGAAGAAAAAAAAGAGATTCAGAGTGTGCTCCTCCCTTGTTTACATGCAGCACTTTGATGTTTTTAGTGTTCTAGGCTCGTGTCTCTAGTACGGTCTAGCCTAGTACCAGCACAGTACCGTCGTCGAGCGTTTATTCAATGTTGCATCTCTGAATTGATTATTGCTAACATTTTTGCTACCATATCATAAGCCTTCCTAACTCCACATACATCTACTTCGTGCGTTTGACACCATCTAGCAATCGCTCTGTCCAAGCTTTGAGAGTCTTGACTACAACAGTTGCCGATCACCACCTGCTGCTAGGTAAGAACTGGTAAGAATTTGAGATTTGCTTGACGGTTTTGTGACACCCCACAACCACCACTTTCTAGTAGTCTGTAGGATCATATTATTGTGTGTTTCTATTGCTGCTAACCATGGCAGAATCACAAGACGACGAGATTGACTGGGAGAACAAGACGAAGAAGGAGCTGCATGATAAATTTCAGCAAATGTTGGGTCAACAGTTGGAAGACGTGATGGCCAACTTTGGAAAGGCACTAGAGAGGATTGGCAACATTGAGAAGACGATTGACACCAAGTTGGAAGCCAAGTTGATGAAGTACTCGCGCGTCTACCATGACCTCCAACCGCCTTTGTTGCATCATTGCAACAACATCAACCCCCGCCTCCATGTTGCGATATAGTAGGACGAGCGCAGCACATTCCCCTTGGGCCCGGGCAAATCCTTGGTGCCGTTGCACCTACTGTTGATGCTTCCGTGGCTGCAGCTGTCGAGGAGGTCTATTACGAGGATGAGATTGATCAAAATAATAACTACGTGCAACCACCAGCACCACCACCACCAGGTCGTCCTCATGCATATCATCGCAATGGTAGGGCTGCACCACCACCTCGGGTACGAGATCAAGACCACATACCTAAACTAAAGTTGAATATTCCACCATTCGAGGGTAGATACATTCCTGATGTCTATCCTACTTGGGAGTTAGAAACTAAGCAATGTTTCACATGCTTACAATATCCTAAAGATAGACGTGTCGCTGGTGCTGTTTGTGAATTCACTAGTTTTGCTTCTGTTTGGTGGTCTGAACATTGTAGATTATATCATATTCTATCTACTTGGTATGCTTTAAAAACTGCTATGCGTACTCGTTGGGTTCCACCATATTATCAACGTGAATTACTTCAAAAATTGCAGCGCTTAAGACAAGTAAAAAATTATGTAGAAGGATATTATCAAGAATTACAAACCGGCATGACTAGATGTGGTATTGTTGAGGATAATGAAGCTATGCTTGCATTTTTTATTGGTGATTTAAATAGAGATATTAAGTCCATCTTAGAATATAAGGAATATAACAATATCACTCATTTATTCCATCTTGCTTGCAAAGGTGAACGTGAAGTGCAAGATCGACAGGCATTGGCGCAGACTAATTTTTCTGCAGGTCGACCTTCATCATGAACACCATGTGCATCTTCTACTTCCACACGTGCTGCTACACGAGCACCTCTGTCAGCTGCCACCTCTAGCCGTGATATAAGAAAGCAGGCACTACCACCACTATCTACCAATAGCACACCAACTGGGCCTACACATAGCTCTTCTTCATCCATGACATCAAAAGGGCACACACATGATATTATTTGTCATCATTGTAAGGGTAGAGGTCATTATGCGAGAGAATTTCAGTCCCCGTGTGTTATGATTGCTATTGAGGATGGTGGGTATGAGTCCGCTAGTGACTATGATGAGGAGACTTTGGCTCTTATTACCAGTGAAGAACATGGTGGAGATGATTCCGATCATGAAACGCAATACATGGCTGCTGAACATGCTGACAGGTATGAAAGTTTAGTTGCTTAACATGTTTTGAGTGTGCAGTGTGCAGGTCACACAAGCTGAGCAAAATCAGAGGCATAATTTTTTCCATACAAAGAGAGTTGTGAAGGAACGTTTTGTTCGCGTCATCATAGATGGAGGGAGCTACAACAACTTGGCTAGCATGCAGATGGTGGAGAATAGGGATGGCAATGGGTACCCATTGCCCACGTGCCATGCGGGTAAACCCGTTATTAGGGTAAGGGTATAAGATAAAAAGTTACCCATGGGTATATAAATAGGAAATTCTCAAAACCATCGGGCAGAGCGGGTATGGGTATGGAATCATATAATCCATACCTGCATACCCATGTACCCTTATAAAATGTAACAAGTATAGAGAAATTACCTTTACACTTTGTCGTGAGTTTGTGAAATTAAAATGTATGACTTTGTACTACTCTTTATGACTATGTGTTGATATGTTGATGTGTTGTTGTTTACAGTAAAGTGTTGATGCACATAGAATGTGTTATTGTTTATGATCTGTTGTCGTTTATATGTATGTACTAATGTTATTATGTGTTGTTGTTTATAAATTATGATTATATATTGTTGTTTATGACTATGTGTTGCTCAAATTTATGTTACGCAAATGTGCGTATTTTTACCCACGGATAACCATTTACCCCGTCGGGTGATGGGCATGGGGAAAAATTATACCCACCCGCGGGTATGGGTACAAGTGATGGGTAAGCTGAAATAAGACGGGTAAAGGGTATGGGGTGGCTCGACCCGTACCCAAATCCTGTGGGTGCCATCCCTAGTGGAGAAGCTATCTCTCACCACAAGACCACATCCACATCCTTACTACATCCAATGATTCAACAACAACAGCAAGGTTAAGGTAACACGTATTGTTCGTGCGCATTTTAGTATCTCCACATGTGTTTATTATGTTGATTGTGATGTGGTACCCATGAAAGCATGTTCTTCATTACATGGTAGACCATGGCAATTTGATAAAAAAATCTGTACACCATGGTAGAAACAATCATTATACACTTGTTCATAAGGATAAAAATATTACTTTGCTTCCTATGTCTCCTGATTCCATTTTGAAATATGATATTAATAGAGCTAGTAAAGCAAAATAGGAGAAAAATAAGAGTGAAAATCTTATTGTGGCTAAAGAATTGGAGCAACAAATGAAACCTAGTACTAAACCATCATCGCATGTTGCTTCTGAAATTAAATTGAAAAGTGGATGTTTACTTGCCACCAAATCTGATATTGATGATTTAGATTTTAGCAAATCCGTTTGCTATGCTTTTGTGTCAAAGAGGCATTATTTTCATTTGAGGACGTGCTGTCCTCTTTGCCTCCTGCTGTCACTAACATTTTGCAGGAGTTCGTTGACATCTTTCCACAAGAGGTGCCACCGGGATTACCACCTATTCGAGGGATTGAGCATCAAATTGATTTAATTCCCGGTGCATTGCTACCCAACCATGTGCCATACCGTACCAATCTCGAGGAGATGAAGGAGATTATGCGTCAAGTACAATAGCTCCTCGACAAAGGTTATATACGCGAATCTCTTTGTCCTTCTGATGTGCCTATTACACTAGTTCCAAAAAAAGGATGGTACATCGCGTATGTGTGTCGATTGTAGAGGCATTAATAACATCGCTATTCGTTATCATCATCTTATTCCTAGGTTAGATGATATGCTTGATGAATTGAGTGGCTCTATAATATTCCCCAAAGTTGATTTGCGTAGTGGATACCATCAAATTCCTATGAAATTTGGAGATGAATGGAAAACAATATTTAAAACTAAGTTTGACTTATATGAGTGGTTAGTCATGCCTTTTGGGTTAACTAATGCACCTAGCATATTCATGCGATTAATGAACGAAGTTTTATGTGCTTTCATTGGACGTTTTGTGGTAGTCTACTTTGATGATATACTGATTTGTAGCAGATCTTTGGACGAACATTTGGAACATTTACGTGGTGTTTTTATTGCACTACGTGATGCACGTTTGTTTGGTAACCTTGGGAAGTGCACCTTTTGCACCGACCAAATATATTTTCTTGGCTATGTTGTTACTCCACAGAGAATTGAAGTTGATAAAGCCAAGATTGAAGCTATTGAGAGTTGGACGCAGCCCAAAACAGTCACACAAGTGCAGACTTTTCTTATACTCGCTGATTTCTATAGGCGTTTTGTGAGAGATTTCAACACAATTACTGCACCTCTCAATGAGCTTACAAAGAAGGATGCGCCTTTTGTTTGGGGTACCGCACATGAAGAAGCCTTTACGGTATTGAAAGATAAGTTGACACATGCTCCTTTACTCCAACTTCTTGATTTTAATAAGACCTTTGAGCTTGAATGTGATGCTAGTGGAATTGGATTAGGAGGTGTGTTACTACAAGATGGTAAACCTGTTGCATACTTTTCTGAAAAATTGAGTGGGCCTAGTCTGAATTATTCTACTTACGATAAGGAACTATATGCTCTTGTTCGTACTTTGGAAACATGGCAACATTATTTATGGCCCAAAGAATTTGTTATACATTATGATCATGAATCTTTGAAGCACATTAAAAGTCAAGCAAAACTGAACCATAGACATGCTAAATGGGTTGAATTCATAGAGACTTTCAGTTATGTCATAAACACAAGAAGGGCAAAGAAAATGTTACTGCTGATGCATTGTCTCGTCGTTATACTATGCTGTCACAACTTGACTTTAAAATATTTGGTTTGAATACCATCAAAGATCAATATGTGCATGATGTTGAATTTAAAGGTGTAATGATGGATTTGTGTTTCGTGCTAAAAAGATATGCATTCCAGCTAGCTCCGGTCATCTTTTGTTGTTGCAGGAGGCGCATGGAGGAGGATTAATGGGACACTTTGGCGTGAAGAAGACGAAGGATGTACTTGCTACACATTTATTTTGGCCAAAGATGAGACGGGATCTTGAGCGCTTTGTTGCTCACTACACTACATGTCAAAAAACTAAGTCACGACTCAATCCTCATGGTTTATATATGTCTTTGCCTGTACCTAGTGTTTCATGGGAGGATATATCTATGTACTTTGTTTTGGATTTACCTCGAACAAAAAAGGGGAGGGATATCATATTTGTTGTTGTGGATAGGTTCTCAAAAATGGCACACTTTATACCATGTCATAAAAGAGATGATGATACTAATGTTGTTGATTTGTTCTTTCGTGAAATTATTCGCTTGCATGGTGTGCCAAATACTATTGTTTCAGATCATGATACTAATTTTTTTAGCTAATTTTGGAGATGTTTATGGGCTAAGTTGGGGACTAAACTGCTTTTTAGTACTACTTGTCACCCTCAAACTGATGGACAAACTGAATTAGTCAATAAAACATTGTCTACTATGATTAGGGTTGTGTTGAAGAATAACAAGAAAATGTGGGAAGAATGCTCATATTGAATTTGCTTATAATCGTTCGCTGCATTCTACTACTAAGATGTGCCCTTTTAAAATTGTATATGGTTTCCTACCACGTACACATATTAATTTGTTGCCTCTTCCATCTTCGGAGAAGGTTAATTTTGATGCTAAACAACATGTTGAATTGTTCTTCAAAATGCTTGAGTTAACTAAGGAAAACATTGAGCGTATGAATGCTAAATATAAACTTGCTGGAGATAAAGGTAGAAAACATGTTGTCTTTGGACCTGGAGATCTTGTTTGGTTACATTTGCGTAAGGATAGGTTTCCTGGTTTGCGCAAATCAAAGATAATTCCACGTGCTGATGGTCCTTTTAAGGTGTTAGAGAAAATAAATGATAATGCATATAAACTTGAGCTGCCTGTAGATTTTGGGGTTAGTCCCACTTTTAACATTGCATATTTGAAGCCTTATTTTGGTGAGGAAGATGATCTTCCGTCGTGGACGACTTCACTTCAAGAAGGGGAGGATGATGAGGACATCAATACCATTGTTACACCCACAGCTCATGCTGCTATACATACTGGACCAATTACTAGAGCTCGCACACACTAATTAAATTACCAGGTACTTTCGTTTCTTGGTAATAATTCTAATGTTCATGAGAATATGATGCGGCCTAAATTGGATACATTTGTCTTGCTTACAAATGAAGGGCCTAGCTTGGACAAGAAGGATGAATAGTGGAGAAAGATCAAGCATGGAGATGATGGCATGCGCAAGGGGAACAAGAACGGAGTTACAAGCGATGATTTCGGGACTTTGAAGCCACCATAATGAGTGCATGAAGCCTTGGACGAAATATACAAGATGCCACTTCATAAATTTCATCGAGAGGCTATTATAGGTGTTGTGTCACCTTATTATTGGGCCAGGCCCATGTAATTTTGAAATATTTGAGTATAGGCTGTTTTTAGAGTTTGTATATGTGGGGAAACAAGAGTTAGGGTTGGTTTCGGACACCTCCTCCAAGGTCCATGCAATTCCCCCCTCTTCCTCCATATATACAGCCCTTAGGCCGTCGTTTAGACTTTGGGTTTTGTTTAGATTAAAAGTTCGCCATAGCTACAACTTTGCTTACTTCATTTGTGTTCAACGACCAGACCAAGGCGTCACAGAACCCCACTTTCATCAATAAAGCTTTCCTCTTATATTCGCAATATCCAGATTGCAATCTCAGTTTCTTGCTTGTTTTCGTTTGCTCGTAGGAAATAAACCTTCGTGGTCAGGTTGATCGTGCTCGGGAGTGGTCAATAACCCCTCGGAAGTTGGTCTAGCGATTGCTAAGGTGCGATGTCTCGCACGTTCCTAGTCAGATCGTCAATGTCGACTCCCATAGAAAACAATAGATATCTCACCGAAACATCGGGACACCTTCGCCTCTATCAATATGGTGGCCCTAGTGGCATTTTGGGGAGCATTGTGCCTCCACACCACTCGAACAGAGATTAGCATCCGCAAGGGTGCGAAATTCGGGATACATCATCATCTCCGTGTGCCTTTGTTGTCTCTTACCTGAGCCCTACTTGTGCACTTACTTTGTGAAAGCCTTAGTGCTTCATGTTATATATCTTGCTATCACTTAGTTGTTTATCATGAATATCATAAGTTGTTCATGCCCATAGTTGAGTCTAGTATATATAGGTTTTGTGCTTGATAAATTAAACACTGCTTTTATTTCACATTTGTTCAAGCCTTAACCATATTTGTTTTTAAACTTCCTATTCACTCCCCCTCTAGGAGACATCCATGTCCTTTCATAAACCTTTTCCCTATGTTCGGGATCTCCCTCCTTGCACAAGCTCATGTCACGATTTTTGATACACTGATTTTTACTCCCGCCTGGTTCCATGCCATCTTCGTCCTTCACTTCCTACTGTTTCATTGGGCTCTGGCCTGTATCATCTATATCTTCTTCCTTCCCCACACCTGCGTCTTCGGAGCTCCTTTTCCTTGGGTCCTGCCATGACCGCATTCTCTACCTTGGAAGCGACCCCGTGAGAGTTCATGCCATCATGAGCTCCTCCCTGGGAGATCATGGGTTTCCCTCCTCTTTGCCACCAACCATTTTCCCCATTGTACGTTGTCGGGCGGATGAACGTCATCCCCACACTCCTCCTTATCATGCCACAGCGAAACACTAACATCGCAGAAGTAACCTATTTTTCATACCTCACATCTAGGAACAATCTTTCTCGGACCAGATTAAGGGGAGTACATCATATCAAGGTCTCGCTCACTTCAATCTTCACCCGTAAACGCACATAGTTCCATCATAGAACCTTTTAGAGTTTAGCTCCATGCTCCGCACTGTCATAATTCTTTGAGCTAACTGGTCCACGATCGGGTATTCCCAATATAGATCTGGAATCTGGTAAATCTATTCCCCACATCGAGCCCATGTTAATTTTTACTGATTTAAGTTTATTTTTGCCATAAAAATCTTCAAACTGCACCATGAGACCATGGAAGATCCATGGCCCCTGAAACATCACCCTTTTCCAATTCCCAAGACAAAACATCTAGACTACAAAAAGGTTGTCGTCCATCTCCCGGACCTCTGGCTGATGGGCTCGGTTCCAGATGAATTTCGTTGTTTCATTGTACGCTGCACTACCGAAGCTCTTGGTGGTGTGTACCCTAGCCACCGCAAGCCAACATGCCGATTTAGCCTACTCGTCGATCTCCTCAAGTTGTACGTACATGTCATCAAGTTCACATTCGTTCACCCTCATCTTCCTCATAGCATCCTCCAAACCCCCTCGGTTTGCTTCTCCTTTCCTCTGTCTGTCCCTTCGTAACTCTAACTTGGAGCCGCCATGACAACGTATTTGAAAAGCTTCGAAGGCAAAAAATGCATATGCGATCACCCCGAGTTCTCTCCGCAGAGACCAAGGTCGGGTGGACGGGCCAACTGTCCTCGTAGTCAGCCCAAGAATCCGTGCAGCGAATACCGACAGTGGTGAGCAAAAGGTAGGAAAAACTTGACACTAGCAGAAGGCTTTGGTGGACTAGGCTAAACCCTAATCGTCTCGATAGGCTAAGTTGCGTCCGTGGACATTTTTCTTCTTCTTTTGAATAAGGCATATTAGATTAGCTTATTATCAAGAAAAATACCACCCTTCCAAAATTTTGGTCATTGACCCCAGGTTGGGCCAACGTTTGGATTGCAACCAACTTTTGGGATCGCAACTAATTTTTTTTGTTGAACATTGTGACTGTGCACTAGCTACAGGCAAGTTGTCGGTGGTTGTTTCCTTCGCCAAAGGTTTGGCTCACCCTCGTTTTGGTACGGTGGCTATGGGCCAGATCCAAGTAAGCCCTAAAAGCATGTACACTTGATAGATGACTGGACCTCCAGGCATTCTTTGGCCTTGGACTTTGAATAGCACGACCCAGTTGTTGCCCTGCCAGCAACTAACATCCACTTGAAGACTCAACCCATATTTTGCACCCTGGTACCGTGTACATGCCTTCCACCCGGGAGCTCCTGTTGGACGCTCATTGTGTCTAATAGCGTGTGGTTCGCACATGGAATAGTGACCGGGCCGGCCCACTGGCAAGCGCCGAGAGCAGGAAATCCACAAAGCAGCACTATCGCTAGGAATCGACCCGCAAGCTCCCACTCAACTAGGGGTGCTACTAGCAACCATGGTGTAACACCCCCAGTGTCATGCTACAGTAATCCCCTGTTAATGGTGCCATGCCATCATGTTACTGTTGCTAATCTGCACTTGATCCTAATTTCAATTCAAATTCAAATCCAATCTAAAGTCAAAAATTCATTGTTTGTCAAACATGAAAACTAAAATGTTCTTCGGGTGCCAAATAATCCATATCTAACATTGGTAGTGAACCAACATTTTTGCAAACTGTTTAAGTGCACTAAACTATTTAATTCAGTGGCTAGAACAATAGATTAAATGCCTTTTCAATTTATGAAAATTCTAACTTCTTCCGAACATTTTGTGGCAGTGCCAAACATTGCATGGTAGTTATGTGATCAATTCCGCTTTGTTACAAAAATCTTTTTAATGCCCCAAATATTATAGAACCCTCTCTGTAAAAGAAAAAAAAACATAAATAAAATAAAATGTAAACAGAAAGAATCAAAATGTATATAAGAGAAAACAAGAAGGTAAAGGTCCCCCCCCCCCAATGGGCCACGGCCCTCCTGGCCACCAGCCGGCCGGCCCACTGGCCCAAATGTGCCCCTGGCCTATTAGGCCATGCCCCCAAACCCTAAATCGCTATCCCCCCCACTCGTTCCCCCACGCCCCTCTCCTCTCCCCCCCCG
>LR738710.1:183198193-183390023 GCA_902687465.1 Secale cereale | reverse complement strand
ACCGTGCAGACGCCGCCCTGTCGCCTCCTCACCTCGACCGCCGACCCCGACGACCGCGTCGCCCGCTCCCACACCGTCTTCCCAGACGCGCCAGGCCTCCCCGCCGTCGTCACCATCCTCGCCCGTCGCCGGAATCGCAACTCCGGCCCCTCCCCGAGCATGCCTTTGCACATCTATAGGGCCGGTGAGCCTCCCCTTTCGTTTCCCCACGCAACTCCGCCTCTGCCGTCACCCGTCTTCGCCGTAGAAGCCCGCCGCCCCAACCCCGCCTCGCCGAAGGCCGCGGCCGGCGACCTCGTTCCTCGCCTGTGGCCAACTACGCCGCCTGCGGCCCTGGCCCCGCTCCGCTCCGACCGCAGCCCGCGTGCGCCGCCCCGAACCCCTTCCCCGCGTCGCTCGCCGGTGGCATCGCCGACGGCCGCCCCATTCGCCTGCTCCTCCGCACTGACGCGTCGGCCGGCCACCACCCCCGCGCCCCTTGTCGCCCAGCGCCATCATCGCCGCCGGAGCTCCGCTCCCGTGCGCGCTGCGCGCCTGTTACGGCGTCGCCTCGCCATTACCGCCGGCACGCACCAGCGCCGCTGGCCGCGCTCGTGGCCGCGCCCAGTGCGTGCACGGCCATCGATCGGGTCGGGCGCCCGCTAGCCCGTGCACCCGTAGCGCCCAACACCCGTATAGCTCTCGGGCCACTTACAAGTGGGGCCCAGCCCCTTTAAAAAATGTTTAAATAATAATAATAATAAATAATAGTAATTAAAAAGGTTTAGTTTATTAATTAACATATTAATTAACTTAATTAAATTAGGTTAATTAACTTAACTTAATTAACCTGTCTGATTAATCTAGGTTAATTAGCTATAGACTATGACAGTTGGAATATCAGAAAACCCGATCAACGGAATCGAAGACCAGGACCCGGCACCGCACATCACTTTCCCCTTAGTTGCTCGACACTACTCGGTTACTATCGAGTGTCGAGGGTGAGACCTCATCAGCACTTCGGATGTTAACCTTGTAGGTTAGTTCATCGGTTGTGGTCATCGAGGGTGATTCCTCTTTCTCCACTCCCGATAACGACACTGTCATGCAACTCCTCAAGAGTGGACCTCGAGGGTGACTCCTCTTTCGTTCACCTTGACGATAAACATCAGGTGGAATTCCGATTTCCTCAGGTTTTCCTTTGGTGTCAGACACACAGTTACTATGGTTACTATGACTTTACACTAAACCTGGTTACTAAAGACGGGTCGACCCTGAGGGGTACCTGCGCGAGCTTAATTGCGACTTTGCGAGTGATGTGTAGTCGGGTTGACCTGGAAGGTGCCCGCGAGATAATACGAGGCGTGGCCGAGCACTCTCCCTTGCCGCAAGTTCTCGAGACGGGGCGATGGGGTCACATAATCGTGAGTCTTTGCTCGTTACCGCGCGTTCCCAAGACACTAAACGGTTTAGATATTTGATCCAAGGGGCCTCTGGCCTGATAGCACTAACCATCACGTGGGCATAGTATGGGCGTTCTGCGTCGTATGCATCAGCCGAAGCTTAACTGACGTCATTGCGACTGAGTGGCGCGCGCCGGGTTGGATTGGTTAGGCTCCTACCTTTTTAAAGGTGGTTGCTAGGTCTGCTCACCGGCCGCCCACGCAACATGCAGGAGTTCCCGAGGCGATTGGCCCATGGCCCCTGGGGGCATAGGGTTTAGTCCGGCGTGCATGACCTCTCTATTAAGTCTAGGTCGGGTTGCGCCATATTGTTTGGCTGAGGGCGGGCATGACCTGATGGTGTGTCCAGCCGAGTTTAGCAAGCGTGATGGTAAGTTGGTGCACCCCTGCAAGGAAGAAAACATCTATCGATAGCCTGTCCTACGGTAACGGACACTTGGAGTTGTATCCCGATCGCTACAACTAGAGCTGGATGCTGAGGCATTGTTTGGATATGTTGCTTCGGGAGTCGAGAAAGGATCCCGGAGCGTTGGAACAACAACATAAATATGACTTATGTTACACTACTCTACTTTCCCCTCTTGGTGCAAGACGGTGGTTTCCAAAAGATGCTAGTCTTCGATAGGGCTAGCTTCTCCCCCTCTTATTCTGGCATTCTGCAGCTTAGTCCACATGTACTACCCTTTTCATTGATACTGATGCATATGTAGTGTAGATCCTTGCTTGCGAGTACTTTGGATGAGTACTCACGGTTGCTTTGCTCCCCCTTTTCCCCCTTCTTTCTTCTTGCTGGTTAATGCAACCAGATGGTGGAGTCTAGGAGCCAGATGCCACACTTGACGACTGCTACTACCCCGACGGAGCCTACTACTACGTGGAGACAGCTGACGACCAGGAGTAGTTAGGAGGTCCCACGCAGGAGGCCTTGCCTTTTTGATCGTGTTGTTTGTGTGCTAGCCTTCTTACTGCAAACTTGTTTAACTTATGTCTGTACTCAGATATTATTGCTTCCGCTGACTCTTGTGTATTCGAGCTTATGTATTTGAGCCCTCGAGGCCCCTGGCTTGTAATATAAAGCTTGTATTATTTTATTTGTGTCTAGAGTTGTGTTGTGATATCTTCCAGTGAGTCCCTGATCTTGGTCGTACACATTTGCGTGCACGATTGGTGTACAGTCAAATCGGGGGCGTCACAAGTTGGTATCAGAGCCGACTGCCTGTAGGAACCCCCTTTCCAACTCCTTGGCCGAAGTTGAGTCTAGTCTTTGAAAAACCGTTACTAACATGGCTGTGTGGCTTACTGGCCCACGTCGCCTATTGGATGGTACTAGGATCTTTTACTCCTCGTCTATACTCTGGGACTCTGAACTCTCTTCTATTCGGGTTAAATGAATTTACTAACTACATTAGGTTCTCATAACAACTTTCCCCGGAGAGCCCCTTCATTCCGGGTGGTTGCCTGCTTCACCAGAAGATTTCGAAGGGATTCTCTGATGTTTCCCCTAGACCCTTGTACCCTTCGCCATTGCAATTCCATATCACCGATAAATCTCTAAGGATAGTTGCATACACTTGTCGTCCATACCTTCATTTCAATTGTTCTTGTTATTACAAGATACCCTGAAATACTTTGGATATTCCGAGAATCCTTTGTGCCTGCGCAGCTCCTTTGCCACATGAATACCCTTATGTATAATTCCTCCCATTTATCGAGTATCCGCTCATCCCCATTCATGTGTTTCACAAGTCTCAGAAATATCATTCGAGCTTCGGAAAATTTTGAGCAGCCTCTTGCTCTTGAAATTCTTGCTTGCTTACATTATGGTTAACCCCATAAATCTAGTAGTCTTATTGACATCCTTTGTCATTATCATTTTGAGTCCATTGATTCAACATGTTGCGAATGCTCGCAATCCTCGATCCTAGAATTCATCCTTCCGGCTCAGACGTCATGTTGAACATGAGCTGGATCTCGACCAATCAATTTATCGTCGATTGTACCCCTAAGTCATTTCAACTTACCCATTCTTAATCAGAGCGGTTTCTTCTGATCCCTTGATTTGGAAACCATAATTCCTTTTGCATTTGAGTTTTGAAATAGTGAGTTGTTTATATAAACTGATATCCTTGCATTCTTTCTTCTTCTGGTTGAGTATCGATGCTCACATCAGATCCCTTGTAGACCACCGGATCCTTTGTTGGATTTTATCCGACAGCGTCCTTCATATTCAAATACCTTGTGAGTTCTGCCATGATATATAATGCCTTGGGTAAAATATATCATCTGCTTTCTCAACCATGCTCTACTTTCGAGCTTGTATAATTTGCTGCTGAAGTTTGCGTAGTATGAGTCTAAGATGCCCCGATGGGTTGAACTTATGCCTTCCTTAATCTGTGCGAACCCGATTTTTTTTCCAAGGTTCATACTTCTCTAGTAATTAACCAGGCAAGTCTTCACAAACAAATCATTTAATAGAGCAGTGAACGAAAGTTTATGCATTGAAGAAGTGGGAGTCAAGCTTGAACTTTCTGTTCATGCCCATGGACACGATGTAGATCTTATCATCAAAGCTTCTCTTAAATTAATTACCCCCTTGATATAAGTTCATCTTATATCTGGTATCTGGCCTTTTTAATCATGGTTCCGACCATGTTCTCCTTTAAATACCATTTCTTGTGCAGCTTTAAGCACTTGTCTCCTACAGAGCAATACCCCAGCCCAACCTCTAGGAGCTGTCGTCGAGTATTACCCCCAGGTATCTCGAGATTATCACGAAACTGCATACTTCTTATGAGTTCTTCTTCAAGTATTACTTCCCACCGGTTCCAATTTTCCCCGGGTTCTGAGGTGTTAGACACTCAAGGACATTGATAAGTGAATCAATTCCGCACTCCGATTCCATAACTCTAAGTAATCTCCATTGCTTATGAGTTTATTAATTCTTCAAGTCATATCTAGCATGAGCAGCTATATCATTATCTTGCATCTATTTAATTGTGCTACCTGGTCCTTCTTCCCGGAGCACGATTTCGACAATAAGCTAAGCTTACACCGATCTTCCTCGGCATATCATTTCGCCATGAACAACTAGCTTGATTTCAAGTTTGTATTGTACTAGTGGTTACAATAACCTTTCGCTCCATCATTCACTTGACTTGATGTCATCGCCGATCGATTACATCTTAAAGAAATCTCTCGACAAATGTGTCGTAATCATCATCAACAATGATTTGCCTCCTTCCAAATTGTAAACCGACCTTGTGATGGGAAATACCATCCTTTCCCCTCGATGATTTGTATTAACATCGACAACATTCTTGCATTCCCTCCAACACAAACTTGTTCATGTTTTGTGTTGTACCTTGAGTTCCTTGCTATCCAACTCATTATGACTCTACATTAGAGTATTACCATCCTTTATGTCAAGGGTGTCATGAGAATTACCCCACCTGTTAAATCTTGATATAGTAATACTTTTCGCCATCCTATTCATATCTTGGTCCCCGTGTTATTTCTAACCAGAATACCGACCATTGAACTGTGATGTGTGAATTCCAAAACTTTTGGCAAACCTATTGCTTTGATGTGAATGGTCGATAGTTCCATTCCAACCCTTCTGGTTATTGAATCCCCATCCTAACATCGATCGTGCTACTTGTTCCATATTTCCAGGTACATGTCGTTCAGTACTTAATTGTGGATGTTCTCCACAAACACACTTCATTATATATCCTGATGGATCCTTTGTGTATTCAAAGTCTGATCTTTACCCAATGATCGTGTTGGTGCTATCTCGAAGCATGTTTGTGTTACTCCGAAGATCCACAAGAACATGGTAAGCGCAATGCTAGATGTTCTTGATCAACTACCCAACATCGTTGTGTGGGTACATATCATAATTCTTCTTACCCCTTTTATCTATATGGTCATGACTTTGATCTCCTAACACGTATATCATGCCCTGCTTAATTCGGGGGATGATTTACCCCTATTCGTTGTGTTTAAACACATTGTCATTTCCATTTGTTTATTTAACCTTTCTTTGATCTACACATAATCTAAGCAGTAATAATTTTCTGCTTATGTAAACACCTTGGTGTACACCTCTGTCAGTAAGACCATGTTACTAATGTTGATAACATTCCGGTAACCACCGATGGACGAGAACTTTGCCTATTGGGCCGCCTCGTTTCAATGAGCAGGAAAATGGTTCTCTTCGTCCCTCGCCCTTGGAACCGATGTTGTTGCCGACATAACTAACATGTTATCCTCTGACATGCCTTGCTTACATGATCAGGCAAGACGTCACCGTCCTTCCTACTTTCGACCCACATGATGGGCCCATAACCCACAGTTCCACAGGATCGAAACTTGACTCTCCTATACAACCTTGATTCCGAAGTATACTTTACACTTGGCTTTGTATGTTTTACAAGCCACCTTCCCTCACTTATTCTATTCCGGTGTCAGACGCGGTATTTATTTCGTTCCTCTAAGCCCCTCTCACCCTTTGTCTCAGGCATCGAATATTTGCCTATGGCTTGAAAATTCTCATGCCTAATTTAATTCTCTCGATGTTTTATTAAGTTTCTACTCGAGAGATACTTCTCCCTCATTCCCTGATTTGTTCACCAGATAATTACCCTATAAGGGTCAGTTCTCCCAAAATTACTCTTTACTTCACCACTTAAATCTCGGGACGGGATTTCTTGTAGTGGAGGAGATTTGTAACACCCCCAGTGTCATGCTACAGTAATCCCCTATTAATGGTGCCATGTCATCATGTTACTGTTGCTAATCTGCACTTGATCCTAATTTCAATTCAAATTCAAATCCAATCTAAAGTCAAAAATTCATGTTTGTCAAACATGAAAACTAAAATGTTCTTCGGGTGCCAAATAATCCATATCTAACATTGGTAGTGAACCAACATTTTTGCAAAGTGTTTAAGTGCACTAAACTATTTAATTCAGTGGCTAAAACAATAGATTAAATGCCTTTTCAATTTATGAAAATTCTAACTTCTTCCGAACATTTTGTGGCAGTGCCAAACATTGCATGGTAGTTATGTGATCAATTCCCCTTTGTTACAAAAATCCTTTCAATGCCCCAAATATTATAAAACCCTCTCTATAAAAGAAAAAAACATAAATAAAATAAAATGTAAACAGAAAGAATCAAAATGTATATAAGAGAAAACAAGAAGGTAAAGGTCCCCCCTCAATGGGCCACGGCCCACCTGGCCACCAGCCGGCCGGCCCACTGGCCCAAATGTGCCCCTGGCCTATTAGGTCATGCCCCCAAACCCTAAACCGCTATCCTCCCACTCATTCCCCCACGCCCCTCTCCTCTCCCCCCCGATTGGATCGGGGCAACGACACGGCGCCCCGACCCCGCCGCCGATCACACCGCTCCCCCTCCCCCTGTGGACCGTGCAGACGCCGCCCTGTCGCCTCCTCACCTCGACCGCGACCCCGACGACCGCGTTGCCCGCTCCCACACCGTCTTCTCCGACGCGCCAGGCCTCGCCGCCGTCGTCACCATCCTCGCCCGTCGCCGGAATCGCAACTCCGGCCCCTCCCAGAGCATGCCTTTGCACATCTACACGGCCGGTGAGCCTCCCCTTTCGTTTCCCTACACAACTCCGCCTCTGCCGTCACCCGTCTTCGCCGTAGAAGCCCGCCGCCCTGACGCCGCCTCGCCGAAGGCCGCGATCGGCGACCTCGTTCCTCGCCTGTGGCCAACTGCGCCGCCCGCGGCCCTGGCCCCGCTCCACTCCGACCGCAGCCCGCGTGCGCCGCCCCGAACCCGTTCCCCACGTCGCTCGCCGGTGGCTTCGTCAACGGCCGCCCCATTCGCCTGATCCTCCGCGCTGACGCGTCGGCCGGCCACCACCCCCGCGCCCCTTGTTGCCCAGCGCCATCACCGCCGCCGGAGCTCCGCTCCCGTGCGCGCTACGCGCCTGTTACGGCGTCGCCTCGCCATTACCGCCGGCGCGCACCAGCGCCGCTGGCCGTGCTCGTGGCCGCGCCCCGTGCCCGCATGGCCATCGACCGGGTCGGGCGCCCGCTAGCCCGTGCATCCGTATAGCTCTCGGGCCACTTACAAGTGGGGCCCAGCCCCTTTAAAAAGTGTTTAAATAATAATAATAATAATAATAATAATAATAATAATAATAATAAATAGTAATTAAAAAGGTTTAATTTATTAATTAACTTATTAATTAACTTAATTAAATTAGGTTAATTAACTTAACTTAATTAACCTGTCTGATTAATCTAGGTTAATTAGCTATAGACTATGACAGTGGGCCCCACTGCCCCTTTGACCAGTCAACTAGTCAAAATTGACTGTTGACCCCGCTGACATCACCCTGACATCATGCTGACGTCACCACTTACTATTCTGGATAATGTTGATTTAAATTAATTAATTAAATTCTAGAAAATGTTTAAAACTTTAGAAAATCCTATAAAATAATCTGTAACTCGGATGAAAAAGTTTTATATATGAAAATCGCTCAAAACGACGAGACGAATCCGAATACACGGTCCGTTCATCTGCCACACGTCCCTAGCATAGTGAACCTGCAACTTTCCCCCTCCGATTCATCTGACCGAAAACACGAAACACCGGGGATACTTTCCCGAGTGTTACCCTCCTTCGCTGGTACCGTGTACCACCGCGTTAGAGCACCCTAGCACTGCGTGCTGACATGTCGTGCTTCTCTGTTGCAACTGTTTACTTTATATTTACTGTTTCTTCCCCCTCTTCTCTCCGGTAGACCCCAAGACCGATGATGCCCCGGTGATCGACTACGGTGTTGACGACCCCTTCTTCTTGCCAGAGCAACCAGGCAAGCCAACCCCCTTGATCATTCCGATATCACCCACTCTCTTCTCTCTTATGCTTGCATTAGAACTGCTACTGCTTTTTGTATGATCCTATTCTGATGCATAGCCTGTTGTTGATACCTGCTTTCATACCTTACATGTTTATACTAAACTGCTTAGTATAGGCTGGTTAGAGATCCACCAGTGAACCCCCCCACATTGTCCTGTCTGCCCCGCTGGATTATCAGAAGACCCGATCAACGGAATCGAAGACCAGGACCCGGCACCGCACATCACTTTCCCCTTAGTTGCTCGACACTACTGGGTTACTATCGAGTGCCGAGGATGAGACCTCATCAGCACTTCGGATGTTAACCTTGTAGGTTAGTTCATCGGTTGTGGTCATCGAGGGTGATTCCTCTTTCTCCACTCCCGATAACGACACTGTCATGCAACTCCTCAAGAGTGGACCTCGAGGATGACTCCTCTTTCGTTCACCTTGATGATAAACATCAGGTGGAATTCCATCGAGGGTGATTTCCTCAGGTTTTCCTTTGGTGTCAGACACACAGTTACTATGGTTACTATGACTTTACACTAAACCTGCTTACTAAAGACGGGTCGACCCTGAGGGGTACCCGCACGAGCTTAATTGCGAGTGATGTGTAGTCGGGTTGACCTGGAAGGTGCCCGCGAGATAATACTAGGCGTGGCCGGGCACTCGCCCTTGCCGCAAGTTCTCGAGATGGGGCGATGGGGTCACATAATCGTGAGTCTCTGCTCGTTACCGCGCGTTCCCAAGACACTAAACGGTTTGGATATTTGATCCAAGGGGCCTCTGGCTTGATAGCGCTAACCATCACATGGGCATTGTATGGGCGTTCTGCGTCGTATGCATCAGCCGAAGCTTAACTGACGTCATTGCGACTGAGCGGCGCGCACCGGGTTGGACTGGTTAGGCTCCTACCTTTTTAAAGGTGGTTGCTAGGTCTGCTCACCGGCCGCCCAGGCAACATGCAGGAGTTCCCGGGGCGATTGGCCCATGACCCCTGGGGGCATAGGGTTTAGTCCGGCGTGCATGACCTCTCTATTAAGTCTAGGTCGGGTTGCGGCGTATTGTTTGGCTGAGGGCGGGCAAGACCTGATGGTGTGTCCGGCCAGAGTTAAGCAAGCGTGATGGGTAAGTTGGTGCACCCCTGCAGGGAAGAAAACATCTATCGATAGCCTGTCCTACGGTAACGGACACTTGGAGTTGTATCCCGATCGCTACAACTAGAACTTGATGATGAGGCATTGTTTGGATATGTTGCTTCGGGAGTCGAGAAAGGATCCCGGAGCGTTGGAACAACAACATAAATATGACTTATGTTACACTAGTCTACTTTCCCCTCTTGGTGCAAGACGGTGGTTTCCAGAAGATGCTAGTCTTCGATAGGGCTAGCTTCTCCCCCTCTTATTCTGGCATTCTGCAGCTTAGTCCACAGGTACTACCCTTTTCATTGATACCGATGCATATGTAGTGTAGATCCTTGCTTGCGAGTACTTTGGATGAGTACTCACGGTTGCTTTGCTCCCCCTTTTCCCCCTTCTTTCTTCTTGCTGGTTGATGCAACCAGACGGTAAAGTCCAGGAGCCAGATGTCACACTTGACGACTGCTACTACCCCGACGGAGCCTACTACTACGTGGAGACAGCTGACGACCAGGAGTAGTTAGGAGGTCCCAGGCAGGAGGCATTGCCTTTTCGATCGTGTTGTTTGTGTGCTAGCCTTCTTAAGGCAAACTTGTTTAACTTATGTCTGTACTCAGATATTATTGTTTCCGCTGACTCTTGTGTATTCGAGCTTATGTATTCGAGCCCTCGAGGCCCCTGGCTTGTAATATAAAGCTTGTATTATTTTATTTGTGTCTAGATTTGTGTTGTGATATCTTCCAGTGAGTCCGTGATCTTGGTCTTACACATTTGCGTGCATGATTAGTGTACGGTCAAATCGGGGGCGTCACACATGGCTGGTAGTTGTTCACTGGTTGTGGCGCGGAAGTTCTAAGAACTCACGGGCGCATTTTTTATTTACTTTGAATTCATTTTGGAGAATACAAACACTTTTTAGAAAATAAAATGTGAACAAAATTTGGAATTCCAAAATACTTGTTGAATAACACAAACAAAATTTGTGTGTTGAGTTTTTTTTTAATTTGTGAATATTCTTTCAAAATAAGAACAAAATTTGTAAATGTGATTTTTTTTATTTCTACGTACTTTTTAAAATTATCCGGACAATTTTTGAAACTATGAACAATGTGGCTTCGGTTCCAATTTGCCAGCATATTCGTACAAGTCTATCTTAGTAGTACGTGCCATGGCCGTTTAGACTGTCTGTCTGTTTGTAGGAGTAGCAGCAGCTTTTGGGGAGACCCTCTAGGCCTGAGTATGAACTTGGAAGGGATTTGAATTTGTTTAGCTGAAGCCTTGATGGTTTGAAATTTGGAGTGTATCAGTTCCTAGTTCGGTCGATAAATCCTGGTGAATCTTTTCTTTCGCCTCTTGCAACCCCCTATGCTTTTACCATACCAAACCACCAGTCTGCCAAGCCAGGAGTTACTCGCTTCAGAAAAGAAAAGAGAAAAAGGACACCGTTCAGAAAACTGCAAACTGGAAAAGCTGGGTTGATCCTGCCCTCCTGCCATGGAGACGGGGCATCTGCACCCGTCCATGTACGGGTGCGACCATGTGGAGACCAAGCCACGACCGCGCACCTGCTCCTCGCCCGTATGCTGCATAAAGTAGGCGCCAACCCCATGGCAATTTCGTTTCAGAAACCTCCATCGCCGTTTCCTCTGGAGCCCCGCCAGTATCTCCCAAACTCCTCCGTGGTTAGGGAAAAGAGTGGTGCTAGAGAGATGGATGGTATGCTTGCATCTATTATGATATATCCCTCTTGATTAATCGTCCTTTGTTTTCCCTGCTGGTAGTTTGTTCTGCTTACTATTCTGGTGTAAATTTGTGCTTAAGATCTCCGGATGAATGTTCGTCCTTTGTCTCTTTTTCTCTGCCTTCCTCGTAGTAGAGCAATCTTGTTTCTTTTTTGCGATCTTCTGCGTTCGGATCAGTTCAAAACTGGTCGCATTCCATCTGATTTTCCATGGCAAAGGCTCAATTGGGGGTTTCTTGGCCTTTTTTTTTATTTCGGGTAGAGGCAACTCGCAAAGTTTCGCCTTGATGATCTCGCTCTGCTATTTCCCTGTCGATGTCGCCGCTATTCTGGTGGAAATTTGTGCGTAAGATCTTGGGATGAATGTTCTTCCTTTGTTTCTGTTTCTCCGTCTTCCTCACGGTAGAGCAATCTTGTTTCCTTTTGGAGATATTGTGCGTTGTTCGGATGAGTTTGAAACCGGTCGATTTTCCATGGCAAGGTTCAATTGGGGTTTCTTGGTCTTTTTTTGTCCGGGTAGTGGCAACTCGCGATGTTTCGCCTTGATGATCTCGCTCTGCTATTTCCCTGTCATGTCACCAAGATTTGATCATCTTCTTGTTTCTTGTTTCTTGATGATCTTGCTCTGCTATTTCCCTGTCAAGTCACCAAGATTTGCTAATCTTCTTATTTCTTATGTCAACTTTGAAGCCCGCAATCTGCAGACCATGATCCTCACGACAGCGGTGCCCCTGGTGGCCATGCAGCTACTGTTCACGGCGTCGGCTGTCTCCATGACGCCGGAAGACTGTGACTGCGCCTGCCTCCGCACCTGCTTCTTCCGCAGCAACTGCTTCCCGATGATCTGCGTCCTCTGCCAGATCAACCTGGGCCGTCTTCTGGCGAGGGAGGCTGTTCTGGCGCCGACGCTGGCGGACCGGCGCTACTACGCGGTGGGCGCCGTCACGTGCTTCGTGGAGCTCGCGCTCAAGCTGTTCATGATCCTGGTGCTGGTGAGTCTCTGCGCTGTGTCCGTCTCTTCTGTTGTTTCTCAAGTTTAGGCTTGATTTGGGCGCTAATGAACTTGCTCTCCTCGTTTTCGTCAGTGCCCCTCGGCTTAGCTTCGTTGCGCGCGTGTGGATGTGATGTGCCTGCCCAAGGATCGAAGATGGATAGTTTTGGAGTCTGAAGATGCGCCGTTTTGTTCAGTTATTACTACTACTATGCTAAGTTTTAGAACAAGTTTGCAAAGGGCCTGTCGTATGGTGTTTTAGATTCGGTTCAGTTTGCCTGTCCGGAGATGTTCGTCTTTGGGTACAACCGTACAAGACTATATTAGTACTACTGTAGCATTTTGTTATTGTCTTCTTCCGTTGGGGTTTAGAATGTCCGTTGTACTTGTAGCATCAGCTTTGGGGTGCGCCTATGTATGCAGTTGGAGGGATTTGAATTGGTTTAGCGGAAGCCTTGAAGGTTGCAATGTCTTGTGTGAGCAGCATTTCTCATTCTTGATGAGGCAGAGTAGTAATTTGCAGCCACTTCTTCTTCATGGTTATTAGCCGCTGTTTGAGCAATCAGCAATCTTCTTTGAAAATGAAAGATGTGCAATCGATTTTTTCCTTGAGGCTTGCCCCCCACATGGATGCACTCGTCTCCAACGCTCAAAATGCTTTCATAAAGAAAAGGGGGATCCATGACAACTTCATAAATGTTCGCAATTTCGCGTGCCGGTTGCACAAACGCAAGATTTCCACCCTCCTCTTCAAGCTCGACATTAGAAAAGCATTCGACTCGATCATGTGAGAATACATCCTTGACTTACTAGTACAACGCAAGGGGTTCCCTTGCAAATTCCGGAATTGGATGGCTGCTCTGCTTTCATCCTCACAATCGCCCCCCTACAACAAATCCTCGACATCGCAACTCGCAAGGGCATCTTACACAAGATATGCGGGCTGTGGAAGGTGGTGCTTAGGTGCGCTGAGCTGCGTACGTGTGGATGCGCCTGCCGAAGATGGATCATTGGAGATGCGCCGTTTTGTTTAATTAGCTAAGTTAAAAGTTTGGAAGGGCCTGTCATGTGGGGTTTTTGACTCTGGGATGCATTATGCGTACTATGAAGTTAGAAGGGATTTGAACTTATATTTACGCGGTCTGGTCTGGTCGGGTCTGGTGTGGCATCGTCCAAACTCCAAAGAATGTGTAAGCATCTGCAGCTGCATGTGGTAGCGGTACCGGCCTCATCTTTTTCTTTAACCACTTCAGATCAGTTCCTTTCTGTAATCGTTAAAAGGACCCTAGTGATTTTTACTCTAGACTTTCAGTGCAATCCCTACGCTTTTACTCTAGACTAGAGTTACCATACCAAACCACCGGAATCTGCCAAGCCAGCCAATCGTTGTGCACACATGAGTAAGTGAAACAGAAAGAAAGAAAAAAGATAAAAAGGAGATGGTTCAGATAACTGCAAACTGAAAAAGCTGTGTTGATCCTGCCCTCATCTGCTGCCACGGCCCACGGAGAATCTCCACGACTTGACCACCCTGACCCCTACTCCGCTTGCTGTCATGGCTACATAGGGAGCAGCAGCTACACCATTCGCCTCTCCAGCGCCAAGCCCAGGTTTCCGCTACAGAACAAGAAAAATCCTGCGTCTCTGCCTCTGGTTAGGAGGAAAGATGCCCGGTAAGCTTGCAATCCTTCATGCCGCTTTACCGTTCGATTCATATGTTGGGCTTTCTCTTGGTAAACAATCCGGGTCGCTTACGAGAATTTGTTCTTGTGATTTATCATCCCCGGGGTGAAATTTCGTGTCTTTGTTTCATCACAGACCATTATTGTACTGGTATATCATTTCTCTCTTTTGGCTCTGGCCTCGGGGTAGGATTTTAAAAGGAACACATTTGCATTGTCTGTTTATTTGCGTCGAAACAGTGGCTTCTTGCTCTGCTATTTGCTGCCAAGATTTAACCCGCCTCTTGTGTTGTCTGAACTTTGAAGGCCGCAGCTTGCACTTGGGCGCCGCAGGAGCAAACGGGTCAGCCAGGGTAAGCAATTCCATCATCTTGTCTCATCTGCAAGCTCCTACTGGCGTTCGATTCGATCTCTCTGTCTTTTTATATGTTCTTCTTTGTTTCCGTGCCGCGCAGCCGCCCAAGATCGACGTGAAGACGCTCTACCTGCTGTACATGGTGCTTTTCGTGACGCTCTGGATGTCCTCGCTGCGCTGGCCGAGCCCCGCCGGCGCCGGGGTCGGGCCCCGCCGCTACGGCCCGGCCGTGGAAGCCCTGGTCACCTGCTGCTTCTTCACCTTCGTCACCGTCCTGCTGCAGGCGCTGCTCGCCACCGTGTTGTCGGAGAAGCCGGCGCCGTCGGCTCTTCCGCCCCCCGTGAACCAGTGGATGATGGGCATATCCGTGTGGATGTCCGGCGTCCTGTTCTACCTGATCTACACCACCATGGCCGGCGGGTACGCGGCGGGGCCGAGCTACTTGGACCTGGTCATCGCCGGGATCGCCAGTGTTGTGAGCCTCGCCATGACCGTCTACAACATGCTGCAGGTTGTAATTCAGTTCTTCTGCTCCGAATTCGTTCCTTCTCGTAGAGTTTGGGCTTTAACCAATCCTTTTGCCGTCTGTTTTTCCAGCGGCCCGTCTTTGCTTAGGTACGGATCGACGATGATTGAGCGATCATCTTGGTACCTGAAGTGTGGCGACCATCTGGATTTGCCCTTGCCTATGGCAGTTTACTACTCAGTGTACTATTTTCTGTCTAGTGCTGGATGTCTATTATCCCTATTATCTACTGGATGGAAGAATTTGACTTCATTTGGGGGATAGGATTAATGTGTTTGTGTCAGTACCTGATCTTTTCGGAAAAAAAAAACTATATTTGCCGGGAATGTTTCATGAAAAACTTGTTGATGAGGATATGATCTTATATTTGCTTGTTTGCGTTGCATACCCTGACATGTTGATGCCTTGATGAGTAGTCACTTGATCACTATTGCCTAGCCGGCCAATGAATCCTTGGTTCTTGTTGATGAGGATGTGATCTTCTCTGTTCGGATCTCTCTGTGATCGCGATCGGTTCTGCTATTTTATTCATACTAATTTCAGTTTGACTGTTATTGGGTTCTTGATACGTGGTTTAAAAAGAGATTTAGCTTCAGTTAAGTTGATCATCGTTCTGTTTTAGCATGCTAAATAGTGTAGCAGTTACCAAACCATTCAGTGTGGGATCATGCTCAAGTTAGATTATGAAATATGATTAGGGGTAGTAATCAGATTGTAATTCTGACCAGAACAGAGGAAGATATGTCATGGTTAATTTATATTGTAGCAGCAGCAAAGTAGGTAATGTCATGGACAGATATATATATGCAACATGAATCTGGTTCAGGTCATTTAATCCCTGCAGGTAGAAACAACGTATGAACCACAACAACAGCCGGTTCAGCCAGCATAAGAGCATCTCCAGCCGCGCCCCCAACAGGCCCCCCAGGCCACCTTTTCGACGCCGGCGCCGAAAAAACGGCCCAGCCGCGCCCCTAGGACTCAGTTTTTCACCGGATTGGGCCGAAACTGGCGCCGGCAGACCCAGAGCGAACCCGGCGCGTTGGGGGCGCCTGGGGACGCCGGACGAAGCGAAAAGACGCGTGGGTCCTGCTTGTCGGCGAGAGCCTTCCTTTTCCCGCCGTTTCCCCCACCACTTCCCTCCATTTCTCCCCTTTCTCCCGTCATTCTACACGCCTTCCTCTCCTCTCGCCGCCGCCATGCCGCCGAAGAAGTACACAGCCCCCAGGCCCGTTGTCGTCGCGGATGCCGATGCCCCGCCGCCGAAGCAGACGAAGCCGAGGGCGCCACCGTCAAAGCCGCCTGGGATGTCGAACGCCGAGTGGAAGGCCGAGAGCGTTCGCCGGTCGGCCGCCACCACCGACCGGCGGAACAGGTCCAACAAGCAGAAAGAGCGTGCAGCGTCGGCGGCGGCGATGGCGGCCGCGGCAGCGTCGGAGGCATCCCGCGCCCGGATGATGCCTCCTCCCGGTCATCAGGCCGCCTGGAGCCAGCAGAGCGGCGGGTCGCCGGCGAGCTTCACGCCTTCGCCGCAGCCGTGGGGGTGCGCGCCGTCCCCTGGCGATGCCCACGGTGGGTTCAACCCCAACATCACCTTCCCCCACGGCCAGCGCACACCTTCCCCCGCGTTCGCCGGCGTCCAGTACCCCCCGTACTGTTGGAAATATGCCCTAGAGGCAATAATAAATTGGTTATTATTATATTTCCTTGTTCATGATAATCGTTTATTATCCATGCTAGAATTGTATTGATAGGAAACTCAGATACATGTGTGGATACATAGACAAACACCATGTCCCTAGTGAGCCTCTAGACGACTAGCTCGTTGATCAATAGATGGTTACGGTTTCCTAACCATGGACATTGGATGTCGTTGATAACGGGATCACATCATTAGGAGAATGATGTGATGGACAAGACCCAATTCTAAGCCTAGCACAGATCGTGTAGTTCGTATGCTAAAGCTTTTCTATATGTCAAGTATCTTTTCCTTAGACCATGAGATTGTGCAACTCCCAGATACCGTAGGAATGCTTTGGGTGTACCAAACGTCACAACGTAACTGGGTGGCTATAAAGGTGCACAACAGGTATCTCCGAAAGTGTCTGTTGGGTTGGCACGAATCGAGACTGGGATTTGTCACTCCGTATGACGGAGAGGTATCTCTGGGCCCACTCGGTAGGACATCATCATAATGTGCACAATATGTGATCAAGGAGTTGATCACGGGATGATGTGTTACGGAACGAGTAAAGAGACTTGCCGGTAACGAGATTGAGCGAGGTATCGGCATACCGACGATCGAATCTCGGGCAAGTGCTATACCGATAGACAAAGGGAATCGTATACGGGATTGATTGAATCCTTGACATCGTGGTTCATCCGATGAGATCATCGTGGAACATGTGGGAGCCAACATGGGTATCCAGATCCCGCTGTTGGTTATTGACCGGAGAGTTGTCTCGGTCATGTCTACATGATTCCCGAGCCCGTAGGGTCTACACACTTAAGGTTCGATGACGCTAGGGTTATAGGGAAAGTATGTACGCGGTTACCGAATGTTGTTCGGAGTCCCGGATGAGATCCCGGACGTCACGAGGAGTTCCGGAATGGTCCGGAGGTAAAGATTCATATATGGGAAGTCCTGTTTTGGTCACCGGAAAAGTTTCGGGCGATATCGGTAATGTACCGGGACCACCGGGAGGGTCCCGGGGGTCCACCAGGTGGGGCCACCAACCCCAGGTGGCTGCGTGGGCTAAGTGTGGGAGGGGACCAGCCCCAAGGGGGCTGGTGCGCCCCCCCACCAAGTCCCAGGGCGCCCCAAGAGGGGAAGGGGGGCAAACCCTAATGCAGTTGGGCCCTAAGGCCCAATAGTGGTGCGCCTCCCCCTCTCTCCCCCTTTGGCCGCCCCCCCTAGATGGATCTAGGGCTGGCCGCACCCTAGGGGAGGGAAACCCTAAAGGGGGGCGCAGCCCTCCCTTCCCCCTATATATATGAGGGGTTTTGGGGCTGCTAGTGACATGAGAACATCTCCCTCTTGGCGCAGCCCTACCCCTCTCCCTCCTCGTCTCTTGCAGCGCTTGGCGAAGCCCTGCTGGAGTCCCGCGCTCCTCCACCACCACCACGCCGTCGTGTTGCTGTTGGAGGGAGTCTTCCCCAACCTCTCCCTCTCTCCTTGCTGGATCAAGGCGTGGGAGACGTCACCGGGCTGCACGTGTGTTGAACGCGGAGGCACCGTTGCTTCGGTGCTAGGATCTTCGGCGATCTGAATCGCGGCGAGTACGACTCCATCAACCGCGTTCTTGAACGCTTCCGCTTAGCGATCTACAAGGGTATGTGGATCCAACTCTCCTCTCGTAGATGCATCTCCTAGATTGATCTTGGTGAGCGTAGGAAAATTTTTGTTTCCCATGCAACGTTTCCCAACAGTGGCATCATGAGCTAGGTTCTTGCGTAGATGCTTTCTCGAGTAGAACACAAAAGGGTTTGTGGCGTTGATGTTTAAATTGCTGCCCTCCTTAGTCTTTCTTGATTCAGCGGTATTATGGGATGAAGCGGCCCGGACCAACTTTACATGTCCACGTACATGAGACCGGTTCCATCGACAGACATGTGACTTTTGTTGCATAAGATGGCTGGCGGGTGTCTGTCTCTCCTATCTTAGTTGAATCGGAATAGAACAAGGCGGTCCTTGTAGAAGGTTAAATAGCAACTTGAATATCACCGTTGTGGTTTTGCGTAGGTAAGAAGCGTTCTTGCTAGATACCCATAGCAGCCACGTAAAAACATGCAACAACAAATTAGAGGACGTCTAACTTGTTTTTGCAGGGTATGTATGTGATATGATATGGCCAATGACATGATGAGATATATTTGATGTATGAGATGATCATGTTGTAATAGTTAATATCGACTTGCATGTCGATGCATACGGCAACCGGCAGGAGCCATAGGGTTGTCTTTAATTTTTTGTATGACCTGCGTGTCAATCATTAAGCGCTATGTAATGCTTTACTTTATCGCTAAGCGGTAGCAATAGTAGTAAGAGCATGGTGGGCGCGCGACAACCCCGATGGCGACACGATGATGGAGATCATGATGATGGAGATCATGGTGTGGCGCCGGTGACGATGGAGATCATGCCGGTGTTTTGGAGATGGAGATCAAAAGCACGAGTTGATGGCCATATCATGTCACTTATGATTTGCATGTGATGTTAATCCTTTTATGCATCTTATTTTGCTTAGGACGACGGTAGCATTATAAGATGATCCCTCACTAAAATTTCAAGATAAAATTGTGTTCCCCCCGAGTGTGCGCCGTTGCGAAGGTTCGTCGTTTCGAAGCACCACGTGATGATCGGGTGTGATAGACTCTACGTTCGCATACAACGGGTGCAAGCCAGTTTTTGCACATGCAGAACACTCGGGTTAGACTTGACGAGCCTGGCATGTACAGACATGGCCTCGGAACACGGAGGACCGAAAGGTCGAGCATGAGTCATATAGTAGATATGATCAACATGTTGATGTTCACCATTGACACCACCTCATCTCACGTGATGATCGGACTTGGGTTGGTGAATTTGGATCATGTCACGCTCGGATGACCGGAGGGATGTCAATTTGAGTGGGAGTTATAAGTAATTTGATTAGTTAAACTCACTTATCATGAACAATAGTCTAAGTTGCCTTTGCAAATTATGTTGTAGATCAATAGCTTGCGTTGTAGCTCCCTGTTTAAATACGATCCTAGAGAAAGACTAAGTTGAAAGATATTGTAAGCAAGGATGCGGACTGGGTCCGTAGTCCGAGGAGTGTCCTCACTGCTGCACAGAAAGCTTACGTCTTTGATGCACCGCTCGATGTGCAAACCCCTACAACGTGGTCTGTGGATGTTGTGAACACCTGAGAGACACGTCCTGATGACTACTTGATAGTTTAGTGCACCATACTTTACGGCTTAGAATCGGGATTCCAATGACGTTTTGAACGCCATGGAACATATGAGATGTTCTAAGAGCTGAAATTGGGATTTCAGGCTCATGCCCGTGTTGAGAGGTATGAGACCTCTGACAAGTTCCTTTGCCAAAAAGATGGAGGAGAATAGCTCAACTAGTGAGCATGTGCTCAGAATGTCTGGGTGCTGAAATCACTTGAACCAAGTGGGAGTTAATCTTCCAGGTGAGATAGTGGTGGACAAAATTCTCTAGACACTATCACCAAGCTACTAGAACTTCGTGATGAACTATGACATGCAAAGAATGGAGATGATCCCGGTGCTGTTAGCGGTTCTTAGTACCGCAGAAGTAGAAATCAAGAAGGAGCATCAAGTGTTGATGGTTTAGCAAGACCACTGGTTTCAAAAAGGGGCAAGGGCTAGAAGGGAAACTTCATGAATGGCAAACCAGTTGTCGCTCTAATGAGGGAACCTAAGGTTGCACCCAAACCTCGAGACTAAGTGCTTCGATTGTAAGGGTAACGGTCACATGGTAGCGGAACCACCCCAAATACATGGTAGATATGATAGCTGGCAACTTCAACAAAGTATATTTGATATACGTGTTATTGATGTGTACCTTAGTAGTACTCCTTGTAGCACCTGGGTATTGGATACCGGTTCAGTTGCTATTATTAGTGACTTGAAGCAAAAGCTACGGACTGAACGGAGACTAGCTAAGGACGAGGTGACGATGTGTGTTGGAAGTGTTTCCAAGGTTGATGAGATCACCATCGCACACTTCCTCTATTTTCGATATTAGTGTTGAACCTAGATAAATGTTATCAGGTGTCTACGTTGAGCATGAAAATGATTAGATCATGTTCATCGCAATACGGTTATTCATTTGAGTTAGAGAATAATGGTTATTCTGTTTACATGAATAATACCTTTATGGTCATGCACCCAATGGTTCGTTGAATCTCGATCATGGTAATACACATAATGATAATATTAATGCCAAAAGATGTAGAGTTAATAATGATAGTACCACTTTCTTGTGGCACTGCCGCTTAGGTCATTTTGGCATAAAATGCATGAAGAAACTCCATGCTGATGGACGTTTGGAGTCACTTGATTTTGAATCGCTTGACACGTGCGAGCCATGCCTCTTGGGCAGGATGACTGAGATCTCGTTTTCAGGTACAATGAAACGGGTAAGTGACTTATTGGAAATCATACATACTGATGTATGTGATCCAATGAGAATTAAGGCGTGTGGTGGATATCGTTATTTTCTCATCTTCACTGACGATTTGAGTAGATATGGTATATTTACTTAATGAAGCAAAAGTCTGAAACGTTTGAAAGATTCAAAAATTTCAGAGTGAAGATTAAGAATCATCATAACAAGAAGATCATGTTCCTACGATCTGATCAAGGGGATATTATCTTAATTATGAGTTTGGCAATCACTTAAGACATTGTGGAATTGTTTCGCAGTTGAAGTCCCCTGGAACACCACAGCGTAATGGTGTGTCCGGACATCGTAATCGAACCTTATGAGATATGGTGCGATCTATGGTGTGTCTTACCAATCTACCGCTATTATTTTGAGGTTATGCATTAGAGACAGCTGCATTCACTTTATATAGGGCACCATCTAAGTCCGTTGAGACGACGTCGTATGGTTTGGCAAGAAACCAAAGTTGTCGTTTTCTTAAATGTTTGGGGCTGCGATGCTTATGGCTTCAGCCAGGAAAAGCTCGAACCCAAAGCGGACAAATACATCTTCATGGAATACCCACTGGTAACGGTTGGGTATACCTTCTATCTCAGATCCAAGGACAAAAATGTTTGTCGCTAAGAACGGGTCCTTTCTCGAGAAGGAGTTTCTCTCGAAAGAATTGAGTGGGAGGAAGATAGAACTTGATGAGGTTGTCGAACCCTCACTTCAACCGGAGAGTAGTGCAACACAGAAAGATGTTTCTGTGGAATCTACGACAGTTGAAGAGGAAACTAATGATAGTGATCATGAAGCTCCAGATCAAGTTGCTGTCGAACCTCGTAGGTTGACAAGGATATGTACTACTCCTGAGTGGTACGTTGATCCTGTCTTAGAGGTCATGTTGTTGGACAACGATGAACCTACGAACTATGGAGAAGCGATGGTGGGCCCATATTCCGACAAATGGTTAGAAGCCGATAAATCCGAGATAGGATCCATGTATCAAAACAAAGTATGGACTTTGGTGGACTTGCCCTGTGATCGGCAAGCCATTGAGACAAATGGATCTTTAAAACTAAGACGGATGTGGACGGTAATGTCACCGTCTATGAAGCTCGACTTGTGGCGAAGAGTTTTCCACAAGTTCAAGGAGTTGACTACGATGAGATTTTCTCACCCGTAGCGATGCTTAAGTCCGTCGGAATCATGTTAGCATTAGCTGCATTTATGAAATCTGGCAGATGGATGACAAAACAAGTTTCCTTACCAGTTTTCGTAAGGAAAGGTTGTATGTGATACAATCAGAAAGGTTTTGTCGATCCTAAGGATGCTAAAAGATATGCTAGCTCCAACGATCCTTCCATGGACTAGAGCAAGCATCTCGGAGTCGGAATATACACTTTGATGGAGTGATCAAAGTCTTTGGGTATACAAAGTTTGGTGGAAACTTGTATTTGCAATAAAGTGAGTGGGAGCACTACAACATTTCTGATAAGTATATGTGAATGACATATTGTTGATCCGAAATGATGTAGAATTTCTGGAAAGCATAAAGGGTTGTTTGAAATGAGTTTTTCAAAGGAAGACCTGGATAAAGCTGCTTACATATTGGGCATCAAGATCTATACAGATAGATCAAGACGCCTGATGATACTTTCAAAAGATCACACACCTTGGCATGATTTTGAAGAAGTTCAAAATAGATCAGTCAAAGAAGGAGTTCTTACCTGAGTTGTAAGGTGTGAAGTTGAGTAAGACTCAAAGCTTGACCACGGCAGAAGAAAGAGGAAGGACGAAGGTCGTCCCCTATGGTTTTGTCATAGGCTCTATACGATATGCCATGCTAAGTACCGCACCTGATGTGTGCCTTGCCACATGTCTGGCAAGAGGGTACAAAGGTGATCCAGGAGTGGATTACTAGATAGTGGTCAAAATTATCCTTAGAGGAATAAGGAAATGTTTCTCGGTTATGGAGGTGATAAAGAGTTTGACGTAAAGAGTTACGTCGATGCAAGCTTAACACCTATCCGGATAACTCTAAGTGGAGATACCGGATACGTATAATGGAGCAACAGTTTGGAATAGCTCCAAGTGGAACGTGGTAGCAGCATCTACGATATGACATAAAGTTTTGCGAAGTACATAGGGATCTGAATGTTGCAGACCCGTTAACTACAACCTCTCTCACAAGCATAACATGATCAAACACAGAACTCATTGAGTGTTAATCACATATTGATGTGAACTAGATTACTGACTCTAGTGAACTCTTTGGATGTTGGTCACATAGCGATGTGACCTGTGAGTGTTAATCACATGGCGATGTGAACTAGATTATTGACTCTAGTGCAAGTGGGAGACTGTTGGAAATATGCCCTAGAGGCAATAATAAATTGGTTATTATTATATTTCCTTGTTCACGATAATCGTTTATTATCCATGCTAGAATTGTATTGATAGGAAACTCAGATACATGTATGGATACATAGACAAACACCATGTCCCTAGTGAGCCTCTAGACGACTAGCTCGTTGATCAATAGATGGTTACGGTTTCCTTACCATGGACATTGGATGTCGTTGATAACGGGATCACATCATTAGGAGAATGATGTGATGGACAAGACCCAATCCTAAGCCTAGCACAGATCGTGTAGTTCGTATGCTAAAGCTTTTCTATATGTCAAGTATCTTTTCCTTAGACCATGAGATTGTGCAACTCCCAGATACCGTAGGAATGCTTTGGGTGTACCAAACGTCACAACGTAACTGGGTGGCTATAAAGGTGCACAACAGGTATCTCCGAAAGTGTCTGTTGGGTTGGCACGAATCGAGACTGGGATTTGTCACTCCGTATGACGGAGAGGTATCTCTGGGCCCACTCGGTAGGACATCATCATAATGTGCACAATATGTGATCAAGGAGTTGATCACGGGATGATGTGTTACGGAACGAGTAAAGAGACTTGCCGGTAACGAGATTGAGGAAGGTATCGGTATACCGACGATCGAATCTCGGGCAAGTGCTATACCGATAGACAAAGGGAATCGTATACGGGATTGATTGAATCCTTGACATCGTGGTTCATCCGATGAGATCATCGTGGAACATGTGGGAGCCAACATGGGTATCCAGATCCCGCTGTTGGTTATTGACCGGAGAGTTGTCTCGGTCATGTCTACATGGTTCCCGAACCCGTAGGGTCTACACACTTAAGGTTCGATGACGCTAGGGTTATAGGGAAAGTATGTACGCGGTTACCGAATGTTGTTCGGAGTCCCAGATGAGATCCCGGACGTCACGAGGAGTTCCGGAATGGTCCGGAGGTAAAGATTCATATATGGGAAGTCCTGTTTTGGTCACCGGAAAAGTTTCGGGCGATATCGGTAATGTACCGGGACCACCGGGAGGGTCCCGGGGGTCCACCAGGTGGGGCCACCAACCCCAGGTGGCTGCGTGGGCTAAGTGTGGGAGGGGACCAGCCCCAAGGGGGCTGGTGCGCCCCCCCACCAAGTCCCAGGGCGCCCCAAGAGGGGAAGGGGGGCAAACCCTAATGCAGTTGGGCCCTAAGGCCCAATAGTGGTGCGCCTCCCCCTCTCTCCCCCTTTGGCCGCCCCCCCTAGATGGATCTAGGGCTGGCCGCACCCTAGGGGAGGGAAACCCTAAAGGGGGGCGCAGCCCTCCCTTCCCCCTATATATATGAGGGGTTTTGGGGCTGCTAGTGACATGAGAACATCTCCCTCTTGGCGCAGCCCTACCCCTCTCCCTCCTCGTCTCTTGCAGCGCTTGGCGAAGCCCTGCTGGAGTCCCGCGCTCCTCCACCACCACCACGCCGTCGTGTTGCTGTTGGAGGGAGTCTTCCCCAACCTCTCCCTCTCTCCTTGCTGGATCAAGGCGTGGGAGACGTCACCGGGCTGCACGTGTGTTGAACGCGGAGGCACCGTTGCTTCGGTGCTAGGATCTTCGGCGATCTGAATCGCGGCGAGTACGACTCCATCAACCGCGTTCTTGAACGCTTCCGCTTAGCGATCTACAAGGGTATGTGGATCCAACTCTCCTCTCGTAGATGCATCTCCTAGATTGATCTTGGTGAGCGTAGGAAAATTTTTGTTTCCCATGCAACGTTTCCCAACACGTACAACTACTCGCCGCCGGAGTACGCGGCCTCCCCGACGGCAACGCAGCCAACGCTGCGGCGTGGTGCCCTACTCTACTCGCAGGCCTCATCGTTGCAGCACGACGGCGACGTGGGGATGGACGCAGACATGGACGACATCATTACGAGCGGCTCGGCTGCGGCCGCCGCTCCCCCTGGATTCCATTCGCCCGAGGAGGTGCTCTACGACGCCGGTGAGATGGGTGACGAGCACGAGTTCGCCGAGGAGGAGGAGGAGGCTGAGGAGGACGAGGAGGAGGAGCAGGCGCTTGCGACGGCGAGTAAGGGGAAGAAAAGAAAGCACGGAGTCAGGACCGGCGAGCCGCGCGTCAAGTGGACATCCAAAGAGGACGAATGCCTCGCCGAAGCATGGAAGATCGTTTGCCTCGACGCGATCACCGGCATGAACCAGAGCGTCAACATGTACTAGGAGCGCATCAAGTCGGAGTTCGACGAGCGGAAGTTGGTCGACCCGTACTTCGCCGGCATCCACATGAACCGCGGCGCGAAGGCCATGGCGAATCACTGGGCGCTCATCCAGGCGGCGTGCAACAAATGGCACGGGATCATCGAGGAGGTGGCTGCTGGGCCAGAGAGCGTCGAGGGAAAGGTATGGACACGCCGGCGACCATAGTTTTCTTTCGGTGTATCCACGTATGCCTCGCCGACCGTAGTTCTCTTTCGGTGCAGATGCTGCGCATGTTCGCCATGTTTCGGCAGGACAGCAGCCCCGAGCAGGAGTTCAAGTACATCCACGTGTTTTCCCGGATCGACAAGTGCGAGAAGTGGACACACGTCTGGCGTACGCGGGCCAAGGCGAGGGAGACGTACCAGTCGGACGCGCCGGCACCGGGGGCGTCGGCCGGCCGCCCTGATGGCAACAAGAAGGCCAAGGCGGCAAGGGATGCCGCGCTTTCCGCCGAGCGTCTGTAGGCATCCATCGAGCAGTGCATCGCCGACGCCAAGAGCCATGCCGTCGAGAGGGAGGCGAAAGCAGACGCGCGATGGTCGGCGATCATGTCGACGGGCCAGATCAAGCTCGACCTGCTCCGGACGAATGTCGCCGCCAAGAAGAGAAACACGATTTAGCATTCCTGATGGCAGCGGACGTGACGACGATGTCGGCGATGGACGGGCCGGTCAGGGAGTGGTACTTGCGGGAGCGTGGCCTCATCTTGGACGGCCTGCTGACGGGCACGCCATCTGCCACGACGAACACGTCGACCTCTCCGGCGAGCCCCAGCGACGACGTGTCGCCTACCTCGACGCCCAGCAGCCCACGGACGCCACCTACGAACACCAACGCCGACGCCGAAGCCAATGCAGAAACCTAGGACGGCGCCGCCGAGGACATCTCCGCGGCCGCCATTTGATGTACTCGCCTTCCTGTCTTTTTTTTGCTACGCCGAACTGTGATGATGATCGCCGAGCTGTGGCGAGTGGTCACCGAACTATGGCGCTTTTGTAGCAGGAAGTGGTATTTCAAAATTCCACGGCGTCTTGGGGGGCAGAACCTAGGGGCGTGGCTGGGCCAAGATCGCCCCCAGCGCCAAATTCGCGCTGGGGGAAGGGCCAAAAAAGCGCCGGGGGGTGCCTTGGCGGGACGAACGAGTAGAGATGCTCTAATCTCTAGAGTCCAATCACGCCCCCCTGGTCTGTTTTTCAGCTCCACGATCTTTGATTTTCCAACTGCCGACCACGGGCTCCTCGCTCGCCCCTACAGGGTGATCGGGGGGCCAACCCTAGCACCCCAGGCGCCGTGATCCCATCTCTTCTTCCCCTCCGCCGCCGCCGAGGAATAGCGCCGGGTAGAGCCCGTGCGTCCGACGGCGGCGGTGGAGGGCAGCTCCTCCTTTCCGGGTTGTAAGGCGGCGATGGCGCCAGATCCGCGAAGGTGTGGCCTCTTTCTCGATCCATGGCGGCGCGATGGCTCTTGTTGGAGGCGTTTGTGGTGGTGCGGGGTGAGATGGCCAGAGGATGGAGGTGGGGCTGGGCGTGGCCGGTGGCGGCGGGTTCGGCCCGCATCCGATCTTGGCGGAGGTGGCATCCCCTCTGCCGGGGATGACAGGCCAGATGGTGGGTCCTTGTGGCGGCACCGGTGGCGGCGGATCTTGGGATCCCACACCCGGAGACGTTGCAGGACACACGTGGACGTCATCTTCGGTGGGCTTGGAAGGGGAGGGGGCGGTGACGACTGAGGAGAAGAGCATGTGCCGACCTATCGAGCAACGCAGCACCCCCTCGAGCGTGAGCGCCGGCTCCGGCGACATCATCTCGGCGGGCTTGGAAGGGGCGGTGGCGGCTGCGGAGAAGAGAGGCGGGCGAGAGCTCGGCGGCGGCTACGGGGAATGGAGGAGAGGGGCGCGGTCGGGAAGGGAAGTGAAAATGCGGAGGGAGAAAAAGCAGCCACCCACCCAGCGACACGCACATACTCACCATACAAAATCACGAAAATACCCTCGGAAGGGCGCGCTATATACGGCGGTAGCACGAGATATTCCCAGTGGAGAGAAGACTGTTCATTGCGACAGTGCATTCGATCTGATCCAGCGGACAAGGTCATCTGGGAGATCGATCCAACTTCCAAAAACGCATCAAGTAAAACAATCGGACGGCTAGAAATCGCTAATCGCTGTGAGACCTCTGTTTCGCCCTAGGTTCTTGTTTCTTGATATGTACATACGCGGCTCTCCTCGGAACGCTTCCGATCGTTGTATCTTACATGGACTACCACCACCATTCGTCGCTTGTGAGCAAGTGCGGATCGTCATGCGCGTCATGGTAAAACAAGCAGTCGAATTTACTGTCCCGATAAGAATCTAACAGTAAGAGAATTACGCGTTGGTGGTCAGTTACTCAATGCAAGAAACGAGAAAATAAAAAGGTGGCAATTGAGCTCTAAATGAAGAAACTGAACCTGAAAAAGCTGCGTCTGCTGCTCCCTCCAGACTGAGGGCTCCTTGATTCAAAGGATTTGCATAGAAATTTTGGAGGATTAGAATCCTTAGGATTTTTTTCTATGTTGGTTGTTTGATTCATAGGATTGAATTCTATAGGAATTTTTCTTAAGGAATTTTTTGTACTACTTTTCATAGGATTTCTAGCCTCCACTCGAACCTCTTTAAAAGAATCCTTTGTTTCTACTATGATGCAATCAAACAACCTAAAATCCTATAGGATTGAAATGAGCATGACATTTCAATCCTATGTTTTTTTCTATTCCCATATTTTTACAATCCTACGAATCAAAGAGACCCTGAAAATGCAGCCATCCGTCCGTGCATGTACTACCTTGACCGATGTGGAGGCCAAGCCTCCTCCTCGCCCGTATAATGCATATAAAGTAGGCGCCAACCCCATGGCAATTTCGTTTCTTGGTGGTATATGGATATAGATGCGTAATGACAAAAAGTAATTTGAGACATACTCCCTCCGTTCCAAAATAGATGACTCAACTTTGTATTAAAGTTAGTATAAAGTTGGATCATCTATTTTGGAACGGATGGAGAGTATGTGTTAACTTTTTTCTCCCAATGCAAGCTACTACTAGTGGGCCTCATCAAGGAATAAAAAGTGACCCACACTAGACATGCATCCCTCATCTTCATTTTAACTTTTTCAACTTTATGCATCGGACCACACTTTTTCTATTCCTCACCTGAACCTACTTTTTCTGTTATCCGATCCAAAATGACACGTGAAGCATGCCCCTGAGGCTATGCATTGGCCATGCCCTCGGAGAGCTCCATCACTGTTTCATCCAGAGGCCCGCCAATATCTCCAAAACTCTCCGTGGTCAGGGAAAAGAGTGGTGCTAGAGAGATGGATGGTATGCTTTGTCTATTTTTCTCTGTCTTCCTCGTAGTAGAGCAATCTTGTTTCCTTTTTGGTGATCTTTTGCCGCATTCCCGCTGGATTTCCATGGCAAAGGCACAGTTGGGGGTTCCTTGGCCTTTTTGTTCCATCGCAAAGTTTCACCTTGAAGATCTTGCTCTGCTATTTCCCTCTCACGGCACCAAGATTTTGATCTTCTTCTTGTTTCTTATCTAAACTTTGAAGGCCACAATCTGCTGGGTGCTGCAGGAGCTGATCGAGCGAAGCGGAACAAGGTAAGAGAAAATCTCCCACATGCATATTCATAATCGATTTTGTGTTCCTCCTCTCTTTCGTGTTCCTCTCCATCTGACTCAGCACGTTATGCTTTTCCGCAGGCCATGATCCCCAAGATAGCGGTGCCCGTGCTGGCCATGCTGCTGCTGCTCACGGCGTCGGGTGTCTACATGATGCCGGTCGACTGTGCCTGCCTCCGCGCCTTCTTCTTCTTCCGCAGCAACTACTTCCTGGTGATCTGCGTGCTCCCCCCTATCCACGCGGGCCGTCTTCTGGCGAGGGAGGCCGTTCTGGCGCCGACGTTGGCCGCCCGGCGCTTCTGGGCGGTGGGCGCCGTCGCGTGCTTCCTGGAGCTCCCGCTCATGCTGTACATCATCCTGGTGCTGGTGAGTCTTTGCGCTGTGTCCGTCTCCGTCTCTTCTCTTGTTTCTCAAGTTTGGGCGCTAATGAACTTGCCCTCGTCGTTTTCGTCAGTGCCCCTCTGCGGCTGTGGAGGATGCTGCTTAGTTTGCGCTGCGCCTGCCCAAGGATCCAAGACGGATCATTTTGGAGGATGCTGCTTAGTTTGCGCTGCGCCATTTTATTTAGTAATTGTACTGCTACTACTCTGCTAAGTTGGAAGTTTGGAAGGACCTGTCGTATGGTGTTTTATTTTCAAAAAATTGCCTGTCCGGAGATGTTGTACCATTTTGTTTGTTGTCTCCAGTTCCGTTGGGGTTTAGCTTTGGGGTGCGGCCCTTTAGCCTATGTATCCGTTCCGTTCAACGGGATTTGAATTTGTTTCGTTGAATCCTTGAAGGTTGGAACGTATGTGAACAGCACTTGTCATTCTTGACGCGCTAGTAATTTGCAGCCAGTTCTTCATGGTTACGTATTTTATTTTTTGCGGGATAATGTGGGTTTTACTCCCCAGAAACAGAATTACAGCCTGCTAGTACATCATGAGTAACTCTGTCTGGCACACGGCGCAACCAACAAGCCATGCTACCACCAGATCTTCCTATACTAGCTAAACTATGAGCAATCAGCAATCTTCTTTGAAATGGAAGATGTGCTATCGCAACTTGTCGAAACTTGAGTTTGGTCTTCTCTCGGGCTGTTTGTTGTGCACGCAAGATCAAGATCAGGTCACTCAAGGTGGCAACGGGAACGGGGATGACCGGGGATGACTCCACCATCCCCGCCAATCCCCATACCCGCGATCCCCGTGAAGCTTCGCGGGGACAAAGTGCCCCCCATCCCCTTTAATAGCGGGTACCCAGTACCCGTCGGGTATTCATGAGGATTTCAAAGCTGACTAGGAGAGGTGAGATTGGAGAAGACATGGTTGTTGGGAGAGGTGGAGAAATATAATTGTGTGAAATATCTAGGTATTAAATATATATATTCCGCATTTATAGTACGAATGACATAGTTTTCGGGTATCCATGGAGTCCCCACGAGAAGGATTTTATACCCATCCCCGTCCCGCGAGACTAACGGGTACCCACCAAACAATACCCATGAAGATAATTTGTCCCCTTCCCCGCTCCATGACGGGTAAATCCCCGCGGTTACACATCCCCACGAGAATATTGCCATCTTGAGCCACGAACGGGCAAAAGCTCACCTACGTCCAAACTCACAAAGAAAAAGGAGACCGTTGAGATCAGAAAGATCAAAACTGGAAAAGCTGCGTCGGTCCTGCCACAGAGACAGAGCATCTCCACGACGTGACCACCCTTGACCAATGACCAGTCACAACCATCACCCCCTCCGCCTGCCTATATACCACAGCGCCATCGGCCAGGTTTCCAAAACAGAACAACAAAAATCCTGTCTCTTGGGTGGGTTAGGAGAAACCTCTGGGCGAGACGAGGAGAGATGACCGGTAAGCTGCACTTCACCGTTTGATTCATGTGTTGGGCTTTCTCTTGGTAATCTGTGCCGCTTACCAGAATTTGTGCTTGCGATTTACTGTCTCGGTTCTCCGGGGTGAAATTTCTTGTCTTCGTTTCTTGGGATTTGTTGGGTTTTTTTCCTGACGTTATTTGTTCAACTAGTCACCAGTGGCAAGTCTCACCTTGATGATCTTGCCCTGCTGCTTTCTTGTCATTTTACCAAGATTTTAACTTCTTTTTTCTTTGCTCTGCTATTTGCTGCCAAGATTTAACCCACCTCTTGTGTTGTCTGAACTTTGAAGGCCGCGACTTGGGCGCCGCAGGAGCAAATGAGGAGGAGGGGGAGCATGTCAGGGTAAGCAAAACGCCCAGTCCAATCCAACCTCTCGTCTCCTGCTCCTTCTTGCGTTCGATTCGATCTCTCTCTCTCTCTCTCTCTCTCTCTCTCTCTCTCTCTCTCTATCTCTCTCTCAGTCTTGGTATGTGATTATTTTTGTTTCTGTGCAGCTGCCCAAGATCGACGCGGAGACGCTCTACCAACTCTACATGCTGCTTTTCATGACGATCTGGATGTCCTCGTTTCGGCTTCGGTCGCCGGCCCTGGTCGCCTTCAACATCCCGGCCATGGAAGTCCTGGTCACCTGCTTCTGCTTCGCGTTCGTCACCGTCCAGCTGCAGCTGCTGCTCGCCATCGCGCTGTCGGAGAAGCCCGCCCCGTCGCTGCTTCCGCCTCCGGTGAACCAGTGGATCATGGCCCTCACCGTGTGGCTGTTCGGGGTCCTCTACTACATGATCTACGCTTCCCTGAGCGACGGGTATACGGGCTACTTGGGCCTGATCATGGCCGGGGCCGCGAGTGTTGTGAGCCTCGTCATGACTGTCCACAACATGCTGCAGGTAATTCAGTTCCTGTGCTCGTAGTTCGTTTCTTCTCCTAGAGTTTGGGCATTGTTGTGTGATGGAAGCCCGTTTGTCGTCTGTTTTTGCCAGCGCCCCGTCTTTGCTTAGCTGCGGATCGACGAAGAGTGGCGACCTGAAGAAGGACCAGACTTATTTCTGTCTAGTGTTGGATGTGCTATGAGTATGCTGTTGGTTCTCTATCTATTATACTATCTGAACTCAGGAAGGATTTGGCTTCATTTGGGGACAGGATTAATGTGTCAGTACCTGATGTTTCGTGAAAAACGTTTCTTTATAGAATGTTTCATGAAGAACTTGTGGGGATGTAATCTTTTCCTTGCGTTTTGGGGTTACAAGCCCAGATAGGCACTGGATCCTTGGTTCATGTTGATGGGGATGTGATCTTCTCCGTTCGTTGACTCTCTGTGATCCTGATCGGTTTTGCTATTTAGTCAAAGTAATTTCAGACTGACTGCAATAGTGTTCTTGATGCTTGGTTAAAAATAGGATTTAGCTTCAGTTAAGTTAATCATCGATTTGTTTCAGGGTTAGCCTCGGTTCTTATGAGATTACTATGTTAGAGAAAAATCTGCTCTATGAATAAAAATGCCACCATAAAATAATCAAGATGTAGATAGGAAAGAAGAATTAAAATTTTGATAAAAGGATGGGGTGTCAGAAATACAAATGTAGTACAGGAATGAATGTTTGATCAAGTGGGTCATACTGTAATCTATTCCAGTGTGTGAGACAACAATTAGGACTTTAGGAGCTGTCTATTTTATCATGCTTAAACAGTAGGAGTTACAAAACATTCAGTGTGGGATCATGCTCATGTCAGATTATGAAAGATGATTAGGGGATAGCAATCATATTGTAATTCTGGCAATAACAGAGGAAGACATATCATGATTATGTCAGGGAAGAATATATATGCAACATGAATCAGGCTCAGGTCATTTCATCCTTGCAGGTCATCACAAATGGAAACCTGTGATATACATGTTCAGTAAAGTTTGCATAGAGTTGCATAGTTAGCTACACAAGCTCATTCCTGTAGGAAGTTGTTTTTAGAACACTACCTGCTAGATTATATACTTGATTATTGATTGAACAAATACACTGGCACATCTCTGGAAATTTAGTGGATTTGCTAAAGGATTACTTCTGCTAGCATATCAAATTTAGTACTGTTTGCATGTTTCTTTAACTAAAAGGGTGCATACAGCCAAGACAGGGAAAGCAGACATGTACTTGCCTATTAGCCATAGTAGTAAATGTACCTCAGTAGCACACGTTTGTTCAGGGAATATAACTAGAAACCAGAAAACTGAGCTCAGGTTATGCATCAGAACTATAATAGTCAGGATTTATTAGACTAATTGTTCATGGGCAAGCCATTAAAATAAACTAAACCTTATCAAATAAAATTGCTTTAGGAAAAGGACCTCTAGGATTTGAATGAAATATCCCTGAAAATAGTAGCATAATCGATGTGAGTAAAATAAATCAATAATGTTTATTTCTCGACTTATATAACTACAATGATCTTAAAGATTAATATGTTTGTTACTCTCTTGGCATGAACGACAATTAAACAAAATAATTTCAATGCAAAGAATCCCTAGGATGCTTAGTTAACTACCAAGACATATGTTTTCTTGAACAAAATAGCAAAAAGGCAAAGTGGTAATTTGTCTCATATATTCGGTGGTATTTAAATATGCTTAATCATAATGTTTTTCTAGATGTTCAAAATAACTACATGCTTTCATACTAGACACTGCTTAGTACTAGAGTAAGTTCTTGAAGTGAGATATCATCCATGATCAAACTATATGTGTTCAGTATCATTAGGAAGTTATACATAAAAGATTTGTTTCAAACCATAACCAAGTCTGAGCCGAGTTCATCATCAATGTCCCAATATTAGGCAAGTAGATATGTAGTGCATAGCTACATACATCTGCACCATACCTTGTTTTGTGCACTTTGTGTTAGCCCTAATTAGTTCCATTCGCAAATTCCAGTTTCAGTCTACTTTGGAATTCTTGCCATTCAAGAAGGGGTTCAAGCAACCCATTGATATCCCCCAAGTGCAAGGGAGTGCAACAACTTCCAATGAGAAGCATTACAACCATAACTTATAATTGACACGGTAAGAGTGGGAGAGAGAGAATATAGATAAACTTGAGCAATTGAGTTTTCAGTTCAACCTCACCTCAAGCAAGTACTTTCTCAAGGGAAATCCATTAATAACAATGACAATGGAGTGATTCGACTATTTTGTCGGGTCTATTATGGCGCAGATGGGTCTGCTTTACCTTGTCTTGAGTGGGAGTTTGCATTGGGCTTATGTGGGGTAGACCCAGCTTGTTGTTGAAACTGGTTTGGGGACTCAACTTGTTCGAGACACGAGAATCAACTTCCTCGGTTTCCTCACTAGATAGGTGAGCCCCCAAATTGAAACTATGTTTGTCGCACTCCACAGGGTTCTCGACAGAGCAATGGATGGTGATGACAAGTTTAGGTCCTGGAATCTTCAACATCATGCGGGCATAACTCGGTACACTCGTGCATTGCGGAAGTTGTGGTTGGACCAAGAGCACGTTGTAGACCATCTTGAAGGTGAAACGTTCCATATAGTAATTGTTCTTCTGTCTGAAGACCACTGCGAGAATGATTTGGCCTATGGTCTTGCGAGCTGTCCCTACAACTGTCACATAGAAAGACTTCGAGACTCGATTGGTCTCAGAGCTCCCATCGTCGACTAGGTCATGGTAATATTTAATGAGCTCCCGTCGTCGACTAGGATGTGAAAAACTCCAAGTGTTGTAGATTATTAGCGATGCCCTCAAAGAGTACGACCTAGAGCAGGTCAGTTTTCCATGCAATTGCCCTTGTCAAGGAGGATGAACTTGAGAATACTTCAACCAATAAGATGAAAGTTGTGGTTGAATGACCATGAGGTCCCAAGCTATAATCTTGGTGTCACTCTTTAACTCATAACGGGTTGAACCGCCCCGCGTGTGGTTGATCTAGATTAGCTAGAGCAACTCATCGTTCAGTGCCTCATCCTAGATTCCATTTGCTACATGATGTAGGGCAAGCCCTAGGAGAGGATGTATCTTCACAATTTGGAAGTGGATTTGAGGGGATCTCAAAGAACACAAGGAAATACAAAGAGGAAACACATAATAACAATGTTCACACCACAAGTTTGCTCAAATATCATACAAGGGAAGATACAAGTCAGGATCCGTAAGCAACAAAAAAACTAGTTAGGGTTCTTCCCTAAAACCAAAGTGGTCACCACCTCAACATGATCCCGATGCATCAATAATAGGGTGTTATATGACATGCATAAAAAGGGTTTCTCAAACATGGTCAAAGGGCTGCTTGCCTGGTTCATCAGAGTCTTCGAAGATTCTGGTCCATCTCCAAGTACTCCGTCTACTTCGTCAACTAACGTCGGAAACAATCACAATAAGCAACACAACAAGGCAAAAAGTGCTCTAAAAACAGGGGTTGGACTTTTCTAGGATACCTCTGGTCATATGAAAAATGACCAAAGTGGTTCCATTGGGATTGGATCAATGGATACTCTGGAACATTACAATATGAAGGATCCAAGGGATTAGTGGATTTGCAAGAAGTGTACAGAAGAATTATTTTCAAAAATGAGCAAAGGCACCCATTTAACAAGGAATGATGTTAGAAGCATCTTGGAGTTGGTTTCACTGGATTTGGAGTTCAAATGAATTTCCTAGGGATTTGCAAAGTTGGCTATACATGGATAAATAGACCGATATTTGATGTGGTACAGAAAGCATTGGTAAAAATGTTCAAAAACTAAGTTATGAATATATACGCATCTAGGAATTTGAATCAATTTTGAGCTCTCTGTGATTTTCTAAAGTTCATCACAAAAATGGAGAAAATAGGATTTTGCTAATATTTGTAAAGAGAAAGTTTCTGGAAAAATGTGCAAATAGCACCATGTGATAGAGCATTATTTATGGAGTCACTATAAATTTGAATCATCAAATTTGGAGGTCTAAATAATTGATTATGGATTTTAGAAGCTTACAGAAAAAGAAAAGAAAAAGAAATGTTTAGGTTTATACCTAAAACACGCATTGGGCGAAGGATAGGCACTAGGCCGGCCCAGTGGCTCAGCTGCGAGCGGGAAGGGCCACATCGAAGGCGCCCTCTGACAGTACGCTTCCGCTGTAGGGAGACGGCTCCCTAAGAAATCGTGTCCACTTACTCATGGGCTCATCCCACTGTGTTGCTGACGCGTGGGGCCTACCCGTCGGGTTCGTCTCCCACCTTTCGCTCAAATAGAGGCGAGGCACGGGACGCAGGGCCTAGCGCTCGCGGGCGTGGGCTTTGGCGGCACATGCCACCCCTGGCGATGCCCAGCACATCGGCGGGTTTAGGAGGCCGCGCCGCATCCAGTGAGGCAGTCCACGGGGGCAGGGGTGGTCAGACACAAGTGCATCGTCGGCCATGGCGGGCGAGGTCGGCGGTGGAGATGGGCTCGTCGGCACGGCCACAGGGAGGAGAGAAAAGGGCGCAGGAAAGCTCCACGGTGGTGGTGTTGATGTTCTGGAGTGGTTGGGTGGAGGGAAGGGGGCTCGGGCGATGTGAATTTGAGCGATGAACGGCGGCTCGGCTTCGGCCGTTGGGAGCGAAGGAGGGCCCGAGGAGAGGGAATAGTGGGTTCAGCAGGTATCTGAGAGGTAGAGGGAGTGTATGGAGGCGAGGGAGAGGCCCGGGAAGGCTCTATATGGCAAGGCCATGGCGCACCGTGAGCCAAGCTCACAAGTGTCCGTGGAGATCGCCGTGGCGGCCGAGGGAGGGGCCCTGGACGGGTCAGTGGTGCTTGTGGGGTTCATCTAGGAGCGAGGGAGGTAAGAGGGGGAGCGGGCTGAGGTCAGAGGCATGCCAGCAGCATGGCCATGGAGTGGTGGACGCGGGTGAAGCTCGGCACGTGCGGATGGAGGTCGACGGAGAGAGAAGGAGGAGGGGGCCGACTGAGGGAGTCCTAGATTTGGGGGTTCTCGGGTGTCCGGACTACTCAAGGTGGACCGGACTCATGGGCCATGAAGATAGAAGCAGAAGATCATCCCCCGTGTCCGGGTAGGACTCCTATGTATGTGGAAAGGCAAAATTGGTGTCCGGATGTAATGATTCCTTCCTCCTCAAGTCATCTATGTACAAACGTAGGCCTCCTCAAGTCATCTCGAGCCAGAGGGTTTAGTCCGTAGAGGCTAACAGAATAATCATAGGCTAGACATTTAGGGTTTAGCCATTATGATCTCGAGGTAGATCAACTCTTGTAATCCCCATATCCATCAATATCAATCAAGCATGAAGTAGGGTATTACCTCCGTAGAGAGGGCATGAACCTGGGTAAACATCGTGTCCTTGTTTCCCCCCTTTTACCACCGATCCTCAGATACACAACTTGGACCCCCTACCCGAGATCTGCCGGTTTTGACACCGACAATGGTGCTTTCATTGAGTACGGGTCATGCTCCCACTGGACCATGTATTTCGATGGCTCTAAATATTAGCCGGACTGGGGGCCGGCGTCATCTTGACATCTCCCACAGGGGACATAGTCCGCTACGTGTTACAAATCATGTATATGGACTCAAATAATGCTGCCGAATACGAGGCGCTGCTGCATGGTCTCCGCATGGCTGTATCCAGGGGCATACAACGCCTAGAGGTGCGCGGAGACTCAAACCTTGCAATATCTCTGATAAACAGAGAATTTGATGCGAAGGAACAAAAAACGGCGGCTTATCGAAACGCCATATTAAAAATAATGGCTCGGTTTGAGGGGCTCGAATTTCATCACGTTGCTCGAGACAGTAATCAGGCAGCGGACATACTCGCTCGCATGGGCACCAAGCGTGACCCAGTCCCGCCTAACACCTTTGTAGAAAGGTTGTTCAAGCCATCTGTGGTATGGCGGGACGAGATCAAAGACGCTAATTCAGACCTAACCACACCCCTACAAGCCGAACTCAATATAGATGTCATCGGGGATCCAAATATGGAAATAACACCTTCGGCTCATGAGATCATGGTCGTCATTGCCCCTTGGACCGAACCCTTCCTGGCCTATCTTAACAGGAAAGAGCTCCCCGATGATCAAAACGAGGCCCGTCGTATAGTTCAGCGTTCTAAAGCCTACAAAGTTCACGAAGGTGAACTGTACAAGAAAAGCACAACTGGTGTTCTCCAAAGGTGCATCTTTGAAGAGGAGGGGCGACAACTTCTAGATGAAATACACGCTGGTATGGGCGGCCATCACGTCGCAGCTCGGGCTCTCGTAAGCAAAGCTTTCCGAATAGGTTTTTTCTGGCCAACAACCCGAGCACATGCACAAGCCCAAGTCCAACATTGTGTTGGATGTCAGCTTTTCGCGAATCAAAGTCATATGCCTCCCACCGCCTTGAGAACCATCTCCATTACTTGGCCTTTTGCGGTCTGGGGGGCTGGATATGGTCGGACCCCTTAAAGGGGGGAAGCCATAAAAAGAAATATTTGCTAGTTATGGTGGACAAATTCACTAATTGGATAGAAGCCAAACTAGTAAGAACGGCTGAAGCAGGGCCAGTGATTGACTTTATATCTGGTGTGGTACACCGCTATGGTGTCCCACACAACATTATCACATATAACGGCTCCAACTTTATAGTTGATGAGGTGAAGAACTGGTGTGCCAAGTTAGGAATTAAACTTGATTATGCCTCCGTGTACCACCCTCAAACAAATGGTCAAGTCGAACAGGCCAATGGCCTAATAATGAGCGACATTAAACTCCGATCGGTGCGCTCCCTACGGGAGTCAGATAAACACTAGGTTGAGGAGCTTGACTCCGTAATCTAGGAGTTGCGGACCACACCTAACCGGACAACCGGATACATAGCTTTTTTCATGGTGTACGGCGTAGAGGCTGTTCTGCCCTGCGACATTATTCACGACTCACCTCGAGTGCGTATGTACGAAGAGTGAGAGGCCGAGCTCGATCGGCAGGATGACCTAGACGGCTTTGAAGAGGATCGCAATATCGTGCAAGCTCGTTCCGCATTCTATCAGCAACAGGACGGAGGAGCCTATCGCCTTCGAAATGCACCAGAGAATCGCATTGAGCCGAATCCATGGAACGCTGCTAGGCTCCGACGATTCTACGGATAAGTCCGGTAGCACCTTTTATTTTTATTTTTGACTAGGTTTCTTCCTTTATTTTCCCTCCTCTTCATTTTTTGTTTTTCCTTCCCAAAAAAGTGTTCGGCTATACCGAACTGTTAGGGGTGAACATCTTTAAATGTATATATACCTCAAGATACCCGGGGGCTTCTCTAATGAAGCTTACTATTAAAGCTTGTCGCTTACATTACTTATGTCGTCTGTTTCATACAGTCTCTTCATAATTATATGCACCTCTAAGACTTAAGTATTTTCCAAGCTGGGTTGCCTGACTCCTGTGTTTATACCCTACGTTCCCGATTGTTCGGCTAGGGTGTAAAGGTAGCACCTCTGCGATTGTTACAACCGGGTAATCCAGACCTGTACCTCAGACGGGTGAAGCCGAAAGCTAGCGTTCCTAAGGGAATCATTGGTCGGCGAACAAACGACGAATTGCTTATTTGTATATAATCTTTCAATATCAAGGGATAGGCTTCCTAAAATCCTATATTTAGGATCAAAGCCTAGGCATGCATAATTATGCATGCTAACCCAGGGAAAGGAACCCTTAATGGAACTATTCTCCCTGGAAGATGTTTCTTACGTTAAATAGTAATATAACATAACTCCCTGAACAAATTTTGTCTGTTCAAGCAAAATGACCGGATTGCCTGGTTTCCGAACATACTGAGTGCTTACCACAAGTATAGTATCCGGAAACACTCCAACCTTTGGGTTCAGGAGGTTGAAACCGAAGGCTTGCCATGACAAAAAAATTACAAGTTTGGTCGGAGATAAGTTTGATGATAAAGTACATTGCTACATGGAATCAAACGCCTATTCTTTTTCTATGTCGTCTATAAGACTGCCTAAACTACATTCTTCTTGCGAGTACTTTGCGGCTATCATTACTTGGTCATACACCAAGCTCACGGGAATCTCTTTTCCGTCTGGTCCCTGCGGTCCAACTCGGGCCATATGATTCGGATCAAGCCCGGTATAGCGCGTTTTCACCATGGCCCATGCCTCTTGCGCACCTTCTTGGCATGGTAACGCCTTCCATAGCTCAAAGCAACATCGAGCTCCCTTGAAGTTCACCAGATCCTCCATAATTTTTGGAGGAGAATCGGATGGCCATAAGGCTTTCGCCATGTTCTTCATGGCTCTCTGAACCTGCTCATGCACTTTGGAGAGCTCTTGTAGCACGTCGCCTTGAAATCCGGATACTTCTCCTTCGGGCCGCCTAGTTAACAAACCTTCAAGAATAGCATTATGAAGCTCTGAATCGTTGGATAGTATGAAAGCTAGTTTAAAGGTCATACTGGATATGCCCCCTTTTAAATTTTTATTTTCCTTCAAGGCATCCGATAACTGAGCCCATAGGTCCTTTATATCTTCGCACTACAAAAAAAAAGACACATCCGTGACATTTTGGGCCGAACGATTTTTTTCTGTCATGCTTATGACACTTCTATGACGATAATTGTGGAAAAACCCAGTATCATCATAGATGTGGTGAGCTCCTACTTCTATGACAAAAAATCATGATAGAAAATGGGATTTTCATCTTGGGCGGGCCGGAGACGCAACTGCATGACATTCTTTGGGCCGTCCATGACGGAAAAAACCGTGGTAGAAGCGAGGGCGAGGAAAATATCGGGGAGTTCCCGGTTACGGTGGATGGTCGAGGCCGAGCGATGCACAGAGGGATTGCATGTTTCTCTCGTACACGTATGCACGTGTGTGCGAGGCGTTGGGATCTAACTGAACCCGAGCGAGGCGTTCGCCTATTGAACCCGAGCGATTGCACTGCAGGCTACGCGTTATTCAACCCGAGCGATCGATCGATCTGGCTGTTAACTGAACCCGATTGAGCGATTCCTTCGCTACTTCTGCTAACTGAAGCCGATTGAACCTCCTGCCTCTTGATGAACAGTGAACGTTGCTCGGGGTTGGATGAACAAGACCCCGTGGTAGTAGTTAGAGGCTGTTGCCGCTGGATGAACAGGACCCCGATCGAGCCGGTTGGGGTGGATGAACAAGACCCCGTGGAGGGCTAGTTGAACAGTAGCCAGTGGAGGGTTGGATGAACAGTAGCTAGTGGAGGGGTGGTTGAATAGTAGCCGGTGGAGGGGTGGTGGAGGCTGGATGAACAGGAGCCCGTGGAGGCAGGGGGGACACCATGGATGAATAGTCGCAGGTGGAGGCTAGAGGAGGTTGACGGTGGATGAACAGTAGCCCGTGGAGGCTGGAGCGAGGAAGTAGATGGTGGATGAACACTAGCCCGTGGAGTCCCGTTTTGCGGTACGCCACACCCCTCCCGATGAACAGAACCCCCATTTCGACCGTAGGAGGTCGAAGAGAATTCCGTTTCCTCCGTTTTGCGGTACGCCACAACCCTCCAGATCAACAGGACCCCGTTTCGACCGTAGGAGGTTGAACACAAGTTTGTTTCCTCCGTTTTGCGGTATGCTAGGCCCTTCTTGTCAGGGATATAATTACTAGGTATAAACCGCCCAGGAGGGGCTGGTTTATACCTATGAAGAATTACTTCTACTGAAGCCCAGCAAGACATAGAGTATGGCGTTTTAATATAGAAGACTAAAAAGCACAGGGCCTGAAAGGTGTTAGGGCCCGTGAATGTAAACCGCCATACGTCGTGTAACTTATGTTGTAAGATAGGAAAGGTAGAGACCGAGCCGGGCACGTTTATGAGCCGGCCTTGAGATTATGTAAGCCGGCCGGGCGTCATCCTGTCTATATAAAGGGACGACCCAGCGGCGGTTCAGGGACAATGAAACACAACTCGAGACACAGGCAAAGCGGATTCACTCCCTGGTCATCGAAACCCTAGCAATACCACACCAACTAGATGTAGGATTTTACCTTCATAGAAGGGGCCGAACTAGTATAAAATCCCTTGCGTCCTTTGTCTGCTTTAACCCCTTTAAGCTAACCCGTAGCGATGGCTCCACGACTAAGTCCTTATGCTAGGACATCTGCCGCGACAAAACCACGACAGTTGGCGCCCACCGTGGGGCTATCACACGATGGTTTCGAGTTCTTAGAGGGCAGCTTTGAAAGACTCAAGGGCTATGCAGTAGGCCGAATGACTAAGAATCGTCACGGCAAGATCTAGATCGACGACGCAGGCTGGGGCCCTCAGGCTGATTCAATCGAGTATGGGTACCGGGTCCCCTTCGGCGGCATCCATGTCTTCATTGGCAAGATCGGTGAACCGGGCCTTGAGCCGAACATCTGCTCCAACATCGTCGAGTCGACTCAGCGTGCGAGACCTGCCCGGGTTCAGCCCGCCATAAAGCGTGTCTTTGTGGGAGTTGTCCACGGAGCGGAAGCTGAGGATAGATCAGAACCTGGTGGTGAGACCGTTGTTTATTCCGGCGACGAGTCGTCTACCGGAGAGACCGAGTCTTTATACCTACTTCAGGATGGCCGGTCTGGGGGCTGTTCCGACGGCGACAGTATTCCGGGTACCCTTGATCCGCCAAGCCGGGTTGCGGTCTTCATGGACGGGTCACAATCGGTGTAACAATCTTCGACTACGGCAGCATCAACGTCCGGTCTGGCGACGACATCAGCAGCTGGGGCAGGAGGCCCTGTGCAGCCACCGGCTCAAGTCCTGTCTGGTTTATTCGACACTTTGACAATGCTGTTGACCGCGGAGGTCAGCCAGGCCGATAAGGAGCAGCATGACGCAAAAGTTGCTAAAGTAAGGGGTCAGATAGATCAAGCCAAGGTGGACCTGGCAGCTGAAAACACCAGGATGGCCGCGAGACAAGCTGAGTTGGATGCTTAGGCTTATCGGCTCCTGTTGGATTAGAACGCGTCAGATGATGTAATGAGGAGAAGGCGCCAGTCTCGCCTGCCTTCGGTTTACGAGGCAATGGATCTCTTTAATACGCCAGGAGCAGGAACCAGCAATCAGCTAGTGGTAAACCGGGCGGAAGTGCCTGGAACGGGGGCGTCGGTCTAGCCTCACGCGACGGATCCATCACGTCAGATCATTCCATCACAACGTGTGCCGACGCCTCCCGGTCATTACTCCAACCCCTTGGATAACATAGTCGTAGCCGCTTCACGATTGGCAGCCCTTCCTGTTGAAGGAGAATCCCCTATAGCAGTGGAGGCGCGACGAGCTAGGGAGTTCTTAGAAACAACTTTGACTCAGCAGCAGGCTTATTCTTACAGCAGCGAGAGGATTCATTCCACCCCCCGCCCAAGCTGAAGTTACAGCAGGCATATGGATGAACCGGCCGTATCAAGTAGTGCGCGGAACCGTAACCCGCCTCGGGGGGATAACCCGGCAGGTGGAGCCGTGGATGTGCAAATGCTCAGGACGTGGTAGACCTGGGTAGACAACGTCGAGAGGCCGAGTTAGCAGCACAATATATGGCCCGTCAGCTTACCCCGGTTCGTCCAACTACCACGGTGGAACTAGGAGTTTTTTCAAGCTCTTTGGGAGTGCCGTGTCTCACCCCCGCTCTACGTAATGTGCGGCTGCCTAAAGATTTCAAAGGACCACGGAAGGTGCCCAATTATACTGTTGATCTATCCCCCGAGGCGTGGGTTGAGAGCTATGATATGGCGATGGAGATGCTGGATGTGGACGATACGGCGTGTGCCAAATACTTCACCATGATGCTGGAAGGGACGGCTCGTACTTGGTTGAATAGTTTACCAGCTAATTCCATCGGATCGTGGGCCGAGCTAAGGCACCGGTTTATCAATAGTTTCAAAGATACATGCAAGAAGCCCATGTCCATTGTGGACTTAACTGCCTGTGTCCAAGGAGAGAACAAATCAACAAGTCATTGGGTGCGCCAGGTTTCTGAGATCCTGCACTCATCAGACCGCATCAACCCGGACACCGCAGTCTTGACATTGGAAGGCAATTGCCAGTTTGAGCCTCTGAAGCTGAAGTTGGGACGGCTCAAGCGTCACTGCGAGGACATGGGAACACTTATGGCAGCTCTGGTGAAGTACGCTGATTCTGATAATACAAAAGACCTAGCGTCTGATGACGAGAAGTCAGGAAATGGAAAGAAGAACGGTAAGGCGCTGCAGTCTAATCCGGCGAGCCAAGGATACAGCGGTAAGCGTAAAGCGGATAGTAATTCAGATTTTTTGGCTAACACTAGTATGCAGAATGATGGTCAGCGTCGTAAGGGTAGGCCACCCCCACGAGGTGGAGGGTCAAATATCAATCTGGAGTGCCAGTTGAATCTGCCTTGCCCTAGGCACGGCACGAAGGAAAAACCGGCCACACACCTCTGGAAGGATTGCTTTATTATGCGGGAGTTCAAAAATTCGGATCGGTTCCAATATGATCATGGACCGCCCGGTGGTTCAGGCCCTGGTTTTCATGGGCCTGGCTATCACGATGGTGGTTCTGTCTCAGGATTTCAAGGGAATTAGGATGGACATGGCAATCAGAATGGACACAATAATCAAAGCAGCCAAGGTGGTTATAATCATCAGGGGAATCATCATCAGCAACAGTCAGGTTATCAGAGCAACCCGAAGTAGTTGAGTAGTGAGCAGTATCATGTCTTCACCACTAGCTTGTGTAAGCATGATCAGAAGGTTTATAAGAGGGCGGTGCACTCCGTTGAACCGGTAGTACCTCGTTATTTACGCTGGTCGGAGCAGCCCATTGGGTGGAGTCGTGAGGATCATCCGCCCCGGGTTGATAATCCGGGTCAGCTGGCACTAGTGGTGGCACCTCAGGTTGGGTGGGGGTATAAGTTCACTAAGGTGCTCATGGACGGAGGAAGCAGCATCAACATCCTGTATTATGAAACCTTCCATCGCATGGGGCCAACAGATAAGAAACTCAGACCGTCCAACACTGTTTTCCATGGCGTGGTACCTGGTAAATCGGCGTATCCGGTCGGTAAGATAGATCCGGAGGTTACCTTTGGAGATGAGCATGACTCAAGGTCAGAGACTTTGACATTTGAAGTGGTAAAAATCTAGAGCCCGTATCATGCCTTGTTCTGGCGGCCGGTTTATGCTAAGTTCATGGCGAGGCCCGGTTACGTTTATCTGCAACTCAAGATGCCGGGTCATAAAGGGACTATCACAGTACATGGGAGCCGTAAAATTGCTTTGGAATGTGAAGAAGGTGATGCGGCCTATGCCGAGTCGGTTTGTGCAACAGAGGAGTTGAAGTTCTACAAGGACAATGTTGATCCGGCAGATATGTCTCCTTTAAAGAAGCCAACTACAGAGCATGATCCAGCCTTGAAGTTTAAATTGGTTGATGAGACCAAGCTAGTTGATTTTGTTCCTGGCGATTCGTCCAAGCAGTTTAGCATCAGTGCTAACCTGGATCCGAAATAGGAAAGCGTGCTCATCGAGTTCATCCGTGAGAACCGGGACATCTTTGCATGGAAACCTTCTGACATGCCAGGTGTACCGAGAGGACTCGCTGAGCACACTCTTAATGTTCATCCCAAGTTCAAACCGGTCAAACAGTTTCTCCACCGTTTCAATGAGGAAAGGCGCAAGGCTATTGGTGAAGAGGTATCTAGGCTCTTGGCGGCCGGGTTTACTGTTGAAGTGTTTCATCCTGAGTGGTTGGCTAATTTGGTGCTAGTGCTCAAGAAGAATGGCACTTGGTGTATGTGTGTTGATTACACAGATTTGAACAAAGCTTGCCAAGCCGATCCTTTTGCTCTCCCTTGTATTGATCAAATCATTGATGCTACAGCGGGTTGTGAGCGTTTAAGTTTTCTAGATGCATATTTCGGCTATCATCAGATCAAAGTGGCAGTTAAGGACCAGGAGAAGACAACTTTTATAACTCCCTTTGGAGCCTCCTGCTATGTATCTATGCCCTTCGGGCTCAAGAGTGCCCAGGCGACTTATCAACGTGATCACGTGATCAACCGCGTTATAAATGCAAGAACTCCCACTTAGATAGACATCCCTCCGGTCATCTAAATGATCACGTGATCCAAATCAACTAAACCATATCCGATCATCACGTGAGATGGAGTAGTTTCAATGGTGAACATCTTATGTTGAATAAATCTACTATATGATTGACGCTCGACCTTTCGGTCTCCAGTGTTCCGAGGCCATATCTGCATATGCTAGGCTCGTCAAGTTTAACCCGAGTATTCTGCGTGTGCAAAACTGGCTTACACCCGTTGTATATTAACGTAGAGCTTATCATACCCGATCATCACGTGGTGTCTCGGCACGACGAACTTTCGCACCGGTGCATACTCAGGGAGAACACTTATACCTTGAAATTTAGTAAAGGATCATCTTATAATGCTACCGTCGTTCTAAGCAAAATAAGATAATCATCACATGCAATCAAAATATGTGACATGATATGGCCATCATCATCTTGTGCTTTTGATCTCCATCTCCAAAGCACCGTCATGATCACCTTCGTCACCGACGCGACACCTTGATCTCCATCGTAGCTTCGTTGTCGTCTCGCCAACTATTGCTTCTACGACTATCGCTACAGCTTAGTGATAAAGTAAAGCAATTACATGGCGATTGCATTTCATACAACAAAGCGACAACCATATGGCTCCTGCCAGTTGCCGATAACTTTACAAAACATGATCATCTCATACAAAACCGTATAACTCATCATGTCTTGACCATATCACATCACAACATGCCCTGCAAAAACAAGTTAGACATCCTCTACTTTGTTGTTGCAAGTTTTACGTGGCTGCTACGGGCTTAGCAAGAACCGTTCTTACCTACGCATACAAAAACCACAACGATGTTTCGTCAAGTATGTGCTGTTTTAACCTTCACAAGGACCGGGCGTAGCCACACTCGATTCAGCTAAAGTGAGAGAGACAGACACCCGCCAGTCACCTTTAAGCAACGAGTGCTCATAATGGTGAAACCAGTCTCGCGTAAGCGTACGCGTAATGTCGGTCCGGGCCGCTTCATCTCACAATACCGCCGAAGCAAAGTATGACATGTTGGTAAGTAGTATGACTAGTATCGCCCACAACTCATTGTGTTCTACTCGTGCATATCATCTACGCATAGACCTGGCTCATGATGCCACTGTTGGGGAACGTAGTATTTTAAATTTTTCCTACGATCACGCAAGATCTATCTACCAGATGCATAGCAACGAGAGGGAGAGTGTGTCTACGTACCCTCGTAGACCGGGAGCGGAAGCGTCAAGTCACGCGGTTGATGTAGTCGAACTTCTTCGCGATCCAACCGATCAAGCACCGAACGTACGGCACCTCCGCGTTCAGCACACGTTCATCTTGATGACGTCCCACGAGCTCTTGATCCAGTTGAGCTTCACGGGAGAGTTTCGTCAGCACGACGGCGTGGTGACAGATATGATGTATCTACCGGCGGAGGGCTTCTCCTAAGCACTGCGACGGTATGACTGAGGTGTGTTTCTGTGGAGGGGGGCACCACACACGGTTAAAACAATTCAACTTGTTTGTCTTTGGGTGCCCCCTGCCCCTATATATAAAGGAGCAAGGGGGGAGGCCGGCCGGCCCCTAGTGGCGCGCCAAGGAGGAGCAATCCTACTAGGAATAGGATTGCAATCCTATTCCTAGTAGAAACTACCAAAAGGGAGAAGGGGGAAAGGAAGGAGAGGGAGAAGGAGAAGGAAAGGGGCGCCGGCCCCCCTCCTTCCTTGTCCAATTCGGACCAAGGGGTGGGGGGCACGGCCCAGCCCTGTCCCTTCTTCCCTCTTTATCCTACGACCCATTAAGGCCCAAAGCTTCCCCAGGGGGTTCCGGTAACCCCCCCGGTACTCTGGTTAATTCCGAAACTTTACGGAACACTTCCGATGTCCGAATATAGTCGTCCAATATATCAATCTTTACGTCTCAGACATTCTGAGACTCCTCGTCATGTGTGTGATCTCATCCGGGTCTCCGAATTACCTTCGGTACATCAAAACTCATAAACTCATAATACCGATCGTCATCAAACGTTAAGCGTGCGGACCCTATGGGTTCGAGAACTATGTAGACATGACCGAGACTAATCTCCGGTCAATAACCAATAGCGGAACATGGATGCTCATATTGGCTCCTACATATTCTACGAAAATGTGATGCCTGTCAGAAATTCTCAAGGCGTGCTCATGTACCGGCTCAAGAATTGAGGATGATTCCAATTACTTGGCCGTTCGCGACTTGGGGGCTAGATATGGTTGGGCCCTTTAAGAGATCTCCAGATAAGAAGACCCACCTTCTGGTGGTAGTTGATAAGTTTACCAAGTGGGTCGAGGCAGAGCCAGTCAGCAAGTGTGATGCAGCAACGGCGGTTCAGTTCATCAAGAAAGTGATTTTACGGTTTGGCTTTCCACACAGTATTATAACTGATAATGGCACTAATTTGTCCAAGGGGTCTATGAAAGAATTTTGTCAACGAGAGCACATCCGGCTTGACATATCTTTAGTGGCTCACCCTCAATCTATTGGTCAAGCTGAGAGAGCCAATCAAGAGATCTTGAGAGGCATCAAGCCCCGGCTTATGGTTCCCTTGCAAAGGACGCCGGGTTGTTGGGTGGAGGAGTTACCTTACGTATTATGGAGCATCAATACGATGCCCAACAGATCTACGGGTTACACACCTTTTTTCATGGTGTACGGAGCTGAAGCAGTTCTCCCTAGTGACATCCGTCATGATTCACCTCGTGTGGCGGCTTATGTTGAAGCTGCCAATGAGAAGGCACGACAAGAAGCACTGGACCGGTTGGATGAGGAACGTGACATCGCAGCGGCTCGGTCCGCGATTTACCAGCAAGATCTGCGTCGATACCATAGTCGCCGGGTTAGAACCAGAACATTTCAAGAAGGCGATCTGGTGCTTCGGCTCATCCAAGACCAGACAGATATGCACAAGCTATCCCCGCCTTGGGAAGGACCCTTTGTGGTCAGCAAGAATCTACACAACGGGTCATATTACCTCATCGACATTCGAGAACACAAGGACTCACGCACCGCGGAGAATGAGACCCAACAGTCGTGGAACATTGCTCATCTTCGGCCTTACTACACCTGAGCCATAGGCTCCCTTTATGTACATATATTCACAATGTATATATTATTATCAATATAATAATCCGACATCCCTACTAAAGCGGGGCCTCTACTGTTTTTTCCATAAGAGTTTGTCACATGGGGGCTTCTGTGTATAAAATGGAGTTCTCATGGCCCTCTTAAACCGGCTATCACGCCAATATTATCATAAGAGCATAGATCTGGTTACTTCGGTAATCCGGCTATCAAGCCAACATGATGATAAGGGGCAAAAGAGAGTTTGATGCATGGCACAACTGAAACATAGGCACCCATTGAGCATAGCTCACAATGTTACTTGGGGGCTTTTGTTGCACAGCAACAAAAAGCTTTTAAGGCCCTTGTAATAGGCTATCAAGCCACGACTTTGAAGCCTGGTGTATACACCTAAAACCCCGGGTTAACCTGCGTGCATCAAGTAAGTCACTCCGTCCAGGTAAACCTGGTATGGCCCGTCGAACGATTGACAAGTCAATCTTATACAAACCCTGAACTTGTCAACGTTAAAACGACGATTGGTTAATGTGAGGTCCATCTTAACAGGCTTTGTGAAATGGTTTAACTCAGTGGCCTGGCAGCCCATGAAAAGCCTCGAATTTAGGCCTGGCTCGCATGATTTTTTGATAAATTGTTTTCCTTTTTGCGATTTACGACACCTTTTTTCTGTATCCTGGACTGATGTTTATTTTCTCGGCCTAGAGATTGACTATAAGTCATTACCATCAAGTAAACCGGTGTTTATTAACCCGGTCTGGTTTGATTACAAATCGCCACTATTATCTACAGCTAATTAGGTGTTTATCACAACCCGAGAAGGTTTTATCATAAACCGGCAAAATATTGCAGGAGTAATCAATACTCACAATTTGGGATTATCACCCTTACTACAAAAGTTAGTAAAGCCAACGATGTGGTTTGATATCACATGTATAATATATTTTCATATTTATTTCAAAATGCAGCCTCGGTTATAAACCTAGGTCATGTATTTGGGCATTATGACCCGTCCGGCGATGAACTGCCAGGACACTTTAAATTTGTCTCATGCAGAAGCAGATTGAGTAAAGCTATTCAGAAGAATATGCAGCAATATTATGAAGATGCCGGATTAAGCAATATTATGCAGAGGAAATATGCACGAAAGCTGTAACGCCCCGAGACCGATGCGCCAGGTGTCAGCCAGTTATTTGTCGTCGTTGCCTTGTCATCTGCTTGCGTGTCGCATCCTTATCTTGTCATCATGTGCATTGCATCATCATGTTTTCCAAAACTTGCATCCGTCCGAGTTCGCCCGTCCTCTTCGTTGTCCGTTTTGATCCCAGACACACTTGCACTCGCCCGCGACACCTCCAAATATTTATTTTATGAGTGGCCCAAAAACATTCTCGGAATGGGGTGAAACTTGGCGTGTGGTCTCATTATAGTGTAGACAGACCGCCTATCAAGCTTCGTCGCATTCGGAGCTCATTTGATAGCCCAACCGTTAAACTATAGCAGCACTATAGCCGATTAAATGTCAGACGTTTCCGGTCTCCGAAAACCCCCCACGGGCCTCTCTCTCTTCTCTCCTCTCAGCCCGAAGCCCCTCTAACACAGCCCACGACCACCTCCTAGGCCCATCCTACCCCTTCTTCCAACCGGAGCCGTCCGATCGGCATCCGAGGGTCTGAATACGGACTAAAACCCCTAACCCTAGCTACCCTTGCTATATATAGACCCCTCCCTTGACAAAACTGGACACCTACTCCTTCCCCTACCTCCCAGCCGCCTCCCACCTTGCATTCCGCGCCCAGCCGCTCCGGATCTGCCACTTGCCACCGCCAAATCCTCCAACCACCTCGCTGTTGCCACTTGGCGGCACCCTATTGGCCAGCGCCGCCAGCTGCGCACCGGCCGGCCAACCAGAAGCCGTCGCGTGGCTTCTCCACGTCGCTCGCGCCTCCCCACCGCGCCAGGCCCGTCCCCGGCCCCCCCGGGCCAGATCTCGACCCCGAGGCCCGAAGCCGCCCGCCGCCCGAGTCCGTCTGCCCCGCGCCTCCTGCGTCCCTCGGCCGAGCTCCAGAACGGGAGAGGAGCTCCCGATCCAGACCTCCGCGGCCGCCTTGGCCTCGCCGGAGGGCAACTCCACTGCTTCCGGCGACCACCCAGGCCAGACCCCGCGCCCCTCACGCCTCTCCTCCTCCCGTTTTCTCTCTCTAACATCTCTCTCTCCCTTCGCAGCACTGCCGATGGCATGGCCGCCCTGGCTCTTCCCCAAGCCAACCCGCCCCGCCGGAGTTGCCTCCTCGCCGGCCACCGCTCCTCCCGCCGCCTCGGGCCCGATCCGGCAGCTGACCGGCGGGATTCGCCTCTCCCTGCCTCCTCTCGTTGGGCCCGCGTCCCTACTCGCCGCTGGGGCCATTAGCCGCAGCCTCGACCAGGAGGTCGAGGACGAGCGCCCCTGCGTCGGCCCTCGTGGGCCTCCTCGCCCCAGAGGCCTAGCCGGCCCAGCTCCCTTAGCCGCCGGCCCAGCGTGAGGCCAGCCGCTGCCTAGCATCTTCCTCACCACCGGCCCATGGGCCCTAGGTGAGCGTCAGCCCACTAAACTCCGCCCCGAGCACCTTTTAGCTAAACTGCGCCCGTCCTGTTTTTTTCCAGAAAAAATGACCAAGTCCTTTAAAACTGTTAATATGTATGCATGTTTGAGTGTTGGTAGTTTTGTGCATGTTTACCCAAATTGAGCATGTAATATGTCAAAATGTCCGTTGTGATCTTCTCTTCATTTCGTTCCACAGTGGCATGCTTGTTTGAGTTCATCTTGATGCCCTAATCATCGTTGCAAGAGTGCTATATGTTTAAAACTGCTGGTAACTGTAATTTTGTTGCATGCTTGTGGTGCTGATATCTTTTTGCATGTTTATCCAAATGAAGTATATGATATGTCAAAATGTTCATTGTGAAGTGCTCTACATGATGGTTGCTGTAGCATTCATGTTAGGTGCCATATTGCCATGTTAACCTCTGTTGCAAAAGTGCATGTGGCTGTTAAGTGCTGAAACTTGTTATGAGATGATGTTTTGTCTTGTTCATAGCTATTGATGTGATTGTCTTTTATGGCACATGTCAATATGTTTTAGAAGCACAATCATGCCATCTTTGCTATGGTGCAATCCACTTTTCATGATATGCCTTGTGGTGTTTGCAACAAGCTTGTAAAGTAGCCTACTCGCTGTTGTTGTTTCCTGAGACTTGTTAAAAACTGCTAAGCCTGAACCTGATAAACCTGATGCCATGTTTGCTTGATGCCCCACTCAAATTCTATCATGTTGTAGTATGTCCAATGATCTTGTCTTGTTGCCATGTTATGCTCTATCAATCCATGCCCTTGTTTGCATATATAACATGCTGTAGCTTATTTATTTCTTGCTCTCAAGTTGCTATAAATGTACCTGTCAGGCTGTTATCAGTATGATCAATTTGATGAAGCTTGTTGTTATTGATCCATGGTTCCTATGTAGTTGTTCCAATGGAGTTGTTTGATGTATGCTATGTCTATTACATGTCCATGATCTTTATATACTTAGTAGAGTTGATATGCTTGTTGTTTTGTGCCTCCGAAGGCAGCATCGTGATGATGTTTTTGCCTTCCTAGATTTTGGCTAAGTCTGAGAAATCAGAAAACTTATTGAATCTCGTCATGCTTGTATAATTATGTTCCAGCAAGTTTTTCGGTGTGCTCTAAGTTCATGCTTGTTAAGTATCATTTCTATTTCAATCCATGCCTCTTGTCATCATGTTTGGATGCCATAGCATATATATACCTTGCTCCAAAGTTGCTATGTTGCTGTTTTTGGACAGCTTGTTGTTATATCTTGTTTCATGTGTATGTGTTGAACCGTTGCTCCGTTTTGAGCGTGCCCTGTATGAAACTTGTGTGTTTTCTCATGTAGATGCTTAATATCATGTTGTTTACATGCTTGGAGTGTGTTTGCTTGTTGTTTGGATGCATCTTGCATATTTTCCATGCTTGTCTTGTTTTGCTCATATCTTCTGGGCCGTAGCTCCGAATTAAATAAACTTTATATGAAAGTTGACTACAATTTCGAGTAGATCTGGACCAATTTCGAAATGTGCATATGAGGACTTACCGGAATTGTTATATGTTATTTCCGGCCTCATTTAAACTTGTTGTTTTGTGTTGTTCTTGTGTGCTTCATCCCTTGCCATGTTTTGCATCATATAGACTTGTCTTGCATCATATTTGGTTGAGCATCTTGTCATGTTCTTGAGTGGTGTGTTTACCATATTGTGTACTTCTTCTCTCTAGTTCATTTTTCCGTTGCGATCGTGAGGATTCGTTCGACTACACGTGGTTCGTCTTCGTGGCTTCTTCTTCATCTACTTCATGGACTCGTTCTTCTTCCTTGCGGGATCTCAGGCAAGATGACCATCACCTTGGATACCTTTACTATCATTGCCATGCTAGATGTCTCGATGCTATCGTTATATGTCGCGCTACCCATCATTTATTGTCAGCCCCTCTCCTTGTTGCCATGAAACATCTAAGCTTTGACACCTTCCTAGCAAACTGTTGTTTGGCTATGTTACCCGCTCGCTCAGCCCCTCTAATAGCGTTGTTAGTTGCAGGTGAAGATGAAGATTGCTCCTTTGGATTGTTGGCATATCACAATACATCTTATATATATTAACACACCTATATACTTGGCAATGGGTGGAAGGCCTGGCCTTTTGCTCGGTGTTTTGTTCCACTCATGCCACCTTAGGAGCCGATAAACCGGCGTTATGTTCCTTGATTTTGCGTTCCTAACGCGGTTGGGTATATGGGGACCCCTTGACAGTTCGTCTTTGAATAAAACTCCTCCAGCAAGGCCCAACATTGGTTTTATTTGCAACATAATCAAAACTTAATTAATTAATTAATTTCATAGGGAGTTAGCACTACCCGAGGATTCTTCTACATACAGGGGGGAAGTGTTGATGGTGTTGGTCCCAAACTAGAGCACCGTGCGGGCTACCTGGGGAAACCCAAGGACTTCAGTTCTGTACGCTTGGCTCATCCGGACGTGGCCTGAGACGAGATACGCGCGGCTACTATCAGGGTGTCGGCATGCCGGGAGGTCTTGCTGGACTTGTTTTACCATTGTTGAAATGTCTTGTGCACCGGGATTTCGAGCCTGATCGGATTGTCCCTAAGATAAGGGGTAATATTATTATTATCTTTGCTGATCGTGAGAGCTTGTGATGGGCTAAGTTGGGACACCCCTGCAGGGTTATGATCTTTCAAAAGCCGTGCCCGCGGTTATGTGGCAGATTGGAATTTGTTAATGTCCGGTTGTAGAAAACTTGAAAGAGGATCCGAAGTAAAATACACGAACCGCGTGAGTAACCGTGACTGTCTCTTTCCACTTTGAGAAGGGAACATGGTGGGGTTATGTTTGACTCGTAGGCAGTTCAGGATCTTTAGCGATCACTACTAGTTTGCGACCGTTTGCATAGATGCTCATCTTATTCTTGTACTCGTAAGCTAGCCACCATACTTCTGCTTAGCCGCTGCTGCAACCTCACCACTTAACCTCTCCCTTCCCATTAAGCTTTGCTAGTCTTGTTACCCATGGTTATGGGATTGCCGAGTCCTCCCGGCTCACAGATACTACAACAACAGTTGCAGGTGCAAGTTTCCGATGACTTGACGTGAGAGCGATGTTACCTTTTGTTGGAGTTCTTTCTTCTTCTTCTTCTTCATCAATCTTGGGATAGGTTCCTGGTCGGCAGCCTGGGATAGAAGATGGATTTCATTGTGTTTTTTTTCATGTTTGCATCCGTAGTCGGATGCCTTGTATTGATGTTGTTGTATTCATGTGACTTGTATGAATTTTTGTGTCCCCATGTAATTTTGTAATGGTATGATGTAATGATATCCATCTTGCTAAGCGCCTGAGATGCGGTTGTGCCCCAATCACGTATGAGTCACGTGATCGGGATAGAATCGCATCTTGGGCCTAACAAGTTGGTATCAGAGCCTCGACCGACCATAGGAGCCCCCTTGATTGATCGTAGCTTGGCCGTTGTCGAGTCTAGCAGAAAACTTTTCCGGAGTCTAGTTATATCGGAGAGTAGGACTTCATTTTACTCCTCAGTCCCTTCGTCGCTCTGGTGAGGAATCTGACGTAGGTGTTTTGAATTACTTCTCTTCCCCTTCAATTTTTTTTTAGGATCACGCGGTTAGTTTTTCGTTTGCCGGATTGCCTGTTCTTTTCATCTGATGCATATCTCGTCAAGTCAATTGACCCTCCTCATCTTTTGCTTCAATCCTCGGTTCTTTCCAATCGATGTTGTTCCCCGTCCGAAGTTGTCTTTCTTTTTCCCACCCGCCCACCCTTTTTGCTTCACGGAGCCGGAGTCCTTAATCGAGTATCCATCCTACTCGTGTGAAGCCTTTGAATTTCTTTCATCAATTATTTCAACTGGAGAATTCTCCTCTCGTTCGTCCTTCTTCATGTCTTTCTTTTCCGGTGGAATCAATTCAAGTTTTCAGTGTTCATCATATTTTTTCCCTCGACTCAAATGTTTTCCCCTTCTCTCGTTCGCCTCCCGCCATTTAATTGTTCCGGTGTTCCAAAGACATTCCAGGAGATTTGTGTGTGTTTTTTAATTTATTCGAGGTTGTCACCTCATTCGAGTTTTTCAATTGTTCTGGTGCATCATCTCCTTTTCGATCCTTTTTAATGGTGTTTTCTCTTCGGCGGGCTCATAACCCACATGTCTTTTTCCAGGATCTTACCTAACTCTTCTAATTTTTTCCGGAGTGATTCTCAAATTCTTTTGAAGTGTGACGTAAGAATGGTTTCCGTCAGTCATATGCCTTTTCCAAGACCACTTTCAATTCTTTTCCATCATGGGTTCAACATCTCCTCTTTTCATTCTTCCGGAGTATCTCAATAATTTTGGTTGTGTTTCTCGTCGACATTTGAACACCGAAGAAGCGTTTTCCCCTGAATCTTGTCCGATCTCTCGGAGATTCGTGATTCTAGCTTCATGTTATCCTCTCGAATTATTCTAATTGTCATAAATTCTTTTCCTTACCCATCCGGAGCATTTCATGAATTATTTCTATTATGTTCCTCCGAAGGCCATCATTTCAGAAGATTTCTTCGTTCTCAGTTTTCAACCTCGTCCTCCAAATATTCATTGCTGATGCCTCTTCGTTCGTCTCACATTCTTATGGTGCTTCGTTCAAGCCTTTCTTAAACCGTTCGTGATCTCTTCGTTCTCATCATTAAAAATTTACTCAAGTGCCTTATTCTTCCCGGCGATTCATTCTCTTGTGGTCACTCAATTTCAATTTCTTATGGTGGTTTGTTCTCTTTCTTCACTCGATTTTAATTCTTCTCGGTGGTTTGTTCCTTTTCTTCACTCGGCTTCAATTCTTATGGTGGTTTGCTCAAGAGTTCTTTTCCGGTGTTATCATATCAATCCATTTATTTTTATTCCAATCCTACCGGTGTTTCATGAAGATTTTCGCAAGTTCGTGATATATCCCTGTTTAATCATTTCAACGAGAATAAGTAGTATGCGAATCCATAGCTTTCATCAGTTTAATAGATGAAGGATGAGCATACCATAATTCTCATTCATTCTCGTCAAGTTGATTTATTCCTTCCGTTGGAGTTTATTGTTGATGAATAAATTCTAGTTCCAAGTGCCTTAATCTTTTATTTCCGGAGTTCAAATTTTTCTTAGTTATCTCGTCGGTGCTCTATCGAAATCATCGCAAAGACTCAATTTTGTTCGTGCATCCTTCACTTCTATATAATCATCCTTTCGTTACCGGAGTTCTTCATGGTGATTCATCGCAATTCAAACCATTCTTCATGTGTCCATCAAATTCTTTTCGGTCAAGCACAAGCATTCTTATTCTCGCCTCTCGAGTGCAAATAAATCTCCGTATTCTTTTGAAGTGGAGTTTTACATTCCTTCCCACATCTCATATATTCAATCTTTTGGTTGCGGCATAATTCACCTCAAGTTTTGAGATGTTTTCCATAAGCATACATCGAGTGAATTATGTTGTTGTTGACTTCTCAACAACTCCATTCATCCTTTCTTCGCAAGGATGCTTTTAATTCATTCGTGGTGGAAGTTGTTCTTATCTTATCTGTTCGTGTCATTCCACTCTTTAAATTCTTTCGGAGGCACTGTTTTGTTCATATCGTTAAGTATTATTCCATCTTCTCGAGGTTCTGTCATATCCCTTCCATTTTCAGCTGGAGTGCTGCCCAAATTCATTCGTTCAAATTCCTTGTCTATCTCTTATTAACCGGAGTGGTTTCGAATTCATTCTTGCCCCGTCAACTCTTGCTTCATATACTTCAACCTTTTGGTTCTCGTCGTATCCCTTGTTCCTCTTGTCTAACGAAGTGTGCGCAACTTCGTTCTCCTCCGTCATGTTCGTTCTTTCAAATTGTTCAACCTCTCAAGGTTCTTGGGATTCACTCTTTTGTTCGAGAAGAACTTGTTTCTTCCTTTTCACTTCTGTCTCATTCCTAAGATCTCGGGACGAGATCTCTTGTTAGTAGGGGAGTGTTGTGACACCCCGAGACCGATGCGCCACGTGTCAGCCAGTTATTCATCGTCGTTGCCATGTCATCTACTTGCGTGTCACATCCTTGTCTTGTCATCATGTGCATTGCATCATCATGTTTTCCAAAACTTGCATCCGTCCAAGTTCGCTCGTCCTCTTCGTTCTCCGTTTTGAGCCCAGACACACTTGCACTCGCCCGCGACACCTCCGAATATTTATTTTATGAGTGTCCGAAAAACATTCTCGAAATGGGGTGAAACTTGGCGTGTGGTCTTATTATAGTGTAGACAGACCGCCTGTCAAGTTTCGTCGCATTCGGAGCTCATTTGATAGCCCAACCGTTAAACTATAGCGGCACTATAGCCTGTTAAACGTCAGACGTTTTCGGTCTCCGAAAACCCCCCGCGGGCCTCTCTCTCTTCTCTCCTCCCAGCCCGAAGCCGCTCTAACACAGCCCACTACCACCTCCTAGGCCCATCCTACCCCTTCTTCCAACCGGAGCCGTCCGATCGCATCCGAGGGTCCGAATACGGACTAAAACCCCTAACCCTAGCTACCCTTGCTATATATAGACCCTCCCTTGACAAAAATGGACACCTACTCCTTCCCCTACCTCCCAGCCACCTCCCACCTTGCATTCCGCGCCCAGCCGCTCCGGATCTGCCACTTGCCACCGCCAAATCCTCCAGCCACCTCGCCGTTGCCACTTGGCGGCACCCTATTGGCCAGCGCCGCCAGCCGCGCACCGCCCGGCCAACCGGAAGCCGCCGCGTGGCTTCTCCATGTCGCCCGCGCCCCCCCACCGCGCGAGGCCCGTCCTCGGCCTGCCCCGGGCCGGATCTGGGCCTCGAGGCCCGCAGTCGCCCGCCGCCCGAGCCCGTCCGCCCCGCGCCTCCCGCATCCCTCGCCCGAGCTCCAGATCAGGAGAGGAGCTCCTGATCCTGAGCTTCGCCGCTGCCTTGGCCTCGCCGGAGGGAACTCCGCCGCCACCGGCGACCACCCAGGCCAGACCCCGCGTCCCTCATGCCTCTCCTCCTCCCGTTTTCCCCTCTCTAACATCTCTCTCTCCCTTTGCAGCACTGCCGACGCCATGGCCGCCCTGGCTCTTCCCCAAGCCAACCCGCCCCGCCGGAGTTGCCTCCTCGCCGGCCACCGCTCCTCCCGCCGCCTACGGCCCGATCCGGCAGCCGACCGGCCGGATCCGCCTCTCCATGCCTCCTCTCATCGGGCCCGCGTCCCTGCTCGCCGCTAGCGCCATTAGCCACAGCCTCGACCAGGAGGTCGAAGACGAGCGCCCCTGCGTCAGCCCTCGTGGGCCTCCTCGCCCCCGAGGCCCAGCCGGCCCAGCTCCCTTAGCCGCCGGCCTAGCGTGAGGCCAGCCGCTGCCTGGCCTCTTCCTCACCACCGGCCCATGGGCCCTTGGTGAGCGTCAGCCCACTAAACTCCGACCCGCGCACCTTTTAGCTAAACTGCGCCCGACCTGTTTTTTTTTCTAGAAAAAATGGCTAAGTCCTTTAAAACTGTTAATATGTATACATGTTTGAGTGTTGGTATTTTTGTGCACGTTTACCCAAATTGAGCATGTAATATGTCAAAATGTTCGTTGTGATATGCTCTTGATTTTGTTCCACTGTGGCATGCATGTTTGAGTTCATCTTGATGCCCTAATCATCGTTGCAAGAGTGCTATATGTTTAAAACTGCTGGTAACTATAATTTTGTGGCATGCTTGTGGTGCTGATATCTTTTTGCATGTTTATCCAAATGAAGCATATGATATGTCAAAATGTTCATTATGAAGTTCTCTACATGATGGTTGCTGTAGCATTCAAGTTAGGTGCCATATTTCAGTGTTAATCTCTGTTGCAAAAGTGCATGTGGCTGTTAAGTGCTGAAACTTGTTATGAGATGATGTTTTGTCTTGTTCATAGCTATTGATGTGAATGTCTTTTATGCCACATGTCAATATGTTTTAGAAGCACAATCATGCCATCCTTGCTGTGGTCCAATCCACTTTTCATGATATGCCTTGTGGTGTTTGCAACAAGCTTGTAAAGTAGCCTACTCGCTGTTGTTGTTTCCTGAGACTTGTTAAAAACTGTTAAGTCTGAAACTGTTAAACCTCATGCCATGTTTGCTTGATGCCCCACTCAAATCCTTGCATGTTTTAGTATGTCCAATGATCATGTCTTCTTGTCCATGTTATGCTCTATCCATCCATGCCCTTGTTTGCATATAGTAACCTACTGTAGCTTATTTATTTCTTGCGCTCAAGTTGCTATAAATGTACCTGTCAGGCTGTTATCAGCATGATCAATTTGGTGAAGCTCGTTGTTATTGGTCCATGCCTCCTATGTAGTTGTTCCAATGGAGTTGTTTGATGTATGCTATGTCTATTACTTGTCCATGATCTTTGTATACTTAGTAGAGTTGATATGCTTGTTGTTTTGTGCCTCTGAAGGCAGCATCGTGATGATGTTTTTGCCTTCCCAGATTTTGGCTAAGTCTGAGAAATCAGTAAACTTATTGAATCTTGTCATGCTTGTTTAATTGTGTTCCAGCAAGTTTTTAGATGTGCTCTAAGTTCATGCTTGTTAAGTATCATTTCTATTTCAATCCATGCCTCTTGTCATCATGTTTGGGTGCTGTAGCATATATATACCTAGCTCCAAAGTTGCTATGTTAGTGTTTTTGGACAGCTTGTTGTTATATCTTGTTTCATGCGTATGTGTTGAACTGTTGCTCTGTTTTGAGCGTGCCCTATATGAAACTTGTGTGTTTTCGCATGTAGATGCTTAATATCGTGTTGTTTACATGCTTGGAGTGTGTTTTCTTGTTGTTTGGATGCATCTTGCATATTTGCCATGCTTGTCTTGTTTTGCTCATATCTTCTGGGCCATAGCTCCGAATTAAATAAACTTTATATGAAACTTGACTAGAATTTCAAGTAGATCAATATGGTGCATGTTAACTTGCTGTTTAACAACTTGAACTTAAGGTTTGTTCAGATCTGGACCAATTTCGAAATGTGCATATGAGGACTTACCGGAATTGTTATATGTTGTTTCCAGCCTCATTTAAACTTGTTTTTTTGTGTTGTTCTTGTGTGCTTCATCCCTTGCCATGGTTTGCATCATATAGACTTGTCTTGCATCATACTTGGTTGAGCATCTTGTCATGTTCTTGAGTGGTGTGTTTACCATGTTGTATACTTCTTCTCGCTAGTTCATTTTTCCGTTGCGATCGTGAGGATTCGTTTGACTACACGTGGTTCGTCTTTTCGTGGCTTCTTCTTCGTCTACTTCATGGACTCGTCCTTCTTCTTTGCGGGATCTCAGGCAAGATGACCATTACCTTGGATACCTTTACTATCATTGCCATGCTAGATGTCTCGATGCTATCATTATATGTCGCGCTACCTATCATTTATTGTCCGCCCCTCTCCTTGTTGCGATGAAACCTCTAACCGTTGACACCTTCCTAGCAAACCGTTGTTTGGCTATGTTACCCACTCGCTCAGCCCCTCTTATAGCATTGTTGGTTGCAGGTGAGGATGAAGATTGCTCCTTTGGATTGTTGGCATATCACAATATATCTTATATATATTAACTCACCTATATACTTGGCAATGGGTGGAAGGCCTGGCCTTTTGCTCGGTGTTTTGTTCCACTCATGCCACCTTAGGAGCCGATAAACCGGCGTTATGTTCCTTGATTTTGCGTTCCTAACGCGGTTGGGTATATGGGGACCCCTTGACAGTTCGTCTTTGAATAAACTCCTCCAACAAGGCCCAACGTTGGTTTTATTTGCAACATAATCAAAACTTAATTAATTAATTAATTGCATAGGGAGTTAGCGCTACCCGAGGATTCTTCTACATACAGGGGGGCAGTGCTGATGGTGTTGGTCCCAAACTAGAGCACCGTGCGGGCTACCTGGGGAAACCCAAGGACTTCAGTTCTGTACGCTTGGCTCATCCGGACGTGGCCTGAGACGAGATACGCGCGGCTACTATCAGGGTGTCGGCACGCCGGGAGGTCTTGCTGGACTTGTTTTACCATTGTCGAAATGTCTTGTGCACTGAGATTCCGAGCCTGATCGGATTGTCCCTAAGATAAGGGGTAATATTATTATTATCTCTGCTGATCGTGAGAGCTTGTGATGGGCTAAGTTGGGACACCCCTGCAAGGTTATGATATTTCGAAAGCCGTGCTCGCGGTTATGTGGCAGATTGGAATTTGTTAATGTACGGTTGTAGAAAACTTGACAGAGGACCCGAAGTAAAATACACGAACCGCTTGAGTAACTGTGACTGTCTCTTTTCACTTTGAGAAGGGAACACGGTGGGGTTATGTTTGACTCGTAGGTAGTTCAGGATCTTTAGCGATCACTACTAGTTTGCGACCGTTTGCGTAGATGCTCATCTTATTCTTGTACTCGTAAGCTAGCCACCATACTTCTGCTTAGCCGCTGCTGCAACCTCACCACTTAACCTCTCCCTTCCCATTAAGCTTTGCTAGTCTTGTTACCCATGGTTATGGGATTGCCGAGTCCTCCTGGCTCACAGATACTACAACAACAATTGCAGGTGCAGGTTTCCGATGACTTGACGTGAGAGCGATGTTACCTTTTGTTGGAGTTCTTTCTTCTTCTTCTTCTTCTTCGTCAGTCTTGGGCTAGGTTCCTGGTCGGCAGCCTAGGATAGCAGATGGATGTCATTGTGTTTTTTTCAAGTTTGCATCCGTAGTCAGATGCCTTGTATTGATGTTGTTGTATTCATGTGACTTCTATGAATTGTTGTATCCCCATGTAATTTTGTAATGGTACGATGTAATGATATCCATCTTGCTAAGCGCCTGAGATGCGGTTGTGCCCCAATCACGTATGAGTCATGTGATCGGGATAGAATCGCATCTTGGGCCTGACAATGGCATAAAAGACCAAGTGTTTTCAGCTAGCCTATTACAAGGCATTTTGCAGCCCAAAAGAATAAACAATTGCTCATCAAGTATCACGATATACTAAAGGTTAAAACCGACCCCGGTTCATGACTCCTCACCGGCCCGGCCAGACGGCTTCGGATCACCCTGCGCTGTTTCCTCCTCCTCGTATCCACCTAGCAGCCGTAAGTCAATGGTTGCCCAATTGATCCCAGTTAAGGCCTGGAAAACAGCCTCATCGCTTATAAGTTCGGATGGTTCAACATCAGGGGCGTAAGTGTGCTTACGGACAGGCGGGATGAGATCCTCCACATCATGAGTCGGCGCGTTAACCCGTTTGTTGTCAGCGTCATAAACCGCCTTGTAGTGGGACATATCAGCTTCTTCGGCTAACTTGCTGGCCAAGGGCCGCATTTCCTTCGTTAAAGCTCGAAAATCATCTTTGGTAAATTTTGATCCATCCTCTTTCAAGCTTGGATAGCCATTTACTACGTCAGCCGGATTAAGATCGGGTACCCATGCTTTCGCCCGGGTTAGTGCAGTTAAAGCACCTGCCCTTGCAGCCGATCTCTTCAGCTCTTCAAACCGGGCGGGCAGCATTGACAGCTTTTCTAGGGTCTCCTTGATGAAAGTTGGGGGCGGCTTGTTGTGAGCGACAGTACAAATGATTCGTTGCGCGCCGGCATAAAGTTGCTCTATAAGTGTATAGGCAGCCTTCAGCTTCTTCTGCATGTCAGAGCCTAGATGTGCAGTATGCTTTCCTGCATCAGTGGAACCATTGATAAGCCGACAATTTATGGATGATATATTCAGAGTTGTAATAAGGGTGCTTACCAAAGACAGCAGTGGTCATAGCGTTTATTTGACGCTTTAAGCCAGATGGCTCTTCTGACACCGGTTTAAGGGCGGCCTCTGCGTCAACAGCTCTTTTCTCCAAAGCAGATTTCTCTATCTCCCAATCCGCCCGCTCCTTCTGGAAGTCTGTTTTTTTAATTTTTTTTCATGCTTGCCGGAGCGCTGGTCAACTCATCTTTGGCTTTGGAGGTTGCTGTTTGCCGGAACTTAAGATTTTCTTAAAGGTCAGCGGCTTGGGATTCCTTTTGGTTTAGATCAGCCTATAAAGAAGATATACACATCATAAATTGGTAAATCATATTGAAAGTCCCAAGCGCATAACAAGTAATACACTTGGCACTTGGGGGCTAATGCATATTTGCAGTTATCAGACATTTTCTACAAAGTCCCAAGCACATAACAAGTTATGCACTTGTCACTTGGGGGATAATGCATAATTTCTCAAAGGAAAGTTACAGGCTAAAGGCCCGGTTCATCTTGAAGAGATAAATCGGCCCTTGGGGGTTACACAGGCGAAAAGCTGTAAATTTGGTGTTCTGAAGTCCCGGTTCATCTTGAGGAGATAAACCGGCCCTTGGGGGCTACAATGGAGTTGATACAAGCTTTTGGACTAAGGAAGAAATAATATTGCAGAAATCAAGCAGCAATTATCTCATATCGTTCCTTCATAAGTTTCACCAAACCGGCTTCATAATCACGGCTTGTATACAGCCGGTTTAGATAGCCGGAATGAAGATTCTGGGCGCTGAGATGGGCATAGCTCGACAAATCGGCATTCCACTTGCCCTTGTACATACCAGAAACTTATTCCTTGGCGCTATGCTTTGAAAAAGCGATGGGCTCGCCAGGAGTAGTGTGGCCAAAACCAGTAATCATAACATCGTCTGTGGTAGCAGCAGCAGCTTTGGCAGGGCTTGCCGGGTTATCACTGGCTCGGACTGGGCTATTCTGTTGGTCACCAAGATCCATTGGTGCAGCTTCTTGTTCAGTAAAAATATCATGATCTGGCGGTGGCGGATCATCGTGCAAGACGTCAATATTTTCTTCTGCCAGCTCTGGAGTTTTCTCCGGTTCAGGGTTAACATCACTATCAGCCGGTTTACTCAATTTGGCCTTCTTACTGGGTTTTGGCCTACTGAGAAAGATAAAGGTAAAAGTTAGTCCACGAACTAAAAATAAGGTTAACAAAAAAAAACTCACCCAGGAACGTCTTGAGAGGAGGAAGCTATGTGGCTGTTGACTCACTGGATGATGAATGAGGTGTGTCCTGATAATTTGAATCAGATGTATTAAGAGGCTGCCGGAAATGGCCCGCTTTGGGATAAAGAACATCTAAAATATACAAGACCTCTGATCGACGCTTTCATATCGGAGTATTTAGTAAACAGGTGGACGTGATTGCTTGGCCGCTGTGCCAAGTTATGCAGCGAGCTTCGTGTTGCTGCTTCTTAGAACTAAAGTTTGGGTCCAAGTAAGCTAAAGGGTGAGAAAATCTTGCTTTCCAGTTTGCTTGATAGATTTTGTGTTGGCACATGATCTGAACCGGAGGAAAGGATAATTACCTCAACACCATCAGCTTGGCTGCCTTCAGCGTTTTCCTGAATATAATCATTGTCAATGAGGTGCAAAAAAGGGAACCGAGGGAGTCAAGTTCTACCTCTGAGGCCAGTTCATCATCCTCAATGTTTAACCCGGATGCTTCAGTAGTTTTCTTCTTGGCAGTCTTTTTGATGGCCTTGGTCTTAGGGCGAGATACCTTTGCTGGTTTATCTTGGGGTTTCCTCTTCCAAAACGGATCATTACCCTGTCAGAAATTGAGAAGTCTTAGAAAGGATATTTAACAGATTGAAATAGAATAAAAGTTAGAAGGATATTTACAGCTGGCGGTTTATTTGATTCGCAGAAGGGAGCCAGCCCAGTTTTGTTGCAGACATCCACCGGTTCATCCAATATCTTCTTGACAGATTCATTGATTTCATTTTCTGTCAGCACAATCTCAGTATGACGTTGAGGGTCTTTGGGATCCCCTGTGTACTCGCACATCAAACCGGGACGCCGTCTTAGAGGTAAAATGCCCCTAGAAATCCAGCAATGAACAAAGTCGATGCCTGTTAAACCGTTTGCAGTAAAGGCCCGAAGCTTTGAAAGCTGTGGTGCATATTGAGATTGCTCCTGGGCACTTAGCCGTTGGGGGAATGGATGATTATTGGTAAGCCGATGAGGACGATAACCCGGCAGAGGATTCTCGTCAGCTGGAGATGTATCTTGACAATAAAACCAAGTCTGGTTCCAATCTTTAGGATGACTGTGATGCTTGGCATGAGGAAAACTGACATCTTTCCTTTTTTGAATGGACATCCCGCCAAGTTTGGTGTTAGGTCCATCCGTAAATTCCGTACGGCGGTTCAGGTGGAAAAAAAATCTCTAAACAGCTCCACTCTGGGCTCCTCTTGCAAATAAGCCTCACAGAATACTTGAAAATTGCAAATATTGGACACAGAGTTTGGTCCAATATCTTGAGGGTGGAGTTAGAAGCTAGTCAGTACATCACGGAAGAATTTTGATCCGGAAGGACTAAACCCTCGGGCTAAGTGATCAACAAATACAATTACTTCTCCATCTTTGGGTTCAGGAGGGTTTTCCGGACCAGGGATTCTCCAATGGATGACATCCTTTTTGGCTAAGGCACCCACTTTAACTAAACCGTTCAGTTCTTGTTCGGTAACCTGGGACGGAGCCCAGTTGCAGGAATAAAATTGCTTGGCTTGCTTGTCCATTTCAAAAGAAAAATAACTGAAATTAAAGATAAAAGCCGGTTTATGATTCTTGGTTGACAGATATAAAACGTCGACATGTATTGAGGTATATACACAATATTAGACCAGAGCAAGATATTGGAATCGCTATAAAGGCAGTTCCAACGGCGGTTTAAGAGGGGCGTAATGTTACCTACCGGATTATGATCTTTCTAAAAAGTTAAACCGCCGATGAGGGTACGAAAGATGCAGATCTAAAGTTATGGAAAAACAAGTTTCAGAGATCAACATCAGAGTTACAAATGTACATCGTATCAATAAATTCAGGCATATTCATACTTAAGCTGAACAGGTACTGCAGCAGTTCATCAGACCTAGATGGGGAATTACTTTACAAGACAACCGTGCTAATAGTAAGAAAAGAGGATTATCACTACGGCTGTGTACGAAAGCATCAGATCTACACTCGCCATCGAAGCCATAGAGAAGAACAGGGAAGAACTGTGCAGCAGTTTTGATGAACTCGCGAAGGAAACCCTAATGAGATCTATAGGAGAAGGGAAGAAAGAACTTGCCGGAGCTATCAGATGCGGAGGCGCGCCAGTCAAACTCTGGTCCGAACAGGTTGATGCAGCGGCCTGAGTTGGAGCAGATGTGAAGGTCGACGGCGGCGTCGGTGCTCAGGGACTAAGAAGGCGCAAGGAAGAAGAAGGACGAAGAGGCGAGGGGAATAGAAAGAAAGGGACCCCTTGTCCTATTTATAAAGCTGAGGAGATAAACGGCAGGCGGTGGAATTGAGGAGCCCAAAAAATGGATACAGGGCGGCGCTGTTGCCTCGATCTTCGGAGGATGAATAAATAAAGGTTAAAGCATAGGCAGGTTTTTAATGAACAGGTGACGTCATGACGTTTTAACATGATCATAGAAGATGACATCATGGCGGTTTACAAGGTCATTAGAAGGCACGAAGACATGTTTTTTTCCCGAAGTGTTGAAGATTGACATGAACAAGTTCAAATCAATCCGGGGCCTAATGTTAGGGATATAACTACTAGGTATAAACCACCCAGGAGGGGCCGGTTTATGCCTATGAAGAATTACTTCTACTGAAGCCCAGCAAGACATAGATGTAACACCCCATATGTGATACCTTCCTTATATGGCAATAAAGCATTTACAAATTGATCCTTGTCCATTTCCTAGGGGGTTCTTTTTCAATTATGCCTTCTCTTTGTCATTGCATTGTCATATTTTCTTTTTGCATTCATGCATTACTTCATCATCAACATTGCATCATGATCATCATGGCATTTCATTTGGCATTGTGCTTAATTCATTCCTAGTTTGTTAGATTAGGTCTTCTTGATCTTGTTGTGATGGTGGTAGCAAGATCATGCCTTCTTAAACCCCTTTTTCATCTTGCACCACTTCTTTCCCTTTCTTTCCATTCTTTAAGTATTTTGCAAGTGGCTTAAACTCTTCTTTTAAATGTTCATCTCCTCCCCACATCTGTTTTACCTTGATATAAGTCACATTGCAAAGCCTTGCCTCATTTTAAAATGATTTGGTCAGGTTAAAAAATGATAGAAGTTTGAACCATATTCAAACTTGTTTTATTTTTCTACCTCTAAAAAAATGCCCAAGTCATTTTTATAAAATAGGGCATAAATCCAGGAGCTAGGGAATATTTTATTTCTCTCCTAATTCCTTTGCTTTTGGCCTGTGATTTTTCTTTTTGTTTTCTGTCTGAAGAAAAAGAAAAAGAAAAGAAACAACAGCAACAGTCAGCAGCAGCGCAGCCCAGCTGCACATGGGCCTGGCCTCTCCCCCTCGCCCAGCTAGCCAGCCCGCGCGCGTCCCTCTCACCATTTCTCACCCAGGCCCCCGCGTACCCCCTCTGCGTCGTGTCCATGTGGCCAGCACGGGCCCGCGCGTCAGCGACCGCATCCTCCACCGCACCCACCTTTTCGTCCTCCTCGCGCCGTCGCCATGGGGACTGCGAGCACGAGAGCGTCGCCGCTCCGTTCCGTCGCCCTGGCCCCTCTTTTAAGCCCCCGCCGTGTCCATCGACCCTCTAGGGTTTCCCTCCTCCTTCTTCGATCGCCCCCAGGCCACCTAGACCACCAGATCCGCCGCTCCACCGCCATCCCACGCGCATCAGAGTGCTCTTCCTCGTCGCCAACGTGCTCTCCGGCCACCTACACCCTGGAGATCGTGTCCGGCAAGTTCACCGTCGTCGACTACGTCCCCTGCTACCTCTACGGCCCCGAGAGACGCCAAGTTCGACTCCTTCCTCATCGTGTTCCCCCGCGTCGGTCTTTATTCAACTCCGGCAAGATTCCACCGTCTCCGGCCTCCTCTCGCCTAACCAAGCGCACCTCTGTGCTTGTGGTTAGCTTGCGTACCTCCCCGACCCTTTTTCTTCCTCGTTTGCATGCTCTAGCCAAGCCAGCCGCGCGCGCCCGAACTCGTCGCCGTTGGACCTCGTCTCTGGCGAGTGCTCTGACCACCGTTGCTCCTCCACGTATGTCCATCGTCTTCACTGTGTCGCGTAGGGCCTGCTATGTGCTCTCGCCGCTCCGTTAGGGTCCGTAGCTATCGCACTGGAGTTCGTCACCACCGCCTCTGTTCGTTGCCGCCGGCATCGCTGTAGTCGTCGTTAGGTGCAGCTGGTCCGCGTCGCGTGTGCGGAGTTCCTCCAGGAACACACCGCACCCCTCCGTCGCCCGTTTTGGTCGCCGGAGCAGTTCGACGAGCTCCTCCGACCGGCTCTGTTTTCCCCTCCGTTCTGCTTTATCTGATTAGTCTTATGGCCATGCTCCCCTACTCTGTTAGATGCACGCATGCTAGCCCAGTGGTGTGTCTCTCGTTCAGTAAGCCAACAGCCAGGGATCGAATCCCCGCCAGGGCAGTGGTTAGCCCCCTTTTTTTGCATTTTGCTGTGACCCTGACAGACCGGCCCCACTGGCAGCCACCCAACTCCTCACACACACTCCCACACCCACAGCGCCACCTCAGCACCCCCTGGACCCAGTAGTTAGTGACTAGGGCGAGTCCAGGCTGTGTCTGTTTAGCCCTTTTTCTTTTCTGTTTTTGTTTTTAATTTCAGTTTTCTGCTTTTTCTTTTGCATATTCATATGTATTAATATATGCATCTGTTGAAAATGCTTTATATATGAAAACTGCCTATTTTTTGTGTATAATATTTATATGCAATTTGTTGCCATGTTTAAAACATTTAAATTGCTGTTTGAATTATTTTGTGTTAAAAATATGCTCAAACTTGTTAAATTCATAACTAAACAACCATAGCTCCAAATTTGACAAACTTTATATGTATTTGGGGTAGAAAAATGGGTAGATTAAGATAGTACTGTTACTTTGCATGTTTAACAACTCTAAAATATGACTTTCTCAGATCTGTCCTATATGTGTTATTATGAACATGGGAGTTTCCGGAAATTGTTGTTTGTTCTTTCCGGCCCATTTAAAATGCTAGCATGTTGTTGTTGATCCTCGTTGCACCCCTTGCCATGTTAAGAAACTTATAAAACTTGTTGGGTGCTTGTTAAATTCAACTACATAACCACTTGTGACCATGTTGGTTCTTGTTTTCCTTCTGCATGTGTCCCTACTTGTGTTGTGATCTTGATATTGCCATGTCACATGTGCATCCATCATGTTCATTTGAGATGCATCATATCCTACCCATATTCATATGCATCATATCATGCATCATGTGTTTGATCATTGCATGATGATTGATTGTCGTTCCGGTATTTGCATTGTTGTGTTGGTTAGAGCCCGGTGACGATTCGGAGTTCGAGGTTCCTTTCGAGACTGAGTTTGAGTAGCAAGTTTACAATCCCTCCATGGACTCAACAGGCAAGATGACCATTCCCCGATATCACCTCTATCTTTGCCTATGCTAGTTGTCTCGTTCTTTAGATATGCCTCGATGCCTATTCCTGTTTGTCAGCCTCCTATTGTTGCCATGAAACACTCTAACCGCCTTCCTAGCAAACCGTTGATTGGCTAAGTACACTTCACTTAGCCCCTCTTATAGTGTTGTTAGTTGCAGGTGAAGTTTTGAAGATTGCTTCACGTCCGAACTTGTTTATTGGGATAACACAATATATACCTGTTATAAACTAATGCACCTATATATTGGTAATGGGTGGAAGGCTTGGCCTTCTGCTTGCTGTTTTATTCCACTCATGCCACCTTAGGAACCGATAAACCGGTGTTATGTTCCTTGATTTTGCGTTCCTAACACGGTTGGCGTTTATGGGCCTCCCTTGATAATTCACTCTACTTAAATCTTTTCCAGCAAGGCCTAACATTGGTTTTACATTTTCCTAATAACAAAAACTTGCATAGGGCGTTGCAAACCCGAGTTCTTAATTAACAACCCAGGCCAGTGCTCCTCATGAGTGTTGGTCCAAACTAGGGGTTATGCGGGGCCACCTTGGGGAAACCCGAGGTTTGGTTTTACTCGTAGGATCACCCATCCGGTCGTGGCCTGAGACGAGATACACGCGGCTACTATCAGGGTGTCGGCACGCTGGGAGGTCTTGCTGGATTAGTTTTACCTTTGTCGAAATATCTTGAGCACGGGATTCTGAGAATACTCGGGTCTTCCCACTTTGGAGTTACGACTCCGCAGATCGTGAGCTTGTGATGGGCTAACTTGGGACACCCCTGAAGGGTTTGATCTTTCGAAAGCCGTGCCCGCGGTTATGTGGCAGATGGGAATTTGTTAATATCCGGTTGTAGATAACTTGACACCACATCCATAAGAATACACTACCTGTGTGAGTAACCATGATGGTCTCTTTTCGAAGGGCTTCGGGAAGTGAACACGGTGGGGTTATGTTTGATCGTGAGTAGCTAGGATCACTTCTTGATCAACTTGGCGATCGTTGGCACTTGTTCTGTTCTCGCTCTATACTTGTTGCTAGGCTTCTCGCCCCTCGTTGGTTACCCCAAGTGGAAGGTGTGAGATGTAGCGTTGCGGAAGTTTTTCCCTTGGCAAAGATACCAAGGATCGAATCCCCAGAGACTCCTAGGTTCAACAAGAAGGTGTCAACTGCTACGGCGCCAGATATTAGCAATCAACGGGGACCTGCACACAGATACAAATAACTTTGCTCCCAACGAGTACAGAGATGTTGTCAATCCCTCCGGCCTTGTAGTTCACAAAGGATTAAACGCAAGTGATAGTAGTGATAGATATAATTGCAATAGTAAATAAAAGCGAAAAGTAAATAGCGGATGTGATCAATGATGGTAATATGGACCGGAGTCTCATGATGTTCACTAGTGATGTCTCTCTCCCAAAAGACGATAAAACAGCTATGTGAGGTAAATGAATTACAGCTGGGCAATTGACAGGACCATGTGCGCAAACCAATGCTGACTACATTGCAAGAAAGGTTGAGGTTCAAAGCATGGGCGTTACGCCAAAGTAGACCGAAATCCATCAATATCTACTACTAATCATCCACCTTGAGATATCTATCCAGAACATCTCGCTGGTATTAAGTTGCGAGTCCCACCCATAGTGTAAACTCAATGCAACAGACAACTGCATTAAAAGAACTTTGCATAAAGTAAACAATCCTTGCACCCGCGGGCACAAGCACCGTTGTTTTCCCCCTTGTGGCAACAGCACATCCCCTAGACTCATGTTTCTGTCACTCAAACTAGTCATCGAGGGGCATGAACCCACAATCAAGCATAACGTTCCCTCTTGGAGTCACTACCTATTACTTGGCCAAAGCAATAAATAACAACGGAGAACATGCAAGAATTACTTACAAACATAAATATAAAAGAGGTAGATCAAATATATTACTCAAGCACAATCTGAACATAATCTCATAATCCATCGGATCCCAACAAACTCATCATAGCAACAGCATAAGGATTACATATGTGCCTCGATCATGTAGGGCAGCTCACGAGGACTAATTAGTGAAGCACAAGAACGGGAGGAGAACATCACATAGCTATTGGTCATGGACTCATGGTCCAAGGGAGACTACTCACAACTCATCCGGGAGGCGTCCATGGTGGTGGAGAAGCTCCCGGTGGTGATCCTCCCCTCCGACAGGGTGCCGGGAAGAGTTCTCCTGGTGCTCCCGATCTTGGAAGCGGCGGCGGCGGAACAGAGATGGGATCGCGAAAAGAGTTCCTCCCTCAAGGGTTTCGGGAGACGCTTTAAATATATGCCAAAGGGGGCATCGGAGGAGCCTCGGGGGGGCCAGGCGCCCCCCCCGGCGCGGCCCAGGGGGGGGGGCGCCACCAGGGCGCCTGGAGCCCTGGTGGCCCCCCGGCTGTCCTTCAGGCGCATGGTAGTTTCTGGAACGCTGATTTTTTATATAATTTTTCTGGATTTTTCCTGGCAGTTCTCGTAACGTGAAAACCTGAAATACAAAAACAGCCGGAAACAGAAACTGGCACTGGGGTGCACTGAGTTAATAGGTTAGTCCAAATATGATCAAAAGTGTATGGAAGTGTATAAATATCATAGCAATATCACCCAAAAGAGGCATGGAGCAAGCGGAAATTATAGATACGTTTGGGACGTATCAACATCCCCAAGCTTAATTCCTGCTCGTCCTCGAGTAGGTAAATGATAACAAGAATAATTTCTGTGGTGACATGCTATTAACCATATAGGACTTTTTTCATAGTCATATGACAAAAGCTTACTGAGACAATGAATCTATAGTAATTAAGTTGCCTCATGAGAAAATCACAAAGAACTGAAAGTTTTACAATATGATACTGATACATCAAATAGATTTGCAATGAATATGATGTGCAAATATGATAAAGTGATATCTAGCTTGCCCCCTTTAGTGAAGCAAAACATAAATGCAGGGGCACCTCCAAGGTTTAAGTGATGACTAGATACAATGATTTCAGAATAAACGATATCACAATCATACACAAGACAATGCTACTTTGGGACAATGCACATTACACTCAGAATGACAATCATGCTCTCAATAGTTGGTGCTTTTAAAAGAAGGTGGAGACTCAACATAAAAGTAAAAGAATGGCCCTTCGCAGAGGGAAGCAGGGATTACTCATGTGCTAGAGCTTTTTATTTTTAAAACATAGAAACAATTTTGTCAACGGTAGTAGTACTTCATATGTGTTATGCATAAGACATCCTATAAGTTGCAAGCCTCATGCATCGAATACTAATAGTGCTCGCACCTTGTCCTAATTAGCTCAGATTTCCATGGATTGTCATTGCATTACATATGTTTCAACCAAGTGTCACAAAGGGGTACCTCTATGTCACCTGTACAAAGGTCCAAGGAGATATATCGCATTTGATTTCTCGTTTTTGATATATCTCAACTTGAGGACATCCATACCGGGACAACATAGAAAATAGATAATGGACTCCTCTTTAATGCTTAAGCATATTCTCATAAGAGATTGAGGATTAATGTCCAAGCTAAAACTTCCACCATGATACATGGCTTTGGTTGGCGGCCCAATGTTCTTCTCTAACAATATGCATACTCAAACCATTCAACCCATGGCAAATCACCCTTACTTTAGACAAGACGAACATGCATAGCAACTCACATGATATTCAACAAAAGTGTAACAGTTGATGGCGTCCCCAGAAACATGGTTACCGCTCAGCAAGCAACTTATAAGAAATAAGATACATAAGCGACATATTCTTTACCACAATAGTTTTTAAGCTACTTTCCCATGAGCTATGTATTGCAAAAACTGAAGGTTTTAAAGGTAGCACATGTAAATTTACTTGGAGTGGCGGTGAAATACCACATATAGGTAGGTATGGTGGACTCATATGGCATAACTGGTTTAAAGGTTGTGGATGCACAAGCAGTCAGTCCGCTTAGTACAGGTGGAGGTTAGCAAAAGACTGGGAGCGACCAACTAAGAGAGCAATGACGGTCATAATCATGCAGAGCGACAAAGCAACATTGAGTCAGGCATGGTAGTTATATCGCTACTCAGAAACAAAAGATCATCAAGGCTTGACAGACTTTCTTTACAGTCTTAAATATGCGTGAGCATACGCCAAGTCAATCAAAATAAATTCTTGAGGGAAGATATTACTAAACAATACCACATCATTGGCAAACAAATCATGTTGGTACTCCAATAACACATTGGGAATCCCCCAGCTATTTGAGACTAACCATAAGAAAACCTGAACTACCAAGCGCCATTATGCACGTAGCATCTTTATCATAGATATATTAACCAATGCAACGGAAGCAAACTCTCTTAATAAGATAAGCATGATAATTAAAGAGAGTTCAAGCAACCAACTAAACACAAGCTCTTTAAAAAGATAAGCATGAATACTAAGAGCAGAGCATGATAGTAGCTATTAAAAGACAAAGAACACACACATCAAAGATAGACATGAAAATTCTATGTTATGTTCTAGGTAGAAGTGGAGCGTGTTTCTCTCCCACATAAAGAAAGCTGAGTTCCAACTCGTTATGAAAAACTAAAGAAAACTAAAAGCAAGACGCTCCAAGCATAGCACATAACACATGAAGTGATTAAAATATAGTGGAACGAAAGACGAACTGATAATGTTGATGGAGAAGGGGATGCACGGGGGCATCCCCAAGCTTAGACGCTTGAGTCTCCTTGAATATTTCTTGGGGGTGCATGGGGGCATCCCCGAGCTTGAGCGCTTGACACTCCTGAATCTTTTTATCATCTTCCCTCGCATACTTGAAAACTCCCTTCATACATAACTCATCATAATCTGATTAGCGAGGTTAGTACCCATAATAAAATAATTGTACCTTGCTGGAAATAAAGATATTCTTGAAGGTCTACTGTTTCTCAAGATTGTCAAAAGGTTTTTGCAAAGAAAAAGCAAGCTCTTGGTTTGCAAAATGAAGGAAAAGCAAAACAGGACAGAATCTGTGAAAAACAGAACAGCAGGTAGTAATTGATTTGTTCGGGGCACTTCTGCAACTCTAATCAAAAAACTCAGAACAGACGCACGAAAGACAATTATATAGAGAACGCTGTCGAAAAAATTCAGACCAAAAAGATGATCTGGTGATTTTATACGAATTTTTCTATCCAAGGACAGAATATGTTTCCTGGACAGCACCTCACAACTTTTGAACTTTCTGGCAATCAGAGGCTATACTTGGCACAAATATGAAAAGCAAAGATACAATGATGATGCTACAGTAGTAAACAACATCAAGACACAACAAAAGCAAAATAAATTTATTCATTGGGCTGCCTCCCAAAAGCGCTTTCTTTTATGCCTTTAAGCTAGGCATAATGCATATAGATCAAGTTTTATCAAGAGTAAAAGAATAGCTAGCCCGTACAACGGACTCAAAAGGTAACTTGATCTTCTTTCGAGGGAAGTGTTCCATCCCTTTCTTGAGAGGAAACTGAAATTTTATATTCCCCTCTTTCATGTCAATGATAGCACCAACGGTGCGTAAAAAGGGAAGTCCCAAAATAATTGGACAAGAAGGATCACATTCAATATCCATAATGGTAAAATCAACGGGAACATAATTATCATTGACAACGATAACAACATCGTCGATCCTCCCCAAAGGTTTCTTTATGGAAGAATCAACGAGACGAACACCAAAAGAACAAGAATCATAAGGTTTCAATTTAAGCATATCATATAGTCTTTTGGGCATAATGGAAGTACTAGCTACAATATCACATAAAGCATAGCATGAGAAGTTGTTTATCTTAATTTTAATCATAGGATCCCAACCATCTTCTAGCTTTCTAGGTATGGAGGCTTCTACTCTAAGTTTCTCCTCCCTAGCTTTGATGAGAGCATTAGTGACATGCTCTGTGAAGGCAAGATTAAGCGTGCTAGTGTGGGGATCTTTGGCCATTCCTTGCAGAAAGGTGACAACTTCTGAAATACTACAATTATCAAAATCAATTTTATCATTATTGGGCAGAATTGTAGTGTCATCCTCTTTGTTTGAATCGCTCTCTATTATAAGAGTTTGAACGTCTTCCCAAGTTTGGGGAAGCTTAGGAGCAATTTTAAACTGAGGCTCATACTCTTTTCCGGGAAGACCATGCCATGGGCATAACCCTCCGTTAAGACTAACATAATCACAAGGTTTATTACTTTTGTAGATCCCGACAGTGGTGATTGGTGTAATGGAAGAAGGGGTGTACTCCTCCCATCTAGTGTTTTTGGTGGAACCCATAGTAGCAAGCAAGCAAGATAACTATTTTTGTGATTTTCGATAAAAGATACTAAAGCAAAAACTGAAAGGTAAACTAACAAGACTAGAAGCAAAGGTACAAGATAGCGTGCAACTCCCCTATCTTGAAGAGTGGAGTCCCCGGCAACGGCGCCAGAAAAACTCTTGCTAGGCTTCTCGCCCCTCGTTGGTTACCCCAAGTGGAAGGTGTGAGATGTAGTGTTGCGGAAGTTTTTCCCTTGGCAAAGATACCAAGGATCGAATCCCCAGATACTCCTAAGTTCAACAAGAAGGTGTCAACTGCTACGGCGCCAGATATTAGCAATCAACGTGGACCTGCACACAGATACAAATAACTTTGCTCCCAACAAGTACAGAGAGGTTGTCAATCCCTCCGGCCTTGTAGTTCACAAAGGATTAAACGCAAGTGATTGTAGTGATAGATATAATTGCAATAGTAAATAAAAGCGAAAAGTAAATAGCGGATGTGATCAATGATGGTAATATGGACCGGAGTCTCATGATGTTCACTAGTGATGTTTCTCTCCCAAAAGACGATAAAACAGCTATGTGAGGTAAACGAATTACAGCTGGGCAATTGACAGGACCATGTGCGCAAACCAATGCTGACTACATTGCAAGAAAGGTTGAGGTTCAAAGCATGGGCGGTACGCCAAAGTAAGTAGACCGAAATCCATCAATATCTACTACTAATCATCCACCTTGAGATATCTATCCAGAACATCTCGCTGGTATTAAGTTGCGAGTCCCACCCATAGTGTAAACTCAATGCAACAGACAACTGCATTAAAAGAACTTTGCGTAAAGTAAACAATCCTTGCACCCGCGGGCACAAGCACCGTTGTTTTCCCCCTTGTGGCAACAGCACATCCCCTAGACTCATGTTTCTGTCACTCAAACTAGTCATCGAGGGGCATGAACCCACAATCAAGCATAACGTTCCCTCTTGGAGTCACTACCTATTACTTGGCCAAAGCAATAAATAACAACGGAGAACATGCAAGAATTACTTATGTACATAAATATAAAAGAGGTAGATCAAATATATTACTCAAGCACAATCTGAACATAATCTCATAATCCATCGGATCCCAGCAAACTCATCATAGCAACATCATAAGGATTATATATGTGCCTCGATCATGTAGGGCGGCTCACGAGGACTAATTAGTGAAGCACAAGAACGGGAGGAGAACATCACATAGCTACTGGTCATGGACTCATGGTCCAAGGGAGACTACTCACAACTCATCCGGGAGGCGTCCATGGTGGTGGAGAAGCTCCCGGTGGTGATCCTCCCCTCCGGCAGGGTGCCGGGAAGAGTTGTCCTGGTGCTCTCGATTTTGGAAGCGGCGGCGGCGGTGGAACAGAGATGGGATCACGAAAAGAGTTCCTCCCTCAAGGGTTTCGGGAGACGCTTTAAATATATGCCAAAGGGGGGCATCAGAGGAGACCCGGGGGGCCCAGGCGCCCCCCCGGCGCGGCCCAGGGGGGAGGCGCGCCGCCCGGGCGCCTGGAGCCCTGGTGCCCCCCCCGGCTGTCCTTCAGGCGCACGGTAGTTTCTGGAACGCTGAGTTTTTATATAATTTTTCTGGATTTTTCCTGGCAGTTCTCGTAACGTGAAAACCTGAAATACAAAAACAGCCGAAAACAGAAACTGGCACTGGGGTGCACTGAGTTAATAGGTTAGTCCAAATATGATCAAAAGTGTATGGAAGTGTATACATATCATAGCAATATCACCCAAAAGAGGCATGGCGCAAGCAGAAATTATAGATACGTTTTGGACGTATCACTTGTAAGCTAGATGCTTAGTGCTTGCTGCAGACACTTTTATAGCCTTTCCTCACCTAAGGCTTTGGTAGTTTTGATACCCGAGAATGGGATTGCTGAGTCCTCGTGGTTCACAGATTCAACACACACCAGATGCAGGTACCGCTAAGAACAATGCAGGAGATGGATCAGAACTTCACTGGGAGTTCGATGAAGAGCGTGGTCATTACTATGTTTCGTATCCCGACGATCGGTAGTGGTTCTTACTAGGAGGATCCGGGCTTGTGCTTATGGTATCTTTCTCATTTGGATTTCGTCCGTAGTCGAACCCTGTGTTCTTTGGATGATGTATGCTATTGTATTTATTGTGTGACATGGCGAGTGTAAGCCAACTATCTTTTCAATTTCATCCCCGAACTTTTACATAAGATGTGCAAAGATACCATACTTTAGATCATTCTAGTATGCGCTTATGTCTCTAAGTCGTGCCTCGACACATAGGAGACATAGTCGCATACTGGGCATTACAAGTTGGTATTCAGAGCCTTCTCCGACCTAGGAGCCCCCTGATTGATCGAACTGTTGACGGTTGAGTCTAGGCACACACACAAAATGTTCTGAGTCCTATATATAGGGCAGGTCTATTCTCATAACACCCCTTAAGACCTTATTCTCATAACACCAACCTCTTATTCGCATAACACCCGTGACCTACCCGTAGCTACAAAACTAATAGCGAAGGAGCCGAACGAACTGCACGGGCACGATCCAACCACTAATCCCATGATCCCACCGGCGCCCACACCTTATCCACTCGCCCTCCCATCCCCTCCTGACCCACCAACTCCCCTCCCCCCTGACACTGCCATCTTCCGCCACCGGCCAGCGGGCCTGCCGGATCCCCATGCCGCCCACCTCCATCTCAGCCCCGACCATACCCACCGCAACCCCCCAATGCTGCCTCCCACCACCGCTGCCCCCACCCGCTCGCCAGGCGCCCCCTAACTGTCGACGCATATCCGGACGTGCCGCCCCGGTGCATCCCGCGTCTTGGCGGGATCCGGCCGCCATCATTCCGCCCACCCCATCCACCCGGCGCACGACCCCCACCTCCTCCTACCTTCCTCCCCCACCTCGACGGTGTGCCCCTTCTCGTCGGCATGCTCCACCCTTTCCCTCATCTCCCCTGACGGCGGCGCCCCTCACCCATAGCTGGAGCGTCCAGCGGCAGCGCTGGACCTCTCGCATCACCCTCACCGTGGCCCCCGACTTCCCTCTGTGTTGAATACAACTAGCGGGATTGATAGGGATCCGACAAGATACCATCTCCTCTCTTGGGTAGTCCAGCCACCATCCCGCCCCTGATCCATGCTGCTCTTATCACCGTCCCACCCCACGCCTCCACTTCCTCGCTCGGACACCAGTCCGCCCCGCACCACCTTCCTCTGGCGCTGCCATGCCCACCCGCCGGCAACGCACTCGTGCAGTCCAGATGTGGGGATGCAGGCGTGCACTCCTGTGCACTTGTCTCATGCCATCCGGCGGACAAAAACAACAAGGTTTTGGTTTCAGATTTTGTCGCGACACTTCAACTGGTGTGTGTCCCGTTGCACACCCATTTCAGGCAAAAGGGCGATGCTGTGCACTACGGCAAGAAGCTTACTTTTTGCGTTTTCAAAATTTGGACCTAAAATTTTGTTGCATTACAGTGCAGTGCAGTTCCAGTTTGGGTGCCTCCAACTCATGAAAGATGTCCATTATCCAACAAGCATGAGATATTGTGCGGGCGAGCATGGCGTGCAGTTCAGTGGTGCACGACATGTGGCTCTTTTTTTTGCAGCGACGTGCTATAGTTTGGTCATGCTATCCTGTGAACCCAGTCTCTCCCGCTCATCGTCCTTGCACTAGCGTCGAAAGTTCAGTGGTAGCGGAGTTCCAACAAGACATGATGACCATACTGCAGTACACCATCGCCCACAAAAACATGATGGCCATACTTCAGTACACCATCACCGACATGCGTCATTTTGCAGATCACTCATTTATAATTTGTTTCTAGGAATCAATTGCAGTGCACTCAGTAAAGAAAAGAAAGATAATGTCGTTGTTCATTTGAATTTCATTTTGTTGTTTATGAGAAACGCAGAGAGAAAGGGTACTACCTGGTGCATTTGAAGTTCATTTTGTAGTAAGAATTGATGGTAATTTTATATAAGCAAGTCTTTGGCTAGAGCAGTTCAGTTGGGTACTGCGTCGTTGATTCAGCTATGTACTGGATAGCTGTTTAGAAATAATGAATGGATATATATGTTTTGAAGCTCACTTTGTTCTCTCACAGCTCGGAAAGCATCTCACTTCTCATTGCATGTGGTTCGCTTTCTCAGTCCATGTGGTCCACTCGCCCGGTCTACGCATGTAAAAAATTAATTAGTACGAAAAAAGACAACAGCAAGTCATGAGGTTCACTTTTGGTAGTGTTCCGCTTCACTTTCGGGAGTGTTGCGGTCCACTTTCGTTCGGAAAAAAGTTGGAAAAAAGACAACAAAACTCCTCTGAGAAAATCTACGTCCAACAAAATAAATCGTGAAGTTCAATTGATTGTCTGATGCAGTGCGGTTTTCAGTTTGAAGCAGTGCACTTTTCTGTCCGATGCGATTCATTTGTCGATTTTGGTGTCGCGAAAAACAGAGTGTCCGCGTCTTTGTAATTTCAAAACTGCTCTAAAACCGTAATGAATTAGAGGGAGTGTTCTACATGAAAAAGTAGCGTCTCAACGATATCTTTCCAACCGTGTACCATTTGAATCATTTCGACCAGTGGTTTGTAAAAATTTCGCGAAAAACGTCCGCTACTTCTCGTAGTCAGCAACCATTTGATTCATTTCGACCAGCGGTTTGTAAAAATTTCGCGAAAAATGTCCGCTGCTTCTCGTAGTCAGCCGCACGATTTTCAAAATTAACTAAAACCGTAAGGAATCTCTAAAACATTTCAACATATGAGAGTTGCGCCTCGTCCGTAGCTTTCCAACGGCGTATCACACGCCTCGTTTCGACAAACGGTTAAAAAACTGAAGCTAAAACAGTACCACAAATTGCAAAAAATTTCGAAAAAACATAATTCCGCGATTTGTTAAATTCAAAACTGCTCTTAAACCGTAGCGAATTAGAAAAAACAATAGATATAAAAAAGATGCACCTCGACGATATCTATCCAACGGTATATCATTTGGTTCATTCCAGCGAGCGGTTTAGAAGAAAACAAAAAAACGCTCGCTGCCATTCGTTGTGAGCCGCATGATTTTCGAAACTGCTCTTAAACTATGACGAATTTTGAAAAGTGTTCAACATGGCAAAGTTGTGTCTACTCCATAGCTTTTCAATGGTATATTACACGCATAATTCCAATAAACGGTTAAAAACTAGAGCAAAAAAGGTACCGAAAAAACAACACATACAGTTTTTTCAAACATGAAGTTCACTGGTCTCTGTGTTAGTATCTGTGCAGTGCCCTTGCGTTGTGCGTGCAGTTCGGAAGTGTTATGAGAATATTATTCTCATAATGTTATGAGAATAGACCTGCTATATATCGGAGAGTAGGATTTCCTTTTACTCCTCATCCCCTTCATCGCTCAGGTGAGGACTCCTGATGTTGTTCTATCTCCTCTACTCTCAAAATTTCACCAATTTTTTTTAGGATCACGCGGGTATTATTTGGATTGTTCCGATATCTTTGTGACGAGAACATTGTTCTCGATGCCTCCTGTCATTTAGGAGTTGTGGCAGTGTCTCGGGGAGTTGAGCCCCGAGGTGTTATCGTCACAAATGTATCGTAGGGGCTCTAGAATACCAGAGGCGGCCGACATCGAAAACTCTTCTATGCATGTCCGGTGGTGAGATAACCCCGATGTCACCCAGTACTGGGGAGATAGTTCGGGAGTATTGCCACAGCTAGTATAGCGGATGCGTTTTGAAGGTCCGAGGTAAACCGTTTCCGAAGATGACTGGTTATGTGTTGACGAATGGATACAGCTGGATGTAGGTTTAGAGTTGAGTGCGCGGTGCTTCCCCTGTATCCCCAACACCAGATTGCATAACCGGAAAACTTCGGGAATTAATAGGTGGGTTTCAAGTAGCTCGTAGGTAATCTTCCAACGAGTGCATGGTATGCGGTTTGGGGTTCAACATTTAGTGAAGAGGTTTCATGGGCGCTGTTCCAATTGGGAGTTGCATCTTAAAGGATCCTTGGCTATGCTGATCCGGGGATTGCAAGACCCTTTGTAACACGTGCCATGGGGCATTCAGCACGAATATGTGGGATGAAACTTCTATTATGTATTTGTTCCATCTGTACCTTGTTGTTTTATTCGTTCATCTCGTTCTCCCAAGTGGCTTCTCGACAAGTTGTTGTACCGTTAAGCTGTGGAATTCATTCATTCATTTTGTTCGAATGTTCATTGTGAAGACTATATGTTGCAAATATCTAGCCGTTGATTCAGCTTATCTATTTTGCATCAATGGCTAACGGTTGTCATCATCTTCAGGATGTCTCCTAAGAAGGTTCCCAACCCAAACAAAGAGGGTGAAGAAGAGCGTCCTCCTGAACGTCCTCCTTCCCCTCCTCCTCCGTCTGAGGCATGGAGAGCGATTATGCAGGAAACCAACCAGAACACCCAGATGCTCATGCAGATGATGAAGAATTTCCAAGCCAATCAAGCAAATCAAGGCAATCAAGGGAACCAAGGCCAAGGAAATCTGTACAATCAACCTCACTTTGAGACACTGAACCAATTCCTGGCAAACCAACCAAAGTCTTTCAGTTACTGTGTGGACCTGCTCGATGCTGAGGACTGGATCACATACATCAAAAAGCACTTTGAATGCAGTAACATAAGACCTGAGGATTATGTCAAGTTTGCCACTTTCCTACTCAAAGATCAAGCTGCAGATTGGTGGCAACAGTACAAAGACCCCAGAGGTGGTCGTGAGATCTTATGGACAGATTTCTGCCATAATTTCTGTTCTCATCACATTCCAACCAGTGTCATTGAAGGCATGCGTGAGCAATTCCGCAACCTGAAGCAAGGGACCATGTCCGTCTATCAATACAATGTCAAGTTCCAGAATCTTGCCCGTTATGCGAAGCAAGACATCCCCAATGCCAAGAGCAAAATCTACCAATTCCGAGGTGGTCTGAAAGATGAACTCCAACTTGCTCTCACCTTGTTTGAGCCGGATGAATTTTTCACAGCCTGATTTTTGGCCCTTTCTTTTTCTTTTGTTTTTTTGAGATTTTTGCCTGAGTTTTCTTTTTCCGTGGCTATGTGGTCTGGAAACTGAAGAAGATGACCTCTTCTTTCTTTCCAGAGTGGCTTGTCATCCTCATATCTATCCCTAGACAAAGCCATCTTGGACCAACCTCAATATTCTTTTTCTAGGGAATATTCCTTTTTCTATTAAAGGAATAACCCTGTCTGCCCTAGGTTGTGAAGCAATCTATATTTCCATCACTCCTAAAATTCCCAAATAAACTCTAATAATTTGTTTGGGTCATATCTTCATCAAATATGTCAAAACTTTTCATTGCCATGTTCAAAAATATTTCTCAAATATTCCTTTTCCTATTCTGCCCTAAATGGCACTTTGTGAAGCAAGTGCTATTTTATTTTTCCCAATTGACCTCAAACTCCTTGGACACCTTTTCCTGTCCATATCATTGCTACATACCAAAATGCAACCTCATTTGCCTAGTAATTATTTAATTATGATTTTCCAAAGTTTCTATCCAGAAAGAAGCTTTGTGAAGGAAGTATATTCTAGGCATATCCAAATGAGTTGCCATTTGACAGGATCCCTCATATCATCATATCATAGCCCTCCACCAAAGTATATCTCATGTCATGCCTCCATGTGAGCTCACCTTCAATTCTTTGATTCTATCCAAAATTCCAGTTTGTGAAGCAAGTATATTTTATCTTGCTCCATTATGGCTGCCAATTTTTCTAGGCCTTCTATTATCCATATAACTCACAACCACCCATTTTGGGCATTGTTCATCAAGCCATTTTCCCTCAACAATTTTTGCAAGTTTCTGGTCAGTGGAGATGTTTGTGAAGGAAGTACCATTTTGGCTTTTCCAATTGGTATGAATTTCTACATCATATCTATATGACCAAATGACCAAGCCTTGCAAAAATTCAGCTCAAGTGGCCTCACCAAGTGAGTGCAACATCCTGTTCTTGTTTCTGGACCAAATATGCAGTTGTGAAGCAACTATATTTATCTTTGGTCCAAATCTTCTCAAAATTACCAGGACTGTAGTCCTTCTTACCCTAAACCTCGCAGACAACTTCTTTTCTCCCAAGCTCCTTCCTGGTAATCACTCCATCATGGTTACGTTTGATGCAGTAAACTTCAGAGCTGGTTTACCATTTGACCAGAGCCGTTTTCACCTAGCTACCACCTCAGTTAACATCTACCCTGGATGATTTTACCACTAGACAACATCTCCCAACCCTTGGCTTCTTCTCCATGCCAGACTGCGCGGTGACCATCGTTTTGGCGTGCAATGGCTGCGCCCAGAACATCGTTTGCTCGGGCCCCGTCTCTGCTCAATGCCTCAGCGAGCACTGGCCTATCCATTGTCCTCCTCTCGTCCTCGCCGATCACCTGGACCCCTCTCCCCCTCCATCCGCTTCCTCACCGACGCAAGCCGCCGCGCGCCCACGAGAGCACAGTGACGGTTTGGCTCGGTTCGTCGCCGTCGCCATCCTCCCTGTGCACTTGGACTCCTCTGCCCCTGAGCGATTCCCCTGCACCTCCCTCGTCTCCTACCCGCGAGCTCGCGAGCGAGGGCACGCGTCCGCGGCGCCGGACACGCGTCCGCGGCGGTGCCAGCTGGGCCTCCTCGCCCACAGCTATATATAGCCATCCCCGCGGCCTCCCGAGCATCCCAAGCTCCTGCCCACTCTCCCTCTAGCCTCCCCGACCGCTCCAACAAGCTCGAGGAGCTCTGAACCCGCCCAATGCCGCCATGGCTGCTCCGATCCTCCGCCTAAATGCAGTCACTACCGAGCCCCTCCCTCCCTCATTTCACCACTAGTAGAACCCCACCACTCCAGCGCACCCTCCCCTCTACCCAGCTCGTCGCCGGAGTGCTCCTGGTCACGTCCCTCAAGGATCGACCGCCGTCGCAAGCCCTTTGCCCCCTCGTGTTGCCACCGCTCCGCCCCTCCTCGGTGTTCCCAATCAGGCCAGGTGGGCGCGGTGCTCCTCACCGAGCACGCCGGTACCTGAGCCTGCGCTGGAGGCGGCCGGAGTGAGCCGGGCTGGCGCCGGTGTCACGCGGCCTCGCCCTCCTCTGTTTTCCGTCGGGAAGAAGAAGGAGGAGATAGGAGGAGAGAGAAGCAGCGCGGGCCCCACCTGTAAGCGACACAAGGCCCGGCCCCGCCCACGCCGACGTGGATAAGTGGAAGCGCATTTGCGCGAATGCGTTTTCCCTTTCCGAAGGCGTATTTCCTGGAGTGCGCGTTCTGTTTTTCCAGCCGAGGGCCTGTTTGTGATGGTTTTATTTACAAATGGGTCCCTGGCAGAAAAACTATCATATCTTTTTGCTCGAGACTCCGAATGAGGTGAATCCAAAGCCCATCTCTTCGTATTGTCGAGCCCGTTCTGTTGGTAACATTTTCACTATGGGTTGACACTGTGAAAATGACCATTTTGCCCTTGCCGTAAACAGCCCTCCCGAGAGAGAACTGTTTCCGGTGATTCTTTCCGCGGCTTCACCACACCTCTTCCCGGAGTATCCCGTCACCCCAGGCAAGCCACAATACCCACTTGCATGATAGTCATGCAGTAGCCATGGTTTTCAACTTGAATATTTATTAAATGTTTGCTTGTTTAAAATATGGTTATCGTTGTTTCGGAAATGCTTCGGAGTTATTGTCTATTTTCTTGCTATGTTGTTATGCACCTGTTTATCATGCCATGCTAGTTGCTAGTATTCCTTTCATATGTTTATGCTTGCTAGTAGTGCATGTTGTTGTTGGTGATGGTATTTGGTGCATGACTGCCGTCTGTCCCGAGTACCATTGCTATGCATGTTCATCTGCATCCAGTTAATTAAATGCTTGCATTTTAGTATTGTAGATATGTTCTTGCATGATATTTATTGTTGATGTTAGTAGTCATGCTATGTTTCGGATAAGTATGTACTTATGACGATCATGTTAGTCAGTATGCGATGCTTATTATTCATTATTGATATGGTGGATAGTTATTTTGTTCCTCATGATTATGTTGATATTCATGCTCATGCATTGTAGTTGCATCATGTATTTTTTTATCATGACTCAGCATATTTGCATTCAAGTTTAACCAGATTAAATTGAACTTGAACAACTGTTGTCTGAGTCATGGTACCACCATCTCGAACTGACCAGTGCAACCACATTTACCTTTATGGGAAGGTCCTAACTAGGTCTATTGCCATGCCTGTCGCCGGTGCCTCCAACGAGGGAAGGTTATGGGCATGCGGTACCTTGGCCAGGTAAGCAGTCATAACCTTGTGTGCCCGTAGTTGGATGATAAGCGCTTTTGTCCCCGTTTGGGACTTTTTATTTATTTTTGCCACGACGGTGGTCGTTGGTGTCTTTGGTAGACACGGGGCCACCCAGGACTATCCCAGTGGGGAGTGAGTCGGAGTGGCCATGAGAGTGTCATGACAGTAGATCGGTTTTGTCGGAACGCCGTTGGTCCACCCGAATGGGAGAACGAGGCCATGGGTTCCGTAGTATGGGTACAGTGCGCTACCTCTGCAAAGTGTATACTAAATCTATCGATAGCCGTGCCCGCGGATAAGGGCCCAGTTCGTGTCGGTCACACCGTGAGTCAACAGTAATAATAATAATAATGTGCTTAATAACAACCCCGGTTCGATGATGAGATAAGTTGGTTGTGATCGCCGGAAAGATCACCGTTTGAGACCAAGTGTGGTCGTGGCTGTGATCGCCGGAATGATCACCATCGTGTCGAGAATACCAAGTTGTTGGACATTCGTGATGTTGTGCGAGAATCGTGGGTAAAGATCAAGCTCCTTGTGGTCATCTGATGATTACTATGGTATTGTTTATACCAAGCTTGATTTGATCCTGAGATGATCGTGTGATGTCCGTGGTGGTAAGTTTGTACATGTGATGATTGCGAGGTAACCCGATCAAAATAATTGGTGCATGATAGAATCATCATATTGCATGTAGTATTTCCATGTTCATGCTATGCCTGTTCTAGTTGTATCATGATCAGTTGTGCATGCTATGTTGTTCTGTTAGTACCTTGTTCATGGATTAAATTAACCTGTTAATGCCATGCTGTTTTTTGTCTTGAATGATTTTGGTTTATTGTGAGCTTGCAAGTACATTCAATGTACTGACCTGGCGTGTCATGCCAGTTTGTAGGTCATGCCTGGATTGCTTGCTTGTTTGGTGTGGTTCCCGTGTTCGCGTGCTAGGATGAACGTTCCAGCCAGAGTCCCTGCGGATTGGAGTCCATCATCGCCGTTCGTTGTTCCACTGCCAGTAGTCTTTCCGCTGCTTCGAGTAGTTCTGCTGCTTGCATAGAGCAACCGTGGCAGGCGTAGTGTCTCCGTGCCGGTGTTATTCATTGTAATATGGAGACCTTGTATCCATATTCGTGTAATAATAGAAGGCTGGTTTGTTCTATGCTAAGGAGTGCCATATTCCAGAAGACTTCATCTTGATCTCTGGGCTGGAATACGGGGCGTTCCGGTTTCTCTGAGCCGGGGTGCCACAGAATTTGACCAATTCTACAATATAGCTCTCAAGCAAGAGGCTGCTCAGCTCAAGTGTGAAGCTTCCAAAAAGAGGATAAGAGATGCTGTCCACTCTTCCTCTTCCTCTCAAGTGGTTGCCAAGCAGTAGAAGTTCTGGCTACCGCCTCCTCCAGAGCTCCGTCCTCCAAGCAACAACAAGCACTCAGGTGGTCGTGGATTCTCCGACCCACCCAACCCAAGCAACCAGTCCAAGCCTCAGTTCCAAGCTCTAAGACCAAGCGGTCCTTATCATCGGCCTCTTTCAGAAGTTACTTGCAAAAAGTGTTCTCAAAAGGGTAACTATGCCGACAAGTGTCCCAACCCAAGGCGCCTTCCGCCTCCTCCACCCGTCAACAATGCTATTGTCAAGCACAACCCCAAGTCAGCAAGAGTGAACCTGATGAATGCAGCTCAAGCAGAGAATTCTTCAGATGTGATAATTGGCAATCTTCCAGTTAACTCAATACCTGCTAAAGTCTTGTTTGATTTGGGTGCATCATGCTCTTTCATATCTCACCCATTTGCATCAAGCACAATTTTGAAACCGAAGCTTTGCCAAGGGAGTTATCAATTGTTTCTCCAGGAAAACTAATGCATTCTACCTTGTTTACTTCGGATATATCTATTCATATGGGTGATTACAGTTTTCTGGTTTCCCCGGTTGTTCTCGGCAACTCGGACATTTGATCTTATTCTTGGGATGGATTGGCTCTCCAAGCATGATGCAAATATTGATTGTGCAAACAAGGAGGTCAAGCTAACTCATCCTAATGAAGACGTGATTATCTTCGCAGCTCGAGATAACACAATCATGCTATTATCTCTTAATGAAAAGGGCGAGATTAATGCCATTTCCCAGATTCTGGTGGTTTGTGAATATGAGGATGTATTCCCTAAAGATCTTCCAGGCATGCCTCCCAACCGTCCAGTTGAATCCGTCATTGAACTTGAACTCGGTACCGAGCCAGCATGTCGGCGTCCGTACAAGCTTTCTCCTGATGAGTGAAGGAGCTGAAGAAACAACTCGATGAGCAAGAACGTATGGGTCTAATCAGACCAAGTACTTCTCCTTGGGGCTGTGGTGTTCTATTTGTCAAGAAGAAGGATGGCACGGAACGCCTTTGCGTTGATTACGGGCCATTGAACAAGAAGACAATTAAGAATAAGTACCCGCTCCCCAACATCAATGAATTGTTCGAGCAGCTCAAAGGAGCCAAGGTTTTCTCGGAGCTCGATCTCCGGATGGGTTAAGATCAGATTTGTATCCGTGAAGAGGATATTCCTAAGATTGCATTTAGAACGAGTTATGGCTCCTATGAATATACGGTCATGTCTTTCGGCCTTTCTAATGCTCCACCCGCTTTCTCGCGGATGATGCACTTCATATTCAACTCCTACACCAATGAATCCGTGCTCGTCTACCTCGATGATATCTTGGTATTCTCCAAGAATGAAGAAGACCATGCCAAGCACCTCCGTTTGGTCCTTGACAGGCTCCATGAGCACCGGTTCTATGCGAAGTTCTCCAAATGTGTATTTTGGCTTGATAAAGTCCTCTATCTTGTCCATATTATCTATGTCGAGGGCATTTCTATTAATCCCGAGAAGGTTGAAGCTATTGTCAACAAGGAACCTCCACAGAATGTCAAACAACTCCGAAGTTTCCTCGTCTTGCAAGCTATTGCAGAAGCTATACATGGACTTATATAGGAAGAAGGAGGGCACCGGGGGCCACTTGAGGGGGCGTCGAGGCATGGGGGCGCCCTGGGAAGGGGGGCGCACCCCCACCCTCGAGGGCAGCTCCTCGATTCCCTGACGTGGTTCTCAAGCTTCCTGTGCGTGATTTTCTCCAAAAATATCTCTCGCAAAGGTTTCATTCCGTTTGGACTCCGTTTGATATTATTTTTCTGCAAAACCCTGAAACAGGCAAAAAACAGCAATCTGGACTGGGCCTTTGGGTTAGTATGTTAGTCTCAAAAATGATATAAAAGTGAATAATAAAGCCCATTAAACATCCAAGACTTCATAAATAATAACATGGAACAATAAAAAATTATAGATACGTTGGAGACGTATCAAGCATCCCAAGCTTAATTCCTGCTCGTCCTCGAGTAGGTAAATGATAAAGAAAGAATTTTTGATGTGGAATGCTAACCAATATAGTTTTTCAATGTAATTCTCTTAATTATGGCATGAATGTTCAGATTTGTAAGATTCAAGATAAAAGTCTATATCGACAAAAGAAATAATAGTACTTCAAGCAATACTAACAAAGCAATCATGTCTTCTCAAAATACTATGGCTAAAGAAAGTTATCCCTACAAAATCATATAGTGTTGGCTATGCTCCCTCGTTATCACACAAAAATATTCATATCATGCACAACCCCGATTTCAGCCAAGCACTTGTTTTCATACTCTATTCTTTCAAACCTTTCAACTTTCACGCAATACATGAGCGTGAGCCATGGACATAGCACTATGGGTGAAATAGAGAGGTGGTTGTGGAGAAGAAAAAAAGGAGGAAGATAGTCTCACATCGACTAGGCATATCAACGGGCTATGGAGATGCCCATCAATAGATATCGATGTGAGTGAGTAGGGATTGCCATGCAACGGATGCACTAGAGCTAAAAATGTATGAAAGCTCAACAAAAGAAACTAAGTGGGTGTGCATCCAACTTGCTTGCTCACAAAGACCTAGGGCATTTGAGGAAGCCCATCACTGGAATATACAAGCCAAGTTCTATAATGAAAATTCCCATTAGTATATGAAAGTGACTAAATATGAGACTCTCTATCATGAAGAACATGGTGCTACTTTGAAGCACAAGTGTGGAAAAAGATAGTAGCATTGTCCCTTCTCTCTTTTGTCTCATTTTTTGGAGGGGCTTTCCTCCCTTTTTTTAGCCCCTCTCTATTTTTTTGGGCCATCTCCTTTTTTATTTGGCCTTTATCCTTTTTTATTCCTGACACGGGACAATGCTCTAATAATGAAGATCATCACACTTATATTGATTTACATTTCGATATTACAACTCGATACTAGAACAAAGTATGACTCTACATGAATGCCTCCGGTGGTGTACCGGGATGTGCAATGAATCAAGAGTGACATGTATGAAAACTTATGCATGGTGGCTTTGCCACAAATACGATGTCAACTACATGATCATGCATGGCAATATGACAATATGAAGCATGTCATATGAACGGAACGATGGAAAGTTGCATGGCAATATATCTCAGAATGGCTATGGAAATGCCATGATAGGTAGGTATGGTGGCTGTTTTGAGGAAGGATATATAGTGGGTGTATGGTACCAGCGAAGGTTGAACGGTACAAGAGAGGCTAGCAATGGTGGAAGGGTGAGAGTGCGTATAATCCATGGACTCAACATTAGTCATAAGAACTCATATACTTATTGAAAAATTTACGAGTCATCAAAACAAAGAAATCAACGCATGCTCCTAGGGGGGAGGTTGGTAGGAGTTAACCATCGCGCGCCCCCGACCTCCACACAAAGGATGACACTCTACAAATACCTCATGCTCTAACTTCGTCACATAGCAGTTCACCATATGTACATGCTACGGGAATCACTAACCTTAACACAAGTATTTCTCAATTTCATAATAACTCCACTAGCATGACTCTAATATCACTATCCTCATATCTCAAAACAATTATCAAGCATCCAACTTCTCATCATATTCAATGCACTTAGTGTGAAAGTTTTTACTACATTGATATTGGATGTCTATCATGTGAAGACTAGTTTTATAGGCTAAGCATATTACCATGCTGTTTTAATAGACTCTCAAAAGGATATAAGTGAAGCATGAGAGTTCATCTATTTCTTCAAAATAAAACCACCACCGTGCTCTAAAAGATATAAGTGAAGCACTAGAGCAAATGACAAACTACTCCAAAAGATACAAGTGAAGAACAACGAGTAGTTGTATAATTATGTAACTATGTGAAGACTCTCTAACATTTAAGAAATTCAGATCTTGGGATATTATTCAAACAGCAAGCAAAACAAAATAAACTAAATTGATGCTCCAAGCAAAACACATATCATGTGGTGAATAAAAATATAGCTCCGAGTATAGTTACCGATGGATGAAGACAAAAGAGGGGATGCCTTCCCGGGGCATCCCCAAGCTTAGGCTTTTGGTTGTCCTTGAATTTTACCTTGGGGTGCCATGGGCATCCCCAAGCTTAGGCCCTTGCCACTCTTTGTTCCATATTCCATCAAAGCAATACTCAAAACTTGAAAACTTCACAACACAAAACTTAGACAAAAATCTCGTGAGCTCCGTTAGTATAAGAAAGCAAACCACTACTCAAAGGTACTGCAATGAATTTATTCTTTGTATATATTGGTGTTAAAACTACTGTATTCCAACTTCTCTATGGTTCATACTTCCCAATACTACTCATAGATGCATTGAAATAAGCAAACAACACACGAAAATCAGAATATGTCAAAAACAGAATAGTTTGTAGTAATTTGTAGGTTTCGCATACTTCTGTAACTCCAAAAAATTCAAAATAAATTGGAAAACGTGAGGAATTTGTCTATTAATCATCTTCTAAAAGAATCAACTAAAAAGAACGCTCCAGTAAAATCTCACGACTACTTTAGCGAGCGCTAACGATTCTGTTTTTCACAGCAAGATCATATAAACTTCACACAAGTCTTCCCAAAGGTTCTACTTGGCACAAACACTAAACCAAACATGAGACCACATCTAATCAGAGACTAGATGCAATATTTATTCCCTAACAGCAACATAAACAAAAAATGTAAAATTGGGTTGCCTCCCAACAAGCGCTACCGTTTTACGCCCCTAGCTAGGCACGATACAAGATAAATCTAGGGATAGCCATAGTGGTATGATATGTCGCGAAAGCTCATCTCATATTCCCTTCGTTCAGCAGCAAGCTTCCTTTGTGGCAAGCAAAAGTAATTAAAAGGGCTAAATTTAATGGGACAAATGTCCCGTACATCAATCTCGGGTGGAACATGTTCCTCCTTTGGCCCTTTGTAGTGGATGACCAATTCATCATTATAGGCATTCTTTTGGCAGAAGGTCATGAGGCTTCGCTCAAGGGAGAAGCCTAACCCATTATTTTGAACAGCAAAATCATCGTTTATCTCAGAAATTCTATCAATCAAGATCTCAACAGGAACCTTTTTTTCTAAGGTTTTCATTAAAAGCAACATGATCAGGAGATCGCAACCGCATTAGGTCTTCTTGATTGAACAAGATAGCCTCTATAGGAGGTCGACCGTCATCTACTCCATAATGAGCAAAGATTTGTCTAGCCTCTTTCATGATATATCTAAATTCATGAGCCAAAAAGATAGTAGCTGCACGCTTAACATAAGAATGCTCAATATTGGAAAACGCCAAAAAGATTCTCTGAATACAGGGATGCATATGGATAAATTGCCTTTCAATTTCTACTATAAGAATAGATACAGCATCTGCAAGGCTTCTTGTTCTGTGAAGAATAGAGCCACCCATAGTGGGCAAAGCACCAGCACAAGTAAAGAAGTCTTGAAGAACTCCTTTTCCAATAATATTACCACTTCCAACCCGAAACTTCTTAATATGTAAAGTGGTAGCTTCATCCGGGGGGTCAACATGAACGTTGCCCTCGACATTGCTACCCTTCTCGATAAAATCGTCTCCCATCTCAGACATGAGGGCGAGCAAGCAAGCAACACACGAGCCGACAAAAAGTAAACGAACGAAAAACACACGACAGAAGTAGGGTAAATAAAATGACAAGGGTGAAGTGGGGGAGAGGAAAACGAGAGGCAAATAAATGTAATGCGAAGGATAAGGCTTTGTGATAGGTACTTGGTATATGACTTTTGCGTAAGCCTCCCTGGCAACGGTGCCAGAAATTCTTCTTGCTACCTCTTGAGCTTGCATTATATTCCCTTGAAGAGGAATGGGAGATGCATCACAGTAGCGTAAGTATTTCCCTCAGTTTTTGAGAACCAAGGTATTAATCCAGTAGGAGACCGCGCGCGAGTCCCTCGCACCTGGACAAACAAATAAGAACTTCGCAGCCAACACGATAAGGGGACGTCAATCCCTTTATGGTCACTTACGAAAGTGAGATATGATAGAGATGATAGTTTATATTTTTGGTATTTTTAGTTTATTAGAACAGCAAATAAAAGCAAGAAAAGAAAAGTAGATGTAGATTGATACGTTGAGAATAGACCCGGGGCCATAGTTTTCTCTAGTGGCTTCTCTCATGATAGCGATATTCTACGGCGGGTAAACAAATTATTGTCGAGCAATTGATAGAAAAGCGAATAATTATGAGACTATCTAGGCATGATCATTGTATATAGGCATCACGTCCAAGACAAGTAGACCGACTCCTGCCTGCATCTACTACTATTACTCCACACATCGACCGCTATCCAGCATGCATCTAGTGTATTGAGTTCATAAGAACAGAGTAACGCCTTAAGCAAGATGACATGATTTAGAGGGATAAACTCAAGCAATATGATATAAACCCCATCTTTTTATCCCCGATGACAAAAATACAATACGTGCCTTGCTGCCCCTACTGTCACTGGGAAAGGACACCGCAAGATTGAACTCAAAGCCAAGCACTTCTCCCATTGCGAGAACTATAGATCTAGTAGGCCAAACCAAACCAATAATTCGAAGAGACTTGCAAGGATATTATGAGCACACATAAAAAGTTTAGAGAAGAACCAAATATCTTTCATAGATAACCTTGATCAGAAACTCACAATTCATCGGATCTCGACAAACACACCGCAAAAAGAGATTACATCGAATAGATCTCCTCGAAGACCGACGAAAACTTTGTATTGAGATCCAGAGAGAGAGAAGAAGCCATCTAGATACTAGCTATGGACCCGAAGGTCTGTGGTAAAATACTCACAAGTCATGGTGAGGGCGATGATGATGATGAAGAAGGCCTCCGTGATGGATCCCCCTCCGGTGGAGCTCCGGAACAGGCTCCAAGATGGGATCTCCACGGGAACAGAAGCTACGGCAGTGGAATTAGGGTTTTCTCTCTGTTCACGGAGTTTCTGGGGTACGTGGACTTATATAGGAAGAAGGAGGGCACCGAGGGCCACTTGAGGGGGCCTCGAGGCAGGGGGGCGCGCCCCCCACCCTCGAGGGCAGCTCCTCGATCCCCTAACGTGGTTCTCCGTTTGATATTCTCCAAAAATATCTCTCGCGAAGGTTTCATTCCGTTTGGACTCCGTTTGATATTCTTTTTTTGCAAAACCCTGAAACAGGCAATAAATAGCAATCTGGACTGGGCCTTTGGGTTAGTAGGTTAATCCCAAAAATGATATAAAAGTGAATAATAAAGCCCATTAAACATCCAAGACTTCATAAATAATAGCATGGAACAATCAAAAATTACAGATACGTTGGAGATGTATCAGTCCGCGTCGCGTGTGCGGAGTTCCTCGAGGAACACACCGCACCCCTCCGCCGCCCGTTTTGGTCGCCGGAGTAGCTCCGACGAGCTCCTTCGACCGGCTCTGTTTTCCCCTCCGTTCTGCTTCTTCAGATTAGTCTTATGGCCACGCTCCCCTACTCTGTCAGATGCACGCATGCTAGCCCAGTGGTGTGTCTCTCGTTCAGTAAGCCAGCAGCCAGGGATCGAATCCCCGCCAGGGCAGTGGTTAGCCCCCTTTTTTGCATTTTCATGTGACCCTGACAGACCGGCCCCACTAACAACCACCGAACTCCTCACACACACTCCCACACCCGCAGCGCCACCTCAGCACCCCCTGGACCCACTAGTCAGTGACTAGGGCGAGTCCAGGCTGTGTCTGTTTAGCCCTTTTTGTTTTTGTTTTTAATTTCGGTTTTCTGCCTTTTCTTTTGCATATTCATATCTATTAATATATGCATATATTAAAATGCTTTATATATGAAAATTGCCTAGTTTTTAGTGTAGAATATTTATATGTAGTTTGTTGCCATGTTAAAAACATTTCAATTGCTATTTGAATTATTTTGTGTTTAAAATATGCTCAAACTTGTTAAATTCATAACTAAATAACCATACCTCCAAATTTGACAAACTTTATATGTATTTGGGGTAGAAAAATGTGTAGATTAAGATAGTGCTGTTAATTTGCATGTTTGACAAATCTAAAATATGACTTTCTCAGATTTGTCCTATATGTGTTATTAAGAACATGGGAGTTTCCGGAAATTGTTGTTTGTTCTTTCCGGCCCATTTAAAATGCTAGCATGTTGTTGTTGATCCTAGTTGCACCCCTTGCCATGTTAAGCAACTTATAAAACTTGTTGGGTGCTTGTTAAATTCAACTACATAACCACTTGTGACCATGTTGGTTCTTGTTTTCCTTCTGCATGTGTCCCTACTTGTGTTGTGATCTTGTTATTGCCATGTCACATGTGCGCCCATCATGTTCATTTGAGATGCATCATATCCTACCCATATTCATATGCATCATATCATGCATCATGTGTTTGATCATTGCATGATGATTGATTGTTGTTCCGGTGTTTGCATTGTTGTGTTGGTTAGAGCCCGGTGGCGATTCGGAGTTCGAGGTTCCTTTCGAGACTGAGTTTGAGGAGCAAGTTTACGATCCCTCCGTGGACTCAACAGGCAAGATGACCATTCCCCGATATCACCTCTATCTTTGCCTATGCTAATTGTCTCATTCTTTAGATATGCCTCGATGCCTATTCCTGTTTGTCAGCCTCCTATTGTTGCCATGAAACACTCTAACCGCCTTCCTAGCAAACCGTTGATTGGCTAAGTACGCTTCGCTTAGCCCCTCTTATAGCGTTGTTAGTTGCAGGTGAAGTTTTGAAGATTGCTTCATGTCCGGATTTGTTTATTGGGATAACATAATATATACCTGTTATAAACTAATGCACCTATATATTGGTAATGGGTGGAAGGCATGGCCTTCTGCTTGGTGTTTTGTTCCACTCATGCCACCTTAGGAACCGATAAACCGGTGTTATGTTCCTTGATTTTGCGTTCCTAACACGGTTGGGGTTTATGGGCCCCCCTTGATAATTCGCTCTGCTTAAAGATTTTCTAGCAAGGCCCACCATTGGTTTTACATTTGCCTAATAACTCAAACTTGCATAGGGCATTGCAAACCCGAGTTCTTAATTAACAACCCGGGCCAGTGCTCCTCATGAGTGTTGGTCCAAACTAGGGGTTATGCGGGGCCACCTTGGGGAAACCCGAGGTTTGGTTTTACTCGTAGGATCACCCATCCGGTCGTGGCCTGAGAAGAGATACGCGTGGCTACTATCAGGGTGTCGGCACGTCGGGAGGTCTTGCTGGATTAGTTTTACCTTTGTCGAAATATCTTGAGCACGGGATTCCGAGAATACTCGCGTCTTCCCACTTTGGAGTTGCGACTCCGCTGATCGTGAGCTTGTGATGGGCTAAATTTTTTGTATAATCATCCATGTGTAGGGCAATTACGTATCATTGATTTCATCCTGTCCCAAGCTTGTGCAACATGCTCATTATCAAGTTGCTTAAAATTCATAATATCGTTTCTAAGAGGGATGATCTTAGCGGGAGGAAAATACTTAGAGATAAAAGCATCTTTACACTTCTTCCATGAATCAATAATATTTTTAGGCAAAGAAGAGAACCAAGTTTTAGCACGATCTCTAAGAAAAACGGAAATAGCTTCAATTTAACAATATCATTATCCACGTCTCTCTTCTTTGCATGTCGCACAATTCAACAAAGTTATTTAGATGGGTAGCGGCATCTTCACTAGGAAGGCTAGAAAATTGATCTTTCATGACAAGATTCAACAGAGCAGCATTAATTTCAAAATATTCAGCATCGGTAATAGGAGCAGTCGGAGTGCTAATAAAATCATTGTTGTTGGTATTGGAAAAGTCACACAATTTATTATTGTCTTCAGCCATTGTGACAAACAATCAATCCAACACACAAGCAAACAAGAAGCTAGCGAAAAGAGGCGAACGGAAAAGGGCGAATAAAATGGCAAAGGTGAAGTTGGGGAGAGGAAAACAAGAGGCAAATGGCAAGTAATGTAATGCGAGAGATAAGAGTTTGTGATGGGTACTTCGTATGTCTTGACTTGAGCGTAGATCTCCCCGGCAACGGCGCCAGAAATCCTTCTTGTTACCTCTTGAGCATGCATTGGTTTTCCCTTGAAGAGGAAAGGGTGATGCAGCAATGTAGCGTAAGTATTTCCCTCAGTTTTTGAGAACCAAGGTATCAATCTAGTAGTAGACTACACGCAAATCCCTAGTAACTGCACAAACAATTAAGAACCTTGCAACCAATGCGATAAAGGGGTTGTCAATCCCTTCACGTCCACTTGCAAAAGTATGATCTGGTAAAGATAATAAGATAAATATTTTTGGTATTTTTGTTGTATAGATTGAAAAGTAAAGATTGCAAAATAAACTACGATAAAAATAGCTAGTTGACGAGAGATTAATATGATCGAAAATAGATCCGGGGGCCATAGGTTTCACTAGTGGCTTCTCTCAAGATAGCATCTTTTACGGTGGGTGAACAAATTACTGCAGACCAATTGATAGAAAAGCACATAGTTATGAGAATATCTACGCATGATCATGTATATAAGCATCACGTTCGTGACAAGTAGACCGAAATGATTCTGCATCTACTACTATTACTCCACACATCGACCGCTATCCAGCATGCATCTAGAGTATTAAGTTCATAAGAACAGAGTAACGCATTAAGCAAGATGACAAGATGTAGAGGGATAAACTCAAGCAATATGATATAAACCCCATCTTTTTATCCTCGATGGCAACAATACAATATGTATCGGTTCCCTTTCTGTCACTGGGATCAAACACCGCAAGATTGAACCCAAAGCTAAGCACTTCTCCCATTGCAAGAAAGATCGATCTAGTAGGACAAACCAAACTGATAATTCGAAGAGACTTGAAAAGATATCAAATCATGCATATAGGAATTCAGAGAAGAACCAAATATTGTTCATAGATAATCTTGATCATAAACCCACAATTCATCGGATCTCGACAAACACACCGCAAAAAGTATTACATCGAATAGATCTCCAAGAAGATCGAGGAGAACTTTGTATTGAGATCCAAAGAGAGAGAAGAAGCCATCTAGCTAATAATTATGGACCCGAAGTGCAACATCCCAAATTTTCAATTTGTAATGTTATACATAGGTCATATTGCATTGCATATTCATTTGCATTTTTGTGCGTGGCGATCCTCAAAAATTCTAAGCAACTCAAGGACCTACGGAGAGAGTTGGGAATTCTACCGTTTCGTATTTGAGTTTTCTCGAATACCGGTACGGGGATCACGTTGTTTTAATTATTTTCTCTTCCTAAAAATATTTCTTAATAAAATATACAAGCGGAGATAATATGACTTCTCCAAAATAAAAGAAATATTGGAGGAAAAAAATATTAAAATCACTTTTGGTTTTTATTCGGATTTATTTGCGATTTTATTGCACAGGGAAAAATGCGCATTTTTCAAAATTGCATTTAGGTCCGAGAAAAATGTTCACTTTGTCCTATAGTTTATTAGAGGACGGCGAATATTTATTTCGGAATTTTTGGAGCTCGTTTAGTATTTTATTTTCGTGTTTTTCGGCGTCAGGATATTTTAAAAAAAGTTTTGGTTCAGACCGAACTGGGCCGAAGCCCCAGCTGGCCCGCTAGCGCCGCCGCCTTCGTCGTCGTGGCCAAGCCGGACTTCCGCCGGAGTCTGAGCCGCCGCCGAGTACGCCTCGCCGCCCCCTTGCGCAAGTAAGCACCCCCTGGCTCCTATATAAGCCGAGCCCCCCCCCTCTCGCCGCCTCCACACCACCGCCGCCAGCGCCACCCGTCGCCGGAGCCCGCCGCCGCTGTCGTGCCCGCTAAAGCGCGCTGTGCCCCCCGCCTGCCGCCGCACCCCACCGCCGCAGCCGCAGCCGCACCGCGCCACCGCCCTCTGTCGCCGAGCCGCCGCCGACGCCCGCCGCCCGCTCCGTTAACCCGCCCGACCCGTTAAGGAACGACCGTTTTTTTTGAACCGTTCGTTTTTTTAAACCTAGATGTGTTTTTTTAAATAGATCGGTTTGGTTTTCTTTCGGTTTAGCTAGTTGCGGACGTTCGTCCGTACGTTCGTTTTAACGAACGTTGTTCGCCCGTTAGTAACAGACAGCGAACGTTCGTTCATTAGCCTGTTCGTCAGTTTTCTTTTCGGGGCTTTTATCCGTGATTATTTTCGATTGCGATTTCTGCCCTGATCCTGTTTTTCGTTTTTTTTCGCTCGAGAGTCGGAATCAGGTGATTCAAAATCCCAGATCTTCGTCTCGACGCCCTCTTTCCATTTAACCAACTTTAACAAGGTTTTGCTACTGTAAAATTTGACTTTAGATCAATCTAGTAAATGGATCTTGTTTCTTTCCCAGTTTGAGTTTCGTTGCCCTGTTTGATTTGATTCTTTTTGCAAACCGGAGTTCTTAAGTTGAACTTTCTGGTTAGATCTTCTTATTTGGAGTTCTGTTTGTGCATTTTTGCTTGATTGCTTATGTATGATATTGTTTGCTTACGATAGAACACCCGGACTGCGGAGCGTGCTACTACGAATCTCTAGGTTTTGTGAATCACCAGCAAGGCAAGTAACACTTTGATCATACCCCTTTATTACCCAGTTCTTATGCATTAGATCAAACCCTCACACATTGCACGAGTAGGATCTCTTAATTTGTGGGTGTGGGAAGTAGATTGAGGTAGAACCTATTACCTGCATTATTTTCAAACCCTTGGGAGTTACTTATGTGTTATGCTTAGGTTGCCATGCTATGCTCGTAGACGTGGTTTGGGTTTGAGTGAAATCCATGACAGATGTGAGTTGTTAATTAATGGTTCAACTTAAGGTGGCTACTTGAATACACATCTGGGTGGATTGGTTGCAGGGCACCTGGAGAATCCAGTGTTGTCCTAGGAAATCCCGGGGTTCCGTGTGATTGTCCTATGGAATGCCACCCAGGCTCAACGGGATCATAAAACTATTCATGCTAGAAACTTCCGTGTGCAGCCACAATGCCATTATGGGCTCCGGCATAGTATGAGTAAGTTGTGTGAGATCTTTCAGTGGTGGACTAGCAGATGTAGGGGAAAGTAGGTGTACCGGTCCACCCGGGGTAAAGAGTGAATGCTTCCGAAAGACTGTGTCTCGGTCATCCGTTTCTCAAACACCATGCAGTGCGAGAAATCCAACGGAGGAGATCGAGTCTTGTAGGGAAAGTGCGCAAACCTTTGCAGAGTGTACAAACTGATCATGATTAGTCGTGTCCCCGGTTATGGACATTCTTGAGTATCTAGTACTTGAATTATTGGTTGATCTCATCACTCTAAAATTTAAATTGTTGGGTTAATGATTACTTTAATTGGGATTAAGTTGGAGGTACCTTCTCAATGATGTTTCAACTACCATGATAGTTAAAATAAAATTTATTCCTTTGTTGTAGGGGAAAATTGGCTTTACGCAAAAACTTTAACCTAGAGCCATCCACCAACCAAATATGCATATAGTGTTAGACTTTATTCTGTTACTTGCATCTACTGTGTTATCTTGCCAGCATATTGCATGTGCTGACCTGTTTCGGGTTGCAACATGTTATGTTGCAGACTTTTCAGACGAGGATTAAGACGTGCTAGGTCGTTTGTCATGCACTCAGCTATGCCGTTGGAGTGGATGGACTCACTTATCTTCCAAGCCTTCCGCTGTTATTTTGTTAGATGGCCTTAAGCCATAGAATTTTGCAATAAGTTCTTGTTTGAGACAGTCGATGTAATAAGTGTGTGATTGCCACTCTGTTATAAATCCTTCAAGTACTGTGTGTTTCAACATTACCGATCCAGGGATGACACAGAACACAGAGACTTCGGTCCATTCAGATCGCGATTGCTACAAGATGGTATCAGAGCACACGCTGACTGTAGGACACGACCACTAAGATAAACCCTAGGTCACTCTTCTCTGCTCATTTCTGACTCCTCTCCATTTTCTACTCTCTTTTAGGATGGTGGACCCAAGGAACAAGTTCACCCAACCAGATGAAGACACACCTTTTGGACGATACTTGAAGGAGGTCACTAGGTACTTGAACATAGGAATACCAAGCTTCATCGGGACCTACACTCCCACTTTACCAGAAGAGGAGAGATGGAGTATTCAAGTTTAAATTCCCGGGAGGACATTCACACCGTCCACTAAGCGTCTGAGCCAATAGAGTTTTCTTTTGATGCACCAACCTGGAGCCTAGGTAAGAGTATGGCAGCCCACATCACTATGGGACATATTGGAGAAGTCTACAAGAAGAAGCTAAAAGACACTATCTACCAGATTTGTGCACACCGAGATGAGCAATGGGACATGATCAGTAGCCGGAAGGACAGGTCCATTGCAGCGTTCATCCAGGAGTTAAATCAGCACATTCGTCGAAAGGAGCACCTGATGTGCGCAGGGATGATAGATTTGAAGAAGGCACTAACCAGGAACTTGGAGCTAGAAGAGGAAATCAAGTCTACACATGACAGATACGAGGAGGAGATGATGATACTTGTGGAGAAGAATGATGATCTGACAAGGAAGCTAGGAGTATTCATGGGAGATCCAGCACCAGGAGGAGAAGAAGAGGAAGAAGAACCCAAGGAGATTCGTTCTGAAGACTACATCATCATTGACGACACGGACTCAGACCCCGATGATAGTGATGACGAAGACTACGAAGATGAAGCTGGAGCAGACATCATGGAATCATCCGCCAATCAAAATTTCTAGATGACCACCCGATGACTAGTAGTTTCCTCCCCCCCCTCCACAAAGTAGAATTTAGAGCACTTTTGTAACGTTAGTTAGATCTTTGTAAGCCCTTGTTTGAATTTGATTGGTGTGATATGATTGTGTTTGTCTCATGTGCATATGGGTAGTGATTTTCCCTTAGACCTCATTTCTATTCTAATATCTTCCCTCTACACCCATCAGATGCCTCTGAGACATGGGCCCGGATTTCAGTTTCCCCCCTGAGCTCACTCAGTTGATCCAGCAGCAGAACACTTTGATGCAACTTCTTGTCCAGAACAATCAGAACAACCAGAACAACAACAACAACAACCCTCCACCACCACCTCCCGTGGACAACTTGACACGTTTCTTAAGGTTGCAACCACCGGCGTTTGCTAGCAGCATTGACCAATAGTTGCTGATGACTGGCTGCGCAAGATCAGAAGGGACTTCACCACCGCCAATTGCACGGATGCTGAGAAGGTGTGATTTGCTGCACATCAGTTGTCAGGACCAACATCATCATGGTGGGAGAATTACACAGCCACTTTCCCTGTAGCCAATGTCACTTGGGATCAGTTTCAGCAATCTTTTCGCACTGCCCATGTCTCAACGGGAGCTATGAGCATGAAGAAGCGAGAGTTTCGCAATTTGCGCCAAGGAAATCGTACTGTGGCTCAGTACGTTGATGAGTTTAGTACCCTGTCTCGTTATGCCCCGGATGATGTGGCCACAGATGCCGCTAAAGAGGAGAGGTCTATGGAAGGGCTGAATGATGAGATGAGCATACAGTTGATGGTGGCAACCTTCAATAACTACCAGGGGTTGGTAGATAAGGCTCTTATGATTGAAGGGAAGCAGCATCAGATTGAGAGCCGCAAGAGGAAGTATGGACAAGGAAGGAATAATTCTGGAACCCAGCAGAAGCCCCGATTCACCCCAAATTCGGGAGGATACACCCATAACCATGGAAGCCACACCCACATTGGAGGAAGTTCTCACAACCACAATGGCTCCAAGAATGGGAATGTGAATGGAGCAAACAATAATCAGAACCGCTCTACTCCATCCACACCCGCCAAGAGGGATTTGAACCACGTCACCTGTTTCAAGTGCGGGAAGAATGGACACTATGCCACGGAATGCCCTGAAGCTTAGAATGGGAACGGCAATGGAAGCGCCGGGAAGAAGCCCAACCCGTTCAATAAAGGACAAGTGAACCACGTGACCGTGGGGGAGGTTGAAGAGCAACTAGATGCTGTTGTCGGTAAGTTTTTGGTTAAGTCATTTACCGCAATAGTTCTTTTCGATACTGGTGCATCACATTCATACATTTCAAGGGGATTCGTAAATAGACATAAGTTGCCCACCCAAGTCCTTAAGACCCCCATGTTAGTAAGCTCTCCAGGAGCGGAGTTTATGGCACATCAAGGATGTTTTCAGACGCCATTGGTCATAGGACGCCATGTTTTTCCCTCTGACCTGATAGTTTTGGAGTCACAAGGATTGGATGTGATACTAGGTATGGATTAGCTATCGATGTATGGAGGGAACATCGATTGTGCCAGCAAGTCTATTTTGCTTACCACCCCGGAGGGAAAAAGGATCAAGTATGTATCTAGGCATTTGCCTATAAGGACACAAGTACATTCTCTCACGGGTGTTGTTCAGGAGGAAGTGCCTGTAGTAAAGGATTACCCGGATGTTTTTCCAGAGGAGCTACCTGGCATGCCACCGGATAGGGATATTGAGTTTTTGATAGAGTTATTGCCTGGCACCGGACCAATATCAAAGACACCGTATCGGATGCCAGCAAATGATCTGGAGGAGATCAAGAAGCAGATTAAGGAGTTACTGGAGAAAGGATTTATTCGCCAGAGTTCATCACCGTGGGGAGCCCCAATGCTTTTGGTCGAGAAGAAGGATGGATCCTTAAGAATGGTCGTTGATTATCGGGCACGGAATGAAGTGACAATCAAGAATAAGTACCCGCTGCCGATGATCAATGATCTGTTCGATCAACTTTAAGGAGCTAAAGTATTCTCCAAGATCGATCTACGATATGGATATCACCAGTTGAAGTTCCGAGAGAAGGATATACCTAAGGCAGCCTTCACCACAAGGTATGGGCTATATGAGTATATGGTTATGTCATTTGGATTGACTAACGCCCCTGCGTATTTCATGAGTATGATGAATAAGGTGTTCATGGAGTTCTTGGATAAGTTTGCCGTGGTATTCATTGATGATATTTTGGTATACTCAAAGAACGAAGAGGGACACACAGAGCATTTGCGTATGGTACTAGAGAAGCTCAGAGACATCAGTTGTACGCCAAGTTTAGCAAATTCGAGTTTTGGTTGAAGGAAGTTGGATTCTTAGGGCATGTTATATCGGGAGAAGGGATAGCAGTGGACCCTGTCAAAGCGCAAGCAATCACTGGGTGGTTGGCAACCACTTCCGTTGGAGAGATCCGCAATTTTCTTGGACTCGTGGGATATTACCAGAGATTCATAGAAAATTTCTCCAAGATTGCAAAACCGATGACGACATCGTTGAAGAAGGAGACAAAGTTCCATTGGACTGAAGAGTGCGAAGAAAGTTTCCAGGAGTTGAAGAAATGGTTGACGACAGCACCAGTGCTGATCTTGCCAGATATACACAAGGATTTCCATGTATAATGCGATGCTTCACTCTTAGGACTTGGAGGAGTACTCATGCAGGATGGAAGAGTTGTTTCTTATGCATCTCATCAACTGCGACCGCACGAGTTGAATTATGCGACGCATGATTTGGAGCTAGCCGCAGTTGTTCATGCGCTCAAAACTTGGAGACATTTCCTTATTGGAAATCGTTGTGATGTGTACACGGATCACAAGAGTTTGAAGTACATTTTCAAACATAAGGAGTTGAACCTCAGACAGAGGAGATGGTTGGAGCTTATAAAGGATTATGACATGAAGCTGCACTATCACCCAGGAAAGACCAATGTCGTTGCACACGCTTTGAGCCGAAAGAGTTATGCAAATACCCTAGTAAAGGGGGAATTTCCACAGGAGTTAGCAGAAGATCTCAGGGAGCTTCGTTTGGAGATAGTTCCTAGAGGATTTGTTGCAACATTGGAGATTCAGTCAACATTGCTGGGAAAGATACGAGAAGCCCAGAAGGATGACAAAGAGATTTCCGAGATAAAGGAGAAGATGAGCGAAGGAAAAGCCAAGGGATTTCGTGAAGATGAACACGACACCTTGTGGTTTGAGGATCGAATCTATGTGCCCAACAACCCGGAGATCAGGAAGTTGATACTGCAGGAAGGACATGATTCGCCATACTCGATACACCCCAAAAACACTAAGATGTATTTGGATTTGAGGGAACGTTTCTGGTGGACAGGTATGAAAAAAAGGATATTGACGAGTATGTAGCCGTGTGTGATGTATGCTAGAGAGTAAAGGCGGAACATCAGAAGCCAGCAGGATTACTACAGCCTATGCCGATACCCGAATGGAAGTGGGATAAGCTTGGCATGGACTTTATCATCGGATTGCCCAGGACCAAATCAGGATATGACTCAATCTGGGTAGTAGTAGATCGCTTGACCAAGGTAGCCCACTTTATCCCCGTGAAAACCATGTATACCAGTGCAAAGTTGGCCAACATATACATGACCAGGATCGTATGTCTGCACGGAGTTCCAAGGACCATTGTATCAGATAGAGGAACACAGTTCACCTCAAAGTTTTGACATCAGCTACACCAGACTTAGGGAATGAGGCTGGAATTCAGTACAACTTCCTCCGCAGACCGATGGACAGACCAAGAGAGTCAATCAGATTCTGGAGGACATGTTGAGAGCTTGTGCATTAGATTATGGATCTAGCTGGGATGACAACTTGCCCTACGCGGAGTTCTCATACAACAACAACTACCAGGCCAGTTTGAAGATGGCACCGTTCGAAGCATTGTACGTGAGGAGATGCCGAACGCCGTTGATGTGGGATGAAGTCGGAGACCGACAGTTGTTTGGACCAGACCTAATCAAAGAGTCAGAAGAGAAGGTTAAGTTGATTCGAGATAGACTGAAGGTAGCTCAGTCCAGGCAGAAGAGTTACGCAGACTCGAAGCGCAAGGAAGTAGCCTATGAAATCGGAGACCGAGCATACCTGAGAGTATCGCCTCTGTAAGGAGTTAAACGTTTCGGAGTTAAGGGAAAGTTAGCCCCGAGATTTGTGGGACTGTACCATGTTTTGGAACGCATGGGAGAGGTTGCCTACAAGTTAGAGTTACCCGAAGGATTGTCAGGAGTGCATGATGTGTTTCATGTTTCTCAGCTTAAGAAGTGTCATGCAGAGATGGCAGATATTTCGTTAAGAGACACAGTACCCTTGGAAGCAATTCAGTTGGGTAGTGATCTGACTTACGAGGAGAAACCCGTCAATATCCTCGAGTTTTCGAGCAGAGTCACTCGCAGTAAGGTTATCAAGTTTTGCAAAGTTTAGTGGAGTCATCACACCGAGGAAGAAGCCACCTGGGAACGAGAGGACGATCTACACAAGGACCACCTACACCTGTTCTCTAGCCAAGCCGAATCTCGAGGGCGAGATTCATTCTAAGGGGGGTAGGTTTGTAACATCCCAAATTTTCAATTTGTAATGTTATACATAGATCATATTTCATTGCATATTCATTTGCATTTTTGTGCGTGGCGATCCTCAAAAATTCTAAGCAACTCAAGGACCTACGGAGAGAGTTGGGAAGTCTACCGTTTCGTATTTGAGTTTTCTCGAATACCGGTACGGGGATCACGTTGGTTTTAAGTATTTTCTCTTCCTAAAAATATTTCTTAATAAAATATACGAGCGGAGATAATATGAATTCTCCAAAATAAAAGAAATATTGGTGGAAAAATATTAAAATCACTTTTGGTTTTATTCGTATTTGTTTGCGATTTTATTGCATAGGGAAAAATGCGCGTTTTTCAAAATTGGATTTAGGTCCGGGAAAAATGTTCACTTTGTCCTATAGTTTATTAGAGGATGGTGAAAATTTATTTCGGAGTTTTTGGAGCTCGTTTAGTATTTTATTATCGTGTTTTTCGGCGTCAGTATATTAAAAAAAGTTTCGATTCGGACCGAACTGGGCCGAAGGCCCAGCCGGCCCGCTAGCACCGCCGCCTTTGTCGCTGTGGCCGAGCCCGACTCCCGCCGGAGTCCGAGCCGCCGCCGAGTCCGCCTCGCCGCCCCCTTGCGCAAGCAAGCACCGCCTCCCCCCGACTCCTATCTAAGTCGAGCCCCCCCTGTCGCCGCCTCCACACAGCCGCCGGCGGCACCGCCCGTCGCCGCAGCCCGCCGCCGCGCGCTGTGCCCTGCCGCCTGCCGCCGCACCGCGCCGCCGCCCTTTGTCGCCGAGCCACTACCGCCCGCCTTGGCTGGCGCCACTGCCGACGACGCCCGCCGCCCGCTCCGTTAACCCGCCCGACCCGTTAAGGTACGACCGTTTTTTTTTTGAACCGTTCGTTTTTTTAAACCTAGATGTGTTTTTTTAAAATAGATCGGTTCGGTTTTCTTTCGGTTTAGCTAGTAGCGGACATTCGTCCGTACGTTCGTTTTAACGAACGTTGTTCGCCCGTTAGTTTCATACAGCGAACGTTCGTCCGTTAGCCTGTTCGTCAGTTTTCTTTTCGGGGCTTTTATCCGTGATTATTTTCGATCGCGATTTCTGCCCTGATCTTGTTTTTCGTTTTTCTTTTCGCCCTAGAGTCAGAATCAGGTGATTCAAAATCCCAGATCTTCGTCTCGACGCCCTCTTTCCGTTTAGCCAACTTCAACAAGGTTTTGCTACTGTAAAATTTGACTTTAGATCAATCTAGTAAATGGATCTTGTTTCATTCGCAGTTTGAGTTTCGTTGCCCCATTTGATTTGATTCTTTTTGCAAACCGGAGTTCTTAAGTTGAACTTTCTGGTTAGATCTTCTTATTTGGAGGTCTGTTTGTGCATATTTGCTTGATTGCTTATGTATGCTATTGTTTTCTTACGATAGAACACCCGGACTGCGAAGCGTGCTACTACGAATCTCTAGGTTTTGCGAATCAGTAGCAAGGCAAGTAACACTTTGATCATACCCCTTTATTACCCAGTTTTTATGCATTAGATAAAACCCTCACACATTGCATGAGTAGGATCTCTTAGTTTGTGGGTCTGGGAAGTAGATTGAGGTAGAACTTATTACCTGCATTATTTTCAAACCCTTGGGAGTTACTTCTGTGTTATGCTTAGGTTGCCATGCTATGCTCATAGACGTGGTTTGGGTTTGAGTGAAATCCATGACAGATGTGAGTTGTTAATTAATGGTTCAACTAAAGGTGGCTACTTGAATACACATCTGGGTGGATTGGTTGCAGGGCACCTGGAGAATCCAGTGTTGTCCTAGGAAATCCCGGGGTTCCGTGTGATTGTCCTATGGAATGCCACCCAGGCTCAAAGGGATCATCCAAAACATTAAGCTACGCGTCATTGACGCGACCTCGCCTATTCCACGTCAATTTTACTGTGGTGAAGGGGAAAAGTAAAAAAACACATCGACCCATCGATCCCTACTCTCACACGCACGTCTCCTCTCGTCTCCTCTCTCCCCCCGCGCCTCCTCGCCGCCGCCGCCGCCGCTCACGACAGCTGATTCCGGCGAGTACCGACGGCGAGTGGCAGACCAGCGGTGGCGTCCCCTTCGTCTCCGTCGCCTCCCCCCTGCCCCCAACGCGTGGCTCCGCCTCCTTCCGCTCCTGATGGCCATGAGATGCACGTGTCTCTGCACCTCCCTGCGCTGCCGCCGCACCTTCTCCTCCCCGTTCCTCTCTCCAGTCATCCTCCTTGACCGCCTCTCTTCTGCTCTGAAGAAGTAGCACGGGCCGACTACTACGCCTGAGCCGCCACAAGGTCGTCGGGTGGAGGATCTGGTGCGGACGAGCAACTCACGCCGATGTCCGAGGTCTCCGAGCCGCTAGAGTTGCCGTCGCCGTCCGGATATGGGTCGGCAGGGATGATGGTGTTGGGGTGTTGAGGGGAAAGGCGCCGACGACGAGGACGGCATCACGGCAAGGTAAACTCCTTTGATCCTCTCCCTTTCTCAACAGTGCCATTTACAGATTTTCTCAAGCGAATGTGCTATGCGAGCATTTTGGCTGTGTGGTGACGTGGAACACCGCCGAGAACGAGGTCCTCTGCCCCTGCCATGGATCCCAGTGCAAAAACCAGGGCAATGTTGTCTGTGGACCTGCACCTCTAGTAAGAAAACAAAGATGCGCTCCTATCTCAATTGAACCTTTCTGAAGAATCCATTGTCTGTTTACTGAACTGAACTAAGCTGACCTGATCTGCATTTCTCTTCTGAAATAGTGGCTGGCCCTTGTTCACGCCGACGTCGATGATGGCTGGGTCGTCTTTGTGCCATGGGTGGAGACCGACTTCAGGACCGGCAAGAACCCCAGGTGGAAATAAGAGACACAAGCTCCAATAGTACTCACTTGTGAACGCCGCTATAAGTACTCCTACTATAAATTCACTTGATTCTTGTGTCCAGTTATATGTGTACAGTCTATGAAAGAAGAGAAGCCTATATCACATTTTGAGGGCTCTCAAGCTGGTACGATGAAGACTCTTTTCTATAGCTTATCAAACCTCAAACACAACATCTCCTGAATCTAGACATCTAGATAGCAATCTGAATAGTTAAACAGATAGGATGGCATATGTGCAGCATTGTTTCAAAAGGGCAATGCAGAGTCAATCTGTTCCGGAAATGACACAATCCGTTGTCTCCAGAGGATATTCTCTCAAGTATTTAACATAGCTTCTCTATTAAGAAATGACACTTTCCTCTTGAATCAAGTCAATAATGGAACATTCTTTTCTCAAAAATTGCAGCATTTACCAGATTATCGACAAAATGATTGTTTCTTTCATCATTTGGTCGCTAGACCGTTTCATGGTTAGTTCTTGTGTAACTGTAAGTTGAATCGACGACTCAATGTTGTGGCACGCCATATATTAAGTATTGTGGTCAATCAACACATGATCGAGATGATCTGATGTATGGTGAGCTGGCTCTGTTTCGGTGGCTAGAAATAGCATTAAACTACTGATATGTTATTAGGGGCAAGAACAAGGCATGTACTGTTTTTTCCCTTTGGATTGAGTAATTTCTGTGAACCAGGTTTACAAAACAAGTGCTTACCAGTAGAGGGATAATGAGGAGTGGCATGGGGACCAGTTCAAGACGTGCATCTGGTCTAGTGATACTAAGGTAAATAAGGTCAGCTCTAATCTGACCTCTTGCAACCGTGACATAGTTTTAATTTTTTATGTATAGTGCATGGAAGTGCGCCTGATGCATGCTCTTCTTGCTACGAGTTGAGCAATATACATTGTTACAGTACCATGATATACCACTTGAATACAAACAACGTTGGACCGAGGACGGCTCCCTCAAGCTCGCCATCGGCCCTTGAATCATCCTCAAGCTACCGCAACCTCCATCTTCATCAGCCCTTTTTGTCGTGCACAAGGTAGGAGGGCCAGGATGGCGGTGGTCCAATCTCCTGCACCTTCCATCATAGCCTCATCTTGGTCGCGCAAGGCGGCCCGATGAGTTTCGTGCACCTGTGAGTCAAGACCGACCCGTCTCTCTCAAAAAAATACTCAGCTTAGTTTCTGCAACAAGGATGTAGGGAAATATTGCTCTATGTATTGTCTAGACTATGTTGTCTACTTACCAACAGCAAGAAGTGTAGGCTTATTTAAGTTACCGAGAATCTGACATATCATGGTGTTATAAGTCATCTATGATGTTCCATGAAGATGACCTTTGGTGGAATGTCACTTGTTTTCACTTGGAAATGTTCACACTGTTTCTAAATACTCCATGTGGAGGTGCCCCGTTGTTCATCCTGCAGCCAATCTTGCTGAAACTATCGTTGTGGGATTTACATCCTGCAGCCAATCTTGATGAAACTATCGTTGTGGGATTTACTTTATTTCATTGAGTGTGTTCATTTGGAATTTCTGAAGCTGAGATTTAATTATGTTTCTGGGATTCTTGTAGTGTTTGGCTGAAGCTGGTCATGAGCTGAAGGTTGATGTGTGCAAAGTGGAAATGCACAAGGCTTAAAGATCATCTACAGAATTCTTTTCGCATAAAGATCACTGTCACTATACTTGATTGGGCTCATCCAATGTCAGGTTTGCCTTCCTCTGCACCTCAAATGAGTGCAACTTGCTGAGTATTGCAAAAGTTTTCTTTGTACTAGAAAGAATATATCATTAACAAGCTAACAATGATTGTCATAGCTTATCAGGGCTCAGAGAGCCGTTTTAAGATGGAATTTTCTTCATAGCAGGCCACATCAGTAGCCAAACATTCTAGGCCAATCAAATAGATCGGAGGTGGGATCCTGGAAAGTGCAGCGCCATAGTTAGTACAGGGAGGTTGGAATATGTGCTCACAGATCTTAACTAATTGCAATTTTGGTTAGCGAGACAACATTTAATCATAAACTTGTTCGTTTGCTAATAAAATTATTTGTCTCTGGCAATGTGGTTAGTTAGCAGAATTAACATCTGACTAGGAGATTGCATATGGAGCTAGGGTGAGGTTGCATTTGTATCTTTATTGGAAACTAATCAGCTATACTATGTACAAGTTTACAAGATTAAATAAGGAGCTACGCTGAAGTTCCACTGTTCAGCCCTGCACATTTGTTTGTTGTATAGGCTGATACGGACAATATTGTTTGGTTTATACTATGATTACTTTCAAAGTTGGTCTTCCTCTTTCCAAATACCACTTCCTAAATATCTAAATTAAATACATTTTTGTACTTCAATGAACTTCAAAAACGTCTTATATTTAGATACGGTGGGAGTAGATGATAAGGTAATGGGACTACTATCTTTAATTCCTGTATGGCACATGTTACACTGAACATATTTAGGGCCATGGTAGATGATTTATTATAATATATAACTTGAAAGCCCTTATATTTGTACCTCTTAATACATATAAACTAATAATCAAGGAAAAAAATGATGCTTCTTTTGACAATGTACCTTTTAGTAAAATAAAAGGCCCTTATCAGAATCTAATATATAACTTGAAAGCCCTTATATTTGTATCTCTTAATACATGTTTTGATATATAGGTATTTCAATGTACTGCACTTTGTTGATTAGTTCTTGATACATGTTTTGTACCTCTTGATACATGTTTTAAGGAACTAATCAACAGATTGCAGTACGTTGAAATACCTAATTCAACATGTTTGTGATACACTGATCGTGGATGGGGTATGATTTTTTGGTTATATACTGCAACATGTTGAATTAGGTAAAATGAAGCTAACGTGAACAAACTTAAACCACAACCAGTGTATCACCACCTGCCAGTGAAGCTCCGTTTTTCTATATTTAAGCCACCACAATGGTTTAGAAAACGAACCAACTCTACTATACTTGATTACTGCATTCCAAAGTCCAAACACTACAGAAAAAAGGTTTTTCATTTACGGGAAACATTACTCTTGTACTGCATATATTCATAATCTATAGAAAAGATTTTGACTGTTCATTACAAGAAAACATAATCTTAATATTCTATAATCCCGAGTTATCCGAGTTCAAACACCATGAATGATTAATGAGATTCAAGCTGATTCGGCCAGAGTTGCAAAAACTTGTATATCTCGTGGATAACAGTTTTCGTGATACTCTGAATGAGTTTTCCTGTAAAGACAGGCGTGAAAAGTCTGACCAAAAAGCAGAGAGGTGTTACTAAGGGAGTGCTCAAGCATGGAAGCGATAAAAGGAATTATTTTAGTCAAAAATGGAATTTGGTGTTTTTTTCCTGCATAGACAAGATTCCTCACAAATACATGAAGCACCGAGGCCCCATTGTGCTATCAAACTGCATATTCGTATTTAATTGAACCAGCTATTGTCCTGTTTTTTACACTCATAATGCACTTCTAAGATAAGTGTATCTATATTCTGGCAGTCTACACTGTTGGCATTCTTTTATTTGTTCAACACTGTCTTGTGGCAGGAACTTGTCATCACATTCAGAAGAGAGACCCGACCAACTATAGGCCACGGATAAACGAACTAGACTCTACAAAAGACAAAGAACAAAATTCCACAGGGTCCTACTACTACCTCTAATACATGCACCACGGATGATACTTTGGTACCGTTGCAGTGCCTTGGTTGATTATTGGGGTACTTATTGTTTGATAAGAAAATGAATTGGATTTGTCCGAGGGGAGGAGAGAACTCACGTGTGATTATAGGGTAGTGAGCTTCTAAGTTAGAACCTGGCCTAAATTTGAGATTTCCCAAGTGTATACTTTTATTTTGATTCATTCTTTGGAGGTCATCCATTGGTTACTTAATGTTCTTCACTGCATGAGTAAATTTCTTTTTCTTTATTTCTATACTCAGTTTTCTTTCTCCATGAAGATTCCTATACACCCACCCAATGATGGTTCTATTTTCAAGAACCTTACAAAATTTTATCCTTTAGACATGGATATTAAGAAGGTGCGGCACATGTATGGATGCAGAGACAACATCCCATCCTTACTTCTAATTTGAACTCATGCCGATACTGATTCAATAGTATACGCATAAAATTACTTTTGTTTTGGTATATAATGCATACTTGCAGACATCTAAGTAGCAATATGTTATATAATACATGCCGTTGTTTATCCTTTTTATTTTAACCAGCAAACAATGTAACAGCTTAAAACTCCTACATTCTGATAAATAAGAAGGAACATAATGGTAATATATTAGCCTCTTTTTTTTACCAGAAACAAGTTATAGAGTTCGCGTCCATAGAGAGTTGATGCATTGTCCAGCATTTGGAACTTCAATCTTGGTTGTGTACGCACTTCTGAATGTTTGGAAGTTATGTGTCCAATATGCTCTCGGTTTGTATTTAGCTCATGGATCTCTCTAAGATTCCAATTAAGGAATGACTTTATTATACAACAATTATAGTGGAGAAGGTCGTCTCATTTCCTTTATTAGATACAATGGATAACACAACAGAGGTAACTAGCATTTCTTTAGATCATCTAGGTGCCTTGAAAATGCTTCCGAAATTTCAATGCTTTGGAGCAAACTCATGTTCCTTCATTTTGCTTGCAGGGTTGAAGACTTGAAAGTAGATATTCACCAATCATTTTATCGTATGCTTTGACAATCACTGGGGAAGTTGCATTGCAAAACTGCAGGCTTTTCTGTTGACGGTATGGTATCTTATTCCTTCCTTTTTGTTACTAATAATTGTTGTTTAGGTTTACAATATCCACATAGGCTACCAGAGATTAATCAAGTAGGCTGTAGGAGGTTAGTTAGGGTGATGTTGCATGTTTTGCATGTCGTCCCTACGAACCTAGGAATAGTCGTACCTGTTTGTTAGGAATGTAGATTCTGGTTTTCATTAGAATCACAATATCGTCTATTCAGCAGTATTGCCGGTGGTGACACATGGTTTGCTTTTTGAGATGTACTGGTTTTGCTGCCGGCGACACCCTAGGAATTTGCTTTTAAATTTGAATTTAAAATCAAACACTTGTTGATTTTACACTCATTTACATATTTAAGTTAGTATAATTGTCTCAGTCATTGATGCAGAGCTCCCGGTCTTCTCGATCTTCTCAGCCTGGTATTGGCACATCAGTAAGGGCTTGGAGCCCGTCAAAGACAAGGTACAACCTACTATCTGCTGAATTGATCTGGATCAAGTGGATTTTGGTGTGACGCTGGACCTATGCTTCACAGTGGCAGCGACGACACTGTTCTGGAAGCAGTGGGGACGGTGGGCCACGCCCGTGCCATCGCTGGACGATGCCGGCTGGGAGTCGCCGATGCTCCACATAGACAGTACTGGCTGGGAGTTGCCCTGGTAACTACGTGTTCGATACGCGATGGCCGGGGACCAGACATCAACAGGAACGTGTTGCCCTTTGCGCCGGCGCAATGTGACGAGCTCACAACGTGGTTATAGTTTTTTTTACAATAGTAGACCTTGTATTATGGATCTGTGAAACACACCAATGTGTTAGTGGTATTGAACTGAAGCAACGATTTTTCAATGAAATGTGATCTGATTTTTCAATGAAATGAGATCTGGATTGTAAAGCTGATAAAAAGGCTGCTAGATGGGCGTACCTTACCTGACACCGCTTAGCCAATGCGTACATTGGTATAAAATAGGAAAGAGAAAGGGGCGTGTCCCACCCGGCACCGCCGAGCCTCCGCTCAGGCAGCGCGCATGGCGCGCCCCAACTACTAGTAAAACTATTCATGCTAGAAACTTCCGTGTGCAGCCACATTGTCATTATGGGCTCTGGCATAGTATGAGTAAGTTGTGTGAGCTCTTTTAGTGGTGGACTAGCAGATGTAGGGGAAAGTAGGTGTACCGGTCCACCCGGGGTAAAGAGTGAGTGCTTCCGAAAGACTTTGCCTCGGTCATCCGTTTCTCAAACACCATGCAGTGCGAGAAATCCAACGGAGGAGATCGAGTCTTGTGGGGAAAGTGCGCAAACCTCTGCAGAGTGTACAAACTGATCATGATTAGCCGTGTCCCCGGTTATGGACAATCTTGAGTATCTAGTACTTGAATTATTGGTTGATCTCATCACTCTAAAATTTAAATTGTTGGGTTAATGATTACTTTAATTGGGATTGAGTTGGAGGTACCTTCTCAATGATGTTTCAACTATCATGATAGTTAAAATAAAATTTATTCCTTTGTTGTAGGGAAAAATTGGCTTTATGCAAAAACTTTAACCTAGAGCCATCCACCAGCCAAATATGCATATACTGTTAGACTTTATTCTGTTACTTGCATCTACTGTGTTATCTTGCCAGCATATTCCATGTGCTGACCCGTTTCGGGCTGCAACATGTTACGTTGCAGAATTTCCAGACGAGGATTAAGACGTGCTAGGTCGTTTGTCGTGCACTCAGCTATGCCCTTGGAGTTGATGGACTCACTTATCTTCCAAGCCTTCCGTTTATATTTTGTTAGATGGCCTTAAGCCATAGACTTTTGCAATAAGTTCTCGTTTGAGACAGACGATGTAATAAGTGTGTGATTGCAACTCTGTTATAAATCCTTCAAGTACTATGTGTGTCAGCATTACTGATCCAGGGATGACACAGAACACAAAGACTTTGGTCCATTCGGATCGCGGTCGCTACACGAATGTCTGTGTCAAACTACTCACACAACATCGTAGAGGCTATGGTGTTGATGTAGAAGCCATCCGTGATCGATTGCCCCTCCGGCTGTCGGAGATATTGACCATGGGTAAACTCGGCGACCACCCTTGGTATTTTAAGACAAATAACAGCCGCCTGGTCCACCGCGGCCGTCTGCCCATCGAGCCGCCTCCTAGGGCAGCCTGCCCTAGGAGCCGGCTGCCAGCAGGCGGCAGGGACCCAACAGGCGGCGACACCAACACCACCTGTCAGCAGACGGTCCCATATTCCTTCCCCAGGACGCGTGCTGGGGGACCCACGTGCAGCAAGGGCGTGGCTACAGCTGAACATGTCCTTAGGAGATCTATAAGGGCGTGGCTACAGTGAACGTGTACCTTATGAATATCTCCCAAACGGAGGGTCACTGTAGCCACGCTGCTCGTGACCAAGCATCGGTCAGAGGAAGCCACGATCCCACTACTCACAGACGGCAGGGCCAGCAGGCGGCTGGCCCCATTGGTCAGCGGGTAGCTCACGAACAAGCCGCCCCTGGCAGACGGCCAGGGGAGACGGCCGCCTGGTAGTAGGCAGCAATTCTCGCCCTAGAAGTCCGAGCCTCATCAAGATGACAGGACAGAGCGTGGTGGCAGCGTACGGCGGGAGGCGGCGGCACTGTGGCCACTTCCCTCTTGACAAGGCTGTCGTCAGCAGAGGCGCATCTAGAGTGAAAGACAATCACATAGGGGCCGCAGGCAGCGGGCCCCAGCAGGAAGGCGGCAAGGCCGGCGCCAAAAGACACTGACGGCTGGGAGCCACACCGTCGAGATTACCATTGCACCCCTGGGGGGTAGGCCTATATAAACCCGCCAGGGTCCTCCATGAGGAGGGGTTAGAAGGTCACGAGATTGAGCCCTAGCAGAAAGAGATAGGAGGTGGGCTAGCCTTGTTCATCTTCTTCCTCCAAACCGCACAACTCAACGAGCAACCTTAGTGACATCAGTCATGACGCGGAGCCCCCACAGAGCAGGACTAGGGGTGTTATCTCCTCGGAGAGCCCCGAACCTGGGTAAGATCCGTAGGCGTCCTAAGTTCCGTTTTATCCCGCTTCCCGAGCCCGGCGACGTTCTTTTGACCCCATGCATGATAAGCCATCCGTTGGCATATGTCGTTCCAAAACCCCGACATTTGGCGCCCACCGTGGGGCTAGGTGCACCGTCGTCCGGAGACATGTTCTGGACGGGAACCTTGTTCCTTCCTGGCGAGAGTAGCCAGCCCGGCACGCCCACTGGCGTGGAAACCGGGATGCTTCGCGGCGCTGAGGCCGCATGCGCCATGAGTGGGCTCGCCGATCTGCTCGGCGCCGTCCGCATCCACGACGAACCCTCTCCGGCGACCGAGCGAGTGGCACCGGAGAGCTTCCTCGTCGAGCTCCTCGACAAGCTCCACATCGTCGACGAGCGCGCCTCTGACGTGGAGTCAGTAGGCTCTTCTGACCCATGGGTAGACATGATCGTCGACCTCGGCGCGGGGCCCGTCGACTCCTTCCCCGAGCACGTGGAGATCATCAATGACCCCCTCCCCGTTCTTCCAATCGGCAGCACCATCAGCACCATCACGGAGGTGCTCGTCACCGACCACGGCGAACCATCTAGCAGGACGGGCCCAGACCCCCTCGAGGCCTCTTTGCAGCACCTCGCCGCTCCTGTCACGGAGGGGGCAGACGGCGAGGCGTTAGAGGCGCTCCGCGTTTTGCTCCTTGACAGCGCCAACAAACTGGCTGCCTCCCGACGCCTCATCGAAGCTTACCGCCGCGAGATGGACCGCGCCATTTGTGGCACGTCGGCTGCTTGCGAGCCTAGCCGAGCCGGCGCCGTCCGCGATCGCGGCGGGCTGCTAGCAGACATGATGGGGGCACCGTGGCCCGTGTACCTCACTCCGTCGGAGAACCTAAGGGTTGCCTAGGCGGCAGTCGATGAGATGGGCCACTTAGAGGGAGACAAGCTTCGTTGCATGACTCAGTGCGCCCGCCAGCTCCTCGACGCTGCTTCCATGCAGCAGGAGGCCTGTCGCCGGGTATCAGAGGCCGGCGCGCACGCAGACAACCGCCCTTTTCGGCGGGAGCAAGGAGCTACGTCTTGCTCTCCGACAGTCGGCGCCACCAACCGGTGAGACTCAGAGCCCGCTGCCAGCCGCAACCGGCAGACTCGCGTCACCATCGAGCGCAACGAAGACGGCCGCCCAAGGGCTGTAGAGCGGCGAGGGGAACATCCGCCTCCTCCCAGGCGGGAGAGGCGCGCATCTCCTCCGCCTGTTGACCACCCCTCTCTGGCGGGCCGCTTGGGCCGCCGCGAGGGGGTTGGGGAGAACGACGCCCGCCACCGCCTGGACCGTCTGGCTCGATCCCAGGCGGTTGAAGAAGAAGATGACCTCGGTCCGGCCTGTTTCGGCCCTCTCATCTGCAATGAGCCTTTTCCCAAGGGCTTCTCGCTCCCCAGAGACACCCCCAAGTACAACGGATTAGTGAAACCAGAGGACTGGCTGGTGGATTACTTCACGGCCGTCAGCATAGCCACCGGCAACAGACGTGTCACGGTGAAGTACGTGCCCCTCATGCTCCAGGGCACGACTCGGACTTGGCTGAACAGCCTTAAGCCCAATAGCATCAACGGATGGCTGGACTTCACCGACGCCTTCACTCGCAACTTCACCAGCACCTACAAGCGTCCTCCCAAGCCGCGTCAGCTCTCCCTGTGCATCCAAGGCCCAGACGAGTCGGCCCGCGATTATCTGATGCGCTGGGCAGAGCTGCAAAACTCTTGTGAAGGAGTGCACGAGGTACAAGCCATCGAGTATTTCACAGCCGGATGCAGAGAAGGCACCTTACTCAAACACCGGCTCCTTTGCGACGAGCCGGCCACGTTGGTTGAACTGCTGAGCATAGCAGACAAGTACGCCACCGATGACTCCTCCATGAAGACCGAGCTGCAAGTGGACGCTTCTGGCAAGATGACCCCTCCAACTTCCAAGACGCCGGCAGGAGAGTCCAGCCGGCGCCAGCAGACAAGCGACCAAAAGCGCAATGTCCACGCGTCGGCTACCAACAGCCGGCTGGTAGCGGCGGTCGACGGGCAACAACCAGAAGCTCAAGCAGGGTCCAAGCGCCAGAAGGGCGGCAAACCGGTATGGCAACCGGCCTTCTCCTTTGATCAAGCTCTGGATGCCCCCTGCAAGTTCCACAGTGGCACGAAGCCTTCCAACCACACAACGCGAAAGTGTCATTGGCTCACAAGAATTGCGAGGGGAGAAGCTCTGCCACCGCCGCCTGCTGGGCAGCCGGCTCCGCCTCCTAATCCGCCGGCTGCCCGCCCTGGCGGCCAGGTCCAGGATGAGTTCCCAGAAGAAAAGGGAGCCTATGTTGTCTTCACCAGCTAGACGGACGATAGGCACAGCCGGCGCCAGCAGCGCGGAGAAGTCAACACTGTTGCTGTCAAGGACCCGAGATTCATGCATTGGTCTGAAAGGCCTGTCAGCTGGAGTCGAGAGGATCACCCGGCGGTCATGCCATCTCCAGGGGCCTATGCATTGGTCCTGTCGTTTCTCCAGCATCAGCATCATGTACCGTGACACCATGGAGAAGTTGGGCATCAAAGAAAAGCAACTTCAGCCTACCAGGACCGTGTTCCATGGCATTGTGCCAGGCCTCTCTTGCTCACTGATCGGCAAGGCCAGGGTCGATGTCCTGTTTGGTGACAAGATGCACTTCCGGAGGGAGCCGGTCTGGTTTGAAGTGGTGAACCTGGAAAGTCCCTATCACGTGATCTTGGGCCGGCCAGCTCTTTCAAAGTTCATGGCAGTCCCCCATTATACCTACCTCAAGATGAAGATGCCGGGCTCCAAAGGAATAATCACCATAGCCGGGAACTACGAGAAGTCCATTGCATGCGCAACAGCTAGCAGCCGCCTGGCAGAGTCCCTTGTCGTGGCCGAGGAAAAGCGCCGTCTGGAGCGCCTGGTGGCAATGGCTGGCAAGCAGCCGGCCATACCAGCCGATCCCAGGGAGGCGGAGCCGCAAGGCTCGTTCTAGCCAGCCAAGGACACAAAGAAGATTGCCTTGGGCCCGTCTCACCCGGAGCGATTTGCTGTCATAGGGTCAAGCCTAGACAGCAAATAGGAAAGCGAGCTCGTCGATTTCCTCCGTGAGAATCGAGACATCTTTGCATGGTCCCCCAAAGACATGCCGGGTGTCCCGACGGATTTCGCCGAGCACAAACTACACGTGAGAGAAGATGCAAAGCTTGTCAGGCAGCTGCTGCGCCGCCTGTCAGAAGAGAAGAGAAGAGTCATTGGGGAAGAAGTTGCCCGCCTGCTAGCAGCCGGCTTCATCATGGAAGTCTTTTATCCTGAGTGGCTTGAAAATCCAGTCCTAGTGCTGAAGAAGAACAACAAATGGCGCATGTGCATTGATTACACCAGCCTAAACAAAGCTTGCCCTAAAGATCCGTTTGCTCTGCCGCGAATAGATCAAGTGATCGACTCCACAGCCGGATGCGAGCTGCTGTCTTTCCTCGATGCTTATTCAGGGTACCACCAAATCAAGCTTGACCCAGCTGACCGCCTGAAGACCGCCTTCCTCACGCCATTTGGGGCCTTCTGCTACCTAACCATGACGTTCGGCTTGAGAAATGCCGGCGCCACCTTTCAGCGTTGCATGCAGAAGTGTCTCCTCAAGTAGCTTGGCAGAAACGCCCATGTTTACGTGGACGATATTGTTGTAAAGACGGAGAAGAGAGGAACCCTTTTGGAGGATCTCCAAGAAACATTTGAGAACCTGCGTCGCTTTCGGATTAAGCTAAACCCGGAGAAATGCATCTTCAGGGTACCGGCCGGCCAGCTCCTTGGCTTCCTGGTATCCGAACGCGGCATCGAGTGCAATCCTGCAAAGATCAAGGCCATTGAGAGGATGGAATGACCGACCCGTGTGCGGGATGTCCAGAGGTTCACGGGGTGCCTAGCATCTCTCAGCCGTTTCATCAACCGGCTGGGACAAAAGGCACTCCCCCTGTACCAACTGATGAAGAAGACCACGTGCTTCGAGTGAAACGACCAGGCAGACGAAGCTTTCCAGCAGCTCAAGCGACTGCTGTCCACCCCGCCTGTCCCTGCGGCACCAGCAGACAAGGAACCCATGTTCCTTTACATAGCCGCCACCAGCCGGGTGGTCAGCACTGTCATTGTGGTCGAGCGCCCAGAGGACGGCATAGCCTTGCCCGTCCAGAGGCCCGTCTACTACTTGAGCGAAGTGCTGTCAGCATCCAAGCAGAACTACCCCCATTACCAGAAGATGTGCTACGGCGTGTACTTCACCGCCAAGAAGCTCAAGCAGTACTTCCAAGAGCATTCTGTCACGGTCATCTGCACGGCCTCGCTTGCTGAAATCATGGGCAACAGAGATGCCTCAGGAAGAGTGGCCAAGTGGGCCATTGAGCTAGCCCCCTTCACCATCTTCTACCAGCCACGCACCACCATCAAGTCACGGGCATTGGCCGACTTCCTCGTCGATTGGGCCGAAACCCAGTACCTGTCGCCTGTGCCAGACTCAACCCATTGGCGGATGCACTTTGATGGGTCGAAGATGCGCACCGGCCTAGGAGCCGGCGTCGTCCTCACCTCCCCCAAAGGCGACAAGCTCAAGTATACCCTGCAGATCCACTTTGCCGCCTCCAACAACGTGGCCGAGTATGAGGCACTTATCCACGGGCTCCGGATGGCCAAGGAGATTGGCATCCGCTGAGTGATGTGCTATGGTGACTCGGACTTGGTTGTCCAGCAGTCGTCTGGGGACTGGGACGCCAAGGACGCAAACATGGCAAGCTATCGCTTCCTTGTCCAGCAGATCAGTGGACACTTTGACGGCTGCGAGTTCCTCCACGTACCACGAGCTGATAACTTGCAAGCTGACACCTCGGCACGAATTGGCTCCACCCGCCAAGCAATACCAGCCGGCGTATCTCTTCAATGCCTGCGCAAGCCATCTATCAAGCCTTCACAAGAGTCGGAGTCAATCTTCATACCAGCCGACCTTGGGGCAGGCGGCCTCGCAACTTCGACAGCCGACCCAGAGACTACCCCAGCAGGCGGCCATGACACTCTAACTCTAACAGACGAACCCCATGTAGCCGCGCCGATTCCTGGCCCGGGGACTGCTCCCGCAGACGGCCAGGAGGCGCCGGTTCCAGCAGACGGCTCGGGGGCTTCAGACGCACAGCAGGTGGCTCAGCCCAGCCCTCCGCCTCCCAGCCCAACTGCCCTGGTCTCTCTGGCCGAGGCAACAGGAGTCTCAGTGTCGTCTTGGGCACAACCAATCCTCACATTCCTGCTCAAAGGAGAGCTGCCAGCAGAAGAAACTTTGGCACGACAAGTTCAACGCCGGGCCTCAGCATACACCATAGTCAACAAAGAGCTTATCCGAAGAAGCACAACGACCGTCTTCCAGTGCCATGTAGAAGCAACAAAGGGGTTGGCTATCCTGAAGGACATTCACCAAGGGGAATGCGGCCACCACGCGGCCTCAAGGTCCCTCGTCGCCAAAGCTTTCCGCCACGGTTTCTTCTGGCCGACTGCTTTGGACGATGCCAAAGATCTGGTGAGAAAGTGCAACGGCTGCCAGCGCTTCAGTTCCAAGCAACACTTGCCGTCTTATGCACTTAAGACTATTCCGATCACTTGGCCATTTGCCGTCTGGGGCCTGGATATGGTAGGCCCTTTAAAGACAGCCAGAGGAGGCCTGACACATTTACTCGTGGTAATAGATAAATTCACCAAGTGGATCAAAGCCAAACCAATCAAGAAACTCAATGGCCCAACTGCTGTGACATTCATTGTAGACATCACAGTCCAGTATGGTATACCGCATAGCATCATCACTAACAACGGCACAAATTTTGCCAAAGGCGCACTTGCCCGTTTCTGTGCAACACATGGCATCCGACTGGACCTAGCGTCTGTTGCCCACCCACAGTCTAACGGCCAAGTCGAGCGCGCCAACGGCCTTATCCTATCCGGCATCAAGACCGGCTGGTCGAACCACTGGAGCGGTCAAGCGGCTGCTGGATCGAAGAGCTGCCATCTGTCCTGTGGAGCCTCAGAACCACTCCGAACAAATCCACCGGCTTCACTCCTTTCTTCCTCGTGTATGGGGCCGAGGCCGTCATCCCAACGGATGTTGAGTTTGACTAGCCTCGCGTCACCATGTATACGGAAGCTGAAGCCAAAGAAGCACGCGAAGACGACGTGGACCTACTGGAGGAGGCACGACTGGTAGCACTCAGCCGCTCCACCATCTACCAGCAGGGTCTCCGCCGCTATCATAGCCGGCGAGTCAAGCCACGCTCCTTCTGCAAGGGAGACCTGGTGCTCCGGATGATCCAGCGAACAGCCGGCCAGCACAAGCTCTCGGTTGCTTGGGAAGGACCGTTCATCGTCAGAAAGGTACTAGGCAACAATGCCTACTACCTCATTGATGCCCAGAAGCCAAGAGCGCGCAAGAGAGACGACTCAGGCAAGGAGTCGGAGCGCCCATGGAACGCAAACCTTCTTCGTCACTTTTATAGCTGAAAGATAGTATGTGTCGTGCTATCTAAAGTTATTTTGAGAACCAATGGGACCCCCGAGGAGTTCTCGGGGACTGCCCAACCCTTTATCTATACGATAAGAATTATGCCTGTGAATGATTGTTGTTCACTCCTTTGTCCGGCACCGGAGCCTAGCAGACGGCCCGGGCACTGGCCGCCTAGCCCTATGTCTAAGAAATCCTCCTTAAATAGTCAGACAAGTAATGTGATGGCATTCAAGCTCTCTCCCGCATCAAGTCACAGACTCGCAGATCGCGGCTGTCCGACTGGCAGGAGCTAAAGGCAATAAATGGTGCCCACATGAAAAATGGCTAAGGAAAAAGACATAGGGCCAGCCGGCCCTTCACACAAGAAGCCGGCTGTCAAACAGTCGGCCAACCGATTCTGGTCTTAGCCAAGCCGTCTTCCACAGGGCAGAATACTTGCCCACTCTGAAAAAAGCCAAGCCCCTGACCCAGCAACAGAACCACATAGTGGCTGTCTGGCTGGCAGGGCGGCAGTTCAAGGAGACGGCAAGAAGAAAATCGCCACAAGGAAACTAGGGCAAGGCTAATCCTAGGATTCAGCACAATTGCATAAAGACCATGCAACATTAAAAGAATATTTACATCCAAAAGGCCTCAAGGGCCGCCTTGCAGCAACAACTTACTGATACACCCAGCGGGTGGAATTATTCGGATTAACCCTACAAGTCTTACAGGGAAGCAGAAGATACGAAAGAAAAAACTTAAGGCGCATCAGGCTGGGAGGCGGCACGACGGAGCCGGCTTCTAGGGAGGCCGCCTGGTAGGTCTAGGTCTGGCCGTTTCGTGCGGCAGGCGGGGCCATCGCTTCCGGTCCGCTTGTCGAGGATTGGTCAGGCTGGCGGCTGGCTGACGGGTCCGCCTCCTGGGAACTGGTCTCCTCGTCACTGCCTTCCTCCTCCTCCTCACCTTTATTGGAGGCGATCTCCTCGTCTGGCTCCTCCGACGTCGCCAAGTCCAGCCCGAAGTTTCCAGGCGGCACCACATGGCCCCTGCCGTCCAACTTCGGGATGAAGATGGAGGTGTCGGTGTATTCGGCAAGGGCGGCGGCTCCACGGCCAGCTCAGGCTGGGCCTCCACACGGAAGGTCTCCAGCTGTTCAAGGCTCAAAACAGGATACCAGCTCTTAACGAATTCCAGGGCGGTCCGCGCGCCAGCCCTCGCTGCGGAGCCCTTCCAGGCCTCGAAGCGTTGGCCGGCCGCCTCCAGCCAGACGGCCGTCCGACTGGGAGTGCGGAGTGCTGGCACACCTAGCCAGAGGGCGGCCAGGACCTAGGCGCCAGCATGCTGCAGACGGTGAAGCAGATGGCGGACCGGCAGGAGATGCACCCGAATGGCAAGAAGCTCCTCGGCCGGGGTCCTGGGCGCGTTGGCTGCGATCGCCTGACCTGCCTGGTGCCTCGCAGCACGCTCGGCTTCGATGGCCTGGGTGGCGGCCATAGAGTAGCCCGGGAAGAACTCTGCCAAAACTAGAAGAAGGATCAGAAGAAAAGAAAGACGGTTGTTACAAACGGCGAATACAAGATGAAAGGGTAGACGTCTCACCGTCAACCATGTCTCCAATGGCTACGTAGCCGTCTTGGAGAGCCGCCTCCTTCTCGGTCCAATTCGAGCGCTCGGTCTCGAATTCGGCCCGCAGAAGTGACTCGGCATCTGACATCTTCCCAAGCTCGACCTTGTGGGCCGCCGCCTGGTCCGCCAGCTCCTTGGCCAGGCGGTCGCGGTCCTGAGCGGCAAGACCACGCTCCCGCTCCTTAGAAGCCAGCTCCGACTGGGCCTCGCCCAGCTGGTTGCGGAGGTCGGCTGCAACCGCTGGCAAGGGAGGAAGAAAAAGAACAAATATTAGTAGCAAAAGGATAACCTTGGAGTTCCAAGCCGCCTGCCCAGCAGCCGGCTCGGAACTCGGGGACTACACCCAGCGGGTGCGCTGACGTGCCCCCACAGGGAGAAGAGAAGGCACTCACCTCGGTTGTCTGCCAAGGCAGCTTGCAGCTGCGCCAGCTCCTGGCGCTGGGCGTTGTAGGAGGCCACACGGAGGTTGTGGTACTCCTGCAGCAAGACACAGAATCAGCCCACGACGCACACTTTGGAGTTCCAAGCCGCCTGCTCAGCAGCCGGCTCGGAACTCGGGGACTACACCCAATGGGTGCGCTGATGCGCCCCCACGGAAGAAATTGAAGGAATAAAAACAGAAGAACACGAAGCACACGTACTCGAACGGAGGACCGCGTGGCGACGAACTCCTGCACCGCCGTCTGCACGACGTTGCCCAAGGAGTTGAAGTGGTCGAGGTCGTCTCGCGACGCGACAATCCACGCGCCGCCACCTCCGGGCCTCCAACTTGACGGCGCCGCGCTGGTCGCCTCATTCTCCGGCGCGGACGAGCTGGCCCCGCCGACCTCCACCTGCTGCGGCATAGAGACCGCCCTCGCAAGGCGCCGGTGGGCTGGGGTTCGGGGGGGCCAGTTGCAGGCCAGTCACCAACACGCCCCCAACTGGCGGCGCTTTCGTCCCCGCTGGCCGGCTGCCCTGCTCCCCAGCAGGCGGCGCGGGGGGCGGTGGCGGCGTCTGCAGAATGATGCAGTCGTCCCCCCTATCGCCTGGAGTCGGCTGCTCGTCAGCAGCCGGCGCCTGGGCCGATGGCTCCAGAGACCCTGACTCCGGGCGGACGACGAGGCCCGCTGGCTGCTGAGGGCCCTTTCCCCGCTCTCGGACTCGAACGGCGCCTTCCTGGGCCTTCTTGGCGGCTTCGGCCTCCACCTGGGCGGCGACATCGGCTGCCGCTCGCTCACGATCCGCGGCCTCGCGCTCCCCGCGCGCTTTGCGGGCATTCCTCTCCGTCGCCTCCCGGAGCGCGGCGGCTGGATCCACGCGAGGGGGCGCAGGAGGGGCATCTGAGCCTCCCACAACAGAGCCTGCTGGCACCCGCGAGAGGGAAAGCGGCGCGCTGTGCGGATATCCCAAAGAAACGGGGAGTCAGCCAAGAGGGGATCAGCTGAGAAAGATGAGTATCACGCAAATAAGGAATGCAGAACACTTATCCGGACACAATTGGCCTGGCCTTGGGAATCTTCGGCACGTTTGCCCTGGCCGCCGCCTCTCGACGCCTCGTGGCGGCGGTCGACAGCCGGAGCTTCTTGGGTGGGGCACCAGCCGGCCCTGATGAGGACCGCCGTTTCCCACCGCCGGCTGTGCCAGACGGCCCGGCCTGCTGGCTGGTGCGGACGGGTGCCTCCTCCACCTCCTCGTCGTCATCCGGCCAGCTCTCAACGTCGCCTTCCGGCAGGGCGCCCGATGGCTGGCCCCCGCCGCCCGTCACCTCTTCCTCCTCCATGGCGGCGGCCCCAAGATCGGGGTCGCTTGTATCACTCTGGGAGCGATCCGGCTCCAGGGGGCGGCCCAGTTGGTCAGAGCCCGGCGCCGGCTGGCCAGGGAAAATCTGAGCAAAATATCACGACCAGACGGCTACAACAGCCGAACGAAAAAGAAAGAAAACAGAAGGATGAAAAGCTTACTGCGGGCGGCTGGTTGTCGCGGCTGTACGGCGGCTTGCCGAAGGCCCAGCCGGAGTTGGAGACCCTGCAGCTGGAGATGTGGTTCACCAGACGGGCCACCTCCCCGTATGGCAGGGGCTTGGTGCACGTCCGGCTGGGGTCCCGGCGCCCGCTCATGTCATAGATCAGGTGAGGGCGGCGCTACCGCGGCAGCACCCGATGCTCAGAAAACGTGAGCAGCAGATCCGCGAAGACCAAGCCCTCGCTGTCTCTCAGCTCCCGGAGACGGCGCAGCGCGATGGAAGCGCCTTCAGTGAGGGTGGCAGGCCGGGTCCTCCAGGGGTGACGAGGCTCGGCAGGCGGCACCGGCACCCACTTCGACAGGCAGATGAAATCCTGCTCGGGGTCGACGTTGGAGACATAGAAGTACGTCTTCTGCCATTGCTTCACCGACCCCACAAGCTGCGGCGCCGGGAAGAAGTTCTTCGTCCCGCTGCGCTTCACCGCAATGCACCCCCCGCACTGGGCAGGCACGCTCTGGACGGCGGTGCCGAGCTTCACGTAGAAGAGCTCGGTCCAGAGCTCTATGGTGGGGAGGATGCCGAGGTATGCTTCGCAGAGGACGACGAAGGACGAGAGCGTCATCACCGTGTTCGGCGTCAGGTGGTGGGGTTGGATGTGGAAGATGTCCAGGAAGGAGCGGAAGAAACCGCTCGCCGGGAGGCCAAATCCGCATGGGAAGTGCGAGCGGAAGACGACCCGCTCGCCTTGCCTCAGGGCCGGCCGGATCTCCGCCACCGGCGCCAGGCGCACGGCGACCCTGTTGGCCGGGGGCAGCTTCCGCGATCGCCGGAGGACGTCGACGTGCTCCTGCAGGACCTCGCTGCCGTCCCACTGGCCGTGGTGTCGGGGATGTGCCGGAACGGACATGGTCTGAGCGGCGGCTCGCTGCGACGACGACGAGAAGAGCAAGGAAGAAGAAGGAGGATGGGGGGGTGAGCGCGAGAACGGTGCCAGCCCTCTCCCCCGACCTATATATAGGCCCGGGCGGCGAAGGCGAGGGGGCGGGCGTGGGATTAACCGCTCCACGCCCGCACGACCCCCGCTTTTTTCGCATCTAATCCGCGCGCATTAAATGCGCGTGGGAGGGTAATCGATTACCCCTGCCACTATGGATCCGCACGGGAACCGAGGCCCCTTAGTGGCGGGCCCCGGCCCGCTGTTACGTCCTGTCACGCGCGTGGGCCGGCAGGCTGACGCGACAGGGCGGTGATGCGTGGGAGCTGCCAACGGTCTGCGGGCCTGCTCGACTGCGTGTTGACCAAGCGGTGGCTTCCCACCGAAGATTCTAAGACGACGGTTCGGCTGCTGGAGGCCGGCTGCCAGCAGACGGATATCCACGGAAGACAAGTGAAGGACGTTGGGCCTGCCTAAGAGGGGAAGCTGCTAGAACCCCTCGGCCCTCCAGCGCCCGCCGCGGAGTTCCACCAGCTTCGGGGACTACTGTCGGAGATATTGACCATGGGTACCCTCGGTGACCACCCTTGTATTTTAAGACAAATAACAGCCGCCTAGTCCACCGCGGCCGTCTGCCCATCGAGCCGCCTCCTAGGGCAGTCTGCCCTAGGAGCCGGCTGCCAGCAGGTGGCAGGGACCCAATAGGCGGCGACACCAACACTACCTGTCAGCAGACGGTCCCACATTCCTTCCCCAGGACGCGTGCTGGGGGGACCCGCGCGCAGAAAGGGCGTGGCTACAGGTGAACATGTCCTTAGAAGATCTATAAGGGCGTGGCTATAGTGAACGTGTACCTTATGAATATCTCCCAAACGGCGGGTCACTGTACACACGCTGCTCGTGACCAAGCATCGGTCAGAGGAAGCCACGATCCCACTACTCACAGACGGCAGGGCCAGCAGACGGCTGGCCCCATTGGTCAGTGGGTAGCTCACGAACAAGCCGCCCCTGGCAGACGGCCAGGGGAGACGGCCGCCTGGTAGCAGGCGGCAATTCTCGCCCTAGAAGTCCGAGCCTCATCAAGATGATAGGACAGGTCGTGGCGGCAGCGTACGGCGGGAGGCGGCGGCACTGTGGCCACTTCGCTCTTAACAAGGCTGTCGTTAGCAGAGGCACATCTACAGTGAAAGACAATCACACCAGCGGGCCCCAGCAGGCAGGCGGCAAGGCCGGCGCCAAAAGACACTAACGGCTGGGAGCCTGTAATGCCCAGGATGGGACTATACCTCCTACGTGTCGAGGCACGACTTAAAGGTATAAGCCCATCCTAGAATGATCTCAAGTTTGGTATCTTTGCACGACTCATGTAAAAGAGGGATCAAATTGCAAAAGAAGATAGTTGGCTTACACTCGCCACTTCACACAATACATTACATAAACAATCATTCAAAACATCACAACCCGACTACGGGTGAAAATCCAAAGAAAGATACCAAAACAACATAAAGCCACAGGTCAGGATCGAATCCTAGTAGAAACCACTACTGATCGTCAAAACATCACAAGCATACGGTCAAACTCTTCATCGAACTCCTGGTGAAGTACTGATCCAACTCCTGCATCAAACTCGGCTGAACCTGCATCTCGTGTGGTGAAGTAACTGTGAGCCACAGAGGACTCAGCAATCCCGTTCCCGGGTAACAAGACTATTTAAGCCTTGGGAGAGGATAAGGCTGAAGAAAGAACAAGAGGTGAAGGAACAACAAGAGACTGCAGCAGCAACTAGCACTAACTTACGTAAAAGAGAGCGAGAAGAGAAGTGCCTCGGTCGAGAGATGATCACGAAGTGATCCTAACTAAAGCCAGTCAAACATAACCCCACCATGTTCAACTCCCGAATCCCTATTCGGAAATTGACAGTCACGGTACACACGCTGGTAGTGTATTGAAACATTGTGTCAAGTTATCTACAACCGGATATTAACAAGCTCCCATCTGCCACATAACCGCGGGCACGGCTTTCGAAAGTTCAAACCATGCAGGGGTGTTCCAACTTGACCCATTACAAGCCCACGATCCGCGGAGTCGCAACTCCATAGGTGGGAAGACCCGAGTATTCTCGGAATCCCGTGCTCAAGTTAAACCGAACTAAGGTAAGGCTAATCCAGCAAATCCTCCCGGCGTGTCGACACCCTGATAGTAGCCGCGCGTATCTAAGTCTCAGGACACGACCGGATGGGCGATTCTACAGGTTTTTACCAAACCTTGAGTTTCCTCGAGGTGGCCCCGCAGACTCCCCGTTTCAGACCAACACTCATGTGGAGCACTGGCCCGGGGTTGTTGAATTAAAATAAAAGAGGGTTTGCAAGGCCCTTATGCAAGTTTTATTAGTTTGTTATTAGGCAAATAGTACCAATGTTGGGACTTGCTGGAAAAGACTTAGCACTTAGCGGTTTATCAAGGGGGTCCCATACACCCCAACCGTGTTAGGAACGCATAATCAAGGAACATAACACCGGTTTATACGGTTCCTAACGGCATGAGTGGAACAAATCACCAAGCAAAAGGCTTAGCCTTCCACCCTTGCCGGTATATAGATGATTTCATTTTAAGCATTTATATAGTGTGATATAACCCAACCAAACTTCAACATGAAGCAAGCATCTTCAATCTTCACCTGCAACTAGCAACGCTATAAGAGGGGCTGAGCAAACCTACATATAGCCAATCAAAGGTTTGCATAGGTAGGGTGGTTAAACAGGTTCATGGTTACAATAGGAGGTTGACAGGAAAGACATGGGCATCGAGGTAAAACTATAGATCGAGACTACTAGCAATAGGCAAAATAGTAATGGTATCCAGGTTCGGTCATCTTGCCTGGAATTCCACAAGGAAGAAGAACGGATCCATGAAGTAGACGGAGCAACACAGACGAGAGAATCCTCACTAACTCCGGAACGAAACCGAAGCTAACAAGAGAAGCAACCGGAAAGAAAAGAAACAACACGGTAAACACACAAGCATAAACATGGCATACGATGCACAAACAAGTATGATGCATGTCCGGTTTAAATATGCATGGCATGGCAAAGTGCACAAACAAAACTACAAGTTAAGTGGAGCTCAATATGCAACGAGTTGCATATTGACGAAACACCACATATTAATTATTTAGTTGACTCTCGTTGTTTACAAGACAAGATTAAATGTTGGTTAACATGGCAAGAGGTGAAGCATAAAGAAACTACACTATTAAGACATTTTAAATGAGGCCGGAGATAACAACAACAAGTCCGGAAAATCCCCATGAGCATGTTTAATAATTATTAAAGCAACAACAATTCACACATATTAATGTTGTTAACATGATGCGGATGATATGATCAAGTTTATGCAATTTTTATTAAAAGGGAACAAGAGAGACATGAAGCATCGTCACCGTGGTGGAAGGAAAGGGTGCCACGGCAACGATCCGATAATGATGCAACGGCAACATCTCGGTTCCGGTAACCCGTTGGGAGACCGGAGCAAAAGCAAAGGTGGAGTGATCGAGTCAAACGAGATGAAAGGTGGGGCGATCCCGTTGCCGGGTTCCCACGAGTCGGTGACGAGGCAACCGAGGAACATGACAAACGGACGAAACGGCACGGAGCACACACGGGAGACATTTCATACAACACAACAAGCATTCCACGAGTCATCCACGGGGTCGTCTCGTTATACCTTTGAAGCGTGCGTTTCGGGGCGGTTCGAGATAGTAGAGGAAGAAGGCGTTCACGTCGTAGAGGAAGTAGTCGTTCCGGCGTCGAGTTCGTAGATGTACTAGCGGTCTCGGCGACGGTAGTGGTACACGGCGACGGTAGTCGTTCACGGAGCTCGTAGCCGTAGATGTTCGGGTCGGTGTCGTGGTACTTGGGTTCTCGTTTGCGACGGTAGTTGTTCACGTTCGTAGATGTACTCATCATCGTAGCCGTTCGGTCGTCGAGTGTAGTGGTACTCATTTCCGTAGATGTTCAGGTGCATACGTAGAGGTACTTGTCTCGAAGAGGTACTTGGTCGGGTCGCCGTGTACTCGTTCGGGTCATCTGTCAAAAATTACAGCATAGGTAACACAAAACAAAAACAAAACACACAGGAGCAGAACAAAAAGGGCAGCACGGGAGCCGGGCAGAGCTTGAGGAGGCGCTGGACGGGGCTCCGCGCGGGGATGAAGGCAGCAGGGAACGGAGGGAGGCCGATGGGGCGAGCGCTGGGCTTCGGCCTGGCTGCTCCCGTCGAAGAGGGGGGCGCGGACGAGGCGTTGGGGAAGGGAGGCGCCGGCGCTGGCCTTGGCCGCTTGCGCCCGAGGGAGGACGACGGCGGGCAGAGGAGGAGGAGGCCGGGCGCACCGGGCTCCTGGCGCGGCGGACTCCCTGGAGGTGAGGCCGCGGCCTGGGGCGGCTCGAGGCACGGGAGGACTCGCGACCGGAGGGAGCGAGGCAGAGGGATCGGGGAGAGAGGGAGATGTGCGAGGGAATCGGGATGAGGCTGCGAGGGGATCGGCAGATGGGGTCTCGGGCGCCGCGAGGCTGGAGGGAGCGGGGCCTGTCGGGCGCTGAGAGCGAGCGATGCGGGTCGGGGAGAGGGAAAAACGGCGAGGGGGAAAGCGAGGGGTGGCGGCGGCCAGAGGGAAGAGAGGGTCGAGGGAGAGAACGAGGGGTGCGCTAGGGTTCGGGAGGGGGTTTGGGCCTTGGGCCGGCTGGGAGCAGGCCAGCTGCGACTGTTTTAAAAATGATTTTAGCAGAAACAAAAGAGAGAAGAAAAAGGAAGAAGAGGGAGGTTAGGGGAAAATTAGGACAAAGGTTAATTTTTCTCGGGCTCGTAAAAATGAGCACGACCGGAGAAAAATACAAAAGGCCAGATCGGAAAATAATTCAAACATATTTGAATTTAATTCAAATAGGTTTGAACTAAGACGAGATTATTGAAGTGCCCAAAAATGTTCGAATTTTTGGAGGAACCTCGATAAATAGGAAAAGAATTATTGGCAAGGTTTTGACGGTGAACTTGAAGTGAAATAGACATGGGGAAATATTGCAAGTGTGTTGCGGGTAATTCCAAACAATGAATATTATTAATATAGCTCCCTAAAATATTGAGAGGCTTTTATATGTTTTAAAGAGAAGACATCTTCCCTCGATTTAAATGGACCGAAGGTCCACACAATTTATTAGGTTGAGATGCAAAAAAATATATGACATGATGGAATGATGACATGATGCAATGCAAAAAAATAAATAACACAAGCACAAAGAACCACACGGGCAACCCGGAACATCTGGAATCTTCTGGAATCTTCTGGGACGTCGGTCTTCGGGCGTCACAGAGCCACACCGTCGAGATTACCATTGCACCCCTGGGGGGTAGGCCTATATAAACCCCCAGGGTCCTCCATGAGGAGGGGTTAGAAGGTCACGAGATTGAGCCCTAGCAGAGAGAGATAGGAGGTGGGCTAGCCTTGTTCATCTTCTTCCTCCAAACGGCACAGCTCAAGGAGCAACCTTGTAGCTACCTTAGTGACATCAGTCATGACGCGGAGCCCCCGCACAGCAGGACTAGGGGTGTTATCTCCTCGGAAAGCCCCGAACCTGGGTAAGATCCGTAGGCGTCCTAAGTTCCGCTTTATCCCTCTTCCCGAGCCCGGCGACGTTCTTCTGACCCCATGCATGATAAGCCATTCGTTGGCATATGTCGGTCCAAAACCCCGACACCGATGGAGTGCCGGAAAAGGCCCGAAGATGGGATCTCACGGGTACATAAGGTTGCGGCGGTGGAAATAGGGTTTCATGGTGCTCCTTATTGTTTTCAGGGTATATGAGTATATATAGGCGAAAGAAGTAGGTCAGTGGAGCTACGAGGGGCACATGAGGGTGGGGGCGCGCCTACCCCCTGGGCGCGCTCTCCTGCCTCGTGGCCGCCTCGTTGCTTCCTTGACGTCCACTCCAAGTCTCCTGGATTGCGTTTGTTCCAAAAACGATCCTCGCGAAGGTTTCATTCCGTTTGTATTCCGTTTGATATTCCTTTTCTACGAAACACTGAAATATGCACAAAAAACAGCAATTTGCACTGGACCTTTGGTTAGTAGTTTAGTCCCAAAAATAATATAAAAGTGCATAAAGCCCATTAAACATCCAAAACAGAGAATATAATAGAATGGACCAATAAAAAATTACAGAACATTGTTGATGTACCACGAAACAAAAGATACAAGTAATTCAATATGGCATTAAATCTGCCTAGAATGTTGTGTAATAACTCTTTGCTGAACTATTAGAGTAACTAGCTAAGATCAAAATTATATATTGGAAAGATGACACTAATTGTGCGAACGGAAAGATTACTTCAATACGAATCCGATGTAATTGGATTTATAGAAAACGGAGTTACGGTTAAAAAGATGTGATGAAAAGAAGTTTGAATATGAATTTGAACAAATTTCAAAATTTGAAAGTTGCAAAAGTTTATTTGATAGATTCACCAGATAGGCGGGATCAAAGCAAAAATCTAGGCGTTGGTTTCATCTAATTTGGATGAACGAGTAAAAAGTTATGGCTATTTGAAAAATCAGGGTTAAACCATTTTACGGTAGAAAAAAGAGCTACTGCTAAAAAAATCTAGTCCTAAAGTATTAATGTGGGCATTAGTTTATAAATCTAATTATTTTACCATACTATCTAGAAATAATAAGCTACAAAAGTATAAAAAATTACGAAGAAATATACCTTTATAGGGAGAGAAAAGACGACTTCGAAGAGAGGAGACGACTTCCAGAATTCCCGTCGGAGGGAAGAAATAATATTTTATTTTGTGGGAAGCTAGTCAAACCAAAATATTGATTTAACCCCAGCCGATGATTTTTGAAAGCTATATAGATCTACTCCCTCCGTTCGGAATTACTTGTCGCAGAAATGGATGTATCTAGATGTATTTTAGTTCTAGATACATCCATTCCCGAGACAAGTAATTCCGAACGGAGGGAGTATATTTATAGGTGGGAGAGAGTCTTAGAGGTCAAAGACTAGGCAATGTAAGACTAAAGGTAGACTAACAAATAAAAAAGGGAATCCGAATGGGCTAACAACGTCACGGGCCAGCCGTGCATACGCGTACACTGCGAATTGCGGTTTTTTTATTTCGGCCGAAGGAAAAAAGGAGATAAAAATATGGAAAGGAAAAAGATGGTTGGCTGGGCCTGACCCATGTAGGAAAAAAATAGATGGGCATCTACTACCACTATGCTACGCATGTGCGCGGCAGATAATTACCGGCGCACGCCTAGTTTTCTTATGTAAAAACAGAACAGAATAACTGAATAACGAAAACAAAACAAATTTTACATAAGCATATTATATATCAAATTTTACAGAAAAATATTTCCTAAAGGATGAACATCGTTTCAGCGGCAAATAAATTCTACAAAAATTTAAATAAAGCAAACGGTACTACTAGTTCATTTAAAAACCAAAATAAAATATTTTAAAATACCAAAATGATTTCAAACTCATTTTTCTCTACTTTTCTACTGTAGGGAATCATTTTACCCTATTTTACATGTATTTTATTTTTGGAGAAACATAATTTGAATAAAACCAAATAACTCCAAACTGAAAGTGGGTTTCAAGATAACTTCAAATGGGACTTTCAATTTGATTATTTGAAACTTCCACTCTCTTTCTTAGCATTTGAAGAAGTCATTTTATCTTCTCCCATAAAACTCATTGAGTTGCGTAAAGTTTCCAAATTTGAAATATTTCCAAATGGAATTCAAATCTTTTCAAAACCCTTTTCGTTTATTTAAATGGAAGAAGTCATATCATCTTCACTCTAGGGTTTTGTGATGAAATGAATTTGATTCATGGAGATCATAAATGCAAGGTGACAGTTTGGGAAAGTCATTTCATTCCCTATCATTAAATTTCAAAAGTTTTAAATTTCACTCAATTCACACAAGTAACCACACCACAATCAAAAAAACAATCAAAACTATTTATTTAATATAACACTCCAAAATTTAGAATTTTGGGATGTTACAGTGCTCTTCTCCCTCATTTCTCTCTCCTTATATTAACTTAGTCGACGTGCGGTGGGCGGGGTGGGGATTTGCGAAGGTACTAGTAAACCAGGACGTAGGTAGTAAACCAGGACGAAGAGAGTGATACCTCATACCCTCATATTTGTACTACATATTATTAACGCCACCAAATAAAAGCAAGGGATCACGCATGTCATTTACGACTGGAATAAAAATGCCATACACTAACACATTAAGGCCAGGAGGCGATGCGGTGCTTGTTACAGGAGGCAAGAAGAAAGATGCATCCATCCACGACCTCCTCCTCCTTGACTGAGGGCGCCGGCCTACCGAACGGCGGCTAAGTAGCAGCGGCTTTCGTGGCCAGGTCCACGTGCTTTTGAACAATGGTGTCCAAAGATTCCAGCCGGTCAAAGAAGGCCAACGTCTTGCTGTCCCCCCTGGCCTTGTAGTGGCCTATGTAGATGATTTCCTCCTAGACGTGGATGTGTAGGTCGAATATTTCTTGCATGGCGAGGCGCTGCGCTGCGACCGCGACCTCGAGGTGCACATTCTTCGTCGCGACCTCCGGCAGCTGCAGTGCCACCGGTGCTTGAAATAGTTTGTCACCATGGAGGCCGATGAGGGTGGCAGGCAACAAGGAGCCTGGGCGCGCGGGCTGGGGGAGTACAGCAAAGTCGTCCACGCGCTTCTTGACGGCGGTGAACTTGTGGATGGAGCGAACAATCATCTCGTCCACGCGAGAGGCGAAGCCGGCGTTGACGAGGGCTATGACGCCGGCGGTGGCCAGCACCGTTTGGAAACGTTGCGCGGTGCGGGGCCATAGGCCGGCGTCATGGATGATCTGGCACAGCCGACTACGGCTCGCGTCCATCGACGCCATGGGTGCTTGTGGCTTCTGGTCACTTGTTTTGGTCTTGGATTGGAGTGACAGTGTTGCGCATAGACTAGGAGTAGATGGATTGGAGTGATGGGGCGCTTTTATATGAGAATCCAAATTGTATTGCATTAACATCGTGATGGCTCCATTCTGCTTCTCCTATTAATTCCCTTGCATGCCAATTGAATGAGGATGCACCATTGACAGTTCAATGTTTCGGGAACCGCTACTCGCCCCTCCTTGGCATTCAATGTTTCAAGCCGTATCAATGTAAATGCGTGTCAAAAAGAGACTACTGCATTATGCACCGCGACCAAGCTGGAGAGGAAAATGAGAGAAATTAATATTCATTTTCTAATTAATACGATTGCATGCGATAAACTGCCCACTGGATAAGGTACCTCCATCCTGGTTTATTAGTCCCCTTTGTAGTTTGTGCTAAACTTTGACCAGCGATTTAACTAACAAAATTTTAATGCATGTTAACAAAAATTATATCGTTGGATTTGTATTGGAGCATAGATTTCAATGATATATTTTTTGACATGCACAAACATTTTGTTAGTTAAACTTATGATCAAAATTTGGCACAAAATACAATAGGGACCAATAAACCAGGACAGTGGTAGTACGTACGTCTCAAGGCATTAAAAACAACTTGAAACAAGAAAGGTGGTCGGGTTTGTTTTGAGAATATTTGATTTTTATAAGATAACTACTCCCTTCCTTCCCAAATATTTTTCTTTCTAGAGATTTCAACAAGTGACTATATACCAAGCAAAATGAGTGAATCTACACTCTAAAATATGTCTACATACATCCGTATGTTGTATTCCATTTGAAATGTCTAGAAAGACGAATATTTGGGAATGAAGGGAGTATAAACGTAAGATCCGCACCCGACGATGGCACATATTGGATGCAAACAGCAATACTAGAAAACAATTGCCACAAAACTCCCACGCCACACCCTTCTCCTACAGATAAGACTATCACGCGAGCGTTCGCAACTGCGACGTTCGGGTTGCGCTTGGCTCTCCGCCTCTTTGAGAAGCCGAACCATCTAAGATGCGTGCATTACGTTCGCCGCGGCAAGTCTTGCACCATCTGCGGTCGGAGGCAAGCGATTGGGCGCTGCCAGGCGGCCGGCATCTATTTCTACGAGAGTATCCCAGGCCCATCTCTTTTTCTTTTTATTCTTCTATTTTTCAATTCCTTGTTCTGCAAGCTAATGTGTTAGCCCGCACCCTGTACTCGGTGTTCTTTCGCCTCCCATTCTAATTAATGAAATATGCAACTCTCCTGCGTTTATTTCAAAAAAGAAGTCGAACAATGTTAGTACTACTTCTACAGCACCGAATCAACTATTGCATGTCCATCGCGTGGGGGAGGTAGATCTTCTTGTTGTAAGCAAAATATTCTCCGCGTCTGCGAGCCACCACGCGCATGGGCAAGGGAGAGGGCGTACTAGTAATCAAGCTTCTCCTTTTTGTACGAGTTGACGCGACACATCATAGCATGATTTTCTCAAAAACGTGTGTTTACAAATGCATGCATGACGTGAGTTTCCTGTTGATCCTTGCATCCGTTGACTTAATGCACCTTGAAGTATGAACATGTGATGATAAACATGTCACGGTTCAGAGCACCTCCAGTGTTTGGAGGCAGCACTGCCTCTAACACCGGCCCCATATGCCTATAAACTTGTCTAAAAGACCCGCAGTGTATACTAATATTTGCTGCAGCCTCTAACATTTACCCCACCAAAAGTTAAAATATATATTCATCTCTTGACCAGATCGGCGTACAAACATCAATCAACAGGATGACAGGGTGCAGAAGATTATTTCAATTGAAAAAAATGCTTGTAGACGGCCTAGCATGGACGCGACTCCAATGATTTTAAGCTTAGAGGCATCCGGTCTGCAGTGTATGGCATCGGGCTTAGACCTTACACAATTAAGCATCTACCTTGTACAAATAAGCACCGGTGCCTATTTTCGCAAGAATACAATTTATTTCTTATAGCCAGCTGACTCAACTCTATTGTACTTGCTCTAAGCCACCTTATGAAAACGAAATGATCCCAAAAAACTTAGGACTACCAAACACCTCGTTGTACGTGCATTAACTCTCACCTCTATTGTACGTGCATTAACTCTCACCTTGTTTATTGTTTTTTGACATGAATAAATCAATCAACCAACAATAGATGTGCGGCGTGTGTGTTTTCAATGACTTGAGACTACCAAACACGACATGCACTGGTCTGTTCATTGCATGCAATGCTATTAATTAGCAAATAAACATTAAGTTCTCTCGTTTTCCCCTCCTCCTTGGTTGCGATGCACAACCTAAGATGACTTATTCATCTAGACGGAGGGAGTAACTTTATACTACCTCCCCTACACATGAAACTGCCATGCAAGCATTTGGGTTGCGCTTGTCTCTTCGCCTCTTCGGGAAGTCGAACAGTGATGGTACTACTACAGTATGCTTCTAACCATCTGACACCGACTGAACTGCTGCATGTCCACCGCATGCGGGAGGGCGAGCGTGTAGCAAAAGTTTCTCCTCGCCCTGCGAGCCACCACCCTCATGGGCGAGGGAGAGGGCGAGGGTGTTGTTATCAAGCTTCTCATTGTTGCACGAGTTAACGTGACACATCAAAGCAGTGCACTTGATATATTTCAAAAAATTGTGTTTACCGATGCATTAAATAAAATGCATGCATGCATGTCATGTGTTTCCTTTTCCATCCTTGCATGTGTTGATTTAATGCACCTTGAAGTAGTATGAATATGTGATGGTAAAACTTTCTATGCCCCGGCCACAAAGCGAGAGATGGTGGTGCACGAGGAGGGCGAGATCATGACGACGGAATAGGACCGGATGTCGGAGGTCTATATCGACCTCACCTTGCTCCAGTGCCCCTTGTGCCTCTGCCTCTTGAAGCCTCCAGTTTATGAGGTTCGAATACATCTTGTCCATTCGGCTGATCGAGCAAGGTGCGGGTTTCTTGATTGATGTGATTTTCAATTGATTTGTGCAGTGCAAGGGAGCGCACCTAGCCTGCACGGACTGTCGTGACGAGCGTCCCGGGAATCTGTGGCGGTGCGAGAAGTGCAAGCGCGGCGGTGGCTTCGAGGTGCGCAACATTCCGATGGACGCCGTCCTCTGCTCGGCGACGGTTGAGTTCCCGCACAAAGACTGTGGGCTCTACGTTACTTACCCGAAGCTCGCCGATCACCCGAGCGTGTGTCCGCTCCCGCCCTGCAAGTGCCCCGTGCCCGGCTGCGGCAACAAAATCCTGCCGCCGATGCTCTCCTGCCACATCAATACTGTGCACCCCATGCATGTGCACATGATCCAGTATGACAAGGTGCGGCAGCTGCAGGTGCCGGTCTCGGAGCCGAGGCGCTTGACGTTCGCGGATGAGGACAGCCATGCGTTTTTCATGGTCGGCAAGGCGCTCGACATCGGCATGCCTATCGCCGTGTAGGTCATCTGCGTCAGAGCGGGGGCGTCCGCACCGCCGCATTACGCGGCCAAGATGTGGGCGAACGGGCCGCCGGGGTCGCCCAGAGGCACGACCGACGCCCTCAAGGTGGAAATAGAGGTGACAAGCAGCAACGAGCCTGGCGCCATCGCCGTGGAGGAGCTCACCTACTTCACACTGCTGCCCAAGCTGCTGGACGAGGCTGCGGATTTGAGGACGGTATCCCTCCACATTCAGATTGACAAGCTCACCTCCTTAATGATTCCACGGTGCCTTCTATTTATCTTAGTACTAATATGATAATATACTCCAACATCAGATCAGAAGTCGAAGTAGGGTTTAGTATGGTCTACTTTAGCTTAAGAGATGGAGGATTTTGATGGCGATGCGACAATTGCCTCAACATCAGATCAGTAGCTGAAGTAATTTCCAACGGTCGAAGGGATATTTTGCGCCTGTTGGATATAAGATCCTTCATGTAAGAAGTAAATCTAAACTTGTAGAATGGTCGTGCATTGCTACAGGATACAATGCATGTATTTGAGTGACTCAACAACAATCATCACGTGGCTTTTTTTTCTCTTCGCTTGGACCAGTCCGCCTAGTGGACTTCTTGTATTTTTTGTGAGTTATGTATCCACTCCAATAATACTATTGTTAAGTATCTTTAGGGATGAAGATCTCGGCAAGAACCTTCTCTCTTAACTCCTCAAAAAATGTAAACCTTCTCTTTCTCCACTCTTCTCTCTTAGAGGCCCGTCTTTGCCTTCTACTACTTCGGTAATATAGGTAGTACCCGTCGGTGTGGCCATCTACGCCTCGTAACACCCTGACGTAGGTGTGTGTGTGGGAAAGAGGGAGAGTGCCGATGTAATGCATGTGAAAAAAGACTAGTCAATGGCTCGCCACAAGGATATTCCTGGAGAACGCGCTAATAACCGTAAGATCTGCATCCGACGGTGCCAATTATTGGACGAAAACATCAGTAAAAAAAGAAGTGTCATGGCATTTAACAAAACTGCCATGCCGCGAGCTTTACTACATGCACGGGCATATTTTTTACTGTGTGTATAGGGCGGCTTAGCTGGAATAACATGATTGGAAGAAAACGACCCTCCCCTACCCATGAAACTGCCACATGAGGGTTCACAACTACTATGGTCTGCTCCTATGTGTGATCTTCATATTTTTTTAAAGCGATCTACAATAAAAGGCCGTCCTTTTGGCGCGTGGTAGGCGGAGGAGCTTGGCCTTATCGGTTTGCTACTGCTCACGTGCGTTCGAACATAAGCGATGTACCAAGCCAATGCGCGCCGCTTCGGTGAGCAGCGGGCCAGACATACCATCTGTTCATACTAAGCGGCGTGCTAGACCGACCGTGTGTTGGTGCTACTGCTTACATGCGGTCTCACGTGTCAGTGACACACCAAGCCGATGAGCGCCCTTTGGTGAGCGGTGGGCCGGACCGACCGTGTGTTGGGGCGACACCAGCACGACGGGCTGTAAGTTTACCGCCTAACTTAATTTGTATGTAAATGGTGACACCCGCAACCTCTCTGAGCAAAAACTGAGTACTGCTTACCAACTACTAGTACTATACATGTTTTCTATATGGTTGACTATGTATGACATGGCAACACGTTGTTGGCTATACTATTAACCATGCTCAAAGTACTAGTGCCACGTCCTCTAACAAGTCTTTCAACATGTGTCAAATTATCAATAGGGCTAACTCTCATTCGAGAAATGTGCTCCACCGTGTACACACGCGTGGGTGTGACGGGAGGCAGTGCGTGCGTGCGTGCACCTCTTCTCTTCACTAGTCAACGTGTACGTCCAATGCCTGTGAATTTGGAAGTATATTAAGTACATGCGGATATTAAGTATGATATTATTTGCATGTTATTATGTGATTAGCACTATATTTGGCTGCACGGTAAACATGTTGTGCGCTCGACATTGAAGCAGTCTAGATCGTTGGATTGACATGATTCAATGGCTGAGATTAATTGGATCTGCCTATTTTGGTATTTATTACATTGGTATATATGGTATAGATATAGATATAGATATAGATTCATGTCCTCCACGGCTCCACCTGGTGGGTGTGTTAGAGAGAGAGAGAGAGAGAGAGAGAGAGAGAGGGAGATGGTGTGTCCCACATGCCTCTATACATATGTTGCTGTCAAAGAGAGTCCTAAATACATAGTATATGTATGTGGAGTGGGCGATATAGGAGAAGAGTGGGGAAGGGATCGTTTACGCACGTATCGATATACACAGACAGAGGGAATAACTTTACGAACGTACGAGCACTAGGAAAGAGTGGGGGTGCATGTTGGGAGATTATGCGAGATGCCAACCAAGAGAAAACAAACGAAGGAGTACAAGAGCAAGATCGATAATTAAAGAGAGGGGACGATAACGTGCATGGGCGCGCTTGTCTGGTCGATAGACCAAGCGGAAGGCATGGATGATGAGACGGGGAGGGCAATTAATGTGTGTGTAGCAGGCGGTCCTATGTAGCTAGAGTGGTCGTGGTTTGGTCGATGTGTGTGTGGGTGAAGAGGGGGATACTTAACTAGAGATATATACCAGACATTTTGTGTGGGGAGATAGCAAGAGACCTTGCTACACATAGAGGGAAATCAATTGGTGCACATGCATGCATGTGTTAAAGATAAAGAACATCCGAAGTTAATAAGAGAGGGAGATGTGTGTGTGGTGGGGGGAGGGGTACAATAACTAGCTTGTGAGACCGTAAGATTGCAAGATGGAAAACAATAGAGTGTGTGCAACTAGCTTGTGACACTGTACGACTTCAAGATGGATAACAACGGAGGGGGCGATAGTGCCCGCGTGCCTCGGAGTTAGGATGGGAGGCATGTATGGTGAGAGGAGGGGAGGGACTATGTGTGTACATGTTTGTGTGTCGTAGGCAGGCCTGGCTAGCTAGAGGGTATATCGATCGATGTGTGTGGGAAAGATGGAGACACAGAGAGATCGTGGGAGACCAACCTAAGGAACAAGAACATGTGTGCATGATGTAGAGGATGCAAAGTGGCGGGGAGTGCGTGTGCATATATGCATGCACAATATAGGAAAGTATATCCACAAAGGGAGGAGGAGTGTGTGTGTGTGTGTGTGTGTGTGTGTGTGTGTGTGTGTGTGTGTGTGTGTGTGTGTGTGTGTTTATGTGCGCGCGCGTGTAAAAGACTCGCAAAGATGATAATCAGTACAAGAGTGGATTCAAATATTTGAACAAGAGCTCATGATGTTTGTAAGTCATGTATGCATGAATATAATGCAGACATGCCTGGCATGGTTTTGAATCAAACATGTTACATACTATACTCACATCGAACAATGCCAAATTGATTTGAATTTGCGATACCGATGGTAGACATCGTCTCACCACCACTGCTCACCACATTGCATCTGTGCATGGCTATAACTATTCTAATTTCAGATAACGTGTGGCTTTCAAAGCTAACAGCTAAATGTTGTGTGTGGGGTGGGGGGATGCATTGTTGTGTGTGTTAAACACATTAGACATATGAAGACAGGGTTTAGATTATTTCGAACATGTTGCTACCTATACCAATGTACTGTGATTTGAATTTAACATAAAATGGATACTGATATTTGAATTGGAGATCGTATGGTACATGTACTTCATATGTTCATATAAGATGGAAGATCAAAATGTAGGACTGCATCAATTATAAACCGCAAGGTCACCTAACGATATATTCGAACTCAACATAACGTAGATTCAAAAACTGAAATTCGAGATTCTGGCATTCATAATCATATAAAAAGGGACATGACTCTTTCTGGTGGTGGGAATTCATTTGTTTTTTTTTGTTGGTGAGGGAAGTGCGGATTGATTTCGTATTGTACAGGTTCATCTTGTTCTCCCGATTTTTTTTAGTTTTTTCTTGTAGTTTTTCATTCGCATTTGTAGCAATATAGTAAAAAGGGGCATCCTCGCAAAAAAGATAAGAAAAAGTAAAAGGGGACATGACACTCTTGTGTCTTGTATGAGCTGTCTTTTTTCTGTACACGTTAAGTTTGTAACGCCGAACATGGAATCCGTGGCTTGTTATCCTGAAATTTTCGAAGCTAGAGTATATTTTTCTCTTCTGCTGCGAAACTCCTGCATCTTCCACCCGCGCCATGATACGTCTCCAACGTATCTACTTTTCCAAACCCTTTTGCCCTTGTTTTGGACTCTAACTTCCATGATTTGAATGGAACTAACCCGGACTGACACTGTTTTCAATAGAACTGCCATGGTGTTGTTTTTGTGCAGACATAAAAAGTTCTCGGAATCGCCTGGAAATCAACGGAGAATTATTTTAGAGAATATTTAAAAAAATCTGCAAGAAGATCCACACCAGGGGGCCCACACCCTGTCCACGAGGGTGGGGGCGCGCCTCCCTGCCCAGGGCGCGCCCTCCTGCCTCGTGGCCCCCCTGGTGCACCACCGACGTACCCCCCAGATCCTATATCTTCACTTTCGGGGAGAATAAAATCAAGGAGAAATAATTATCGTGTTTCACGAGACGGAGCCGCCGCCAAGCCCTAATCTCTCTCGGGAGGGCTGATCTGAAGTCCGTTCGGGGCTCCGAAGAGTGGAGATCATAGTCATCGTCATCATCAACCTTCCTCCATCACCAATTCCATTTTGCTCACCGCCGTGCGTGAGTAATTCCACCGTAGGCTTGCTGGACGGTGATGGGTTGGTTGGATGGGATCTATCATGTAATCGAGTTAGTTTTGTTAGGGTTTGATCCCTAGTATCCACTATGTTCTGAGATTGATGTTGCTATGACTTTGCTATGCTTAAAGCTTGTCACTAGGGCCCGAGTGCCATGATTTCATATCTGAACCTATTACGTTTCCATGAATATATGTGTGTTCTTGATCCTATCTTGCAAGTCTATTGTCACCTACTATGTGTTATGATCCGGCAACCCCGAAGTGACAATAATCGGGACCACTCCCGGTGATGACCATAGTTTGAGGAGTTCATGTATTCACTATGTGTTAATGCTTTGATCCGGTACTCTATTAAAAGGAGGCCTTAATATCCCTTAGTTTCCAATAGGACCCCGCTCCCACGGGAGGGTAGGACAAAAGATGTCATGCAGGTTCTTTTCCATAAGCATGTATGACTATATTCGGAATACATGCCTACATTGCATTGATGAACTGGAGCTAGTTCTGTGTCACCCTAGGTTATAACTTCTACAAGATGAATTGCATCCGACATAATTTCCCATCACCGATCCAATGCCTACGAGCTTTTCCTATATTGCTTGTTGCTTATTTACTTTTCCGCTGCTACTATCACAAAAACTACAAAAACACTATCGTTACTTTTATTGCTGCTACCGTCACTATCATATTACTTTGCTACTAAACTATCTTGCTGCAGATACTAAGTTTCCAGGTGTGGTTGAATTGACAACTCAGCTGCTAATACTTAAGAGTATTCTTTGGCTCCCCTTGTGCCGAATCAATAAATTTGGGTTGAATACTTTACCCTCGAAAACTGTTGTGATCCCCTACACTTGTGGGTTATCAAGACTATTTTCTGGCGTTGTTGCCGGGGAGAATCACTCTATTCTTTAAGTCACTTGGGATTTATATCTGTTGATCACTATGAAGAATTTGAAGGACTCAAAAACCAAGATCTTACCCTCAACTACGAGGGGAGGTAAGGAACTGCCATCTAGTTCTGCACTTGATTCTCCTTCTGTTATGAGTAAACTTGCGACACCTACTCCTACTATTGAATCTGATATGTCGTATGTTCTTGATGATGCCACTTCTGCTATGTATGATGAAACTACTTCTATGCCTAATACTGTGCCACTAGGTGAATTTCTAGATGAACAAATTGCTAAGGTTAGGGAGAATGCAAATATTGAAACTGATGATATTTATGAAAGTGATGATGAAGCTACTCCCAATAGATATGAATTACCTGTTGTGCCCGAGGGTTATGTTATGGATGAAGAAACTTCTAGAGACTTTCTTGCTTGCAATGATAGATATGATCTTAAGAAGTTATTAGCTAAGCTGAAAGAAAAGTCCTTGAATGCTAGAATGAAACATGACCCTGCTTTTGCTACTTCACATATCTGTGTCACTGATAAGGATTATGAATTCTCTGTTGATCCTGAGTTAATTACTTTGGTTGAATCTGATCCTTTCCATGGCTATGAGTCTGAAACTGTTGTGGCACATCTTACTAAGTTGAATGATATAGCCACCCTGTTTACCAACGATGAAAAGATTCGTAATTACTATATCCTTAAGTTGTTTCCTTTCTCGTTAAAGGGTGATGCTAAGACTTGGTTTAATTCTCTTGATCCTGGTTGTGTGCGTACTCCCCAGGATATGATGTATTACTTCTCTGCTAAATATTTTGCCGCTCATAAAAAACAAGCTGCCTTATGGGAAATATATAACTTTGCTAAAACTTAAGAAGAGAGTCTCCCACAAGCTTGGGGGAGGCTCCTCCAGTTACGTAATGCTTTGCCAGATCATCCTCTTGAGATGCATGATATACTTGATGTCTTTTATAATGGAATAACCGATGCTTCCAGAGACCACCTGGATAGTTGTGCTGGTTGTGTTTTCAGGTAAAGAATAGTTGAACAAGCTGAATTACTATTGAATAATATGCTGGCCAATGAAAATAATTGGACACTTCCTGAACCAGCCCCTAAGACAACTCCGAAGAAAAGAGGTGTTCTATTTCTCAGTCCTTAAGATATGCAAGAGGCAAAGAAATCTATGAAAGAAAAAGGTATTAAAGCTGAAGATGTTAAGAATTTACCACCTATTGAAGAAATACATGGTCTTGATAACCCGACACAGGTAGTAAAGGTAAATTCTGTTTATAGATTTGATGAAGGTGATATTCCTCATTATAAGTCTGCTAGCCAATGCTTAAATGAGTTTGACAATTTTATTGTAAAACAAGAAAACTTCAATGCTTATGTTCGTAGAAAATAGCAACACAATGCTTATATGATTGAACGCTTGAGTGATTATCTGTCTAGAGCTAAAGGTGAACTGAAAATCATTAGTATACATGCTTCTATGGTCACCACTCAAGTAGAACAAGTACATAAGGCTCAGAATGATTTTCTCAATGAATTAAATAGTAAGAATAATGACTATGTAGTTAGAGTTGCAACTAGAGGTGGTAAAATGACTCAGGAATCTCTGTATCCTGAAGGCCACCCTAAGAGAATTGAGCAAGATTCTCAGAGAGCTAATTTAGATGCACCTAGTTCTTCTAAGAAGAAGAAAAAGAAAAATGATAGGACTTTGCATGCTTCTAGTGAACATGTAGCTGACACACCTGAGAATCCTAATGATATATCTATTTCTGATGCTGAGACACAATCTAGTAATGAACATGAACCTAGTGATAATATTAATGATGATGTTCATGATGATGCTCAACCTAGCAATGATAATGATGTAGAGATTGAACCTGCTGTTGATCTTGATAACCCATAGTCAAAGAATCAATGTTATGATAAGAGAGACTTTGTTGCTAGGAAGCATGGTAAGGAAAGAGAACCATGGGTTCATAAATCGATGCATTTTCCCCCGAGACCATCCAAGAAAAAGGATGATGAGGATTTTGAGCACTTTGCTGAAATGATTAGACCTATCTTTTTGCGTATGCGTTTGACTGATGTGCTTAAAACAAATCCTTATGCTAATTATATGAAACATATTATTACCAACAAAAGAAAGATACCTGAAGTAGAAATTTCCACCATGCTTGCCAATTACACTTTTGAGGGTGGAATGCCTAAGAAATTAGGAGATCCAGGAGTACCTACTATACCTTGATCCATTAAGAAAAACTATGTTAAAACTGCTTTGTGTGATCTTGGAGCCGCTGTTAGTGATATGCCTCTCTCTTTATATCGTAGACTTGACTTGATTAAGCTGACACCTACTGAAATATCTTTGCAAATGGACGATAAATCAACTGCTATACCTGTCGGTATTTCTGAGGATCTGCCTGTTGTAGTTGAAAATGTCACTATTCTAACGAACTTTGTTATACTTGATATCCCCGAGGACGATAATATGTCTATTATTCTTGGAAGACCCTTTTTGAATACTGCAGGGGCTGTTATTGATTGCAACAAAGTCAATGTCACTTTTCATGTCAATGGTAATGAGCATACGGTACACTTTCCAAGGAAACAACCTCAGGTCCACAGTATCAATTATATTGGAAAAATTAAAACTATTACTATTGGAGGTTTTGAATTTCCTCTTCCTACTATCTAGAAGACATATGACATCCTTAATGTTGGGGACATACATATCCCCATTGAGGTAACCTAGTGTTATTCGAAAATTCTCCGATTTCATGTTACTCGGAAAGAGTTTATTAACAAGACCTGATCAACCTTGTTAATGGATTCCTTTTGATGAGCATGGGATAGGGTAATCTAGATAGCACCACCTTCTGTACCCTCTTTTTACTTTCTGTAAATTAGGATAAATAGAAGAAAAATAGTATTTTCTGTCTGCTTCCAGACTTATCCATGCAATGAAAAATATCCCGAAAATAAAAGTTCTCCAAATGCCATGAAAATGAAATATGATTTTTTCTAGAATATTTGAGGAAATATTATACAGAACACACAGCGAGGGGAGCCAGCACCTGGCCACGAGGGTCCTGGGCGTGCCCCCTGCCTCGTGGGCCCCACGTGGCCTCCCCTCCACTTATTCCTGCACCCATGCTCTTCTTCTTCCTCCCAAAAAAATCACCAACCAGCTCAAACCCGAGTTCTAGCTCATCTTGCTGCCATTTTCGATCTCCTTGCTCAAAGCACCATTCGTCAAACTGTGTGGGGAGATTGTTCCTTGGTATGTGACTCCTCCATCGGTCCAACTAGTTTTTGTTCTAGTGCTCTATTTGTTGCAATTTTTTGCTGCTGCGGTGACCTTGTTCTTGAGCTTGAATGTCAAATTTTCTTGGTCCCAAGTAGTTCTAATTTATGATATAGTCTCTAGGCACTTATAGGAGTTGTTGCTATCAATCTTGTTGAGTTTGGTTAACTTTTATTTTGAGTTACTAAAAATTTCAGAAAATTTCAAAAAAATGCATAGGAAAAACTTCCAAGGTGGTTCTTCAAGGAAGCAGGAACCGAGGCTCGCGTTCCGTGAGCCGGTTGATGAACCACCGAGGGATGCTGATGTGCGGCCTTGTGAATGGCCGTCAGATGACTTTATGAATCAGGCTGGCATCAAAGATGAATTTTACGCATACGTGCGCAACGCTGACCTCGAGGGCTTCATACACGATAAGTGCCCTCAATACCGTGGCTTAACTGATAGCTTCGTGAGAAGTTTTAAATTTTCATCTTCGCGTAATTCTCACACCGTGCTGTTTGACCTATATGATAAATCTTATACCATGGACTTTGAGGATTTTAATGATGCTTGTAAGCTACCACAGTGGGGCAATATGGGTGATCCTCGCAAATCTAAATTTAGAGAATTCCTTGCTAGTATCAAAGTGGGGGAATCTAGGGAAATCACACAGGCTACCATAGGGAGCATCCATTTTCCTGCTATTCATTACTTTGCTCTCTTTATCGGTAGATGCATAAACGGTAAGGATGAGGCCTGTCACATGTGTGTCCCTGATCTTAGTGTTCTGAGGAGTCCTGTACTAGGTGATAGACAGTATAACTTGGGAGCCATTGTTGCAGGTAGGCTACACCATAATGGTTTGCATGGAGATTTATTTGTTGGGATCTATGCTACTCGCATAGCCCGCTTTCTTGGTGTGCCTGTGCACAAGAATGATGAACCTTTACCTCCTGCTTATTTAGATTGCCATGCTATGACTAGTCACCGGTTTATAGAGTGGGATGATCAAACCCTCAAATATCGACTAATCTTTAACAGGCAACATGCCATCCCGATTGTTCTTCCTGCCCCCACTTTGTTTAACTTTCAAACAAAACGGAGATACACTATAACTATGGAGGAGGCAAATGCTTATTATAACATGACGGAGGCAGCCCGCCTTCGAGCTGCAGCTCAGCATGCAGTATCTGCTGCATCCCAGTACGACCCCAATTACAACTTTGAATATCCGTCAGGCCAATACTCGCCATAAACCAACTTAGGCCAAAAGCCTAAGTTTGGGGCAGTACGTATTTCTCACCGACTTTACATTCATGTTCACACTTATTCTAGTTGTCGGTGCTCACACTCTTTCACCGTACCATCCATGCTTAGTTTCAATTTCATTTTTTTAGTCTTTTCCTTGTGTGCTAGAAAAACCCAGAAAAACAAAAAAAATATTAGTTGTAGCTTCTAGCTAGTTTAGTTTCTTTGCTTGTAGTAGTAGTTAAAATGAAAACCCAAAAAGATTTCCCGTTCTTCTTTTGCTTGTTGGGAGCTTTCCCGTGTAAGTAGTTTCTTTTCTTTTCTTTTGGCGGTTAAGAGTAGAAGACCATGATTAAAACGCTTAGTGGCTCTCATATGCTTTATTGTTGATTTAACCTTCAGCCAAATTACCTTGTCTTCTCTCTTGTATTAAATGTCCGCAGATTTCAGCTTAGTCCAATGCACATGCACTATTATTATTATTCACATCGTTCGGTTGTGCGAGTGAAAGGCAATAAGGATGATATATGATGAACTAATTGAGATGAGAAAAGTTGGTATGAACTCGACCTCTCTTGTTTTTGTAAATATGATAGCTCATCATTCCTGATTCAGCTTGTTATGAATGAAACATGCTTGCAATGACAATTAGAGATCATAGCTGCTTATGCCATGCTTAATTAGCCGAGAGTTCATAATGGTCTATCTGGCATGCCAACATGATATTAAAATGGTTGTGATGTGGTATGATGGGTGGTATCCTCCTTTAAACGATTTAAGTGATCTGACTTGGCACATGTTCATGCATGTAGTTGAAACAAATCAACATAGCCTTCACGATATTTATGTTCATGGTGATTTATATCCTACTCATGCTTGCATTCATTGTTGATTAATTTTAATGCATGTTCATGACCGTTGTTGCTCTCTAGCTGGTCGCTTCCCAGTCTCTTTCTAGCCTTCACCTATACTAAGCGGCAATACTGCTTGTGCATCCACTTCCATAAACCCCAAAGTTTTTCCAGATGAGTCGACTATACCTTCCTATATACGGTATTTACATGCCGTTCCAAGTAAATTTTTATATGCCAAACTCTAAACCTTCAAATGAAATTCTGTTTTGTATGCTCGAACAGCTCATGTATCAACTAGGGTTGTCTATATCTTGCATGCTAGGTGGGTTATTCTCACGATGAGTGGACTCCATTCATCATTCATGAGAAAATGGCTCGTAATCGGGATGCCCAATCCCATGCTCAAAATCATAATAATTAAACAAAACTCCCCTAGGGCTGTTGCTGGTTTGGACGGTACCCGTTGTTTCGGGCTAGCCGTGGAGTGTGCTTGTTGGTGGTTGGGGGAGTATAAACTTTACCATTCTGTTTGGGAACCGCCTATAATGTGCGTAGCATGGGAGATATCGAGATTCTTGGTTGTTATGTTGACAATGAAAGTATACCGCTCAAAATTTTATTCATCTCTATTTAAAATCGAGCTCTGGCACCTCTACAAATCCCTGCTTCCCTCTGCGAAGGGCCTGTCTATTTACTTTTATGCAGAGTCATCATCCTCTTATCAAAGAGCACCAGTAGGAGAGCTCCTCTTTCGTTGCATGTATTACTATTAATTTGCATTGAGTATGATCATGACTGGATCTCTTTACCATGAATTACAATGTCTAGTCAGTCCTTGATTTTTAAAGGTGCTCTACATTTATGTTTGGCGGTCTGAGAAAGGGCTAGTGAGATACCATCTTGTTAGATCATATCATGATTGTTTTGAGAAAGTGTTGCCATCCGAGGTTTATTATTATTTCTCGCTAGCTGATTATGCCATTGATGTGAGTAGTCTTGAGACCTCAAAGTTATTGTGAATGCGGTTAGTTCATGATCTTGTTGTGAATGCTAGCTTACATATTTACAACAACAAGTGCAAACAGAGTTTATCAAAGTTTTTCTTTATCACTTTCAGTTTATGAACTGAATTTCTTGAGGACAAGCAAAGGTTTAAGCTTGGGGGAGTTGATACGTCTCCAACGTATCTACTTTTCCAAACCCTTTTGCCCTTGTTTTGGACTCTAACTTGCATGATTTGAATGGAACTAACCCCGGACTGACGCTGTTTTCAGCAGAACTGCCATGGTGTTGTTTTTGTGCAGAATAATAAGTGCTCGGAATGACATGAAAATCCACGGAGAATTATTTTGGAAAATATAAAAAATACCTACAAGAAGATCCACACCAGGGGGCCAGGGCCTGTCCACGAGGGTGGGGGGGGGGGGGCGCCCCCTGCACAGGGCGCGCCCCCTACCTCATGGGCTCCCTGGTGCTCCACAGACGTACCCCCAGATCCTATATCTTCCGTTTCGGGGAGAAAAAAATAAGAGAGAAGGAATTATCGCGTTTCACAAGGCGGAGCCGTCGTCAAGCCCTAATCTCTCTCGGGAGGGCTGATCCGGAGTCCGTTCGGGGCTCCGGAGAGTGGAGATCGTCGCCATCGTCATCATCAACCTTCCTCCATCGCCAATTCCATGATGCTCACCGCCGTGCGTGAGTAATTCCATCGTAGGCTTGCTGGATGGTGATGGGTTGGATGGGATCTATCATGTAATCGAGTTAGTTTTGTTAGGGTTTGATCCCTAGTATCCACTATGTTCTAAGATTGATGTTGATATGACTTTGCTATGCTTAATGCTTGTCACTAGGGCCCGAGTGCCATGATTTCATATCTGAACCTTTTATGTTTCCATGAATATATGTGTATTCTTGATCCTATCTTGCAAGTCTATAGTCACCTACTATGTGTTACGATCCGGCAACCCCGAAGTGACAATAATTGGGACCACTCCCGGTGATGACCATAGTTTGAGGAGTTCATGTATTCACTATGTGTTAATGCTTTGGTCCGGTACTCTATTAAAAGGAGGCCTTAATATCCCTTAGTTTCCAATAGGACCCCGCTGCCACGGGAGGGTAGGACAAAAGATGTCATGCAAGTTCTTTTCCATAAGCACGTATGACTATATTCGGAATTCCTGCCTACATTGCATTGATGAACTGGAGCTAGTTCTGTGTCACCCTAGGTTATAACTTCTACATGATGAATTGCATCCGACATAATTTCCCATCACCGATCCAATGCCTACGAGCTTTTCCTATATTGCTTGTTGCTTATTTACTTTTCTACTGCCACTATCACAAAAACTACAAAAACACTATCGTTACTTTTATTTCTGCTACCGTCAATATCATATTACTTTGCTACTATACTATCTTGCTGCAGATACTAAGTTTCCAGGTGTGGTTGAATTGACAACTCAGTTTCTAATACTTAAGAGTATTATTTGGCTCCCCTTGTGTCGAATCAATAAATTTGGGTTGAATACTTTACCTCGAAAACTGTTGCGATACCCCTACACTTGCGGGTTATCACGCCGCGCTTTGTTATCCCAAAATTTCGACGCCCGCGAAAACTACCTCCTCATCCGAAATCGGCCGCGCAGCCCACTGATAGCCCACAAGTGTAGGGGATCCCAACTGTTTTTTAGGGTAAAGTATTCAACCCAAATTTGTTGATTCGACACAAGGGGAGCCAAAGAATACTCTTAAGTATTAACAGCTAAGTTGTCAATTCAACCACACCTGGAAACTTAATATCTACAGCAACATAGTTTAGTAGCAAAGTAATATGATAGTGGCGGTAGCGGCAATAAAAGTAACGATAGTGTTTTTGTAGTTTTTGTGATAGTAGCAATGGAAAAGTAAATAAGCAACAGGCAATATAGGTAAAGCTCGTATGCATTGGATCGGTGATGGGAAATTACGTCGGATGCAATTCATCATGTAGAATTTATAACCTAGGGTGACACAGAACTAGCTCCAGTTCATCAATGCAATTTAGGCATGTATTCCGAATATAGTCATACGTGCTTATGGAAAAGAACTTGCATGACATCTTTTGTCCTACCCTCCCGTGGCACCGGGTCCTATTGGAAACTAAGGGATATTAAGGCCTCCTTTTAATAGAGTATCGGACCAAAGCATTAACAGATAGTGAATACATGAACTCCTCAAACTATGGTCATCACCGGGAGTGGTCCCGATTATTGTCAGTTCGGGGTTGCCGGATCATAACACACAATAGGTGACTATAGACTTGCAAGATAGGATCAAGAACACACATATATTCATGAAAAGATAATAGGTTCAGATCTGAAATCATGGCACTCGGGCCCTAGTGACAAGCATTAATCATAACAAAGTCGTAGCAACATCAATCTCAGAACATAGTGGATACTAGGGATCAAACCCTAACAAAACTAACTCGATTACATGATAGATCCCATCCAACCCATCACCGTCCAGCAAGCCTACAATGGAATTACTCACACACGGCGGTGAGCATCATGTAATTGGTGATGGAGGAAGGTTGATGATGACGATGGCGACGATCTCCACTCTTTGGAGCCCCGAACGGACTCCAGATCAGCCCTCCCGAGAGAGATTAGGGCTTGGCGGCGGCTCCGTCTCATGAAACACGATAATTCCCTCTCTCTTGTTTTTTCTCCCCGAAACGGAAGATGTCGGATCTGGGGGTACGTCGGTGGAGCACCAGGGGGCCCACGAGGTAGGGGGCGCGCCCCCCACCCTCGTGGACAGGCCCTGGGCCCCCTGGTGTGGATCTTCTTGCAGGTATTTTTTATATTTTCCAAAATAATTCTCCATGGATTTTCAGGTCATTCCGAGAACTTTTTATTCTACACAAAAAAAACACCATGGCAGTTCTGCTGAAAACAGCGTCAGTCCGGGTTAGTTCCATTCAAATCATGGAAGTTAGAGTCCAAAACAAGGGCAAAAGGGTTTGGAAAAGTAGATACGTTGGAGACGTATCAACTCCCCCAAGCTTAAACCTTCGCTTGTCCTCAAGCAATTTAGTTGATAAACTGAAAGTGATAAAGAAAAACTTTGACAAACTATGTTTGCTCTTGTTGTTGTAAATATGTAAGCTAGCATTTAGGTTTTCAACAAGATCATGAACTAACCACATTCACCATAACTTTCTGGTCTCAAGACTACTCAAATCAATGGCAAAATCAACCAGCGAGCAATAATAATAAACCTCGGATGACAACAATTTCTCAAAACAATCATGATATGATATAACAAGATGGTATCTCACTAGCCTTTCTGAGACCGCAAAACATAAATGCAGAGCACCTTTAAAGATTAAGGACGGACTAGACATTGTAATTCATGGTAAAAGAGATCCAGTCATGATCATACTCAATGCAAATTAATAGTAATACATGCAACGATAGAGGTGCTCTCCTACTGGTGCTCTTTGATAAGAGGATGATGACTCTACATAAAAGTAAACAGATAGGCCCTTCGTAGAGGGAAGCATGGATTTGTAGAGGTGCCAGAGCTCGATTTTTAAACAGAGATGAATAACATTTTGAGCGGTATACTTTCATTGTCAACATAACAACCAAGAATCTCGGTATCTCCCATGCTACGCACATTATAGGCGGTTCTGAAACAGAATGGTAAAGTTTATACTCCCCCAACCACCAACAAGCACACTCCACGGCTAGCCCGAAACAACGGGTACCGTCGAAACCAGCAATAACCCTGGGGGAGTTTTGTTTAATTATTATGATTTTGAGCATGGGATTGGGTATCCCGATTACCAGCCATTTTCTCTTGAATGATGAGCGGAGTCCACTCATCGTGAGAATAACCCACCTAGCTTGGAAGATATAGACAACCCTAGTTGATACATGAGCTGTTCGAGCATACAGAACATAATTTCATTTGAAGGTTTAGAGTTTGGCACATACAAATTTACTTGGAACGGCAGGTAAATACCGCATATAGGAAGGTATGGTGAACTTATATGGAATAACTATGGGGTTTATGGAAGTGGACGCACAAGCAGTATTCCAGCTTAGTACAGGTGAAGGCTAGAAAGAGACTGGGAAGCGACCAGCTAGAGAGCAACAACGATCATGAACATGCATTAAAATTAATCAACAATGAATGCAAGCATGAGGATATAAATCACCATGAACATAAATATCGTGAAGGCTATGTTGATTTGTTTCAACTACATGCGTGAACATGTGCCAAGTCAGATCACTTAAATCATTCAAAGGAGGATACCACCCATCATACCACATCACAGCCATTTTAATATCATGTTGGCATGCAAGATAGACCATTATAAACTCTCAGCTCATTAAACATGGCATAAGTAGCAATGATCTCTAATTGTCATTGCAAACATGTTTCATTCATAACAAGCTGAATCAGGAACAATGAGCAATCATATTTACAAAAACAAGAGAGGTCGAGTTCATACCAGCTTTTCTCATCTCAATTAGTTCATCATATATCATCCTTATTGCCTTTCCCTCGCACGACCGAACGGTGTGGATAATAATAATAGTGCACGTGCATTGGACTAAGCTAGAATCTGCAGAACTTTAATACAAGAGAGAAGACAAGGTAATATGGCTCAAGGTTAAATCTACAACAAAGCATATGAGAGCCACTAAGCATTTTTATCATGGTCTTCTACTCTCAACCCCTAAAGAAAAGAAAAGAAACTATTTACACGGGAAAGCTCCCAACAAGCAAAAGAAGAACGGGAAATCTTTTTGGGTTTTCAATTTAACTACTACTAGCAAGGAAAGTAAACTGGCTAGAAGCTACAACTATTTTTTTTGTTTTTCTGGGTTTTTCTATCACACTAGAAAAAAGACTAAGAAAAGAAATTGAAACTAAGCATGGATGGTACAGGGAAAGTGTGTGAGCACCGACAACTAGAATAAGTATGAACATGAATGTAAGTCGGTGAGAAAGACGTACTCCCCCAAGCTTAGGCTTTTGTCCTAAGTTGGTCTATGGCCAGTATTGGCCTGACGGATATCCAAAGTTGTAGTTGGGGTCGTACTAAGATGCGGCAGATGCTGCATGCTGAGCTGTAGCTCGAAGGCGGGCTGCCTCCGTCATGTTATAATAAGCATTTGCCTCCTCCATAGTTATAGTGTATCTTCCTTTTTCCTGAAAGTTAAACAAAGTAGGGGCAGGAAGAACAATAGGGATGGCATGCTGCCTGTTAATGATTAGTCGATATTTGAGGGTTTGATTATCCCACTCTATAAACCGGTGACTAGTCATAGCATGGCAGTCTAAATAAGCAGGAGGTAAAGGTTCATCAGTCACGTGCACGGGTATACCAAGGAAGTGGGGTATGCGTGTAGCTTAGATCCCACCAAATAAATCTCCATGCAAGCCATTATGGTGTAACCTACGTGCAATGATTGCTCCCAAGTTATATTGCCTATCACCTAGTACAGCACTCCAGAGAACACTAAGATCAGGGACACACATGTGACAAGCCTCATCTTTACCATTTATGCATCTACCGATAAAGAGAGCAAAGTAATGAATAGCAGGAAAATGTATGCTCCCAGTGGTGGCTTGTGTGACGTCCCTGGATTCCCCTACTGTAATACTGGCTAGGAATTCTCTAAATTCAGATTTGCGAGGATCACTCATACTGCCCCATTGTGGGAGCTTGCAGGCAACATTAAAATCCTCTAAATCCATGGTATAAGATTTATCATAAAGGTCAAATAGGACAGTGTGAGAGTTACGTGAAGATGAAAATTTAAACCTTCTCACAAAGCTATCAGTTAAGCCACGGTATTCAGGACACTTATCTTGCATGAAGTCCTCGAGGTCAGCGTTGCGCACGTATGCGTAAAATTCATCTTTGATACCTGCTTGACCCATGAATTCATTTGACGGCCATTCACAAGGCCGCACATCAGCATCCCTCGGTGGTTCATCGTCCGGCTCACGGAACACGAGCCTCGGTTCTTGGTTCCTTGAAGGACCACCTTGGAATTTTCTCCTAGACATTTTTCTGAAATTTTCTGAATTTTTTAGTAACTTCAAAATAAAAGTTAACCAAACTCAACAAGATTGATAGCAACAACTCCTATAAGTGCCTAGAGGCTATATCATGCACTAGAACTACTTGGGACCAATAAAATTTGACTTGCAAGCTCAAGAACAAGGTCACCGCAGCAGCATAAATTTGCATCAAATAAAGCACTAGAGCAAAAACTAATTGGACCAATGGAGGAGTCACATACCAAGGAACAATCTCCCCAAACAGTTTGGTGAATGGTGCTTTGAGCAAAGAGATCGAAAATGGCAGCAAGATGAGCTAGAACTAGGGTTTGAGCTGGTTGGGGTTTTTTTGGGAGGAAGAAGAAGAGCTTGGGTGCAGGAATAAGTGGAGGGGGGCCACGTGGGGCCCAAGAGGCAGGGGCGCGCCCTGGGAAGGCGGCGCGCCCTACACCCTCGTGGCCACGTGCTGGCTCCCCTCGCTGTGTGTTCAGTGCCATATTTTCTTATATATTCTAGAAAAAAAATCATATTTCATTTTCATGGCATTTGGAGAACTTTTATTTTTGGGATATTTTTTTATTGCACGGAAAAGTCTGGAAACAGACAGACAATGCTATTTTTGTTTTATTTATCCCAATTAACAGAAAGTAAAAGGAGGGTACAGAAGATTGTGCCATCTAGATTCACCTATCCCATGCTCATCAAAAGCAATCCATTAACAAGGTTGATCAGGTCTTGTTAATAAACTCTTTCCGAGTAACATGAAACTGGAAAATTTTTGAATAACACTAGGTTACCTCAATGGGGATATGTATGTCCCCAACAATAAGAATGTCATATGCCTTCTTGACAGTAGGAATAGGAAACTCAAAACCTCCAATAGTAATAGTTGAAGTTTTTCCAATATAATTGATACTATGGACCTGAGGTTGTTTCCTCGGAAATTATACCGTATGCTCATTACCATTGACATGAAAAGTGACATTGCCTTTGTTGCAATCAATAACAGCCCCCGCAATATTCAAAAAAGGTCTTCCAAGAATAATAGACATACTGTCGTCCTCGGGAATGTCAAGGATAACAAAGTCCGTTAGAATAGTAACATTTGCAACAACAGGCACATCCTCACAAATACCGACATGTATAACAGTTGATTTATCAGCCATTTGCAAAGATATTTCAGTAGGTGTCAACTTACTCAAGTCAAGTCTATGATATAAAGAGAGAGACATAACACTAACACCGGCTCCAAGATCACACAAAGCAGTTTTAACATAGTTTCTCTTAATGGAGCAAGGTATAGTAGGTACTCCTGGATCTCCTAATTTCTTAGGCATTCCTCCCTCAAAAGTGTAATTGGCAAGCATGGTGGAAATTTCTACTTCCGGTATTTTTCTTTTGTTGGTAATAATGTCTTTCATATACTTGGCATAAGGATTTGTTTTAAGCACATCAGTCAAACTCAACTAAGCAATGGCTAGCAGACTTATAGCGAGGAATATCACCTTCATCAAATCTTTAAAGAGAATTTACCTTTACTACCTATGTTGGGTTATCAAGACCATATATTTCTTCAATAGGCAGTAAATTCTTAACATCTTTAACTTTAATACCTTTTTCTTTCATAGATTTCTTTACCTCTTGCATGTCTTCAGGACTGAGAAATAGAACACCTCTTTTTTTCGGAGTTGGCTTAGGGGCTGGTTCAGGAAGTGTCCAATCATTTTCATTGGCCAGCATATTATTCAATAGTAGTTCAGCTTGTTCAACTGTTCTTTCCCTGAAAACACAACCAACACAACTATCCAGGTGGTCTCTGGAAGCATCGGTTAGTCCATTATGAAAAACATCAAGTATATCATGCATCTCAAGAGGATGATCCGGCAAAGCATTAAGTAATTGGAGAAGCCTCCCCCAAACTTGTGGGAGACTCTCTTCTTCAATTTGCACAAAGTTATATCTTTCCCGTAAGGCAGCTTGTTTCTTATGAGCGGGAAAATATTTAGCAGAGAAGTAATACATCATATCCTGGGGACTACGCACACAACCAGGATCAAGAGAATTAAACCAAGTCTTAGCATCACCCTTTAACGAGAACAGAAACAACTTAAGGATATAGTAATAACGCATCTTTTCATCGTTGGTAAACAGGGTGGCTATATCATTCAACTTCGTAAGATGTGCCACAACAGTTTCAGACTCATAACCATGGAAAGGATCAGATTCAACCAAAGTAATTAACTCAGGATCAACAGAGAATGCATAGTCCTTATTAGTAACACAGATAGGTGAAGTGGCAAAAGTAGGGTCATGTTTCATTCTAGCATTCAAGGACTTTTCTTTCAGCTTAGCTAATGACTTCTTAAGATCATATCTATCATTGCAAGCAAGAAAGTCTCTAGCAGTTTCTTCATCCATAACATAACCCTCAGGAACAACAGGCAATTCATATTTATTGGGAGTAGTTTCATCATCACTTTCATAAATATCATCAGTTTCAACATTTGCACTCTCCCTAACCTTAGCAATTTGTTCATCTAGAAATTCACCTAGTGGCACAGTATTAGGCATAGAGGTAGTTTCATCATACATAGCAGAAGTAGCATCATCAAGAACATACGACATATCGGATTCAATAGCAGGAGTAGGTGTCGCAAGTTTACTCATAACAGAAGGAGAATCAAGTGCAGAGCTAGATGGCAGTTCCTTACCTCCCCTCGTAGTTGAGGATAAGGTCTTGGTTTTTGAGTCCTTCAAATTCTTCATAGTGATAAACAGCTATAAATCCCAAGTGACTTAAAGAATAGAGCTATGCTCCCCGGCAAAGGCACCAGAAAATAGTCTTGATAACCCACAAGTGTAGGGGATCACAACAGTTTTTGAGCGTAAAGTATTCAACCCAAATTTGTTGAGTCGACACAAGGGCAGCCAAAGAATACTCTTAACTATTAGCAGCTGAGTTATCAATTCAACCACACCTAGAAACTTAGTATCTGCAGCAAGATAGTTTAGTAGCAAAGTAATATGATAGTGGCGGTAGCGGCAATAAAAGTAAAGATAGTGTTTTTGTAGTTTTTGTGATAGTAGCAACGAAAAAGTAAATAAGCAACAAGCAATATAGGTAAAGCTCGTAGGCATTGGATCGGTGATGGGAAATTACGTCGGATGCAATTCATCATGTAGAAGTTATAACCTAGGGTGACACAGAACTAGCTCCAGTTTATCAATGCAATGTAGGCATGTATTACGAATATAGTCATACGTGCTTATGGAAAAGAACTTGCATGACATATTTTGTCCTACCCTCCCGTCGCAGCGGGGTCCTATTGGAAACTAAGGGATACTAAGGCCTCCTTTTAATAGAGTACCGGACCAAAGCATTAACGCATAGTGAATACATGAACTCCTCAAACTATGGTCATCACCGGGAGTGGTCCCGATTATTGTCACTTCGGGGTTGCCGGATCATAACGCATAGTAGGTGACTATAGACTTGCAAGATAGGATCAAGAACACACATATATTCATGAAAACATAATAGGTTCAGATCTAAAATCATGGCACTCGGGCCCTAGTGACAGGCATTAAGCATAGCAAAGTCATAGCAACATCAATCTCAGAACATAGTGGATACTAGGGAGCAAACCCTAACAAAACTAACTCGATTACATGATAGATCCCATCCGACCCATCACCGTCCAGCAAGCCTACGATGGAATTACTCACGCACGGCGGTGAGCATCATGGAGTTGGTGATGGAGGAAGGTTGATGATGACGATGGCGACGATCTCGACTCTCCGGAGCCCCGAACGGACTCCAGATAAGCCCTCCCGAGAGAGATTAGGGCTTGGCGGCGGCTCAGTCTCGTGAAACGCGATAATTCCTTCTCTCTTATTTTTTTTCTCCCCGAAATGGAAGATATAGGATCTGGGGGTATGTCGGTGGAGCACCAGGGGGGCCACGAGGCAGGGGGGCGCGCCCTGGGCAGGGGGCGCGCCCCCCACCCTCGTGGATAGGCCCTGGGCCCCCTGGTGTGGATCTTCTTGCAGGTATTTTTTATATTTTCCAAAATAATTCTCCGTGGATTTTCAGGTCATTCCGAGAACTTTTTATTCTGCACAAAAACAACACCATGGCAGTTCTGCTGAAAACAGCGTCAGTCCGGGTTAGTTCCATTCAAATTATGCAAGTTAGAGTCCAAAACAAGAGCAAAAGGGTTCGGAAAAGTAGATACGTTGGAGACGTATCACCCACACACGCGAAATCCCCCTTCTAACCCTCAGCCGAAATGTTGCCTCGATCTCATGTGGTCAAATCAGTGGGGGTACATTCATAACTTGCCCCACATTTTGGACAAGCGCGTCCCGAAGCCACGGCTCCCTCTACCTTCCCCTTGGTTTCCCCCTTTCGCACACCGAGGCCGCCAAAACCCGTGAAACCCCCGCTCCTCTGTCGGACTCCCGACCGCCGCCCAGCCGGAGCCTCTTCCCTGACGATGTCGTCCACAACAACAGCTCGTCGTTCCTTATCCACCGCACCAGATGAGGCTCCATTCTCAATCTCTTCGTCCCGTTGGTTCAGTCGCCCCGTCCTGCACCTCCAAGGAGTTGCCCCGACGTTCGCCTCGTCTATCGTGCCACCTCCATCCCCATAGCACCGTCTTCACCTGCCCGACCGGAACCACAACACCCTCACCAATTCTTCCGACGAAGTCGAGGCCTACTCGGCGACACCAACGAGGTTGTGCACTCATCGCTGCATTTTATCTTTTATTCGATCTCATGGGGCTGCTGATGCTCAATACTGAGCAGTAATGGCGGGTCTCCATCGATGGCACCATCGCAGGCCACTTCCTCCACAACGTCCCTCCCCCATGTCGTTTCTCCCTCGGCAGCGACGTCCACACCAGCAGTAGCTGCTGCTGCTGCTCCGGCTCTGGCTCACGTTATTGCTGCAGCTCTGTCTCTCGCTCGTGCTGCCGATCTGGTCTTGCTGTTGATCGCGCTTCTGCTCTGCTCTTGCTCTCATTCGTGCTACTGCTCTGCTATGCTCTTCTCTCGCTCACACTGCTGCTGATGCTACACGGCCTGCTTCAGTTGCAGGAGATGTTGCTTTCGCTCTCGGTCGAGCTGCTGATCTAGGTGCACCTCCCATTGCTGTGTGAGCTGCTCTTTGCTATTGTGTTCCCTGCTTGAGCAGCTGCTGATTTAGATCACTACTTCTATGCTACTAGTGCTCGAGCGGCCTAAGCTTCTCTTGTAGTGCTCTGCTACTTGTGCAATCAATTTCATCAGTGAAATTCAGTTTCGACAGTAAAATTCAGTTTCTTCAGTTAAGTTCAGAGTCAACAGTATTTCCAGCATATGTTGGAGCGGCCGTCGCGTGGCTGAAGCATTCTACATCTAGCACTTTTTGTTGATTTATTTTACATCATCTATTGCAGATGCTATTAGAATCCCACTTCAGATTAATGCCACATGTCTTGTCCTGCTTCAGCCTCACCGTCGTACACCTCACCGGAGCTGCTCCAGCGATGGAACCGCCCATCATAGCGAAGCAGTACACTCGACGCCGTCTCCAGAGGCCTCAGATCTTCTTCCCCGCCTACGATAGTCACACCAGCCGCACCATCCTCCACATCCAACCCAATGATGCTGAGGTCGACAAGGCTACGCCAAAGAGGTTGTACACTCGTCGCATCACTTTTTTTACTCTACATTCATGTCGATTCCTTAGGGATCCTTTGGTTCAAGGCAGTTGCAAATCAAGAAATAAATGAAGGGTGGTCACAAAGTTAACAGGGAGAAAACTAAATGCCCTTTTGAACCACAATTTGAATCGGTTTAGCAGTTGCAAATCTAGAAAGAAATTCATATGGATGAAGAACATGACTAAGGGGTTGTTTTGTTCCTATGCACACCTTGCAATACTTTTCCACACCTCACCTTAGGCAAGTTTCACCAAGTTTGGTTGGTGTTTGGTTCTAGTCATACTTAAGGCAAGAATGTTTTTATCAGCAGTGAACCCCACATGTCATAGACACAAAAAGTGTGGGAAGATTCCCTCAGGCAAGCTAGAGTGTGGCTAACAATTTGAGCAACTCAAGGTAGGCAAGTGTGGCAAAAATATGTGCCAATATATGGCAAAGGTAGTCACAATCCATACAACCCCTAAGTGCATTAGTGGCGTATAATAAGATTCTAACTTCACATGTTCATGTAGTTTGACTATAATTTGACCATGTTTCTCTCCATTCATGTGTTCTTCCAATTCATGTGAACCAAACACCCTGGTTGATAGAAATCATGTGTTTGCACATGCTTTGTTTTGCACGTGCATTCCTATCTTATTCATGTGTTTTTTCTGTCCCTGCATTTTTAGAATCCTCTAGTTCTAAGGAGCACTTACAGATAGGTGTCAAAGACAACTATGTGTGTTTTGTCCCACTCATGCCGTGCCATCGTCCACCCCACCTGAGGTGCACCATCAATGGAAGCATTCATCGTAGTAGAGATCCCCCCTATAGACCTCCTTTCGCCTCCTCAGATCATCTTCCCCATTGCCGGCAGCCACGCCAACTTCATTACCATCATTGATTGAGCAGATGAACCTGAGGACTACACAGTTCCAGAAGAGAGGCCACACTCTTTCATGTCTGCTTATGTTATACATCGATTATTATTACGTGCTACTCTATCGTCCTTTGCAACTCTTAGACTCCGAGTAAGGTCCAAACTAATGTTCAAAATTGATTTTTTAATATGTATGTGGGGCACATACTAAGGCAACAACAAATAGTATCTGTGTCTACTACCTGGTTCATCTCGGGTCTTCTATATGGTTCATGCTGGGTGGGCAACAAACAGTGGAGGAGCCATCGTCTATGTTTTAAAACTGAAGCTATCGTCTGCCTGCTATCATTAGTTTTGGATCTATCCACTCATTGCTACAATCAGTCTTGATTTCTCCATGTACCCCTTAGGCCTTACATAATCTAACTATGTTTCTTTATTATGCATGTCAGTTATTGTACCCAGTCGTTCTGAACATGTGGAGAAAAAGATAAGACCGTTACGTGGGAATATAATGTCATGCAGACGTTGCTCCATGGTGGGTGCAGTGGGCCCCCTCCCCCCATTCCAGATTGTATTCCAAAGGAAGATAAATGTTCATAGGGGGATTCAGACAGAGCCGATCACTCCTATTTACACCCTGTGGTGTTTTCTCTAACCTGGCATGCTGATGTTGGTCATATCATGCATATCGCGCCTCATATTGCTTACTTTATACTCCCTCCGTCCCAAAATAAGTGAATCAACTTTGCACTAACTTTGTACTAAAGCTAGTACAAAGTTGAATAATTTACTTTGGAACGGAGGGAGTACATCTTATATATCATCAACTTAGTTTAGATTTGCTTTGTGTGAATGCCATCTGTTTGGTTTCTATATCATATATGTGAATTATGCAATGTCATCTTATTTTGCCAGGCATCATATATGTGAATCATGCAATGCCATCCTGTTTAGCCAGTCATTGTATATGTGAATTGTATCGTGCCATACTATTTGTCGATAATGTGTGTACATTCATCTAATCTTCCTGTGCATCAGCCATTTGAGTCGATGATGGGAAAATCTGGAGTGAAAACAAGGTCCTTTGAGCAGTCAGTGCTACCTATCGATGCAGAATTCTTGCTGGTTACAGATAGCTCTTCGGAGGAGGATTCAAACACAGATGATCAGTCGTATTCACCCAAGGTGTATGCTCTAACTTGGCAGGGTTATATTGCTCAAATCAGGCATACGGTGTCTTGCATTGCTATGCCATCTCCTTAGACTAGACATGCTTTCTGTGAATGCCTCCTGTTTAGTTTCTACTCCCTCCGTTCCTAAATATTTGTCTTTCTAGACATTTCAAATGGACTACAAATACGGATGTATGTAGACATATTTTAGAGTGTAGATTCACTCATTTTTCTTCGTATGTAGTCACTTGTTGAAATCTCTAGAAAGACAAATATTTAGGAACGGAGGGAGTATAACAGATATGTGAATTATCTAATGCCATCCTGTGTAGCCACGCATCATATATGTGAATTATATCATGCCATCCTATTTTCATTATGTATTTCGTTTGTAAACAGTCTTTGTATATTGAACTACTCTTCATGTGCATCATCCACTTGAGTCGGTTACCGAAAAATCTGGAGTGAAAACAAGGTCTCCAGAGCATGCAATAGTACCTGTTAAAGCATATATCTCGATGGTTACATGTAGATCCTCAGAGGATGATTTAGAGAAAGATGACCAGTCGTCTGTCCCACCTGAGGTGTATGCTCTTAACTTGAAATGTTTATATTTTTCATATCATGCCTATGGTGTCATGCATTGCTTAATTTAGACATCATATACACAATTTCAAATGCCATTTGCTTAGTTTACAGATCATATATACGAGTGCCAGCTGCTTAGTATATCAATTAATTATGTGAATTATATCATGCCATCCTGTATACTCAGACAACATGTATGTGAATTATTTCATCCCAACCTATTTTAGAAAGACATGATATAGTTATGTCATGTAATCATGTTTAGATGCTCGTCATTTGTTCAAGAATTCCATTCTATCCTGTTTAGTTATCCATGATATATCTGAAACTGTTTCATGCTATCCTGTTAAGTTAGCCATCATATATGTGAAATTGTGTCATGCTGTCATGTTTGGTTAGAAAACATATATGTGAATAACCGCATCTGTGTATCCATTCATTTTCTTCTTGTTTACCAGCCATTTGAATTGGAGGGGGTGATGGCAGGATCTAAGGGAGTAAAACATGTTCTTCACAAAAGACGGTGCTACCCGTCGATGCAGATAGAACCATGGTTGTACTGGCCCATGAACTAGCCCCACCACACATAACTGAGACTCTTGCAAATTGTACCCCTACACCGTTGGACAGAGAACCAGCTACACCCCATCTAACCCCAACCCCAGCAGATATTAACCCAGTTCTAGCTGACACGTCACTATGTCCACCTCAGAGTACCCCCACACGAGCAGTTAGTAAGGCAACTGTAGTGCCCAAAGCACAAAGACCACTTCAGCGAACCCAAACTCCACGTTTAAAGCAGAAGAGCAACTGTTTTTAGGTTAGATTCCATAGCTGTGGTGCATACTCCTTTGCTCTTGCATCACTGTATTTACTCATACCAACTAATTTTGCATTTGAAGGATCCAATTGAAACTCGAATGGCACAACATGTATGTTTGAAACCAACTAGCAAGATGCCCGTGTGTTGCACGGAACACCAAGATGCATTTATATGAGTAGTTTATATATCCCGTGGGAGATAAGGATGAACGAGGGAAGGCCATATCTGTAAATGTGGAGAGGAGTGCGAGTATCTTTTTTGCAAAATTGTCATAGTTTCCTTCCTATCCATCAGATATAGATCGGATGGCCTATATTGCAAGATGGCAGGCACGCCATCATCACCAACTGTGTTTTTTATAAGAGTGGATAGAGATAGTTCTTTAATTGGATTGTTGTCCTAACTTGTTGCTTTATGTTGATTTTAGTTTCATTTGTATAAACAGTTATGTTCTCATGTCATGCACATTGCAAGTGTTGTTAGTGCTGTGTAGTTTCCCACACTTATATTCTGTCTATGCTACTTTCTCTTAAACAGATATGATTTGAACTGTCTCTATCTTGATTTGGCAACATACACTAGAATGATATAGACCATACAATGACCATACTACATAGTTCTATGTTTGTTTCATGCTGTTATCATGTCCACCTTACAACTGAACTGGTTTACCAAAATGAGTTTCATATCCAACATGGTAAACATGTGACGTGTCTGCTTGTTCCTCTTGTAGAATGCCGACAGAATTGTCAGGCCCAAGATGCGATTCTATCCCGATCACGTGACACTTACGTGATTGGGGCACAACCGCATTTCTGGCGCTTAGCAAGATGGATATCATTACATCGTACCATTTCATACATACATGGGGGATACAACAATACATACAAGACACATGAATACAACAACATCAATACAAGGCATCCGACTACGGATGCAAACAAGAAAAAGCACAACGACATCCCTGTGCTATCCCAGGCTGCCGACCCCGAACCTAACCCAAGACTGAAGAAGAAGAAGAAGAAGAAGAAGAAGAAGAAGAAGAAAGAACTCCAACACAACGATCAACGCTCTCATGTCAAGACATCGGAACCTGCACCTGCAACTATTGTTGAAGTATCCGTGAGCCACGAGGACTCAGCAATCCCATAACCATGGGTAACAAGACTATCAAAGCTCAAAGGGTAGGAAGAGGTAAAGTGGTGAGGTTGCAGCAGCGGCTAAGCAATATATATGGTGGCTAACTTACGAGTACAAGAATAAGATGAGCATCTACGAAAACGGTCGCAAACTAGTAGTGATCGCTAAAGATCCTGAACTACCTACGAGTCAAACATAACCCCACCGTGTTCTCTTCTCAAAGTGAAAAGAGACAGTCACGGTTACTCACACAGTTGTGTGTTTTACTTCGAATCCTCTATCAAGTTTTCTACAACCGGACATTAACAAATTCCAATCTGCCACATAACCACGGGCACGGCTTTCGAAAGATCATAACCCTCCAGAGGTGTCCCAACTTAGCCCATCACAAGCTCTCACGATCAGCTGAAGTGATAAATATAATATCATCACCCCTTATCTTAGGGAAATCCGATCAGGCTCAGTATCCCGGTGCACAAGACATATCGACAATGGTAAAACAAGTCCAGCAAGACCTCCCGGCGTGCCGGCACCCTGATAGTAGCTGCGCGTATCTCGTCTCAGGCCACGTCCGGATGGTCGATTATACGAGTAAAACAAGCCCTCGGGTTTCCCCAAGGTGGCCCCGCATACTCCCCATTTGGGACCAACACCATCAGCACTGGCCCCCCTGCTATGTAGAAAAGAACCTCGAAGGAGCGTCCCCCTTATGCAAATTTAATTAATTAACTAAGTTGTTATTATGAGGCAAATTAAAACCAATGTTGAGCCTTGCTGGAGGAGTTTTATTCAAAGACGAAGTGTCAAGGGGTCCCCATATACCCAACCGTGAAGGAACGCAAAATCAAGGAACATAATGCCGGTTTATCGGCGCCTAAGGTGGCATGAGTGGAACTAAATACCGAGCAAAAGGCCAAGACTTCCACCCATGCCCAGTATATAGGTGTGTTATTATATATAGCATATTGTGATATTCCAACAACAAGTTCCCACCTGGAACGATCTTCATCTTCACCTGCAACTAACAAGGCTATAAGAGGGGCTGAGCAGGCGGGTAACATAGCCAAACAAAGGTTTTGCTAGGAAGGTTTCAAAGGCTAGATGTTTCATGGCAACAAGGAGAGGGGCTGACAATAAAGATGGGTAGCGCGACATATAACGATAGCATCGATACACTAAGCATGGCAATGATAGTAAGGGTATCCAAGGGTATGATCATCTTGCCTGAGATCCTGCAAGGAAGAAGAACGGATCAATGAAGAAGACGAAGAAGAAGCCTTGAAGAAGAACCACGGGTAGACGAACGAATCCTCACGAACGCAACGGAACAAGCACTAACGAGAAGAAGCAAGCAACACGGTAAACACACCACACGAGACATGACAATATGCTCAACCAAGTATGAAGCAAGACAGTTCTATATAGGATGCACTACAAGTCTATACAGGAAGCAAAACATGGCAAGGTAGGAAGCACAGAAAAACAATACAGTCTATATATGATGCAATACATGGCAAGGTATGATGCATGACAAGTCTATACAGGAAGCAATACATGGCAAGGTAGGAAGCACAGGAAAACAACACAAGTCTATATATGATGCAATACATGGCAAGGTATGATGCATGACAAGTCTATACAGGAAGCAATACATGGCAAGGTAGGAAGCTCAGGAAAACAACACAAGAACATGACAATATGCTCAGCCAAGTAGGATGCAAGACAATTCTGTATATGATGCAAAACATGGCAAGGTAGGAAGCACAGGAAAACAACACAAGTCTATATATGATGCAATACATGGCAAGGTCTGATGCATGACAAGTCTATACAGGAAGCAATACATGGCAAGGTAGGAAGCTTAGGAAAACAACACAAGAACATGACAATATGCTCAAGCAAGTATGATGCAAAACAAGTCTACATATGATGCACAACAAGTCTGTATAGGAAGCAAAACATGGCAAGGTAGGAAGCACAGAAAAACAACACAAGTCTATATATGATGCAATACATGGCAAGGTATGATGCAAGACAAGTCTATATATGATGCAAATGCAACAACAAAATGACAAGGTCAAAATCACATCATGGATCATATAACAAAGAAAGTGAGGCAACCATGGCAAACAAACAAGGATGGCACAATGCAATATAATAAAAGATGAACATGATGCAAGAAGCAAACATATGGCAAGGCACTCAACATGGTCAAGGCACAAACATATTGGAATGAAATGTGCAAAACAATTATGATGATGCCACAAACACAATAAACACACGGGAAAAACTAAAAATAAAATGAAAGCATCTAGAGCATCGGTCTTGGGGTGTCACAAGAATGTTGGAGAAGAGCACCCCATTATGCAATGGTAGAGAAAGTAATGCAGATCAAGATAGTGAGACAACCATGTTGGTCTCCAAGAAAGCTGATAAAAACTCTCTTGTACATAGAGTGACAACCCCCAAGTCGTGCCTTGATGTAGTGTTTGAGTTATTGGCCACTACTGCTGGCACAAGCTCTTTGAACTCGCTGCCTGAATCAGTTCGGCTTCTTGAGTCTCAACTTCAAGTTGAAAGACATCGATCAGATGTGTTGCGACAGGAAGCCGAAGGACTAAGCAAGTCCCTGTAGAATTTAGATGCATACTTTCTGGTGCAACAACAAGTGCTGGAGGATTTAAGTGCCAAACAAGAGAATGATAATAAGCTTGCTAGGAGTCTCGCCAGCATGGTGGATACCCAGGATATTGTTTCTTGAGCTCTTGTGAAGTGGTTTCAGTTCTGGACTTGTTTTGCTGTAGCGTTTATTTGCACAGGTCGTCAACTTTGAAAACCAGTGTATGTAATATGCTGCTTTGTTCCCCATATATACACTGGTGGCGAACTTTGATGCCCGGTGGTTGTAATATGTGTAATAGCCGTAATAGCCTCGCGTATGTTGCTTGCTTATTTATTTCCTTGTTGTCTTTTTTATTAGTTTGCTTGTAGACAGTGCAGTTCTTTTTCCGCGGTTCGCTAGTGGCCGTAATAACCTATTTTTAAAAACTAGGCTACAATAACCATGGGCAACATGCGGACCATTGTCACCATGGCCTTCTATGGGCCGTAGAATCAATGGGCCTTTCATGGGCTGTATGGTCGATTGGCTAAACATGGGCCAATAACGGACCCCATTATGGGTCGTAAACGGGCTAGACTGGCAGTCGTCCGTTCATGGGCCGACCATAATGGGACTTTAAGAGGCCGACGAGTATAACGGGCTTAATTCCATCGACAGACATAATGGGTCATTAATGGGCCGTATTTGATGACGCTATGAAAATGAACCAACGGGTCAACGGGCCACAAACGACCCGAGTTTAACCACGGGCTGAATTTGACCCACAAACGGAAAAGGACACTAACGGACCGTAAGCTACCGAATGCTTCAAATCATCCCAAGAATAAATGGGCCCTTAAAAGGCCGAAAGATAACACGGGCTGGGAGCGGCCCAATGGAGTAATGGGTCGTTAATGGATATGAAGCGATATACTATTCATTATGGGCCAGTTTCACTATGGGTCGTTAATGGGCCAAGACATATAAAGGGCCTCAAATGGGCTGAAAGACGTCATGGGCCGGAATTTACAATGGGATGGATTCATATTGGATGGCCCAGATGAAGCTAGTGGGCCGAAATCATAAAGGCCATGATGGGTCGACAGTCATCGGGCCTGAATGGGCTATATGCAAGCAGGCTTTCTATGGGCCACTATTGGGCCGCGCCAGGTGTCGACGTATCATAGGTGCCTCATGTCCAGTGGTTGGTTGACATCTGTCCGCACGTGGAGCTGACACGTGGTCCCTTCGACCAAAGAGAATTTTACACGTGGAAAATCCCCATTGGTCCTGGCTGCTAACGGGTTACCGGATCCAAAAACGGACCCAATAGGGTTAACGGCGTGCCGTTTCGGTGGATGCCACGTGTCGGTTACCCTTGACGAAAGCACTTCCATGACGCACTATTTATCATCATGTAAGTGGACACTTCCGTGATGATAATTTTGGTACTATCATGGAACACTTCTACGACATCACAAGTATGACTATCTTGATTCTGTCATAAAATCGTCATGGATGTACATGCATGACAGAAAACATGACCTACTGTGACAAACACGTATTATCATAGAAGTGTTTTTTTTGTAGTGTAGGCTTGCTTGATCTTTTCATCCAGCAGTTTGTTCTTTTTGTCAATGGTTTGTTTTAATACACGCTGACGAGCTGCTTCTTGCCCCTCGGCATGCTTTTTGTCCTCCTGGTAGCCCTTGACTTCTCCTCCAGTTGATCTGTCGATTCCGACACTGAAAGTACAATAATGTATGCTCATCATTGACGACGAAATCATACTTTTCGAACACTATTCATCCTTACCATGAGATCCCCTCATGGATTTCTTCAAGTCTTCTAGCTTGGTGGTGATGGCATTCAGCTTGATCCGGTTTGCTTCAAGCTCCTTGGACAACACGTCATTCTTTTCCTTGAGAACCCTCGATCATAACGATTCTTAAATCAGTTGGGCCAACTGCTTCAAGTCTCGGGGGCTACTGGCATATGCTTATTAAATTTACACAAATTCTTACCCGCATATCCTTTCAAAGCAGGTGAGTGGCTCCGGCAAGCCCGTTCCGAGCATCTCGGATATACGAATCTAGAGAGCTCAAGGTGTTGAACGCCTCCTCAGTAAAGACTGGGTCGCGCATGGCCTCTTTTCGCCGCCAGTGAGTCATCGCGCTCTCCGCTTCGTAATTCGTGACTAATACATTATTCGAATCCTCCTGCGGAGGACAATCCGGCGCTACATCCTTATCAGCTCTTGTCCTTGTTGATGAGCTTGGGTCGGATTGGATGGTGATCGGCCAATAAGGTCCTCGAACACAATTCGGCCTATGCTCCTTCGGAAATAAGACACAAGGGAATATATAACAATCCAGTCTTGCATCAGGGCACATACTGAAAACTATACCCTCGCGGCTCTTAAATGTATTTCGACTAGACGAAAGCTGACGTCATCTTGACATCTCCCATAGGGAACAAAGCCCGCTATGTGTCACAAATCATGTATACGGACTCAAACAACGCTGCCAAATACGAGGCACTGTTGCATGGTCTCTACAAGACCGTATCAATGGGCATACAACACCTAGAAGTGCGCGGAGACTCAAAACTCGCAATTTCTCTGATAAACGGAAAATTTTAGGCGAAGGATCCAAAAATGGCGGCTTATCGAAACGCCATATTAAAAATATCGTCTTGGTTCGAGGGGCTCGAATTTCATCACGTTGCTCGAGACAATAATCAGGCAGCGGACATACTCGCTTGCATGGGCGCCAAGCGTGACCCAGTCCTGCCTAACACCTTTGTAGAAAGGTTGTTCAAGACATATGTGGTATGGCAGGATGAGAGCAAAGACACTAATTCAGACCTGATCACATCACTACCAGCCGAACTCAATACAGATGTCATCGGGGATCCGGATATGGAAATAACACCTTTGGCTCATGAGATCATCGCCATCATCTATCACACCCTGTTTTCCATGCCACAACACTTAAGCTAATAATCATGTTAAAATATGGTTTGACAAAAACTTTTGAGTGATTTGGACTATGCTTGATTTGTTTTTTTGTTTGTTGTTTGCAAGTGCTCTAAAAATAAAATAAATCCTCCTACTCGTATACTCCTTCTCCTTGATCCAAACCATTGCCCAATATTCATGCCATGTGTGTAGAGCATAATAGTATTTTCTTACAAAAATATTTTGGCCAATAAGTATTTTCTTAATTTAGTTTTCGAGAAACCCCTGAATTGAGGTTTGCACTACAAGTACTTAATTAATGGTGTGAAAAATCTTTCAAAAATTATATTTGAATCATATTAGATATAGGACTCCCCAAAGCCACACAAATATTATTTTCAAAGTTATTTTGCTATTTTATTTAAAGGCTTTTTCTTTAGGCCAAAAATGGTCTTTAATAGGTTAAAATTATTTTATTGTTTCAAAAATATTTGAGAAAATTCAGGGAAGCTCATAGGACATATATTGTCCATATATAAGAGTTTCAACACATGGTCATGTTCAAAATGTTGGTCAAATCCCACAAAAACCGTTTCTGGATATTTCAAGCTTTTGTAATATTTACAAAGGAAATATTCTCTAAAAATTCCAATAAATTCTATCATGTCACACATGACATATTTGATGATCTTGCCAAGCCTCATGCCTGAAGATCAAGAAAACATCATCAAACCCCCTCAAAACCATTTCTGTCCATTTTGAAGTTTGAACAACTTTACATTGTCAAACTTGTCCAAATGCTCTCAAACTTGATGCACATGCTCAAATGATGTAATTATGCATCTCAACCAAATATCACAAGTTGGATAGAAGGATATCTTGATCAAAGTGCCCCAAAACCCTTTCTGACCAGATCGAAATTGGAACAACTCTGCATTACCAACTTTTTACTTATGACCTCAAATTGTGTGGACATGCTCACATATCCAAATTATGACACTACACCAAGTGGTGCATCAAGGAGGAATGATTTGCATGACTAAATCTTGGAAAATCCATTTCTGTTGATTTCTAGAGTTTACCAAAGTTACATTGGCAACTTTGCCCAATGAGCTCAAACTTGGTGAAACACCCTATTTCTATGTGCCATTTCAACCTTTTATGTTTCATACTAAGAGGAATTCATCTAATTGCCCAAATCAACATCAAACACCTTCTACCACATTTTGGAGATCACTGTTTGGAGCCCAAAACGATTTTCCCTTGGGCCCAAAGTTTTACCACAGCTCCTACTAGACCTCTTATAACTCCAGTAACTCTCCCAAGGCCAGAGCTCAATGATTGAGGGGTGAAAACCTCACTTTACCCCTCTAGACAACCCACTTTCTTCTCTCTCTCAACCCCACCTCTCTCCCATTGGGTCACCAGGGCATCCAATGACACCTCCCCTTTGTTTACTACCTCCTCTACCTCCTAGACACTAGTGGTCATGCCCTAGGCGCTAAAGGAATGCAAGTGCCAGCCATATGTGCACTCTGGAGCATGCTACAGTGCTCTCCTGCACTGTAGCTCACTCATGCCAAGGGCATACGACAGCCTTGTGTGCCAGAATGATGTCTCCCGAGGTCGCCTCGACGTCCACCACAAGCTAGCTGGTCGGCCACTCCTTTCCCTCTCTCCTTCTCACTCCACGAGCACACCCGAGCGCGTCTGTGGACGCTGCCCATGGTGTACTGCAGCCACGCCCGTATAAAGCCACCCCGAGCACATCACTGGCCTCTCCTCGGTCTCCCTCTCCCCTAGCAACCTCTCGGACAACCTCCCGTGCCCTCAATGCACCCCATGGCCAAGATTCCGCCGTCGGCCTCCACCCGGCTCCGGCAAACCATGGCCTCCCCTCCCCTTCTTTGGCCACCAGGAGAACCACAGCAGACCGGCGGAGCTCTCCCACTCTTTTTCTCCTGCTCTGGTGCCCTGTCGCGCCACAACCATCTTCTCCCGAAGCCTCGTCTGCTAGTGTCACGGTCGCCGTTCCCCTGGACCTCCCCAGCCTGCGTGGGGACCATAGATGGGCGCGGCTCAGCCTCCCGAGTCCGCTGGTATGCCGGACCTCATCGGGGATGGCCGTAGTCGCCGGCACGGGAGTCAACAGAGCGCTAGACCCTTCGGTCTCCACGGGCGCAAGGAGCACGCCATGCCTCCCTGCAACCTCTCATACGGGCGCGGCCAGGCCTCGTGGCTCCGTTCCCACCACCGGTCGGCACCGGCGGGCTGAGCAGCGTTGGCGGTGAGCAAGGACGGCGCCGTCTGCCTGGCATCGCTAGGTAGGAGACGACTGTCGGCGTCCTGGGAACCAGGGTACCCAGACTTGCCTGCCTGCACGCCGCGACGCGCTCCTACTACGGCCTGGTACGGCCCAGCTGATCGACCAGCTGCTCAAGACCCTCGCGAGGAGAACGACACCAAGACTCCCCCAGGAGCGTCCTCGGCTAGGTTGCTCCTGAGGGGCGGAAAATCCAAGGCCAAACCTGCCTCAAGAGGAGGCAGTGACGCAAGCAGTGACGCGCCGCACCGGCGGGTGCCAGCACGCGCCAGCGGCGTAGTTGCCGTTTTGGTGCAAAGGAGACAGCGCAGGCGCAGGTTCCCGAGGGGCGGGACAAAGGTTTCCTATTCGGTGCAACAAGGCCGAAGACCGCAAGGACGATAGGGAGGATGTCACCACCGAGCCCACCACAGCATCACCGCATGATCCATCTGCAGGCGAAGACCGCTTTTGTCAGGATAGGAACGTCCTTGTGTTCCCGCTCAAAATAGTCGTTGTGGGATCCCTTCCCGCCTAAACATTCCGGGGGAAGAGGACCCTGGCCGCCTATATAAGTATCTAGGATTCCCTCTGTGAAAGGGGGGATCTCATTTATGAACACTCCACCTTCACACCAAGGAGCAAGAACACTTGCCTCCTGACCCTCCTGAGCTCTCCTCCTGAGCTCAGGAACCACTGTACTTGTTCATACTCAAGCCCTCCCGAGGGTAATCCACCAAAGCAGGACGTAGGGTTTTACACCACAAGGTGGCCTGAACCTGGGTAAACTTGTGTGTCCTTTACTTGTTGCTTGCTTGAATCTCACCATTGGACGAGTGCGAGGCGCTAGGTAGACGTGAGTGGGAGAGTTCTTCGTTCACACCCCTATGTTCAAACTTCTTGGGTTTGCAGAGCCCGTAATCCGACATTTGGCGCGCCAGGTAGGGGGCATGTCGAAATCTTGCCTCTCCGACGACCTCGCCTCCCCTCTCCTGCTCCACACCACCATGGTGGCCGCGGCCTGTCGCATCCACGTGGAGGCTGGTGCTGTCCCCATCGTCCCAGCGGTGTCGGCGGACCATGCCACCCAAGGGCCCTCCGCCCCATCCCCCGACGACGTTCTCGCCGGCTGGGCCACCAGGGAGCGGCCTGGTTCGTCATTTTTGCTCCCCGTGGCCTCGCCAGCGGCACTCTAGGTGGCGCAGGAGCTGCTCCGACACCGGCCACCCACGGAGGAGCTTGACGATTGGGTGGCCCGTGTCGACGAGCTGATGGGCGCTGCTGGCGGGGAGTTGCCCTGCCGCGGGGTCGGCTGCATCATTGGAGGATCCAAAGCACCGGCGTCGGCCTGGCACGTCAGGTCACACTTTGGACGGGTCGGGTCCGCCGCTCAGCCACAGGAGGCCCCGCGGGGGCAGAACGCGCAGGAGCACGCCATCGCTTTCGGCCCCGGCGACCGCACCCTAGCCGCAGCCGACACGAACGTCCTTCCTAAGGTATGCACCCCCACCATCCTCTCTCCGGAGGCTTTTGGTCATCTGCCCATGTCCTACAGGCAGGTCCTCCCCACCAAGCCCTTCACGGGGATCGCGGGCTCGGGCATCTCGCTCGGCCAGATCCGCCTCTCGGTCACCTTCGGCACACCCGTTAACTACCAGACCAAGCTCATCGACTCCGACGTGGCGCCCATCCACCCTACAACATCGTCCATGGCTTCCTAGCCTTGGCAAAGTTCATGGCGGCGACTCACCTGGGCTACAATACCGTCAAGATGCCCGGGAGCAGCGGCGTCATCACTGTCGAAGGGAACCCCAAGGTCGCCCTTCATGTCCTTGGGTGCGCTTACAGGGTTGCTGCCACGGCCCATTCAGGTACGGAGGGGGCTCCGGAGACGTCGGAAGCCGCGCCTGCCAAGAAGAAACAGCTCTCCTCTTAGGACCCGGCCGAGACGAAGCAGGTGCCTGCTGACGAGGAGGGCTCAGGAGCCACCTTCACCATCGGCATGGTCATGGACCCAGAGCAAGAGGTGGTGTTGGTTAGCTTCCTCAGGGCTACCAAGGACGTGTTCGCTTGGAAAGCCACTGACTTGGTCGGGGTGCCTAGGCACATCATCGAGCACCACCTTACGGTGTGCCCCAATGCACGCCCTATCAATCAGAAAGCACGCAGGCAGGCCCCGCAGAAGCAGGCCTTCATCATTCAGGGGGTTCAGAAGCTAGAAGAAGCAGGCATCGTACGGGAGGTATGGCACCCGGAGTGGTTGGCCAACCCCGTCATCGTCACATAGGAAGGAGGCAAGGAGCGCATGTGCGTCGACTTCACGAGCCTCAACAAGTTCTGCCCTCAGGACCCGTTCCCTCTCCCGCGCATCGACCAGATCGTGGATTCAACGGCTGAGTGCGACCTGCTCTACTTCCTCGACGGCTTCTCGACCTACCACCAGATCAAGATGGCGGTGGAGGATGTGGAGAAGATGGCATTCCTGACCCCTTGCGGGTCTACTGTTACACCTGCATGCCTTTCGGGCTGAGAAATGCGAGCGCCACCTTCCAGCGCCTGATGCACATCACCCTCAGCCCTCAGCTCGGGAGGAACATGGAGGACTACGTCGACGACATCGTGGTCAAGACCAGAGAGGCCAAGACTCTCATCCAGGACCTAGAAGAAACGTTCGCCAACCTGCACAAGGTGAAGCTGTGCCTCAACCCGGAGAAGTGCGTGTTTGGCGTACCCTCCGGCAAGTTGCTAGGATTCCTAGTTTTGCACCAGAGCATTGAAGCTAATCCAGAGAAGATCAAAGCCATCGAAAGAATGAAGCCGCCTAAAACCCTGAAGGAGATGTAGAAGCTTGCGGGATGCGTGATGTCCCTGGGGCGCTTCATCTCTAAGCTTGGCGAACGTGCCCTCCCGTTCTTCAAGCTCATGAAGTTGAAGGGGCCCTTCGAGTGGACTCCGGAGGCCGACGCCGCCTTTCGGGTCTCAAGGAATACCTCACCAGCCCACCGGTTATGGTGGCGCCAAGACCCCTGGAGCCCATGATTCTCTATCTCGCCGCTACACCTCACTCCACCAGTGCAGCGTTAGTGATGGAGCGTGAGGAGAGGCCTCGAAGCACGAGGCCGCGGGGCAAGTCGGCATCCTCAGGAGCTCCATCACCCCCTGACACAGCTCCGGAGGTAGATTCGGCCACGGCTGCTGATGGCCCCGCTGTCCAGCAAGAAGCACTCAAGACTCCCGAATCGCCTGAAGATCCTGCCGCTCTGACCCTCGTGGTGCACCCTGTGTACTTCGTTAGCACTTTACTGCGCGACGCGCGCTCGCATTAGCCGATGCCTCAAAAGCTGCTCCTGGCGCTCCTTGTCGCCTCCAGGAAGCTACGCCATTACTTCCAGGGCCACCCTATCAAGGTTGTCTCGTCGTACCCTCTCGAGAAGGTGCTCCGGGGCCCGAACATCATCGCGAGGGTCGCTGAGTGGAACATCGAGCTACAGGTGTTCCAGTTGGAGTTCAGCACCACGAGAGCGATCAAATGAGCGGCTCTGGCAGACTTTGTGGCAGAATGGACCGACGCGCCGGAACAGGGGGTTTGCGAGGATCGCTCGCTGGCCCCCGGTGATGAAGCCCCGGACGGATGGGTGATGTACTTCGACGGCGCCTTCTCGCGCCTTGGCACAGGAGCTGGCGCCATGTTAGTATCGCCCACTCATGACAAGTTGTACTATGCCGTGCGGCTTTGCTTTGAGCAAGGCGAGAAGGTCTCCAACAACATAGCAGAGTATGAGGGCTTGATTGTTGGGCTCAAGGCCGCAGCTGCACTTGGGGTCAAGCGCCTTACCATTAAAGGCGATTCACAGCTCCTCGTCAACTTCTCCAACAAGAAATACAAGCCCAAGGACGAGCACAAGCGATTCCAAGGGCTGGAAATGCAGCACGTGCCAAGGGGTACGAACAAGGAGGCGGACGACATCGCCAAACGAGCCTCCAGGCAGGAACCTAAGAAGCCGGGCGCCTTTGAGGAGCGGTTGCTCAAGCCGTCGGCAGCACCGCCAGCTCCTGAGCCGGCGTCGCCACAGGAGGGGCTACCCGCGGCGCCCGTAGCCGGAGCTTCGCCTTGCGGGCCGACCTCTAGAGCCCGCTTGCTACTCGCCACGGAGCCCGAGGAGGGTTGCTGGACCAAAGAGCTCAAGATGTACCTGCAACATGACACCTTGCCAGACAAGGAGGAATAAGCGGAGCGCGTGGCTCGACAGGCCTCGGCTTATTGCATCCAAGACGGCGAGCTCTACAGGAGGCGCCCCAATGACGTCTCACTAAAGTGCATCTCGAGGAAACAAGAACGCAAGCTGTTGGCCGACATCCATGGTGGGGACTGCGACCACCATTTGTCGTCCCGCACCCTCGTGGGCAAGGCCTTCCACTGCAGCTTTTACTGGCCCACGACACTTAATGACGCCACGGAGCTTGTGCAGGCTTGTGAGGCGTGCTAGTTTTACGCCAAGCAGATCCACCAACCAGTGCAGGGCCTCTAGACGATCCCGCTCTCCTGGCCCTTCGCGGTTTGGGGATTGGACATCCTGGGTCCATTTCCTCGGGCGGCGGGGGGGCTACCGCTTCCTGTACGTCGCCATCAACAAGTTCACGAAGTGGGTGGAGGTGGAGCATGTTCGCGTGATCCCTGCCGGGTCGGCCGTCAAGTTCATCAAGGGCCTCGTGAGGCGATTCGGGGTCCCCAACCGCATCATCACGGATAACGGTTCGTGGTTCACAAGCAATCTCTTCAGGTCATATTGTGCTAACCTTGGAACACAGATCTGCTACCCCTCGGTGGCTCACCCCAGGAGCAATGGTCATGCCGAACGCGCCAACGCAAAAGTCTTGCGCGGCCTCAAGATACGCAGCTTTAAGGAAAAGCTCGAGGCTTGCGGCAGGGGCTGGATCGACAAGCTCAAGTCCGTGATGTGGTCAATCCGTACCACCGCAACCAAACCCATGGGAGAAACACATTTCTTCCTCGTTTACGGGGCGGAGGCGGTCCTCCCTCACGAGGTCAAGCATTGCTCCCCACGGGTCTTGGCTTTCAATGAGGAACGCCAGGACGTCGCCTGGCGGATGGACCTCATGCTCGGCGAGGAGGGCCGCCGCCAAGCTACCCTCAGGGCAGCACGATATCATCAGGCGTTGTGGCGGTACCACTGCCTCAGCGTCCGCACAAGAACACTTGAAGTTGGTGACTTGGTCCTGAGGCGGGTCCTCTCCAGGGAGGGGTTACACAAGCTCTCGCCCATGTGGGAGGGCCCGTTCAGAATCGCCCGTGTCTCTAGGCCTGGTGTTGTGCGCCTGGAGACGCAGGATGGGGTACCTATCCAGAATTCCTGGAATATTGAGCACCTAAGGAGGTTCTATCCGTAATCAAGGCTCCGTGCCCGTGAAGGTCTCCGCTCGTGACACTCTCACGTAATAATGAGTTGGGGTTGTACACGCCTCGGAGTCTCCTAAGCGTTGCATGCGGGCCATCAAATGGGGCTCCCACCCACGTCCCAGTGGTAGTCCTTAGCTCCGCGCTGGGAAGAAGATGTAGTGTAGGGGTCGGACGTGACCTTTTTCCTTTTTTGGCTTGGTGTTTGGCTATCGGCCTTTTCTACTTCCTTGGCTATCAGCCCTTCCTCTACCCCGTGCTATGAAGTTCTCGTGTTTCTTTCATTTGGTTGGGAGTCTTGCTTGCAGTTTTTCTCGCCAGTTTTAAGGTCAGCTTGTCAGGCAGGGGCTGCGCCGCTTGTTCTCCTTCGCATGCCTCGCGCGTGGGGGCTGGGACACAGTCGGTCTCGGCTCTCAGCTGTCGCGATCCCGTGACCTCACCTGGCCAAGCCCGCTCAGGCTCTGGCATCGGGCTTCTTAGACCACATGACCTATTCTGTCGAGCCTGCTCAGGCCTTGGCGCCTTAATCCACGCTCGGCACTCTCAAGCGAGCCCAGGGGCGCAAGCCCTCAACAGCCCGCAGCGGCTTACTCATACTAGGGGGCTCCGCAGGTCAAGACCCCCCGAACTCAGCCATCCTCATGGCCCGTTGGGGGCTCATGGCGCCAATGAGTTAGGAGCACTTCGCCTCAAGACATCGCAACACATAAGCTAAGTAATCTCATCCAGACCAAAAACATAATAGCAAGTTCTCGGTTCATACATATGTCATAGTCCATTACACGCCTTGTCGAGGCAACCTAAAATTTTGACATAGGAAAGAAATGAAGAAAAAGAAGAAGCAGAGGTCGACCCGCCGAGCCACAGCTCTGCCGAGCCACGGCTCAGCACCGCTGCCCCCACTCAGTCTGAGTCTTCCAGCTCCTCCCGCTTCATTGAGGCGCAGCAGCGCGACGACCCTCCCCCTCGCCGAGCCGAGCTCGGCGGCGCGGTGGCTCATTATAGCCACCGCTGCTGGAGGAGCTGCTGCTACCACAGAGGGGGGGACCCGTGGTGCCCACCAAGGCCAAGCTTGTCTCCAGAGGAAGAGCTGCTCCTCCATCCTTCTCGTCATCGTCGGCCTCAGGACAGCACCCAAGGCGCCTCCCTTCCTCCGAGAAGGCCCTGACGAACAGCGTTCAGGCACCATCGTACCTGAAGTGGAGCGTGCACCTCCCCTGCAGCCGGCTCGCGTGCGCAAATGACTGCTAGCCACGCTCCAGGAACACGTCGCCTGAGGGTGCAATGTCGACCTCCACCCAGGACGCACCACTACAGTAGCCATCGGTCTTCAGCCAGAAGCCGCCGGGGCCTCCGGCTAGCAGCACGTAGCCGAACGAGCGGGGGAGCCGGAGCCACAAGTCGCCAGGCTTTTCCGCCCACACCACGAACTCTGACGACACATCGAAGGAGTGGAGCTGTGGGCGCGGAGGATGCAAAACCGCCAGATGCTGTCTCGCGCCTCCTCGCCCACCACGACCACGACCACGACCACCTCTGCCGCGAGAAGAGGCGCCGCGCCTCTCGCCGACGGCCGCGTTGGGACCCGGAAGGCCACGCCCGCTTCCTCAAGGAGCCGCCGCGGGCGTAGAGGCATACTTGCGGGGGCGGCCACGGCCCCTCTTCGACGGAGGTGAGGCCAGCTCCTTCGGGGCCTTCCCCTTCTCCGTGGTGGACGGCTTCCTCAGTGGCGCCATGGAGACCTTGCAACGAGATGAAGAGTAGGGAGCAAACAAGAAAGCAGATGGCGCTGGCAGGAAGATGGCTTGGGGGCTTCCCCCTAGACCCATTTATAGGGCGGAGGATCCTAACCGCCAATCACTGGCGTCACAGCCATAGCGAATCTGTCATCCGCACTGGGGAGTTGTCAAGTCGCACGGTTTCCAAGACTGTGTGGGAAGCGAAGTCGGCACGTACCATCCAACTGTCACGCGCCAGCCTAGCCCACAGTCTTTTGGGGCCCGCGGTGCTTCGTCCTCGACTAAGGCTTCGCCCTAAAGCCAACTCCGCGCGCGCCTGGGGCCCGGGGGCTACTGTCGGCATCCTTGGAACCAGGGTACCCAGACTTGCCTGCCTGCGGGCCGTGACGCGCTCCTACTACGGCCTGGTACGGCCCAACTGATCGACCAGCTGCTCAAGACCCTCGCGAGGGGGCTAGACCTCGTGAGGAGAACGACACCAAGACCCCCCAGGAGCATCCTCAGCTAGGTTGCTCCGGAGGGGCGGAGAATCCAAGGCCAAACCTGCCTCGGGAAGAGGCAGTGACGCAAGCAGTGATGCGCCACACCAGCGGGTGCTAGTGCGCGCCAGCGGCGCAGTTGCCGTTTTGGTGCAAAGGAGATAGCGCAGGCGCAGGTTCCCGAGGGACAGGACAAAGGTTTCCCCTTCGGTGCAACAAGACCGAAGAGCGCAAGGACGACAGGGAGGATGTCACCACCGAGCCCACCACCGCGTCACCGCCTGATCCCTTTGCAAGCGAAGACCGCTTTTGTCAGGATAGGAACGTCCTTGTGTTCCCGCTCAAAATGGCCGTTGTGGGATCCCTTCCCGCCTAAACATTTCGGGGGAAGAGGACCCTGTCCGCCTATATAAGTATCTAGGATTCCCACTGTGAAAGGGGGGATCTCATTTCTAAACACTCCACCTTCACACCAAGGAGCAAGAACACTTGCCTCCTGACCCTCCTGAGCTCTCCTCCTGAGCTCAGGAACCAATGTACTTGTTCATACTTAAACCCTCATGAGGCTAATCCATCAAAGCAGCACGTAGGGTTTTACACCACAAGGTGGCCTGAACCTGGGTAAACTTGTGTGTGCTTTACTTGTTGCTTGCTTGAATCTCGCCATTGGACGAGTGCGAGGTGCTAGGTAGACGTGAGTGGGAGAGATCTTCGTTCACGCCCGTGTGTTCGAACTTCTTGGGTTGGCGGAGCCCGTAATCCGACAACGACGAAGGGCAGAGGAGATGCATGCTTGCGGGACCCGCCCGTCAGCGACCGCTGCACCAGTGCCACGCTGGCAAGTGGAAACGGCTTCTGCCAACTCCGCTTTCCCGCAGCGGTGGCGCCGAACCCAGATCCGCCTTCGACGTGGCCTTCAGCGGCACGCGCGAGGAGCTGGGCCGGCCAGTGCGCTGCGCAGCTATACTGCACCCAGTATGCAGTATAGGTGTAGCCCCCCTTCCTTTGTCTTTTTTTCCCACAAATATTGTAAAATCCATAAATAATTCAAATGGACTCCTAATTTGATGATTCAAATCTCTAGTGGTTCATAAATTCATGTTCTATCACATGGTGCTAATTGCACATTTTTCCAGAAACATTTCCTTCACGAACATTTATGAAATCCCACTTTTGCATTTCTGTGATAAACTTTAGAAAACCACAGAGAGCTCAAAATTGATCCAAATACAATTAATCAAATTCCTAGATACTTATATGTTCCTAAATTAGTTTTTGAACATTTTCCCCAATGCTTTCTGTACCACATCAAATATTGGTCTATCTATCCATGTATATCCAACTTTGCAAATCCCTATAGAATTCATTTGAATTCCAAATCTAGTGAAACCAACTCCTAGATGCTTCTAAAATTATTCCTTGTTAAATGGGTGCCTTTGCTCATTTTTGAAAATAATTCTTTTGTACACTTCTTGCAAATCCGCAAATCCCTTGATTCCATCATATTGAAATGTTCAGACATATTCATTGATCAAATCTCAATGAAACCAGTTTGGTCATTCCTCATATGACCAAAGGTATCCTATAAAAGTCCAACTCACATTTTTAGAGCACTTTCATTTTTGCCTTGTTGTGTTACTTATTGTGATTGTTTCCGACGTTAGCTGACGAAGTAGATGGAGTACTTGGAGAAGGACCAGAAGACTTGAAGGCACTGATGAACCAGGCAAGCAGCCCTTTGACAATGATGAACCATTTTACATCATAATAGCATTTCCGTTGTTTCATCGAGTGCATGATATACCTTGAGTGGCAACCTTGCTAGGCTTGCCTCCGTTGCATACCCCGTTGATACTTGCATTGTTCATGACTCTATCCTTGTTTAGAGTTATGTTGGTGGGTTGTAGAAATATGTTGTAGTAGTTGGCTACACAAAATGGGTCAGGGTTATGCCTTGAAAGAAACAAGTGTGGATTGACATACCTGCAAAATAACCCACTGGGTGCCACTAATGCCTCTGGGAGATGATGACGAACTAGGGCACTACTTGGTGGAGAAGTAGTGTACCGAGGCTCTATGAAAGTGTTGTTTCCAGAGATGGATTGGATTTGAGATTTGTTTACCATCCCAACCTTACATGTACAACCACTCTACCCCTTTATGGGACGGGGCATTATTGATTACCTAGGCCGATAGTAGCATGGTGCCCGCATTACTAGTGACGGGGGTGACATGAGGTTACTCTCGGGACGGGGTCGTGCTTGGATAGGCGGCCATGACTGTTTTTGCAGGGCACCGGACACACCGTTGGTCCCTGCGTGTATGTGTGATAATGAAAGGTCACAGTCCCAAGGTCTCGATACTCATACACAGAGTAAAGTACCAATGAGTGGACCCTATGTTAGTGTCGCCTAGGGAAAGATAGTGATCGGGAGCTTCCCCCGAGTACTTGAGGTACTGCGGGGTCGTGGACGACACAAAAGCTTCAAGGATCTTGTGGGTAAAGTGTGCAACCTCTGCAGAGTGTAAAACTATTCGAATAGCCGTGTCCACGGTCAAGGACAGTTGGGTGGTGTTGTTTAGACTATGTCCATATGTTTCTGGGAAAACAACACGGTGTGGTAAATCTGTTGACGTGATTCGTGAGGAAGTCACGATGAGCTTGAGCATGAGTTGTTCATAACTCTTTCTCAATGTTGATGTCTGTAACCTCCTATACTTGTTACAGACGCATTCATATCTTTGATAAATGTTGATCATACTTGCATGAGAAAAACTAGCTTTCTGCAAAACTGCCAATTTAGCAGTAGAGCGTTGCATAATTATTCTGTTATCACTCTTGGGTTGCTTGCGAGTACATTCAAAGTACTCATTGGCTTGCCACTGGTTATTTTATTGGCCAGGCATGAAAGAACGGGATATGATGAAGATTTCTTGGTGACGAGCATGCGAGCTAGGACACTTCCCAGTCAGAATGCCTGTAGGGTTAAGGTAGATGGCACGGGTCCAAGTTGTCAATGAAGATTTCCGCTGCGATAATATACTCAAGACTTGACCATAATGGTCCTACTTGTGTAATACGTTATGTATGGATGTAAGACTCTTTTTATTCAGGTTATGTGTGTTCAATGAGCATTGATCTCTAGGATCACTGTACACGTGCATTCGGTGATCACGACTTATGAGTCGGGGTCCCCACATCATCGTGCCTTGGACCGAACCCTTCCTGACCTACCTTAATAAGCAAGAGCTCCCCGATGATCAAAATGAGGCCCGTCGTATAGTTCAGCGTTCTAAAGCCTACAAAGTTCACGAAGGTGAACTGTACAAGAAAAGCACAACTGGTGTTCTCAAAAGGTGCATCTCTGAAGAGGAGGGACGGCAGCTTCTAGCTAAAATACACGTTGGTATGGGCGGCCATCACGCCGTAGCTCGGGCTCTCGTAAGAAAGCTTTCCGAACAGGTTTTTTTTCTGTCCAACAGCCCGAGCAGATGCATAAGCCCTAGTCCAACATTGTGTTGGATGTCAGCTTCTCGCGAATCAAAGTCATATGCCTCCCATGTGGGGATCCCGACTTAGAAGTCGAGATCACCGAATGCACGTGTACAGTGATCCCAGAGATCAATGCTCACTGAACACACAGAAGCTGAATAACAAGAGTATTACATCCATACATATCGTGTTACACAAATTAAGGCCATTATGGCCAAGTCTTAAATAGATAAAGCCTCACGGGCTGAATAGCAAATAACTTAAGTAGCGGAAGTCTTCGATGATAGGTAGAACCCATGCCATCTGCCTTAACCCTACAGGCATTCTGACTGGGATAGCGTCCTAGTTCGCATGTTCGTCTCCAAAGAACTCTTCCTCAAATTCCTGTTCCTCCATGCCTGGCCAATTAAATAACCAGTGGCAAGCCAATGAGTACTTTCAATGTACTCGCAAGCAACCCATGAAGTGGTTTAAAGTAACAATGCAATTGAATAATAATGAGCAATCTAGCAATGGGCTAGAATATACATTCTACCATCAAGTGTATGCATCAACGAGTTCACGTAACCTCGAAAACAGGTTACCGATATCAACATGAATATGATTCAACTCATCGAGTCAAGTCTCCACCTTGACTCATCATTCACACACTTTCACCGATGAAGTAAAATTCTGGACATAGTTTAAGTAGCACCACCCAACTGTCCATGACCGTGGACACGGCTATTCGAATAGTTTTACACTCTGCAGAGGTTGCGCACTTTACCCACAAGATCCGGGAAGCTTTCGTGTCATCCACGATCCCGCAGTACCTCAAGTACCCGGGGGAAGCACCCGGACATTATCTTTCCTTAGACGATACTAACATAGAGTCCACTCGTTGGTACACGGCCCTCGGGTACAAACAATAGATCACGGGACTTGCCCTAATTTCAATGTCACGCGTATCCGAAGGGACCAACGGTGTGTCCGGTGCCCTGTGAAAACAGTCATGGTCGTCTACCCAAGCACGACCCCGTATCGGGAAAGACCTCAAGTCTTCCCGTCACTAGTAATGCGGGCACCATGCTAGTGTCGACCTAAGTACTCAATAAAGCCCCGTCCCATAAGGGGTAGTGTGGTTGCACATGTTTGGTTGGGACGATAGTCACACATAAATCTAATCCATTATTTCACCCATGCACAAGATTTACCGGCACATCACTTCTTCCTCAAGTGATGACCTAACTCAACATCACCCTCGGGCATTAGGGGCACCCGATGGGTTTTATGCAAAGATTTCAACCACGAAGGTTCATACCACTCATGCATCACTAAGCATCACTACATACTATTTGCATGTCATCTAGCATATAGCAAGATCAAGATCAAAGCATGCATCATGTGGTGGTCCAACTGGGTCACCATTGTAATGCTATCATCATGCATCGGAAACAAACGGGTTCCGAAGAACAAGTGTATCATGGTCAAAGGGCTGCTTGCCTGGATTGGCTTGGTCTTCAAAGTCTTCAAATCCTTCTCCTTCTCCTTCTTCAGCAACTTCGTCAAATACGGTATCTATACGCCGCATAATAACAACGGAAAAATAAGACCACAAATAAAACAGAAAAATCAAAGTGCTCAGAAAAATGTCAACTCATTTTTGTAAAATACTAGAGGGAAAACTAAGATGGAGAAAATTCTTAGTTGGACTTTTGGAGTTACAGAATGGAATCTAGGGATTTTTGAACAAGAGTTTTAATGCTCAAATTTGAATTTAAATTTGAACAGAACAGAAAAGTTTCATGGATATGTGTGAAAGTGACACCATTAAACAGGTTGGAATATTACAAGAATTTAGGAGTTGGAATTATTTCATTTGGACTAATATTCATTTCTATAAAATTATTTGAAGTTTTTACAGAAAAGAAAAGAAGAAAATGCCCTGTGCAACTGGGCCAGATTGGCCACAGTGCACGGCCCAGGGCATCCAGCCCAGCCGCACGGGCGCCAGCGCGCGCACATCAGGTTTTCAAACCTGACGGGCGGGGCCCGGCGGTCAGCGGCTGTGAGGGGAGGGAGAGAGGGGTGAGGATGACAGGCGGGGCCCGCCTGTCATCTTCAACCTCACGGCCACGGCCACGGCGAGCTCACCGGCGACGATTCCGGCCACGGCGACGGCAACGGAGGGCAGGGACGGGTTCAGCGACGAGTTGCGGAGGTAGTGGTGGTGGTGCGGCATGCCGGGGAGGTCGGGTTCGTCGACGGCGAGGTGGGACGGCGGAGGGCCGTCGGGAACCTGCTGGCTAGCTCGTTTCCGGCAGCTGCAGAAGGGGAAAAAGGAGGGGAACGCATCAGTGATGCATGGCGGTTCTAAATCGAGCTAAAGGAGGGGCGGAGGAGGCCCGTACTGCGAGATCGCCGGCTGCCCGACGCGGCGGAGCTCCGGTCGATCCCGAGCACTGAAGCTCTTCGGGGAGGAACTAGCGGTGCTGGGGTGTTGCTGGAGATGAGGAGAGGCCGTTGGTGCTGAGCGGAGGGCTCGGGGG